>OX621196.1:16447699-17673699 GCA_951640565.1 Petrophora chlorosata | reverse complement strand
CTGAGGAGCAGGATAGATGGAGAACTCCAGCTTGGACTTCTTTCCGTAGTCGACGGAGAGGCGCTCCATCAGCAGCGACGTGAAGCCGGAGCCGGTGCCGCCGCCGAACGAGTGGAACACCAAGAAACCCTGATGTTAGAATATAGCTTAGTATTAAGATAAAGTTTAACTATTCTTCTGTTGTTTACAGGATAACCCTAAGCTTCTGACACTTACAGGTCTGTCATAGTCGTTTAGAATTCGGGTTTTAAGCAGGCATCATCGTTCGGTTTTATCTCTAAATGTAAGAAAAGTTGGAGCCGATATCATAATACGAGATTTTAGGTGACTGTTCCTTTGATTGGCAAACTTTGAGTGCAAAATATGAGCAGGCGTATGGTGTACCATCAGGTCAACCACCTGCTCGTCTCGTGCAGCTGTATAAAAAGTACTGCCTGCTGATAATGATGAGATGAATACAATTGTGTTTCACTAGTTAAGGTTTCCCTTTTTAGGGTTCCGTACCCAAAGGTTAAAACGGGACCCTATTACTAAGACTCTGCTGTCCATCCATCTGTCTGTCTGTTTGTCCGTCCGTCTGTCACCAGGCTGTATCTCATGAACCGTGATAGTTAGACAGTTGAAATTTTCACAGATGATGTATTTCTGTTGCCGCTATAACAACAAATACTAAAAACAGAATAAAATAAATATGTAAGGGGGCTCCCATACAACAGACATGTTTTTTTATAGATAATGGCACGGAACCCTTCGTGTGCGAGTCTGACTCGCACTTGGCCGGTTAATCAATCAATCAATCAAAAGTTCTTTATTCAATTTTGTCGTCACTGACGCACTTATGAACTTCAATTATTACAATGACTACCACCGTATCGGAAAAAGAACCACTACTCAGAAGATACGGCAAGAAACTGAGGGGCATATTTTTAGAACTTTTGTTACAATATTTTATGTTTGTTTTTGACAATATTATTTTTCTTATGTGCCAGTTGGCTACTTGGCAGAAGCGGCATGTTCCATGCATCTTTGTCTTCTATGTAATTACTAACTGCATAGTATGCTTTTTTCATTAGAATATTTTTCACACTCAATTTGAATCTACTTTCTGTGAGCTCCGTTATACATTTTGGAATTTTATTGTAATAACGTACACAATTGCCCATGAAGGACTTATTCGTTTTACTCAGTCTAAACCTAGGTACTGCAATTCTATCCTTATTTCTAGTGTTTATGTTGTGGTGGTCACTATTCACCTTGAATTTGTGCAGATTTTTACGAACATACATTATATTTTCATAAATATACAGAGAAGGTAAAGTTAATACATTAATTTGTTTAAAGACTTCTCTTAATGATTCGCGAGGACCCAACTCATAAATAGTGCGAATCGCCCGCTTTTGTATAATAAAAATAGCTTCTATATCCGCGGCAGACCCCCACAGCAAAATGCCATATGACATTAAGCTGTGGAAGTATGCAAAGTAAACTAATCGAGTCGTAGCTATATCCGTTAATTGCCTAATTTTACTAACCACGTATGCAGCAGAACTAAGTTTTCCAGATAGAGCATCGATATAAGAACTCCACTGCAACTTAGAGTCTATGCCTATACCTAGGAATACCGTCGCCTTGTCTGTTGTGTTATTTAATGTTTGTGGTATAGCAATAAAGAGTTGTTATATTGTAGGTACCTGCAGACCGGTGCACTGGTCCGCTAGCTTCCTGATCCTGTCGAGCACGACGTCGACGATCTCCTTGCCGATGGTGTAATGGCCGCGCGCGTAGTTGTTGGCGGCGTCCTCCTTGCCAGTGATAAGCTGTTCTGGATGAAACAGCTGACGGTACGTGCCGGTGCGGACCTCGTCTGGGATAACAAGGCAAGGTTACGACGACTGTCCTCGGTAGTGTTACGAGCCGCCTTGAGAAATTTGTATTTTTTAACTAGCTGTACCCGGCATGCGTTGTAATGCCACGTAATTTTTATTTATACAGTTTGGATTGTTTTAACCACATCCGCAAATTTTACTCAAAGGAAACATTACTTTACTTTTTCAAAGAAACAAAATCAGCGGTTTGAAAAATTGCGGTTAAAAAATTCCACCCTGTATATAGATTTTTTTGGATAGGAACCCGGGTGCACACAAAACAATCTACCAATTTTTCATCACAATCGGATCAATGATTTAGGAACGCATAAAGCCAAACATACAAACATTCACTTTAATTTTAAAGATTATGACGGAAATCAAAAATAATAACTTCCATTCTTCTTTATTATTCTTGTTTTCCGTTTTAGGGCATTCCAGGAGTAGCACCAATTTATAAGAACCTACCGGATTAGCAGCAAAACTAAATAACTAGTAAATATACCAATTTCGGGAGTCATAAACGACATAACATCGAATATATCGAGACTCCGTTATAATCTTGTGATTCATCAAAAATAGTAAAGCCTATCCACTCACAATGAAGCACTTAGAAACATCTCAACATCAAGTAGCAAAAACGAAATTGAAAGCTAATGTTCTGAGTAGATACTCAAAGCGGATCAAACAAAAAGGAAACCAAGAGTTTTTATTAGCTGAGCACTCATCTGAAGCTCTCGAGACGTCGCGTCGATACTATATAGGTAATGGAGGCGTCTACTCCAATGAATAAACTTAATTGCATTCATTCGTGTTTTCATAATTTTACTAAGTCTAATTTCATAAGACAACCCTTGATGCGAGTGAAACTAAGTATAAAATTGCAATTAATGTTGAGTTCGTCGACGGCGTCATCGTTTGGTTTGTTAACGTTTGGAACAAAAAATAAAAATTAAATAAATATTTGGTAAAAAAGAGAAATCGATATATATCTTGTATGTATCTTAGTAACTACCCTATATGTATCTTAGCAAATACCTTTCTTTAGTGTGTCTCAATGTTATTTATAATATCTATTCTTGAGTACCTGTAATAGGCTTTCTATCAATTATCCTTCTGTATATTCTTATTGTAAGAGCTGTTGGTTCTCCAATAAATAAATATAAATATATGTTCTGGGTGATCCGATTAAATTTAGGTTTGCTTATGGGTCTGCCATGTTACAGATGAATGTATTCTATCAAATAATAATTCAATCCATCTTTGTTGCAATCAAAAATCTTAAGACGTCGAATGGAAATATTTTTTAATCAGAATAACTGCAAAAGGTAATTCTGTAGAGTTGATCGATTGGACATGGACGTGTCTATTGTACCTATGTACCTACCTATACTTATACTTTACATTTAACCATATCTAATTGAAAGAGTAGGTAGGAGTTGTCTAGATATAGTATGATTCAGTCATCAACGTTATATATTTTTTCTGTTTACAAACTAACTCGAAGATAAGTCAGCAGACTTCGTTGCTTACCACATTTTGTAAAAAAAATCAAATATTAAAATTTATCTTCATATTTATTTAATTTATACCGGTACCTATGTTCATGATCAATAAATCATATTTACCTATGTATATACTAGCTGTACCCGGCATGCGTTGCAATGCCAGATTTTTTGGGCCAAAAACCCTCGCGGGCTTCCATATTCATTCATTCATTCATTTATTAATACTCATACATATATTATTACAGACAGGTGTTAAAATAGTGTCATAAAGTATGCTATAAGTATGTACCCTGTAAGGGTGTTGCATAATGAGTGCAGTTCTATTATAGTTTAATATTATCGAACATTCCGATTCTAATTAATAATAAGTATCTACATTATTAATTTATCCCCAAATTATCATCCGGACACGGCATGAAAATTTGGTGGGTTCTTCTGGGTAGAACCCACCAAATTTTCATCACAATCGGATCAATAGTTTAGGACCGCATAGAGGACAAACATACAAACATTCATTTTTATATATATAACAGATATATAAGATATAATATCCATTGAAGGAAATAGGCAATATAACATGGTGAGAACTTTGCTGTCTGAGGGAAGGACAGGGAACAGAAGATCAGTGGAGTGTGACGGTAGTAGACCAACCGTGCAGTGTAAGGTGTTGGATTTCTAGCTCTAAGTAATCGCTAGATGCAAATAGGATACTCGTGGTTTTGCATGTTCAAGAAAAAGTGGTAAGTAATGATGCATAAAATATGAGAGAAATATGGTTTACGCCATTTTCACTACTTTAACACCATCTCGGATCGGGTACTGCAAATGAGTTGCCTTTTTAAATTAAATACTTATACATTTTATTTATTTGTTTGAGAAGACCAACAGCACTTCTTATAAAACAATGGGTAGGTATGGAGGGTGGGGGGTAGTGGATAGGTATTGGTTTCCACTACAGAAGCGCCTCCATTTAATAGGAAAGATTTTCTGACCGAGCCAGGCATTGATATATATTCAATGGAGCCAGGTATTTCGGCCCGGGGTCAGCTGTCCGACAGAACCTACTTGGAACTTGTCTTATCTGTCGATGTCGTGCGAACTTCGCTTGTGCGATGCAGGATTTGTTTAGAAATCTGCGACTTTGTATAGGCGTTTATGCTACTTTATATCAGCGTCATATATTGTGAGCATGTCGTTGATATATGTGGCGGATGAGCTCGCCATAGGTAATTAAAAATACATTTACAAAAATACAGCCACTTATAGGTCTCCGATGATAATTATAATTTAAGGTTAAGAATTAGAGCTCCTACATAATAAAACACGAAATGAAAGTCATTTAGGTATTTGCTACCTTGTGTACCCTATTCAACCCATTAAAAAACAAAATCCATTTTAATAATTAGCGTGTAAAAAACAACAAGATTCGAGATTAGTCGAATGACACAGGCGCGCTCGTCCATTGTTTTACTATGCAGTTATTCAGCAAGCTACCTACTTATTATGCTAAGAGATGTTCCCTAATTATCACCAACAGCGTTGTCATCTTGAAAACGGCCATAATCGCAGACTTCCCACTGCAAGGTCTTTCGGCTGAGCTAGACTAATGACAGGCTGCCACTGCCATTATAACAATAACAGCAGACTACCGAGTTCAATAACCCCCCGGCACTATTACAAACCTATTACTTTTATACTTACTATAAATAGGTAGGTATTATAGTTGATTATGATTTCGAGGCTTCATGCATGAGGATTTAATTAAAATCATAATAGATGTTATGACAGCGAGGAGTAATTCAGGTGCAGATTTAATATACTCCAATTATTTTTTATTTTGTGAAACTTTATAGATCTATCTAGCACTTTATACATAGATACTTTTAGAAAAAGTTGACTCTAGTTCATGCTCGAAACTTTTAGTAGCACGTCTTAATTTGTATTTGTAATTATATAATTAAACTCCAGTTTACTCTAATATGACTAGGTCAACGTTTGGACACCTATCCAAGAATGGTTCTGCAACGCTCTTCTATTCCAACGATTTTAGGATAACTTTTGAGATACTTTACTTTTAGGATCTTATCGTACAGGATCGTATTATAGGATACGTCATTGACATTAGACCAAGTCAAAGAGACACCAACGTAAGGTAGGAATGTAAACGACTTCCTTCTGTGTTACTTACCAACAACAGTAGGTTCCAAATCCACAAACACTGCCCTAGGGACGTGCTTGCCAGCGCCAGTCTCGCTGAAGAAGGTGTTGAAGGAGTCGTCTCCTCCGCCCAGGGTCTTGTCGGAAGGCATTTGTCCGTCGGGCTGGATGCCGTGCTCGAGGCAGTACAGCTCCCAGCAGGCGTTGCCGATCTGCACGCCCGCCTGGCCGATGTGGACTGAGATGCATTCCCTCTGGAACATGAAAATAACGTTAAGAATTTACATAAAAAGCGGTTTTACTCATAGTTTTGCGGGGTAATAAGTATCCTATGTTTTCCAGGTTTCTCATGTTTTCTTATTAAGACTGCAACTCAATCCACCATAGTCCAGTGTACGCGCAACGCTACCAACCACCAGAAATGGCAGCGAGGATAGTGATAGCAGTAACCTTCGCTAAGGAGAACCACGACGCTGAAGACCCACCGCATACACCATCTATTACACCACGATCACTCTGACAAGAGTGCCTGACTAAGAAGATGTTTTCCAGGACCAGTGATTGAGAAACAAACATCCATCCTCACAAACTTTCGAATGTATAATGTTAGTAGTAAATATGTAAGGATATGCCAAAAGGAAGAAAGAACTCGATTTCTTAATCCTGGCTATGTGTACCTACCTATGTGTAAAGAGGCTTATCACACTCGACTATCGCTACCTCTTTTAAATTGATGTGAATAAATTACAGAGCGTGACTTTTTTCAGCTGAATAAAAACGCAGGGTAGACGGAGTCAGTAACCCTACATAGGGCACCAACCCTTACGATCATTATGGCTTTTAGCCGCTTTGAACCACTGATCGGTTTCCTCACGATATTTCCAAAGTTAGGTGTATGGCATGATTGTTTGGCCAACGACATGGCCTCATACTATTTCTACCCAGACGGCCTCCCGCATACGAGAGACCTACTTCTATTGACATAAACGCTTGTGACGCTGCATGTGAAATCTATCGTATCAAAAGACTCCTGGATCAAAACCCTACATGAATTACAAAGTGAAAGTCGTGGAAAAAGCTATGAATTCAGTTTGGGGTGGATGTTAAAGAAATAGGCCTCAGAAACTTTAAAAGTACCTCGGGTAACGTTAGTACGGAAGATGCTTGGAAGGAATACGAGACCCGTTGTACATCCGACCGTTTTATGCAAGTTGGAGGAGCAGTTGATTTCTGAATCCGAGGCTGTTGTTGAAAATTGGGGATTTGGGGAATTGATAGAGTGGTATTTTATTTTATTTTATTTTTGTTGTTGGTAAATACGTTAATTATTGGTATTTGAAAATGATTATAGTAATTTTATGGTTAATTGTAAAAGATTTCAATGAAACATTTGCAACAAGAAATAAATATTGTTTGTTTGTTATTGTTTTGTTAAAAGTTACTGCGTATTTTTGTGTACAGCGTATGTCTAAATTAATAAAAACATAAAGACATTCCTCAATCCTTTATCCATCAGTTACATTTTACGAGGTAAATTGACCATCTAACATGCAAAGTACGTGATTTTACCTCAAACAAAATGTAGTGTTCAAAAAGCCCCAACAAAGGGGCTATTTTGACACCACTTTTATATGTTTTTTATTTTGTGATTTATATGTTTTATATATTTTCAACGTTTTATGATAGCTATGTCAATCTAAAAGTTAGGTCGGTACGATGAACATGTTTTTGTGGCTCTAACTCAATATTTTTACTTATAATCTCGAAAAATGTGCAAAAAACGTGTCCAAGTAGCCCCTACCTAAGTAATGAATCGTTCTTGACTCGACTTTTCATAAAAATCTGCATTTCCGCATCGATTATGAGTATAACTTATAACGCTGTCTGCTACATTTGGCCTTTTGCCAAATGTAGCTTTAAAATGGCGCAGTCGCAATGAAAATTACACTTTATGATTTTCCATGAATTTTCCTAACATTCGCATGTCCTAGAGACATTGAGTCAGTCAGGCAATCTTATTTTTACAGGACAGGTTATTATTAACTGACTTAAAAAAAAAGGAGGAGGTTCTCAATTCGATTGTATTTTTTTTTTAATTTTTACCTGACAGCTCCATCATTTATAAACCGATTAGCAGCAAAAAGCAAAGCAAGCAGGTACTTAGGTACTTAGGGTCCATTTAGACGGTACGAATCATTTAGGCAATACTTTACCATTATGCAACCGGTAAGTAACTCGTATTATCTAAATGAGGTATAACTAATAGTATATAGCTAATAGTTTTCTAATAAGGCAATAAGTTGCCGCCGTACCGTATTATAAAAAGCCGTTTCAGGCACGGTATGGTACGGCACGGTTGAAACCCCTGAAGTAAATGAGGGGTCATCAATCAAATGCCGTAGATTGTATACCATGGCTTATATTCTATATTCTGTGCTTGCTATAAAGGCTGTAGACCTTGTATATGGAGATTTAGGTGCGTGGTACATGATAGGGTATTGCGATGGGTGGTAACTTAGCCCTACCTTATAACATGACTTTATGTTTCAGTTGTTTGCATATGATTGAGGTCGAGGATTGTAAATGGTAGTTTGCTCCTTTATGTTTGTAGTTGTAATTTTGTGTCAACCTTTTCAGAACACTCTAGCTGTACCTGGAATGCGTTGCAATGCCAGATTTTTTGGACCAGGAACCCTCGCGGGCGTACACAAAAGAACACACGAAATTTTAATCACAATCGGATCAATGGTTTAGGAGCATAGAGAACAAACATTAATTTTTATTTATATAGAATAGTGTCACCGATATATAATATGTCTATGACTAGTCTAAACTAATATTTTAGAGAGGAAAGATTTGATTGTTTGTTTGTTTGCATTGAATAGGCTCCGAAACTACTAAACCGATTTGAAAAATTCTTTCTCTGTTGGGAAGCTACACTATCCCTGGGTGACATAGGCTATATTATATTTTCAAAAAAATTGGGGATCCTTACTAAAACTCCAATAATGTAACCCAAGGTGTAAAAAATTTTGTTAAATACCCGTGCGAAGCCAGGGCGGGCTGCTAGTGTTTATATAAAAATATGTACCTATGTAATTGTACTTCCTAAGTAAGCGTGCTACGGCTTGGACTGGACCATGTTGTCGCACTTCCAATGAATCGTGACCCCGAGATCGCGGCCAAAATTTTTCAAATAAAAAAAAGAAATTAAAATTATATTTTTATAGTTATTTGTATAGTCTTCTAGACACAGCTCTTAGCTCTAGCGTTTAGTCAGTTTCGAGACAGATGCGGTGGCATTTTGTAATTTAGAATTTAACCAATTTGGCCAACGATTCTGTGGGAGTATACCTTACAATTATAATTAACCGCCTACTCTCAGTTAGCCTTATTGTGCCTTATTGCCTTGTTTATAGATCAATTCAATTGTTTGGATCAATTTAATTGGAAATCAATTGTTTTCCGATGCTGTTCGTATTGAGATAAATGAGAGGTCAGCGGTAGAATTATATTGCCGGCAATTTGGTTTTTTCAATTACTTAACATAATAGAGAGGCGATCCAATTTATAGAGGTCAACTACCTACATTTCTACTGTCTAAAATCTGGATATTCTAATGATCTTTATTAGCCTGTTTCGGTCCCAGTAGGTGACTTAGGTGAACTAGGACACAAGCCTTCTCTTGATTACAAATTATAGGCCAAAATTTAAAATTACAAAATTAGAGTCTATTATTATTCTGTGTCATATAGTCTCCATAAAAAGTACTCATGAACATACTTACTTTACCTACGGGTAATTTACCTATGCTTGGAATTTAAAGAGTAAGTCAAATTTTTACATCATTTCTATACTCGTGGTAGGTCTCTCTGATGCGGGAGGCCGTCTGGGTAGGTACCACAGCTTTGACAGTTATTCTGCCGCCAAGCAGTAGTGCTCAAACATTACTGTGTTCCGGTTTGAAGGGCATTGTAGCCAGTGAAGCTACCAGTGCTACGTAGTGCTTATTATGGTAATAAAAGTTCTGGGTGGCACTGCAATTGTTATGGGCAGGCGTGGCGCTTACCATGAGGCGAATTGCTCGTCTCGTCACACAGTGCAATAAAAAAAAAACGTATTTGGCGGCCACACGACTATCGGGTTGAATTTCGACCTAATGGTGAAGGTAGCTAAACATTTGTATTGTTTTGAATTGCAAATAATGAGCTCAACAAAATGCAACTGAAGGAGGTAATATGGTCTGGTTCCGCAACAGGGGGTAAATACAAAGCTGTTCTGGTTCAGAACGCAAGTAGGCGGTTCGAATGTCTGTGGGCCCAATGGAGCATGCCGGCAGATTTGTTTCTTGAGAGATAAAGGGCCTGCTTCTATCGTAATGACGGGATACAATAATAATTGTATTTATTGTTGTAGCTACTATTTATGTCAAATGGTCTCTCGTATGCGCGGGAGTTGTTCTGCCGCCAAGCAGTAGTACGCATATGAGATTTAAAATTTGATGTCTCGGGGCGATAGGCGCAATGCAGTGCTACGCAGTGCTTTTCATAATATTAAAAGTTCTGGGTGGTACTGCAATTGCTATGAGCAGGTGTGGCGCTCACCATCAGGCCAACGACTTGCTCGTTTCATAACTCGGTTACATAAAAAAATTACATTAGCTTTTTATCCCTTGGGTTTGCACGTGTCTTTTGTGCAGGTAATAAATAGGTATATATTATTCAATCTGCTTTTCTGTTTTAAGCGGTTCTTATAATAATTCTTCGGGATAAAACCTATACTTACACCAATTAACCTATATAAGTATGTCAGATTGACTACGAAAAACATATTTTATGAGGCTTGGTTAGTTGATAGATATTTATAAACGAATTTAAATTTAATTTACTTTTAAAGCAAGTTTGTAGATAGAAACTTGTTCTATAAGCATAATTAGTAATGCTAAAAATAACTAGGTACCTACGGCCAAATTTAATTGTTGTGTAAAATAATGAGGAATAATACAGCCATTGCATGTGCCAGTACAGTAGCTACCAACGTTTAAAAATAAATTATCTTCTGTATTAGGTTAGGAGGTGCCTACCTTCTCGTGAGCAAAAAGTTCAAAATTACTAACTACATAATAATGTACATAATTTGCCGCATCGTAACTATTACGTACTATAAAATTACTAAAATAATTACAACTCCAATTTAGGAAGCGTGTAGTGGCTTAATTAAAAAAAGGACTTATCTACTTGTTTAATAGATATACGGATTTAAGGTGTTAAAGTCCTACTTATATTATGAATGCGAAATTTTGTGAGGATGGGCGGATGTTTGTTATTCAATCACGCAAAAACTACTAAACGGATTTTGATGAAATTTGGTATGTTGGTAGGTACTTTAGTTGCATCATAATTTCATTATTCTTTTTAAATACCGTGTTAATATTGTCATGATGAACATATTAAAACAAACAATTTTCGCCTAAGGGTACTCAAAATCAGTTCGTTAATTTCAAAACCATCAACATAATATTTATGAAAATACATTTTATGTCGGTTTTCAATGAACTGATAAGATTAGAAAAGAAAAAAAGAAACGGTAGGGCCTATATTATTTAAACCCTAAAGAGTTATAGTCTGTCATTTAGTCCTTAGGCTTCCTGTCGACGCTGACCGCCGCGACGCCCTATAAGCTCCCTTATCCGTACTAATGAAGGGTGGTTTCCTTGGATTGGTGTTGCCGTGCGGCTATCAGACGGATTGCGGAAATATTGAATTACTGCCAACCCTATTTGCGTAGCAAGCATTAAATTGGTTCGATGAAAGCAATCCTTCTAAGTATGTGCATAGTGTAGTAGGGATTTTGAAACATACATTTTTTTTAAGTACTCATGTGTTATAACTAAATGATATATTGTACTTATATAGATACATCGTAGCCTGCATTAAGTTACCCATATCTGTAAAATGTGTTCGGATATAAACGGAAGACCGAAAAGTTGTCACTACGCCGACTGACCTGACTGTCTGACGGTTTCCAATCAGATATCTCTATACAACAACTCAACGAACACAAACTATATCCATGATTACAGGCTGCGTCGCCCAATAGACACGCCAACGCTAGGGTTCAACGCACCAACACTAATTTCCTTGGCCATTCTGGCACCACACAAAAAAGTAAAATAAAAAAAGGTAAAAAAGAAGGCAGAGCGCAAGCATTGTCTGCAGAGTCATGGCCGCCGCCGTTCTGATTTTGAATTGACGAATTGCGCGCCGGGAGGCTAAAACATGGCTACCCGTCTTTTGCAAAAAAGTTATTGTTCATCATCCAGACCAGATTGTAATCAGTCACTCACTGCAAATATTTTATTGTAGGTTGGTATTCTGTTGAAAAGCTAGTTGACGTGTAACAATGTAATCATCAATAAATGATTATGATTATCTCTACATAGTATAAAACAGTCGCTTCCGGCCGTCTGTACGCTTAGATCTTTTAAACTACGCAACGGATTTTAATGCGGTTTTCATTAAAAGACAGAGTGATTCAAGACGAAGGTTCATATGTATAATACATGCATGTAAACCTTCTTCTTCCTTCGTGCGAAGCCGGGGCGGGTCGCAAATTAAAAGATGTTATATATTATTATATATAAATAAAAAATGCTTAAAAATTTTATATATGTTTGCACTATTTACCTACCTATACCTACAGTTACGCATGGTGCGCATCACTTTTGTATTTTTACTATGCGCACCTGATAATGCTACATTTAATTATATTACAATTACGTCATTTTCGTAAAAAGTATACCTAAGTATATCACTAACACAATGACAATATGAACATAATTTCATAACTGGAAACTATAATTGAATGAGGGTGAGTGACGTCACCGGTCGGCACTCCCGGGGTGAGTCAGAGGCTGACAGCTCTCGTGTCGGGTAGTTACCTTCCTTTTGGGAGAGTGTTTGTGTTACCATCCGATACCTAGTGAAGTGACGTAATCGTGATACTCATACTATATAGAATACTCCGTATTTCTTACACACAATATGATCGCTGTATTTACCTATGCCTAAAGTAAAGTCGGTCATCCGCGTTTGTCTGTTTACTAGATGGATTTCAATGTAGGTTTCACTGTCATTTATTAGAATGTAAGAAAGATATTATTTATTGCCAAATTGTACATATAGAATTTAGATTACCACACAGTATATTTATCAGTACAAAAATACAAAATCAGCAGCAATAGGGGTAAACTTAGCACTGAGCTACCCATGGGAAGGGAGCTACCTAAGCCCAACAACTCACAAGCTCGCAAGCTGACCACCTTTATACTCGTACCCTTAGAGTATAAGTAAGTGATATATACTCTAAGCTCGTACCCCTTTATTCAAGAGACGGTCGTCGATATTGAGTCATGTGGGAATATAAATAAAAGAATTAGAAAATTTCTTGAGGAATATTTGGTTGTTTAGTACAAAAAACGTAACTAGATCGCAGCCAAGGGAAGTCGGGGCGAGTAGTAGCTAAAGATAATCTCATAACAAGCTTAAAAATGTTGTAAACCATGACCATTTGAATAAGCACAATTATTCAAATAGTCGTGGTTAACAAACCGTGGTGAATTAAGGTTTAGGCGCATTAAAAGCTGTGGTTATAAGTTCCATGCACCGATCTGGTACCTATCAAACTAGATTGTTATTACAGCAAATGATAAATAAGATCTCTGAGGCCAATCGTGAAGAAATGCAATGGAAGCAGGCGTGACGTTGCGGAAATTCATCTCAAAACTGAAACGCAATGAAAATATATAGTGTAATCCCGCTGAATATTATGTAGGTTGTTGTTAGAATAATATAATATGTTAGGGGGTTGATAGTAAATGAAAATTAATTCAAATTAAAATATATATATATATAAATAATCCCTCCGCTTTTTTTAAATGTAATATGTATAATAATAATAATAAAGCCCTTTATTCGGACAGTATAGGTACATTTACAATTATATATTTAACTTAAAAGCTTATACTAATTATTAAACCTACTTGTTCATAACTGTGTATTTTCATTTTTGACAACATCTTTGTCTGTTTGCCATTTGGCAAAGGCCAAATATATATGTGTAGTTAATAATAAATAAGGTAATGAGTTTAATATTGTATAAGTATAAGAAAAGGTAAAATAATGTATTTATTTAGTAAATAATAAATAATGTTAAAGAAAGCAAGCCCTAACAACCCTCTTTGTGCGACACGTGTTTCGCCGACTGCACGAGGCATCATCAAGTGTCGACTTTCCGAACGCTGGAACGAGAGTGAGCTCCCAATAGCCAATCGTGAACCTATAGGTATTCTAAAAAACAAAGATAAAGTAGGTAGAACCCAGAACTCTTAATACCATAAAAATTACTGCGTACCACTGCATTGCGCTCATCACCCCGAGACATCAGATATTAAGTCTCATATGTCCAGTTATTTCGTTGGCTACAATGCCCTTCAAACCGGAACACAATAATGCTTGCGTACTACTGCTTGGCGGCAGAAAAACTGGCAAAGCTGTTGTACCTACCCAGACGGCTGAATTGCACCATTAACTAATCTATAAAGGTTTGGTTGGTTGATTTTGGATCTAAGAACTGCTATACGAAGCAGGATGAGTCATGGTTTGCGGAATCGTGTTCAACAGATGTCTCACAAATAAAACAAAACTGCACTTTGTACTAATGGTGACATGTTTAAGTTATTTTAGATATGAGATGAATTTGATGTTCATGTCGGAACCGCAGAAAAGATAAAGATACCTTCATACTTTGAATACTTTTGCATTACGTCGAAGTCTAATGACTGCTTGATCGATAATACGATGCTTACCGAATGTGGGTCATATAATTATATTTTATTTTATCTCATTCCCATTTGCACATCTCGTGACTTAATATCTGATGTCTCGGGGTGATGAGCGCAATACAATGCTACGCAGTGCTTTTTATGGTATTAAAAGTTCTGAGCGACACTGCAATTGTTGTGGGCAGGCGTTGCGCTTACCATCAGGCGAACGAAATGCTCGTCTCATCACCCAGTTCCATAAAAAAATACCCCGCAACATTATTTACACCTTATATACTACATTAGGTATATTACCTCGCTCCAAGTCTCACACATCATCTATGTATATTTCGTTCTATCACATTGTCAAACCCATAAGCGTTCTTATAAACTATTTGGTTTGTCATTATTTCATAGCTATATGGCACGTCTAGGGGCGGTTACACAATCATTATGGTAATTAAACGCTCGTTCCGTGTGTAACGCGCCTATAGATCACACATTTCTAAATTAAGTACCTTTATTTACGTGTCTACGGCCGGCCTTAGTTCGTTTAGGTGTGGCTTATTGTGATGATGTTCATTATTTGTTGATAGGTTGGGAAGAATATTTTTTTTTACATTGTGGGAACTTGTACCTACACAAACATTAGAGCTTATCAATGTTACAAGGAAAAAATAGTTTCAATGAAGATTATCCTCAGGTAACTGAAAATGCAATATTTTTGAATAGTCACCTGCCTAAACCATTACTTGAGTCTTGTCTCTTAGTCTTGTGAAATTGTAATAATTGTGCCTATATATATATATATATATATATATATATATATTATTATTTTTATACCAAAATTATAATACCAATTAATAACATGACACTAAAACTAAAAACCTTAAAAAATATAATACTAAAATATATTATTAAAAGAAGTCCCTTTAGGCAAGGTTCCGAAGATACTGGCAGCGTTCCCCCTTTGAATAGCTAGACTAATTCTTTGTCTGAGGTAGCGGCCAGCTCTTCGGTCTCCTGTGATGTCGACTAACCTTTTTGCTATTTCTTTAAAAAGCTTTATAGCGCGCTTATTATTTTTTGTTGTGTTTTATTTTTGTTTTTATTGAATTTTAATGTTTGTTTTTTGTCTTCGTCTGATTGTTCGTGATGTCATGGGAAGGGTTCCGACTGAAAATCAGTGTTAAGGTACCTACTTAAGATACCTTAGCCTATGCTAAGTCGGAACCTTTTCCTGACATCGCGCAACATGTCACTGTATTGTTTTTATTGTTTTTGTTTTGTCTTTAATTTAGTATGTATATATTCAGTGTAATGTTGTGTGATGTCCGGAATAAATGTCTTTTCTTTCTTTTTTTCTTTTTTTTCAAATTAGTGAGAATCTCTACAACTGGGATAAAATTAACTGTCTTTGCCAAACTGATTACTACTCTATCTACTAGTATATTATTACTGTATCCGAACGCACACAACGCACACTTACTTCCCCAACCCCCGCAACCAAAATATCGTCACTTCCGAAAAAGGCAGTAGGTACCGCGCGCGCACTCAGGACACAAAACTATCGCGAAGTCACCCTAGTACCCCGGGGTGCATACGTGATCGGTCACCGAAACCTCAAAAGAAGACCTTGTGTGTAGAAGAACTGCCAAAGAAGTTCAAAGAACCAGCAACCTCGTCAAGTCCCTTCCTCTATCCTCACATTAACTATATGAATTTAAACTAATTATTTGTATTTTTAGTGACTAGTTTTTTTACGACTAGCACGATAGTATGAATCATTAGACTAGTATGAATCACTATTCTGTTTCAATCGCCAATTGTACCATGTGAATGGATTAAAGTAAGACAATAATGCGTAGGTATATATAAATACGATCCCACGGATGGAGAATTACATGATACAACCGGTATTGTTACTTGGGATTTGGAGGAACTCCTTCGCGAGCTTCTGGCTGCGCGCTTTTTATATTCGTATAGGACCACGGAAGAGTGAGGTGCGACAATTCGGGTAAGGTTTGGTGGTACTTTACTAAATTTGGTAATCATTTGGATATTTTATGGATGAATGGATTTTAATGTCTGTCAGACTCATTAATTTGTTATTTATGGCCTATAAATAACAAATTAATGAGTCTGACAGACATATTTATATACACAATAACTGAAAGTTTCATTTCACGCTATTGTTGGTCTAATAAATGAGTAATGTCACTAGGTATCGTCTATTCTGTGCTAATGCCTTTGTTTACAAAGGTGGTACACATAATTAATGGGTTCTGTCATTTACTGAATTAACTGAATACATCTGCCGGGCTTATAGAGACGTCACTGCTAAAAGAAACAATATAATCCGTGCAAAACAATATTCAGATCGGAACCACGTCTTGTACTAAATCGAAACAAAGCTCAGTGCCGTTGGGCAGAAAAGCTTTCCTAAGCTTTGATAGCATAGCTATTTTCATTTCACGAAACTGACGATCATTTAGTTTTTATATTCAGAGACGTTGTTAGGTCGACATTTGACAGATTCTTCGATTGACATCATAGTCTAGATATGACAGATTCTACATTGGACAGTTTCTGCATTGGACAGATTTAAATCAAAAATATACTGTTATGTAATAATCACTATACTTATGTATTGATTAGCATAATTTGTTTTTATAATATACATATGTATACCAATAAGCACTCGTATTTATGGTATGTGAATATTTGGCGTATGTAATAAAATAACGAAATACCAAATGAATTCAAAACGATAAGACCATCATTTTGGTGTGTCGTGTCGTGTCGTGTCATGTCGTGCGTGTCCACTTCTGGAAATTCGGACACAGATAAGGAAAAGTGGGAACATGGCTTTATTGGAAGCTCTATTTTGAAAATTACTGATAATAATGAAGATAAGGGTTCCCCCTATAGTCAGCGTATGAACATTATATTTCATGTTATCCGAAGGAAATATGAGTATTTGTACTATTAAGTATTCTGTGGTATTAGATAGTACAGCTTAATCCATGGATATAGAGGCTCGCCGCTACAGGCGGAAGTATGTACTGTCCGTCACTTAGTCACTATACATTATGTACATATTCTGTGCCTATACGCTATAATTATGTATAGAGCAATTAAGTAGAGTATTTTAGTTCAAGCATGGTTTAAAAATAATGCTCTATATACTAATCATTACAATGCCTTTAGCCATTTGATATGATACCTACACTTGTTGTATATTCACTTGCTTGCATGAGTCTAACCTTTTTTTATACTGTTGAAGGGTTGCTTCTAAGACAACTATGCATATATTCAAAGTCAAATATACACTCGAGAGCAATGAATCCGGGTCACTTAAAGAATGTTAAAAATCTCGGAAACTAAAAATGATAGGTTAATGCAATAAATTGTATTTAATAGACAATGTAATACTCCTTAAATGAAAGTAAAAAAAATATGAGTCACCATACATTTTATTAACACAAAATTACATAAAGAAAAAAACTGCTGATCTCTCCTTAAAACAAAAATAGGAAACATGAAATTTTTGAACTTTATTACGATTTTCTTGAATTTTAATACTTCGTATTGCCTCCTCGTGCTTCCATAACTGCGTTTACGCGGTTTGGCATGCTGTACACCAAGTTCCTTATACGATTTTGGGGAATATTCTCCCATTCCTCTGTGAGAGCAATTTTGAGCTCACGAAGCGTGATTGGGGGAGGGTTTCGTTGTTTTACGCATCTGCCTAGCTCGTCCCAAGCATGCTCGATCGGGTTGATATCCGGGCTGCGCGCTGGCCACTCCATACGAGTAATGTTCATCTCTTGAAGGTAGTCATTCACAATCCTACCTGTATGAGGTCGGGCATTGTCATGCATAAATATAGCATCCTCACCTAAATTGACCATAAATGGACCAACGTGATCATTGAGGATTTCTTCCACATATCTTACGCTAGTTAAAGAGCCGTTTTCTATGATCACCAGCTCTGTGCGACTTTCAGAAGAAATTCCGGCCCACACAAGTACAGACCCACCACCGTAGGCTACTTTTTCTTCGATGCATGCTTGCTTGAATCTTTCCCCTGGTCTTCGATACACTCTGTGTCTTCCATCGTGCTTGTAGAGCATAAATTTTGATTCGTCGGAGAACATAACTTTTGACCAATCTTCAATACTCCAATTTACGTGGCTCTGGGCATATCTTAGTCTCGAAATACGATGCCCACGCTCCAGTTTAGGGCCGTTTGCAGGTCTAAGGGGTTTTAAGTTAGATTCAGCAAGCCGACGTCTTACTGCCCATGCACTTGGGTTACTTCCTCCGAGGCGTCGAAACTGATTGGTGAGTTCAGTTCCTGTGAGAAAGCGATTTCGAAGCATGGTGTTCACCAAGTATCGGTCTTCTCGTGCTGTGGTACACCTGGTTCTGCCCGTTCCTGGTCTGCGTAGGTTAGAACCAGTTTCTTCGTAACGTCGGAGAACTCTTTGTACTGTTGACAGCGACACACCGACAGTCCTGGCTGTATCGCGCTGACTCCGGCCGGTTTCCAGCATTGTAAGTATTCTGGTGCATTCTTCAGGCGTAAGCGACATAATTTCAGCTTGAATAATGAATATAGAGCACTATCAACATGGTTTATGTACCCACATAAATGACAGATTACAAACAAAAGCAAAACCAAATGCTGTAATTTCGTAGTTCCATCTTCGAAAGTGGCCCTTTTTCAAATTTGATTTTTTTATGATATAACTTTACAATAACTAAGAAGTTTTAATACCTTCATTTAAGGAGTATTACATTGTCTATTAAATACAATTTATTGCATTAACCTAGCATTTTTAGTTTCCGAGATTTTTAGGATTCTTTAAGTGACCCGGATTCATTGCTCTCGAGTGTAATTTATTAAACAGGTACAAAAAAGCACTATTAAACGTCATACAACGAATACAAATCAAATTTAAAATGTGTCTTAAAAATAACTTAAGTTACCATGACTTTAAAAAAAATTAGGTCTACCCATTTCTTCCCCATTCTCAAATTGAAGTCCGGGTCCAGAAAAAAAATGCGAACACTGATTCTGAGATCTACCGAACCGTCTCTACTCCACTCTTCGTAAATACACTCTAGGGAAGATAGCACCAAGAAACTCTTTTAAAATGTCTCAAACTATAATAATAAAGTATAATTTAAATAAAAAAAATTCAAAGTTGAAATAGAAGTGCGAATGAGATGTCCAATAGTCATAGCATCAGTAACAGAAAAATATAACATATCGTGGATGTCAATCAAATAGTCGCAAGAAGCTTACTATCTGTTTAAATTGATCTTGTAAACCTAGTCGTGCTTCTAATCTAAATATACGCGTGACTATCCTATCTATACATTATACGATTATCAAATAGTTAACTAATGATCCGCGCATACTTTCCCATGAGTGGTCGATGGTCGAGCGCATGCATGTCTCATACCGTCCAATGCACGATATGCGTGAGTATTGCTTACGTGACAATTGACAATGGACTGCAATTTGTTTACAACAAAGGGATAATTTGCGAATCATTGGACATTATAAATTAATTGTAATTAGGAGATGCATGTGGGGATAACATACGAATAACTAATAGCTGTAAAGTTATTGTTTATTTAAATATCTTAGTCTATGAGAGTACAATTTTCGATTCCTTGTTAATTATGTACACAATGCAATATCAAACAATAGATTTTTAAGAGTCTCTTACTATGCCCAGCTTACAAATTGACTGGGAGTAAATTTAAGAAAAGAAATAAATCTATTCGTTTTTTATGTGAACTTTTGTTGGACAGTTGTAGGAATGCCAGCCTCCTTCAGGAGGTAGAGCAATTTTTTTTTATGAATCAGACACTGATACCTAAAGTTGCAGGTTCGACCGACAGGTGGTTAGCTCGGCGACCGTAATGCGCACTTGCGGTCGGCGCGAGCGACCCGACCACTCGCCGAGAAACAACGAGCCGTTGAAAATTGCAGGTAGCTAGTAGATCAGAACGAAGTATTGAAATCATTTTCGTGAATAGAAAAAGTTTCAAGACAAGCTTTTAACAAATCCGTAATCGGAACCGAAAGCAGATTAAAATGAGTCCAAACAGTAGTTGTTTACGATTATCCGTCAATTAGTTCCATTGCCCACCTTCCATCTCCATCATCAAATCAGCTGGCTGTCACCATAATATTGCATTATCATCGGACTTTGACATGTATGCAGAATTTCAACTCCGTACGATAAGAGGAAGTGGTTCTTATTCAGCTTGCAAGATTCCATCCGGACCAACACGCATACATTGCAAGTTACATAAAAGCTTGTAAAATTAATCCTTAAGAGCCTACAGTGACTACTATCTATTTTAGTATCCGGAGAATGTTTTTCTTGTGTAGTGTCCGACTTCTCATAGGAAAATTAGATTTCCGTTTTCACCGGCATCCCAGTATTTTCAGTATCATCAGTATTCACCAGTTTTGTTGAATTTATATATGACATAATTATAAAATTGCTTTAAAAAAATATTTGCAATAGGTAGATATTAAAAAAGTTAAGTTATACGCGTGACTATTCTATCTATACAATATACGATTATCAAAAAGAATACAATAATTATTTATTTGCTAGAATAGACCAAAATTATACAATATAATATAAGATAAGGCTTAATAATTTAAAAACTGAAGAAAACTAAACTAAAAGATATTAAATACCTACTATGTACAATAATTAAAATAATTATTGTATTATTAATTACATTTTATTGCATTTGCATTTTATTAGTTATAATAATGTGCGAAAATGATTAAGAAAAATCCGTCCATGTCGTGGGCGTT
Source organism: Petrophora chlorosata (assembly GCA_951640565.1). NCBI lineage: Eukaryota > Metazoa > Arthropoda > Insecta > Lepidoptera > Geometridae > Petrophora > Petrophora chlorosata. Next base: position 17,652,492 of record OX621196.1, on the reverse strand, counting down.
ATTGCGAAGAATTCGACTTTGCGATGCCGTTGGGTTAATAATAATTGTCTTTGAGTAGTTTTTCCAAGAATTATATTTTCTAGATAGGAATTTTCCAAGAATTGTCCTACTAAAGTAAACCGCAACATGTCGCAAAGAAACAAACTGCATAATACAGCGCCGTGTCAGATTACCTAATGTTGTTGTCATGTAAGCAGATATCCAATAGACCTGCAAATTTTATTCACATTAGAGCTTTTAAAGTTCTATTACCAGTTATAAAACTACGCGTGTAAAAATGATTATATCGTTACAGTAAATTGTACCTAAAGTTAAATTACCTCTTATGTGGTAAGTAGGCTATGTGAATCCTACTAATATTATAAACGCGAAAGTTTGTAAGTATGGATGTACCTTTGTTACTCTTTCACGCAAAAAGTACTGAATGGATTTTGATGAAATTTGGTATGAAGATAGCTTATTATACCTTGGCCTATTGACACATAGGCTACTTTTTATCTCGGGAAACCGCGGGTGAAACCGCAGGGCGCAGCTATTAGTTTTTAACCGACTTCAAAAAGGAGGAGGTTTACAATTCGACGGTATGTTTTTTTTTTTTTTTATTTTTTTATTTTTTTTTGTGTGTTTGTTACGCGATTTCTCCGCCAATTATGCATTGATTTCGATGATTCTTTTTTTGATTGGTAGGTAATACTTCAAAGGTGGTCCCATATAAATTTTATCGAAATTCATTCAGTAGTTTTTGAAAAAAATAGCAAAAACAAAAAATATAAGTTTAATCTTCAAGTCGGTTCTTGTTTTTTCGTAACCAACTTTCTAATGGTGGAGGTTTGTATTCGACTGCTTCACCTGCTTCACCCAGGGTTGACTTCCGGTGAGGGAACTCCTCAACGGTGAATAGTACAGACACAACATTTCGTAAATGGATTTAACCATAATAGCCTGTTCTAAATTCCATCATGACATGGCAGATACACCCAGGATTGACTTCCGGCGAGGGAACTCTTCAACAGAGATATAGGACAGACATGAAATTTTTTTGTACATGCATGTAATTGTGATAGCCCGTTTTAAACTTCGTCATGATGTGGCTTCTAGATCATAAAAGCTTGTCTTTAAAAACTTTTTGAATTAATTTAATTAAAACTTGTTTTTCACGAAAAAGGGTAAAATAAATTATTTTTCAAAAAAAACTAAACCGACTTCAAAACCACAAATGGCACTCAAAAGTAAAAAATAAATAAATTAATATAATTATCATAAGCGCTACCCACTCATATATTTGAAGTCGGTGCCAGCCAAGTCTAAAAGGTAGTAGATAGATACTACCTACAAGTAGTACTTACTATATACATAGTATTTATCTGCTACCTATTACACTTGGCTGGCACCGACTTCAAATATATGAGTGGGTAGCGCTTATGATAATTATATTAATTTATTTATTTTTTACTTTTGAGTGCCATTTGTGGTTTTGAAGTCGGTTTAGTTTTTTTTGAAAAATAATTTATTAAAGCCTTTATACGCAAGTAATTTTTAGGTTTTATTTGGGATTCTTTGTACCTACCTACCTATTTTATTAGTTAAGAGAGTAAGCAGGTACCTACTTAATTTAGAATTCTAAGTAAAATAACAATAAAAATTAAGTAAGCGCATCAATTAATTGACATGTAAATTATTATTGTTTAAATATTTGCACGCCTTTATTGAATACAATTAATAATACAATTATTTTATTAATACAATTGAATTATGTTAATAATACCATGTAATAATTGATGTATTCTAACAAATAAATGATTGATTGATTAAATCAGAAAATTGTTGATTTTAAATATCACTTGTCTTGTCTGAAACAAGTATATGTTTTATCAAACAAAAAAACCGACTTCAATGTATCTTCAAAGTCCAAGGTCAAATATCGATGAAATTTATATGGGACCACTTCGTAGCTATACTGAACCCAACGCAAAGAGAAGAATTTTCCAAATCGGTTCATGAATGACGGAGTTCTGATGTAACAAACATAAAAAATATATATAATCAAATAGAGAACCTTCTCCTTTTTTGAAGTCAGTTAATAACGAATAGAAAATATATTCTAGTTGCAATACTGAAAAGGACTTGATATCGTGACTAAATACAATTTATAAGAGAATTTACACCACATCTGTCCATCTTTTGCAGTTTCAGGGGGTAGATTGGAGCCATATTTGACGTGACTGGCTGAAGTTTGTTTTCAGGCTGAAATTATGTTTACGCATTCGTGACTGACGATACTTTAATGTTCATTGAACTGTGAGGTTGGATTTGTTTCCAAAGTTTCATAGAGTTTTTATTTCAGTTTGTTGGTAGTTGGTTAACCACTATTACCTAGTTAATCGGAGTTGATTAATTAGTTTTACAAAGTTTACTAGGCTGTATACTGTAATATAATCGAAAATCACCATCAAAAGCCTTCATAATTTATACTTTTGGTAGTTATAGCTTAAATTTTTTGAAGACCGCTTCTGATAAAATCTAAATTAGTTTAACTTCTAGAATATATTTTGTTCCAAACTCCTAGGACGCTCCTAGGACGTTTTTTCTAAAACACAGCCTGATATTAAAGCCTATTCGCTTCACTTCCTTTAAAACCAGTTAAAGTCCAACCTTGAGCTGTGCAAAGACCTTAAACTCAAAAAGCTGTGACTTACCATTTTGTTTAAAAGTTGATGTCGACTGGGGAGTAAAGAAGTAGCGTGTTGCGAGGTGGTGTGGCGTGGCGATGTGGCGTGGCGTGTTCGCGAGGCAACGCACCGGGCCGGACTGTGGCGCGTCGTCGGCCGCACCGGCTTTATATATCCTCGTCGGAGCGGGAATATTCTGGAGACGAGGGTGCAATGCTGCTTGGCAAGTGGAGTTGAGAGAAATCTGTCTTTGCGTAGCAGAACTTGTCGTAACTTGAGGTAAGGACGAATCGATCGATCAACGATCCGCCAGGTGCTTTAGATTGGCAGGGGTAAGGGTGTCTGCGAAGTTTAATTTGAAAAATAATTTGCGATAGTCTAAAAAGATACAAAATGAAAATGACATTTCCAACTATTTGAACTAAAAAAATATCTTTATATAAGTGAATAGTCAAACAAACTTCCTAGATAACTAGATAACTTTAGCTATCGCATAAAAAGGTCAAAATAAATTTCTTCAACTACCATATACCTATTATAGTTCCTGATTCTCTAGATACAATGCATTTCCAAAGCACTCATGTAGAATCATTGTTTTCTGGGCCCGGGCTTCAATTTGAGTATGAGAAAATATGGGTAGACGTAATGCTTTTTGTATTTAAAGTCTTGTTAAAATTATTAACATATTTTTAATTTGATTTGTATTCTGCTCATTCTGTCATTTTTGTGCCTAATAATAATTGATTTTTACTTGGCTTTGACTTTGCCCTAGTTATACAGAACAAGACTATGTGATGTGTATTGTGTTTTGTCGCGAAATAAAGCAGTAGGTACCTATTTATAAGACTAGAAGCTGTCGAGATCCCATCATAAAAAAGGCGCCAGAATAAGACTGTTATTCATACATAAGATGCTTGATTTATACTTAAAACTGTAGTTCAGACGGGAGTACTGAGGCACAGTTTTCAGATTTATAAAATGTTACCTAAACAGTGACTAAACAATGAGTAATTTTCTAAATTAGGCCTTTGGTTGTTTTTGGCTGCGACTCGACATGGGATATTTTTTCTAAGAAACTCTTGAAACTACACAAGTCATTCGGTTCGTTCATTCCCAGTGATCATCACTAGTAATGTTCCCAGTGTAGACAAATGGGAATTAGGTATAATGCGACAAGATTATGAATTAATATGGTTGACTTAAAACGCCACGTTCGAAGTGGACACTTGCAAAAAAAAAACAAAACACACCCGATAACTGAAGTCACTGAAAACCGCCACAAAATTTATCAGGTACGTACTTATATGTCTGTGTATTCGGTATTCGTTTAGTGGGCCTACTAAAACCGAATACACAGACAAACGCGAGTGAGCGACTTATTTGTCTTATTCTAGTTTTTTTTTACGCCTTATATATCTATGTTTGGTCACTATCTCGCCTGATGTGAAGCGATGATGTGGCCTAAGATGGAGCACATAGATCTAGAGAGAGACGGCAGTTGAGCGGCGGCTCAGACTCGTCTCCCCGATGGTTCACCGAACATCATCCCGAAACACTACTAGGTCGCTTGACGGCATGGCTTTATTCGGTGGGTGGTAGTTGTTTTTATCACTTAAATTACTTCTGTTTGGCAACTATCTCGCCTGAATTTAAGCGACGATATGCTCGAAGATGGAGCTGAAACATACAGGAAGACAGCTTGACGACAGCAGTTGAGACCGGACTCCCTGGTGGTTTATCCCGAAGAGCACTAGATAAAAAGCTTGATGGCCTAATAGCTTTCCAGTATAGTTAGACATAGGTACCTCTTTAATTACTCGTGTGGTATTGAAAAGGAATACATTGGTATGTTGCTGAGAAGAGGCCATATGTGGCGGATCGATCGGACTCCTTCACCAATTGTAGGAGTCATCATTTAAGTGCAGTTGTTAATAGGATAGTAGAGGATTAAAGCATACAGAATAAAATATAATATTTTAACTCTGACTAATAGTAATGGTTAGATCTAAAGATGAATAGTTAGTTACTAGAAGTAGATTATACGTAAATAAATTCTATAAAAAGCTGATATGAAATAAAAGATACGAAGCTGAAATGAATGAGTGACGTTGGATGGTAATTAGTAGATAATGCTAAATAGCATTATAAGTTATTTCTTGTACCATTTTGTGCAAAACTATCAAGTAAATAAATAATGCTGTGGCTTTTTCGTTCTCAGATTTTATTTTTCAAAGCATTCCCCTTCAAGTAAATAAATGGATAGTTCAAACGCGAGCATAACTGGAAAATGGAAAATAGGAACATTTTATGACAATTCGATAACAACTTTTATTTCATTTCTGTCCTAGCTTGGATACATCGAGGGGAACAGGATACAGACACACCCAATACTAATTTTTATACCTAAATGCGGAAGTTTATGAGGATGGATGAATGAATGTTTGTTACTCAATCACGCAAAACTACTAGACGGATATTGAGTTAAGTCCTGGAAAAGGACAGTTATTTTACCTAAACCTTAATAAATTAATTAAACCTTATACTTACAAGTGGTAGGTTTCTCGTATGCGAGAGGCCGTCTGGGCCAGCTTTTCTGTCGCCAAGCAGTAGTGCACAAGCATTACTGTGTTCCGGTTGTAAGGGCATTGTATATAGCCAGCGAAATAACTAGGCATTATGAGACTTAACAGCTAATTGTCTCAGGGTGACGAGCGCAGTGCAGCGCCGCGCAGGATTTTGCAAAACAAAATGGTGCTGTTACTGTTATAGGCGTATTGCTTATCATCAGGTGAACGACGAGCTCCTCTCGTCACTAAGTTAAATACATAAAAAACCGCGGGGCGCACCTAGCAAAATATGTGATTTATTATTATGAAATAGGCATATTTATTAAAGTAAAGACGTATTTGATAATTCAAAATGTTTCAATTGCTTGTAACTTATGGCACAGATCGTACCTAAAGTGGTCCATATTTCAGCTGTAATTGCATCAGTATTGTCTCTACAGTCTCTACATTTGGTCTTATAGAGCTAATCGTACGCCCACCACGTAGAGTCATCTCTACTTGTGCCTAGATAACGCCCTATCTATTTACCCTTATTAGGATTATCTTTATTTGAAGAACTACGAAGGTCACCTTGGTCCCACAACAACATATCATGAACCAATAAATGCCTACATTACAATTCAATAAGCCCATCGATTAGGTTAATCAGAAGCGAAACAAATAGGTAATGCGTTTTTTTCTGGGTACAAATCCTGGGGCTATTTTTGTGTACATAGAACCGCAAACTCCATATGAGTAAGGAATTTCAAATATGAGTAGGTACTTAACCGAGGCACAGAATACTAAATAGTATCTACCAAGGCCCGAACTAAGTAGGTATAACTACTCACGTCTGACAACCCCAATTTGTTAAGGTAATTAGATATATTATATAGGTATATAATATTGTTTATGTATAACGAGAATTAGCAATAGCAATGAAATTGTTTTTGTGAAAAATTGTGGAAAGACCTATTGAAAACGATGTTTTGCAAGCAATATTTTTCGATAAAATTCTATTAAAGGCTGTATAAGTGAATTCAAAACTGAACAGCTGTTTTTGATGACGACTCATAGTTAAATGGTTAATGACTTGATCGATATACTTTATGATTACCACATACCTATCCTATGCCTAGTAGTAAACTATTATTATAGAGTCGATCAACCTACTTAGTTATACAAGGTCGTTGCAGAATGTATCTTCTGCAAAAGCTGTGGCAAAAGCTACTTTTCGTCACTGTATTATAAGATACAATAAAATTTGAAACATTTTCGTACTGATCTTTATGACAAAAATCGAAGGGATGAAGAAGGGAAAAAGCTAGTTTCTACCTCGGAAAAGTTAAATATTCTCTAGGAAATAGCAACCGGAAAGCTGAAATCTATATAAATATCTTTCTGATCCTATCCTATCCTTCTCATAATTTAAATGCGAAAGTTTTGAGGATGTTTGTATGGATGTTTGTTACCCAATCACACAAAAACGACTGAACAGATTTTGACGAAATTTTTGTAATTGTAGGTACTACAGCCCCCGTACCCATATGTCCCTCAAGCGCCAATCGTATATCGTGTTGAGGTCGAATTAAGGTAAAGCTTCACTGCGACAATAAGATACGGTCTAATTATTGTCGTTTCAGGCAAGAAATCGAATTAATCTCATTAATTTATACCAAAATACGATAACTACAAGTTGAGATAAACTTAATGGGACAATATATGGCATCATAAGAAATTGTCGCAATCAATCTACACCTTAATTCGACCTCAACGCGATATACGATTGAGGGACATATAGGAAGCGAGGCTGATCCTGGAATAGGACATAGTTGATGCTTTTTGTCCCGAAAAAAGCAGGCGGGCAAAGTCTGAGTAGGATAGATACGTACGGCGCAGCAGTAAGTAGGTGTTTTAGAAAACGTCATGTACTATTATTCATTCTGTGACCATAGCTGAAATACTTAGGTAGTCAGCTACTAGTCAAACGTCACAACAGAGTAGGTATTAACCATATGTCTCGGCTCACGCATGTCGCGTCATCCAGACTAGGCTGGGCTCTGCGCTGGGCGCGGCGCCAATGTACTGTGAAATTACCCTCGCCTCGTGCCTACGAGCGGCCTAGCCATTGTTTCAGTAGACGTATTGCTCTAACTGTTCTGTTTAATTTGAATTATTGTTCGATACTTTAAAACGTATTAGAACTGAAGAGTGTTAAAGAAGATGGCAGGTTTCTCGTATGCGAGAGGCCGTCTGGGTGTGTACCACCGCTTTGCCAGTTATTCAGCCGCCAAGCAGTGCGCGAGCATTACTGTGTTCGGGTTTGAAGGGCATTGTAGCCAGCGAAATTACTGGGCATTATGAGACTCAACAGCCAATTGTCTTAGGGTGACGAGCGCAGTACAGCGCCGCGCAGGATTTTGCAAATCAAAATTCTGGATGGTGCCATTATTGTTGTAGGCTGGCGTATTGCTTACCATCAGGCAAACGACCAGCTCGACTCGTCATTCAGATACATAAAAAAGAAAGATGCACCTTGTATGGGTCGCCAATCGCCACTTCCTTCCTTCTTTATTTGTCGAATGGGTTACATATAGAGCTCTGTACGTGTTTAAAAGAGGTAAAGATACATGGTGCATGTAATGAGATGCGCCATTTCTGCCCATTAGTAGCAAAGGCAGATTCCCCAGAATTTCCTTTATAATTCCTGCGTGGCTCTGGATGGTTACAATCTATGTTTATTGAATTAAATTAAAACCACTTAAAACTAAACTCTACTAACGCAGTATTTAAGGTTTATCTTTTTTCATGTTTATATGTTTGTGGTATGCAATCAAGTGTAATTGTATTGTATTGTATTAAAAAATATATAATTCTAATAGTAAAACATACATTGTAATACATGATCAAAATGTTTCTTTGTTTTTCTTTGCTTCGTTCTTTAATTTTGTTGTTGTCAATAGTTTACACAACTGTCGCTTTGTAAAGATTCTCAGTTCTATTTCAGGGAAATTCCCCTATTATAATGAAACATGAAACAGCTAGGAACGTATCCCGGGTTATTACGAGAAATAGTTATCTATCGATTCAACAGGAATACACTACTCTATCTGCATACAAACAAGCGCCTGTAAAAAAAGTTTTATAGCTTAACATAAGTGGCTAGTTTTTTACGAGTAGGCGTACAAATGTAAAATTAATATAAACTAAATGGTTTGCTAGTATAATTTGAAAAGTAAAAGTGTCCCAATAAATATAGGTACCTAATTAGTTTAAACTATAATAGTCATTTACATAAGAATATGATTTGAACTCGAAATAGTCGTTTTTAATAAAATGAAAATAGGGAATTTCGTTATAAATGTTACTCGAGCTTTTAAAACTCGGCCTCCGTCGATGTCAGACTTTTTGTAGGTCCGATAGTCGGTCCAATTTTGTCACTATTTTGTGACCGACGTTAAGTAGGACGTGTGCGTTGTATTCGGTTCGAAGGACCATTTTAATGTATGAGTTCGTGATACATGAGACATAAGAACTAACTTGATAATAACTTGATAGATTTGATGAAATGATAATGATCGCGAGCACGCGCGGCGTTCTTGATAGCCAATTGCGAACTGTCTTTGATTTGCATAATTAATACGCGCGTGTCGCGTAAATTGATGATTTTACAAAAGATGAACGGTTGCTCTGTACAATATCAAACTCCGTATGTTTCATTTTCATCGATAAAAAAATCGGTGATCGATTGTCAGACTTGGGCGGACAGTGTTACAGAAATGTCATAATGAGATGATTCAAGAATGAGTGAATTAGTTTGGATTTAGGTTCGCCACATATAAGACACATAAACGCAGCGCAGCTTGTGATACTTACCAATACATTTCGTAAAATAAATTTTCATTTGGAAAAGGTAATGAAATAGCCATTAAATTAATTAATATTTTATTAGGTACCCGTTAACTCTATTTATCCTAAGTAACATAACAGGACAGTAGGTAACCTTCGTTCTACTTACAAAGTAGCATTTGGTATTAAACAGTAGCGTCGATGGCACTATTACAACTAGAATTAAATTAGTTATTCACTAACAAGTCTAAAATATATTTACAAATCAATTAAAACTATTTTAAAGGCGCCACAAGAATAGAATTCCACTACTGACACAATTACACAAAATTAGGAAAAAATAATTATGTATTAGCCATTTTCAACTGCAATTTTTTTTAATAATTATTTACTTTTTTCAAAATGTAATCAAACTAGAATTTTATTCTTCTGACGATAATAAAATAAAAGTATATAAAGTATGTTTTTATAAACAGATTTGATCATTTTTGGACTGTTCGATTTCGTCGAGGTAGTATTGTGGAATTCTAAAAACTGAACACTGTCCCTTTTAATTTAAATGTATATGTGTGGTAGGTACAGTTCGAGTATGTTCACCATACGAGTACTTGGTACTATTGAAGATTGTACTATTTTAATACAGGGCGGATTTACATTATTTACTAAAGTATCATACTTTATTATTATTTTTATAATAACTAATAATATCACGATTGCATCACTTCACTGCTGGTACGGAACTACCAACCTGAAGAATTTTATAGACTTTCTGGGTATACGTGGGGTATACAGAAGTCTCAAAATCTCGTATCTACCTAACTAGGTATTATCTATTGAAAAAATAATTTTTCTAAGTTTTCTTGGCATCAAGCATACCTAATACATTATATAAACAGCTCGTACGCCGAAGCTGAACCAAAAACGATAAATCATACCAATTTTTGGCGTGTGACGACCTTAATCGAAGTCTTTTGATGGTTCGGTGAAAACAAGAGGGTCTTCTAATATTTTCAACAATACTAGAGAGTCTAGGGGCTGCATTCATCGCATAACGAGATTTACATCTAAGATTGCATTTACACTTGTGTCTATAACCACTATAACTATGTTATATTGTATTATTATGTACTTAGGTAATATTTGAGCAGTGTATGAAAGAAGCCCCTCGAAGGGTGTTTTATGGTCAGTCTGTAAACCGTCCCACCCGGGTGTCTCTATTTAGTGGCACCGTTCTTGTTCTTCCAATATTAAAATTAACTGCCGTATACAGTTGTTAGGGTTAACGCGTAATTTTCTTTTTTTGTGACGAGACGAACCGGTTGTTCATCTGATGTTAAGCAACACGCCTGACCATGACCTGACCATGCCGCACTGCACTACGCTCGTCACGCAGACACATGATTCATACAAATTCAAACATCACAACGGAGCTCGCGCCGTCCCCGGCCTGGACCTCTCTATTGTATAGCTACTGGGAATCAAAAAAGTTCTTCTCAGCACCAAAACCTTTGTTGGTTTGATCCTGCAGAACTTTGTTGTTTAGGACCAGACAAAAACTAATTCAAACATCCTTTATCTTCTGTAACCAGTACGGTAGCTTAAGTTTTGACACAGAAGTAATCTTAACTTACAGACTTATAGAAGAAGACTTAGGCACAGAATACTTAGTCACAGGTAAGTTCATGTCATAAGTCAATATTCCCGTCTTGCCTGTCTGCAGGAACTTGCGGGAGTTCTTAGCGGTGAAGATGTAGGGCGTAAGATATAGACCCTACATAAGATATAGGGTAAGATGTAGGGTATATATCTTACGCGCTACATATTCACCTCCAAGTAGACTAAAGCCAAGCTTACTTAAGCTAATGTGTGCTTCTCTTAATACGCGGTCACGGTAAGTTCCTGTCATAAGTCAATGTTCCCGTCCTGCTTGCCTGTCTGCAGGAAGGTGCGGGAGTTCTTGGCGGTGAAGATGTAGGGCGCACGCTTCGAGGGGCAGCGGAACGAGCGGAGCAACACCGGTGGAGCGTCGTCCGTCTTGTTGCCGACCGGCTCCAGCAGGTTGTTCCACAGTAGGTTGGCGGCTGGAACAGAAACCACAAGTGGCATGATGGGTGTCGACAACAGAGCTATCTCCTAATCAACAAGGCTGCTGGGTTGCTGTGGTACACGAGGTAAAAAGAGGCTAAAAGGGGTAATTGAATTTTTTAGGATTTGGTGGTCTAAGGAACTGCTGCAGTTTGGTGCTTAGAGAGAATTCGTCGAGTTTCTGAGCTAGAAATTTTTCTTAGTTGGTAACATATGTAAACCGGTGACAAATTGAGTAAAAGCCTGGTCAAAAGTCTCAGGTGCCGTTTTGACAAGGCTTTTGAATAGTAGCATAGTCTAGAAAGTAAGTTGTAGGTACTGGGAATAAGACTTCATGTATGGTGGATGATGTTACAGCGGCTGAGTTGGCAGCATCAGCGCTCATAAAAGACGCATTAACGTTTGTAATAAGTAACTGCTTTCCTCTAAAACTATTTTAACTACAATTTCTTGAGACCCGCCCTGTCAGAGTAACCTTGAAATATGAAACGTTCAATATGATGCATCACGGAGAGTGTGCTATGGAATGACATGACTTAATTCCTCCACATCCCCTTTCTACCATCGGACAACAAGACGTACGGAAACTCGTCATCCGTTTATGATTGACAACAGCCAAAGAACGGAAATAGATTAGATTACATTAGATTAGTTAACTCTTTATTGTTTCACCACCAGAAAACATAATAACAAAAAGTACAATAACAAACTTAAAAACTAAAGTGTTACAATGGGCGGTCTTATCGCTTAAAGCGATCTCTTCCAGACAACCTTTGGATGGAGAGGACTTAAAGAAACTGTAAGAGACGGGGGTGTCAACATAAATGACATAACAAACAAAAAATATAAACTACTTACAGGCGTCTCTGTTTTCCGATTCTTATAATCTAGGTGTCTTCAAGTCCAGAGAAATTCGGTATCTTCTAGGCAAGTATGATCCATCGTCGATGGCGTCATCACTTTCCATCAGCCTATCAGATAATAAAAATGTCCAATCATGTGGACCCAAAAGTTTGCAACGCACTAACTTCAGTGTATCCCGAGCGCGTATGAGTAATCCTGACCGAGCAATGTTAATTTTTCTTCTTTCTAAAATTTGTATATTACCGGTCGTGCACTCACCCAAGGCGTGTCCTTTCTGCGAGAAGTGGAAGCAGTCGTGCGTGATGTAGGACTGGTGGATGACGAGCGGCAGCGGCAGCGTGGGCGGCCGCGGCGCGTTGAACAGCCGCATGAAGGGCTGCAGCACCACCGTGAAGTCCTTGCGCGTGTCGTAGCGCCCGCTCTCCACCTGCACGTCGAGTCACGCACACTCATTATTGTTTGCAGCTAGCGACCACCCGCCATCACGAACGCGACTACTGTTCGTGATGACATGCATAAAAACCTTCCTGAATTCTCTATGATGGTGACGACGGCATCGAAATCTATCAAATAGCTTAGAAGTCATGTGGACTACTAAGGAGTGGAACGCTCTACCAGCGTCTTAGTTCCCAAACAGCTATTACAACTTGTGTCTCTTTAAGTCTAGAAGGCATCTCATGGGCAAGCGTGCTCCATCTTAGGCCGCATCATCGCTTCCATCAGGCGAGATGTCGTCAACGCATGCCGTTACTTTCAAATGAAAAAAAGTATTAATGGACAGACAGATTACTTTGTTTTTAACCGACTTCAAAAAAGGAGGAGGTTCTGCATTCATACGTAAGTTTTTTTTTAGAAAAAAAAATTATTAGAAAAAATAATTTAGGAAAAAATTTTTTTTTTATTATTATTATTATTATATTATATTATTTATTAAAAAAAATATTAGAAAAAAAAACTTTTAGAAAACAAAAAAAAAATTAGAAAAACAATATATATTTCAATGTATCTTCGAAGTCCAAGGTCACATATCGATGAAATTTATATGGGACCACTTCGTAGCTATACTGAACCCAACGCAAAAAGAATTTTCCAAATCGGTTCATAAATGACGGAGTTCTGAGGTAACAAACATAAACAAAATAAATATATATATATATATTATATTAAAAAAAGACAGGGCATGTTTCCGTGGGTATGTCTATGGTCTAGGGAGCGAGATTCTGTAGTAACCTTTGGTACTGGACTGAAAGAAGTTCCAAACAATCTATGTGCAGACCGCTTCTACCTTAAATAGAGAAAACAATGAAAGAAACTAAAAGTAACAAAAATAAAACGAATCTCAATGAAATTTTGCAGGAGCTGCAGAGATTAGAAGTAGCATGTTACCAGCATCCTCTCGGCCTCCTGGTAGAGGTAAGACATGCGCACGATGGCCTCTAGCTCATTCCCGCCCTGGTGGAAGCACGAGCAGAACAGCGAGTGCATCAGCCGGCACATCATCGGGCGCATCACACGAACTGACACCGATACGTCTGGAGATGAGGACAGTATTGATTAGTTTCGGTTAAGAATGCCAGACGTTAACAATTGATTGGTATAAAAGTAGTTGTTGTTAATTGACTCAGCGGTATAAGATTGGTAAAAACGGTTGCCAAGTTTTGACATCAATCCAGAAACCAGCGAGTTTTGAATGCTAATATTTAGGTCGCCTAGATTTGACATCATCATCATCATCATTCAGAAACCAGTTAGCGGGTCCTGGCTTGAACTTAAGTTAACGCTAACATTAATAATTAGTTAGCAATAGTTTCATGATAGTTCATAGATATTGTAAAAATAAAATGAAGAATGATTGTTTAATTGATAGATCTAAAACTTTCTTTCGCGTGATAGGCCAATTTCATTGATGTCATCATTTCGCAGATCATTTACTGCTGAGACATTAATTAAAATTAACCTAACATAATCTGTTAATTTGAATTTAATTTAATAGTATTTTTTGAAATTATGTTAATATTGCACACCATTGTTTTGGTAAATGTTAAAAATTATTTTTATTTATCTTTTTTCTCTTTGTATACAATAGCAAAGAGCGAGAGTGGCTCAGTGAGAGCACGTGCGACTATCGATCCGACGCACCCGATTACGAATCCCACTGACTCTGCACCACTGACTTTCTTAAGTTATGAGTGGATTTAACACTCGTTCTAAAAACGGTGAAAGAAAACATCGTGAGGAAACCGGCATGTTCAAGAATTTATCACAAAAATTCAAGGACCTGTGACATCCACCAACCCGCAGTGGGCCAGCGTGGTAGCGGTAAAGAATTAGATTTGATTTGAGAACACACACGATAAATCTCTCATAATAAGTAGCTCATAAACACTCGGCTCACCTAATACTGGAACTAAGTTGACTATCGTCCTAGGAAGGTGCTTCTGCAGGTAGTCGAGCGCCCTGGCCAGTTTCCTGGCGTGTGCCGCCGGAGACCAAGACACGGGGTTGAGGCAGGCGGCCGAGCAGATGTCGTTGGCGCCGATGAACACCGTGATCATCTTCCAGTCATTCGCTATATTGATGTCTGGCGATGCCCGCATACGTGCCACTATTATCTGGAATGTAAAATGTTTCAATCGAGTTAACATTTTCTTTTCGTTTTATTAACCCCCGACGCAAAAAGGAGGGGTGTAAGTTTGACCACTATGTGTGTCTGTCTGTGGCACCTTGTGGTAGCTCTTAAACGGGTGAACCGACTTGGATGCGGTTTCTTTATATTTGAAAGCATTTTTTCTAGCGGTGGTTCTTAGACATGTTTTATCAACATTGGTTCAGCCGTTTTTTACTTTTTATAGGCATCTTGTGTTGGGGGTTAGGGGATTTTGGTTTACTGAAATTCACTTGTTATTATTTAATTACAATTTTAGGTTGAGTTCATAGTTAAAGCTGCTGTCCGCGCCCTAGTGTCGTAGCGAGAGAATTCGTAAGTAAATATTTATCACCTACCTTGATGAACTCTTCATATTGCTATCTAAGGTTCTAACTTGTGACGTCACAGAACAGTTAAATGTGGCCTACCTAAGAACCATCAATCATTATGGCAAGAAGTTAAGCTAGCAAACATTCCCCATGACATTCTTTTGTTTGACTTTCCAATAATATTTCGACACCGCTTCAAGTACCCCTCGCATGATCACGGTAGCAACTGCATCTATATTAATATACATTAGGCACTTAACCTATGCCCTGCAGATATACAGGGCGGGGCAAATATTTGGCCCCTTACGGGTAGCTACCTTTTCTTTTGTAGTTAGAAGGTTTGTTCTTAGGAACCTTCTGTTTTATTTTAAAGAAAAAAATATTGCCGTTTTTAGTTTTTTGAAAAAAAGTACGGTTCACCAAAAAAATGACATTTGTCTAAAAAAAACAAGTCGGTCTTAATCTTAAAAATATTGTATTTGTATTTGTTGTTTACTAACATAGGATAAGTGCTACTAACAAAATGGACCAATGTTTTCAGTAATAAAGGCATTCGCCCGGTAAAAAAAAAATGTGTTAACTAACTCATTAATAAATAACTAACGTTTGGTTCAGTGTTAACAAAAAAGCATATACAAATTGCATCAAAACATGGCTCTTTATGTGACACATCTGCAGTCTGCATCATTAAATTCATGAACACGGATCGGGTGTGTTGCTTTATTGCATGCAGCTGGAAAACCTTAATTGGAACATCATTAAGGGAAAATCTTGTATTTTTTCTGATTAGTTCCTATTTTGTTGATGTATTTTGTTCTGACTCTGACAAACAATGTCAGAACAGTAAACACTTTTGAAGGCATAGTTTGCATTGCACGCAGCGATTTTTTCTCAATGTTTGGTTAATTTTGAATAGCGAACGTCTTGTCAGAAAAACAACGTAAGACTAAAACACATTTACTAACGGTTAATGGTAAGCATTTATCTATGGGCATAACAATAATTGTATGAAACTTTGAAGACGTTGCTGTTGCAGTGGCCTCGATTAGCAAACAATAACACAAAGAAAAGCACAAAGATGGACATGCCATCGTACGCCGTGAACACCCATCAGGTACATTAAATATCTAGAGATGGAGTCGTCGGTACTATTATAATGAGCATGACGTCATGAAGCTGACATTGTATTTTTGGATTCGCTTCGTTGAGAACTTCAAGAATAAAACCGAATATTTGGTAAATGAAGCAGTTGGTTCAATAAAACCTAATATCTATAAAGCATTGGAGATTAGGCCAAAGTGGATTAATTTTGAAATACAACAGTTCTATTTGAAGCTTGACAATTTAGTATACCTAGTGGACAAAGTCGTTAAGAATCCGATAAATTTTATTGGAAGAGCATCACCGGCTAGATTTGACTACTGTTATTATCCCATATTATGCAGATTTCTTCAAGACTCAAAAGGCTTGAGAACCTCGCGACAAGTTCCTCTGAAATATATGTATTTATATGTAAAAGTATGTGTATAATGCTGCTTTATTGTAGGTATTATTTACATAGACAAACAACTGGCATAACATTGTAGGACAACAATGTTATGTCAGTTGATCACATCTACCTCAAAACTACTCAAAAGTAGTTCAATTGTACAATTTATGGCCCTATTATTCATAAGCAAGTACTTTCGTTGTTATTTATTACACTATTGTGTAATTCAAGGAATATACACTTAATATAGAGAGTTGAAAGTGTGCCGAAAAGTGCAGGAAATGGCTCCTACATCAAGTTTCTAACATCATCTTATTGTTTCAAAAAGTTCACACAATTTCATGGTGTTTCAAAAACATTTGTAACAATGAAACTAAGTATTTGTAACATTTGTGCCATCATCAGCATTTTCAGCAATTAACATTCCTTAATTCTTGTATGGTGTATTAGCCGTAGCTCGCCTATAGCTATTAGCAATTATTAACCATTAGCAACTATTAAGTCTTCGGTGCCATTAGTAACAGATTCGAGCAACGATCGCTGCGGTCTTACTTACTCCTGAGGGCTACCGTGCTTCGGAGCTGCCGGTCTCAATTGTTTGTCTTAGGACTCAATACTCAATACTCAATACTTTATTGCAAACATATGTACACAAAAGTTCTTATTGTAGTGGTGAGATTACATATGACCCTACTAGGGTATAGCAAATTATACATTATAATGCATTATAATGGGAGCGGACCGATTTATTCTACGTCTTTTCAATTACTAATCATTTTATCATTTCATTCTTATTTTCATTAAAAAAGTCATTTAAATTATAATAACATTTTTCTATCAGGAATTGTTTTAATTTTTTTTTTTTAATTTTATATAATTTTCCTCTTCTTTTATTTCGTCAGGTAGATTATCATAAATTTTTACTGACATTACATTCGGACCGGAACTATGTATGTTCAGTCTTGATATGGGTAATACTAATTTATGCTTAAACCTAGTTGCAAATCGCCGTGTTTGTTCTGCATGCTTTAAGAAGAACTGCGGATATTGTCTCACAAATTTACCTACTTCTAGTATATAGATTGATGTTAGAGTCAAGATTTTATTTTTAACAAAATGTGGTTTACAACTTTCCTGTTTTTTGATGTTAGCAAGTATCCGGATACATTTTTTTTTGGGCAATAAATGCATCTTGCACGTCAACACTATTACCCCAAAGGACAACAGTCCGTAGGCCATATCAGAGGCCTTCGGGCAGTCTATACCTTCCAACACCAGGTCTAGCCACACTCTCACACGAGACAGATAAAATAACAGGGAGGGAGCGGGTTTGGTTCGCGCGCTACGAATGTTCAATTTGGTTCCTTGACAACCCAAATACCTAGTTCTTGATTTTCTAAAGGATATAAAGAAAGTCACTACAATGTACATTTATGACACTTATCTATGCTTTGTCTCTCTCCTCTGCTCTTTTCCTTGAGTCTTTCTCATCCTAATCTAGAAATTCTGCAGGATGTATGGGAGTATCTACTATGGCAACTGTCTCGTTCGCGGCTGTAAATCACATAACAAATGTTCGCTGATGCGTCCATGCATCATAAATCGTTAATTGAGCAAGTTGCGCATGCGAACTCATATTTCATTGGCCTGGTAGACAAGTTTGGTCAACGGGCCCAATGGAGATACCCAATTAATGCTTACTTGACCAGTTGTTCGTTCTAATTCTCTAATGTGAGGTCATTGACAGTAGTTACAGCTCAGTGATAAATGAAATCGATAACTTTTATTGATAGTACTTTACCGCAATAAATATTAAATGAAGAGCAGGCGCTTATACTTTCTTTAAGAGAAGTATTTGTCTTGTTGAGCATGTGCAATAATGATACTTACACCTAAACCATTAGAAATCCTCAAAAGGTTTACCACAAAATATGTAATATTTTCTGAAATCAGGATCACTGTTCTTTTTCCCATACTCAATCAAAAGTACCTATTTTAATCACAATGCAATAACTTATGAATTATTAAGGTACATATTAGGACATTCTATATTTTATGTTCCCAAGAAATAAGGCTATAAAACTGCAAATTAAAAATTAAAAATTTTGCGCGGTGAAGGTAAACATCGTGAGGAAACCAGCCAGCATGTCAACAATCTCAAAATTCAAGGACATGTGAAATTCACCAACCCGCACTGGGCCACCGTGGTGGATTGTACCTTATTGTACGTTATAAAATCTATGTCTATCAGAGAATCCCGTGTTCCAGCAGTGGGAACATAAATGGGATGAAACATGATAGTGATGATGAAATTTTCACACCTGGGTAAATAGACTCTTTGATCAAGGAATTGTAAGTTGACAATCTGTCAATCTCTATTAACGGTCACCCATACCATGTATACTACTATTTACTGGTGGTAGACTTTTCGTATGCGAGAGGCTGTCTGGATGGGTACCACCGCTTTGCCAGTTATTCAGCCGCCAAGCAGTAGTGCGCAAGCATTACTGTGTTCCGGTTTGAAGGGTATTGTAGCCAGTGAAATAATAATAATAATAAAATGATTAATTTACCAAATTTACAATAATACACTGTACAATTATATTACAATATTGATTTACACATACCATGATTTGATATTCGATTGTGTGTGGGCCCCAAACTAGGCTAGGCCTGTATCTTGGCGACCCTATTAGATTTAACAATACAGAAATTGCGCTTGCTTGCGCTAAAGCAGTATAACCAGAACTTTGTTTTGCAAATTACTGGGCATTATGAGACTCAACAGCTAATTGACTCAGGAAGTTCTGGGTGGTGCTGTTATTGTTATAGGCTGGCGTATTGCTTACCATCAGGCAAACGACCAGCTCGTCTCGTCATTCAGAAAAATTAAAAAAAAAAAATTTCATCTGCTGCTATTTCGTTTTTTAGAAGCTGCATGAGTCAATGAATGACTACTTTAATTGATATTAATAACCTGATGCTAGTTGAGGTGTTGTAGGGAACTATAACAATCGAGTTATGACACACGAACGGTCTATGTATTACGTTAACAAAATAAACACACATTATAACATGCACATAAACTTTTATCGCTACACGCTTGACCGAACATTTGGGCAACGCGATGACTTAGTTCAGGCACAAAAGTCTATATTTTGTGGTTCAGGGGCCAGTTTACATAGTAACTACTCTCTGGGCCAATAGCTGCCTTCATTCTTGACATTCTTGAGGAGGCTATTCAGGCTATATAGGAGTAGGGGTAACGAGACAAGTTCGGGCGTCTGGTGGAAAACGCTCCCGTGTCCAAAACAATTTCAACTTGGAACTTTAAATTGCAAACTTCTGTGCAGCACTGCACCGAGACATCATCATCAGCTTATCTTTTAGTCTAAATAATTTTGTAATTTGGAAGGTATACCTAACTGGAAATCTAAAAAGTATTATATCATATAGTTAGAGATAGTGTATAGTTAGAATACTAAGGGACAAAAGCATCACTCCGCAAAGAAATTTAAACAAATAGCGACTCTTGCTATGACGCAATAACATTCAATTCAGCTCGCGTAGCACTACATACCTACCAGTAATATTACACCTACAGAGAGCGTCTTTTTCTATCGCAGAGTTCTTATCTCTTCTAACGCGGCACGTGTAACGACACGCGACCCGCCGTCAGTGTCCGGCTATGGTAGCTTCGTACCTAGGTACAATGCGGAGTGCGCTAGGCCTGATAGTACTTAATATGCTACTCTACGAGTATATAATTAGGAAAATAACTGGGACAATCAGTTATATTTGACCTCTTGATATTCATATTCATGTCAGACCAGTCTGACTCTTTAAGTCTAGAGTGAATAGGCATCTCATGGGAAAGCGTGCTCCATCTTAGGTCGCATCTTCGCTTACCATCAGGCGAGATGTCGTCAAACGTATGCCCAATTACCAATAAAAAAAACTTTAATTACACGTTTCATGACCCAATTTGTGTGAAAGATCACGCTGCTTGCTTTTCTGACTCAATTAGGTATCCTTGTGAGCCTGTTCGGCAATTTCCAAATAAGACCGGCTTTTATTTACTTTCTACGTATGCAGTCACGGTCAGCGGGCGCTGGCGCTGGCGCTAGGCGGCTGGCGGGTTGGGTACGTATACATAATATAGTTTGCGGTAATACCTATTATAAGACAATATTTTAGTTATTTTTAATAGGTATTTACCTGTTATACGTATTAGAAGGTAACTAGGAAGGAAGGAACTAACATAATTATAAGTTTCTTATTAACCACTTGTGGATATTATGAAGTCTGAAGTAAATGATTTTAATATTATTATTACTTACCAGAAAAAATAGTATTATCTACTGCCGTTTCTGAACATGTTTAAGTAAAAAATCTACTAAAGCTACTATCTTTTCTTTTTTTACCCTTAATAGATCCATGTTTGGCCAATATCTCGCCTGATGTGAAGCGATGATGTGGCCTAAGATGGAGCACATAGATCTAGAGAGAGAGGGCAGTTGCGCGCCTGCTCAGACCCGTCTCCCCGATGGTTCACCGAAAATCATCCCGAAACACGACTAGGTCGCTTGACGGCATGGCTTTGTTCGGTGGGTGGTATTACAACCACGGCCAGAGCCTACCACTCCAAAGCGCGTAAGCGGGTTTCATCACGATGTTTTCCTTTACCATGTTAGAGCGAGCGTGCAAAATCTGCACTTAACTATAAGTCATTGGTGCAGGGCCGAGTCGGAATTCGAACCCAGGTGCCCGACGCATCGAAAGGCGCACGAGTCCCCGCTGAGCCACACTCGCTCTAAAAAACTAGTTACTAGTTTTAATAAGGTATTTTTATAATTTTTATAAGGTATATCCCACATGAGGCCTAAATAAATAGATAATAAATATTATAATAATAAAGTAATAAAAACAATTATGTAACTTTCTAAATTTGATAAGATCCTTTTCACAAACACAGTTCAAGCAATAAAGAAATTCTAAATGTGATACTGATAATTAAAAAAATATTTATTTTCTCTAAGACCGCTTAGTATCGTATGGTAGAGATCTAATTATGAAAGCTAAACATTTAAAGCACTTCGTCGATGTCGACATTGTACCCGCACGTGGCCATTTTTTTATTTCAGAAAGAACCTGTTTGCAAAGTGCGTTGAATCAACATACGTACATTAAAATTCGCGCTCTACTTATCTATTTACTTTACTGTATTATGTCATAAATGCGTATTTTTGTTATAACACTTACACAATATGCCAGCAGAATTAGAAATCTTCCCAGGGTAGGTACTTCTACTATTTATTATATAATTATTTTACTACATAAATATTCACTGTCCTTTTCGTCCGTCAAAGAGTTCAAGAAATAGACAGCGTTCTAAATATTCAATATTTATTTTTATAATTAATTAAAAAATAAGAGCATATCAGCATATACTCGTTCATAGGTATGTAGGTACATTGGTACCATAGATATATATTTACCATTTGCTTTTCTTTTAAAACCCACCAACAACTCAAGATCTAGATAGTTATTGATTCTGCGGATAATAATATAATATGACCCAAGTGAGCCAAGTGTCATTCATATTGGGAAGTAGATGTATAATGTACATAGTTACTTTGTTTATGTAGGTATATATTAAATTGTAACTAACAATTTTATACGTAACTATTTTAACTCTATTCCTCTCCTTGCATGATTGTCTGGAAGATATCGCTTTTTAGTGATAAGTCAGCCTATTGTGGCACTTATTTTTAGTTTATAATATACCTTTGTTCTTTTACTGTACTGTAGTGTATATAAAGTGTTTAATCTAATCTAATAAATTACCCAAGACGTTGGTCAAAATAAAGATGGAAAACTTAAGAGCATCAAAATTATGGACATGCAAACTAATCAAATCAATTATGGACAAGGTCACCCACATAATAATGTAGCTAAAGCTGCATAACAATATTGTGTAACAAATAATAATTTATTTGCAATAGGTTCTGTCTGTGAGAACGAAACAGAGTCACCGGCCAGTGAAGAATTTAAATTTTAGCGTGCTAAATAAGTATTGCACGAGTAATTTCTTAACTCACATGATAATCACGGTTATGTATGTATACATAATGATATACTACAAATGACATACATGTATACAGATAAATGTCAAGACCACTTATCATACATTTACAACACCTTTTCAGCTTTCTTTGAATATGCATTATTGTTCCGTTTTGGGTGTTAGCTACCTGCCTATTTAGTTTTTGAATGACAGAAAAACCTATATAGAGATATTCTGGAGGGTACTACTGTGTTAGGGCAACGTATGTTCCCGAACTCTTTGTGAAAACTGTGGTGTAACATGTTGGGTTAGCTCAGACTCTGAGTAAACCGTATATTCTGGGTATTGGTTCTTTTTCCGATACAGTGGTAGAGTCATGTTGATAATTTGACGTTCATAAGTGCGTCTATTATGCCAAAACTGAATAAAGAGATTTTGATTGACTGATTTGACTCGCAGCCTGTCGCGTTGCCTCCTAGAATCTTGTCTCCTACCTTAGCTTGTTTATACGCATCCTCGTCCGAGGCAACGGGGAAGGCTACATTGAACCGTGCGTTCCTGGTGAGCCACTCGCCCGTGCTGGTGGAGTAGCCTCGGATGTTAGGGTTGTACTCCTTCAGGATATTGGGCAAGGTCAGGAACTTGCGCCATGTTGCGTCGCCTCCTGGAAGCAGGAATACGCCTGCTATAGTTGGCACATTTGAGTTCATTGTGTGAGACAATAGACAAATGATAAACCCAGACAAAAAAGTGGTTAACCCTAAACAACTTATCCAAATTATAAACAACGCCTGTCGTAGTGAGTTTGAATTTGAAATCTTTGAAACCTGCACCGAACCTTAATATGTTCTACGGGCCTGCAGCTGCTGACAACTAGTAATTATAATTGAATGCGTTAGACATTTATTTCATAAAACTTAATGCTAAATGTATCATTAGCTTCTCTATAATAGATACCTAAAGTCCTTCAACTGACAAAATAGAGAAAGGCTAAATACAAAATGTAATCATTTCATGCAATACACTATGACCCTGACAGTTCACTCATTTACATTTCCAAATAAATTACAGATAGTGAAAAATTGGTAATAAATATATGTTAATCTAACATTGAGTAAGTAACCAGTTCTCTAAATTTCCATGCTTGAGATCATTATGTCAGACAGCGAGCTATTGAATCATTGGCATGCATCCAATTAGGTAATGGCTTGAGGACTCTCAGCACGTAGTCGAACGATGGATTCTGAGCAGATTCCTGAATGCTGGTCGGCATAATGACACGAGTCGTGACAGAAGCTCACGTTTTGCAGCCCACGACACGTGGGACTTTGCATCATGAGCCTGCCTGTTGAAATCAGGCCTTGCAGTCAGTCTTCCTCATTGACGGTATATTCGTGAAGCTGCAGTTAGTGTATCAAGTACACTAGACACGTCTCCAGTCTTGAATAATATCATGACCTAGTTTCATCCTAACAAATACAGACGGATTGATGGATCTTTTTTGGCGACATCCTTTTTCAAAATCTCGAGCTTTGTTCTAGTTGTCTATAGTGACCTTGTACCAACAACAACGATAACTAGTTTTGTTCTATCTCCATTGTAATTCCAAGCAATTAATTTGTCTGGGCTTAGTTCTACAAACGGACATCGGATAACTGACCTGCGCACCACGAAACTCCGCGATACTCTACAAAAGCTCCCAACGCGAACTCTTCCAGTGCTCCACTGCCGGCCACCAGCGAGTCCCCGATCGCAGCCACCACGTCGATGTCTCCCGGCCTCAGCTTGTGGACAGACGTAGGAGGCTCAGGGCTGCGCCCCCACGGCACGGAGTCCTGGCAGGGGAACGGTGTGGACGCCGGGATGGCGCGCTGCCGTCGGACGTGAGACTTCCTCGTTGGATAGTTGACTTTCCACTGGAAATAAGGATTAACACATTGATTTACCATAACGTAATTTGCGGGTTCGACTCTCGCTATAGGACAAATCTTAGTGCACAAAGAAAAAGTGCAAGTATTTGTTGCATGTGATGTGGAACAGTGCATGGTTCTCGTAGTTCCCGCCCCCTAGTTTCAGGGAATCCTAGTTAGGGACCAGGATCTATGTCTGTGATCCTTGGGAGTTATTATTATTATTCATCTGGTTCATAGAAACATCTTACAATAATACCTAACAGATGACTACAACTAAGACTATAGAACCAAAGAATACTAACTATTACATAGAACTATAGGAGAACCAACATTTTATTGTTTTATAGAGTCTGACAGTAATTGTACCTAAGTAAACTACTCTAACTTAACCTAGATCAAAAGACCTTTACATTTTCAATACAACTAGGTCAGACAAGCAGCTTTAGAGAATATCTGAGATACGGCTCAAAGGCTGTTTGACAAAACGTAACGCCAGTTACACACACTGTCATCACAATTAGCGGCGTCCAAACTGCCTATCACCAGGGGCACCTACGAATTCCTACAGCACCCACTAGCCTAGTTAATAGCTGTTAGCAGTTCAGTCGCGACAACTCTACAAGGTCGGGCCGTTCATTGCCGCGTCCTCAGCGTAGGGGGACCAAAGTGACAATGTGACCATCTACCCCGCTGACACCAAAGAGGATGTAAGTGGCTAAATAAGCGTCAAGAAATTATGACTCAACTCAGAATTCGCCCTTTTAAATATTATGAGATAGGTGTGTCTGTTGGTTGGGGTCAAAAAAGTTATATGTCTTTACGTTTGAGATTATTACACATGAAAGAAGTCTTCGGTGAAGGATATCCCTTCAATGGTGTTTTCTAGCTTCAAATCAAAACCAATCCTCTTTGCTAATTTTTAAGACTAGATGGATAAGAATTTAGTCCTACTGTTCTTATTAAAATGGTGACCCTTTCTCTACCGTTATCGAGTTAACGTCATCAAGTGTATATAAGTTACGCTGTAACGGCCTACAGCGAGGTGGTACGCACTGTGCGTTGCAACGGTTCGACAGTTGAATACCAATCAGCTGTTACCGTCGGTTACATCGCTGATCTGGATTCGACGCTACAAATAATTAGCAGCAGGCAAAGCCTACCTATTTAAGAACCTTATCGATAAGATAGATAATAGTTAAACGCAAAGAAATAGTATCAAAATTGTTAACGACTGTGGAAGTGTGTGTGTTTTTTGGAGTGGTAGGCTCTGGCCGTGGTTGTAATACCACCCACCGAACAAAACCATGCCGTCAAGCGACCTAGTCGTGTTTCGGGATGATGTTCGGTGAACCATCGGGGAGACGGGTCTGAGCAGGCGCTCAACTGCCTTCTCTCTCTAGATCTATGTGCTCCATCTTAGGCCATATCATCGCTTCACATTAGGCGAGATAGTGGCCAAAAATAGATCTAATAAGCGTAAAAAAAAAAAGCTAGAAAAGATTAACATTCTTGCTACGCGATGATGATGATCGTTCAATACCTAGCAATACCTGATAGATATTGATTAGGGTATTAAAAGCATCTAGATAAATATGTATTGTGTGTTTCTTTATCTTCCAATTACCTAATACTTTATCGAACGTCGGCATTAGTCAAAGAACTAATTGCATATATACAACTGATTTTATGATCGCATATACCTAGTTAATTTTGACATTATTTAGATTTAATAGACAGCTAAGTATTAATAATGTAATAGGTATACGTATGTAATTTAAATACGTAACTGCCAAGTAACTGCAGTTATACACTGACTCGCACAATATCTACATTTCCTATCCATTAACTCCGATTGGTTAATCACAATTAATAGTTCCCTATTAAGGTTAGAATCGATTAATCAGTCCTACGTTTCTTCAAGCTACCTTCAAGTTTTAAAGTTTCTAAGTTGTTAACAAGTTATGTGAATGTAGGCCAACATCAAAGCAGCCGCATACATAAGGCACCCCACGTTTACATTTAGCAAACAGCTGATGCTACGTGAGATGGAAACCAAGCAGCAAGGCCGTTTGCCCAAATTCTTGATCTTACACATACCTAGTTTATATTGGTAACTGGAAAGAAGCAGTGCTTGGTTAGTTTAGCCAAATTCTTGATCTTACCAATGATTAAATATGTTACACATTACCTACATAGTTTATGTTAAGTTAGGTAGGTCAGTTTGGTTAGTTTCTAAATTCTTGAACTTTTGCTTGTTTGCTCAGTGCTCTTAGTTTTGATGACACTTGAAGAGTTCGGGTGACTATTGATAGTACAAAACATACGCATGTACGACGTACGCAGGTTTGCTGATGGTTTCGAAAACATCTTGATCTATCAAGATATATTCAAGATTGCGTATCATCTATAGAAAGTACGAACTGGCATTACGCAGGCGCTTGAACCAATGAGTGGTTTAATCATGTTTGAACTGATGGCAAGAGGTCACCAGAAAGATTTATGACTATAGATAAAACTTAACATGAGTATATTCACTAAATATCAACTTGCAAAAACATTTGGGTCGTATCTTTAATTACCTAATTGCTTACTTAATATCTAAAAATATCTTGAAACTTTTCTAGACCTTCATAGAATCTGATAATCATACCTAACTACTCTTACCACTTATTGGTAAATGTTTCTAGGCGGTAAGTGAACTAGGTCCTATTCAGGTACTCTAGCTTTGATTGATATATGTAGTTATAAGTAACTCTACCACCAGTCGGTAGACTAGGGCATCAGTATTTCACATCTATAGAATAGATTTCTGAACTGGATCTTTAACTTTCCGTAGATCCGTAAAGCCTTCAAAATATTTAATTTTATTATAGCAAAGTATGTAGTGATTATTATCATAAACAAGTAGCTTACTAAAATTTCGTAGTGTAATCGGTTGACTATCGCACATGCATGATTTCTAAAAAAATATTTTCACTTCTCTAACTGACACTCTTTCTTGGAAGAAACTGCTTCTCAAATTCTTAGCAATAAGTCTGTCGATAGTGTTCTTTTTGTCGTATTGTTCCTATAACGCTCGTACTACGATCAACCAGCATTCCGACTAATGCCTTATTTGGTCCATGCAAATACTAAAGTAATTGAGATGCACGGCGTAAGTGATGGGAAAGTGCTAAGGGCCATCCAATGAGGCTCCTTGATTGTAGGTGCGTGTGCGTGCAGTGCGGGTATTACTACCGGTAATTGTTACAATAGCGACGACCTATCATAATAAAAGATATTTTTTAAAAGCTTGACGGGTTTAATAAAAAAATGGGCAGGTTTCATCGTCAGCCCAGACCAGCTGGGGAACGTAGGTAACTGCTGGGATATGTGCCTTTTCAAAGGGAGAGAGTATGGGCCATAATAATCTAACACGCTGGCTCAGAGTGGGTTAGCCAATGTCACATATCCTTAGATTTGGGATTATAGTAGCTTAATCATACTGTTTTAGTATACTTAATTTATTTTATTTATTTATTCTGCAATCTGTCTCCAAAAGTAATGTGGACTGCTCGTATGGAAACTCTGTTATAATGTTTATACTTGTTTGTGACCAACAAAAGTTGTAAGCCAGCGTACGCGCAACTAGGCAAATTGCAGATAAGCGTCAGTCAAAAATATTGAAAATATTTGTTTGTCAGTGTTGCCAGTCTGAAATTCTGTTTCCCGGAAAATATAGACTGACTGAAAAAAGACTAGGCATATTTTTAAATGATTTCAAACGGTCAAAACTAACTTCGAACTCAGATAAAGATTTCATAATATCTGCTTACGTTTTTTAATCGAACCAAAGGCGTGTAATCGAAACGTTGAATTTAAAATGCAGTTTCAGTGAACACAAGGTGTGGAAATTGCGAGCTATTCCCCGTTCTATTAGCGATATGTTTTAAAGTAGGTACTGGCATCCCTGGTTATGTAATAAAGTAGGATTCCTCGGCTTGGGGCAATAATTGTGAATCGACCCACTGATATTTTGTAGGTACCTATTGACTGAGGTACTGCGTGAGTTTTCATTCCTTTCTAATGCATTTTAGACAGAACAGGTAAAACCGGAATACCAACATTTAGAAATAAACTGTAGAGTTTTTATTGGATAAAGTTGCATTTTTTACTTGTAACATAAATGAATAAAGTTAACTTATACCTATTGCAGGATGTCTATAGAGAGTTTGTGGTGGATCATGATGTGCATAATCATCATCAGCCCATCACGTCCCCAATGTTGGGACACGGGTCTTCTCTCATAGAAAAAGAGTATGGGCTATAATCCGCCACGCTGCTGGCCCAACGCGGGTTGATAGATGTCACATGTCCTTGAATTTTTGTGATAACTTCTTGGATATGCCGGTTCCGTCACGATGTTTTCCTTCACCGTTTTTAGAGCGAGTATTATATCCGCACATAACTTAAGAAAGTCAGTGGTTGCGGGTCCAGTGGGATTCGAACTCGGGTGCGTCGGATCGATAGTCGCATGTTCTCCCACTAAGCCACACTCGCTTTCACATGCATAACATGACATGCATAATGCACCATAAGTACTCTGCTTATTCCGACTCAGTATCTACCTATAGAGAACAGTCAATGATTCATGGACTTTAAAAATGGATAGGTGGTAACTGTGCTAGTACATAATTCAATTGTAAATTTAACTACCCACAAATAAATCAAAAACTTCTAACCACTAAATAAGATTATATATAGGCACTGTGACCGCAGCAAAGTTGGAAATTTACGAGGCGTAAAACAACAAAGAGGTATTTGATTGCAAACAACAATAATTCATCGGCACCGCCTCGAACGCTAATTAAACAAATTCTCAAACAAATCTTATCGAACTAATTAAAATGTAATAATAAACATGCCTATATCTATACCTGAAATTCTCAGGTATTAAGCAAGTACTAATAGGTGTGTGACCTGTGATCTTTTCTATACCAATTTTCTCACAGATATTTTGTGGTCTGTTATTTGTCTATAATATTCTCAGGGTCTTGTGAACAGGATATCGGCGTAAATGCTATTGTTTAGAGTTGCACAGCCAATGTGCATAAAGTTTCGTAAGAAGTTACGACTTGGATCTTTCCTCTAAGATTATTTTTCAAAGAAAGGCCGGTAATGCCTGTGGGTCTTTATTTAGTATCTATAAACTAGCTCCATCCCGCTGTTTTACCCGTGTGGAAAATTTTCTGGGCTAAAAAGTATTCGTCCTTTTCCAGGAACTAATGTTATCTATAAAATTTTATCAAAATCCGCAGAGTAGTTATTGCAAAATCACCAAAATTACCAGAACAAAACATTGTATAATTTTCATAAAAAAACAAAATCCGACTTCAATATATCTTTGAAGTCCAAGGTCAAATATCGATGAAATTATATAATATATGGGGCCACTTCGTAGCTATACTGAACCCAACGCAAAAATAATTTTCCAAATTGGTTCATAAATGACGAAGTTCTGAGGTAACAAACATAAAAAAAAGTTAAGAAAAATAAAATAAAAAATACAATTGAACAAAGAACCTCATCCTTTTTTGATGTCGGTTAATAAAAAAAATACAATCGAACAGAGAACCACCTTTTTGAAGTCGGTTAAAAAGTGCAATAAGAATGTTTGGTTACTTCACAGCGACAGTTATTTCATGTTAAGGTTTCATAAAATCATGGACATTTCGAACAAATAATGAAATACTTACTTGTAAGTTCTTTTTTATGTTTATTTGTAACTATCGTTGTAAATAATAAGTCAGATGATTATCAGATCTTCTTAAATACGCTGAAATGGCTTTGTCTACATTTGACATCATTTGACCACTAGATTTGAACTTAATTGGGACACATTTCTGTCGTATAATACGCGCCACAAAAGATGAGATCATGAGACTTAACAAACCACGTGGTTTGACTTGCGCAGTAGACGATTTATAGGTCTCTTTAGCGGTATGAGGTCTGAGGCGGGAAGGGATCGGGGATCAACAGGGCAGCGGAAAGAGCGCGGGAGGTGCAAGCACGGCACTGCGCATGCGTGTCAGTCCTCCTCACCCCGTGGACGCACCGCTTGACTCCGCGGTACAATCGAGTGCAACTTGTGTTTATAAATTTCTACTTTGTTATAGTTGTATTGTATACGAGTGTAACTTTGTGAAATCTTAATTATGCCTCGAGGTGAAACATTAAGAAGACAAAGTAGGAAGATGGTTTACGACGTTTACACTTACATCATATATTGACAGTGACAGTGACTAGGACAATCTGCCTTTTTTATCTTAAATTTTATTATTTAGTAATAAATCTATAACAAGTTTAAAAAAATTAATATAGTATTGCTACACACCTACCTAATTCTGAATGTTTTCAAAAATCCCTGTGTAGATATACAAATTATGGATAACTATTTCGTACACGACTGTACCTGCGCAGGCTCCCCACTACTGACGCTTGTCAAGTCTCATCTTTCGTGGCGCGTATTGTACCTTAAGATTTTTTTCGGGTCAAAATGTAGTAATCCACACCTAGTTAGTATACTAGATACCTTGCTACCACATTTTTGTCTATGAGTCAGTCTATCAATTCGTTAAACAATTGATATAATATAATGATCTGATTGAACTCTGAATGCAGCTTCATCAACCAGATAATGATTGAATGATTACGTGAAAAAATTAAATGATGAAATGATTATTATAGCGTTACTGCGCGTAAAGAAATTCGTTTATCATCTATCATTATTTATTAACTCACTTGTATCACTGTTTTTAGAACAACTCTCAATTATTTTTACTTGGATTATGTATTTTCCCAATTGTTGATTTTTAGTTTCTTCCCATTTATTTTTTTACTATTGTAACAAAATATTCTGTCTTGTAGCGGAAATCGAACCCGCTATATGAGCTGAAGCTCAAGCAGTTCAGCTAGCTGAACTGCTTCACCATTAGCGTACAGAATCAGAATCATTACACTCTTTTTGGTTTCACCGCAGTACGGTAAGAAGTGCTATGCGAAATGTTAATATAATTTGTAGGTACTTAGGTCATACATAACACGTAATAAAATAGAAAATAACAATGAATAAGTGTGACATTATACAATCCAAAGAGTTAGAAGCTTTGAGCAAACAATCATGTCAAGAAACAAACATACAATTATCTAACATCAACATGCAAACATTTAGCTTTCGGTGAGAGATGACCACACACCGCACCGGTCGATTGCCCAGTGAATGCAGCACGATTGCACATTTGTTTTCAGCTACTTATGAAGGTTACCAGGTCAGGAGGTGTATTTATAAATTTTTTTTTAGACATAACATTAAATTACATACCACTAGTCTTTGATTATGATGATAATAGACCATAATCAGCCGTCGCAAAGAATATAGAAGCGAGAACATCATCTGAGGACGATTATTGAAATCAGGTTAGTAAATAGATACCTAATCTCATATTTTCATCATCAATCATTCTGTAGTGCCGGTAACCGGTTAGCGAGAATTTGGCAGCATGTTCTTAGATCGGAATTTCATTGGTGAAATTATTTACCAGTTAGATGTAGATTAGCAATTTGGATGCACATAATTGATAGTTTTGAACTTTTGAATAGGACTTGACTCTACAATCTAGTCCGCGAATTTAATAATACTTGAGTAATATACATGGTATACCTACCCACAAATATACGTATTGGTAATAGCAGGCCTAGCGCTCTTCGCACTGTAGGTACGAAGCTACAAGTACATAACCGGACACCGACGGCGGGTCGCGCGTCGTTACACGTGCCGCGTCAGAAGAGATAAGAAATATGCGATAGAAAGAGAGGCGCTCTGTAGGTTAATATGACTGGTAGGTATGCAGCGCTACGCGAGCTGAATTGAATTTTATTGCGTCTTAGCAAGAGTCGCTATTTGTTTAAATTTCTTTGCGGAATGATGCTTCTGGCCCTTAGTATTCTGTGGTGATAGTTAGTATTCTTTGCTCTTACTCCATCTAGATTATTACGAAAAAAAATTATATATATATATATAATATCTAAAGCCTACCTAAAATATATATATATATATATATATATATATATATATATAATTATTATACGAGTGAAGAGGAAAGGGTCAGCTTTAGATTGACCATTAATTACACGTAGTAGGTCTCTCGTATGCAGGAGGCCGTCTAGGTATGTACTACCGCTTTGCTAGTTATTCTGTCGCCAAGCACAAGTGTGCAAGCATTACTGTGTTTCAGTTTGAAGGGCATTGCAACCAGCAAAATTACTGGGCATATGAGACTTAATATATCTGTCTCTTGGTGAAGAGCGCAATTCAGTGTTACGCAGTACTTTTTATGGAATAAAAAGGTCTGGCACTGCTATTGTTACGGGAAAGCGTGGCGCTTACCATCAGGCGAACGACTTGCTCGTCTTATTACTCATTAATATAAAAAGAAATGTACAGGCAATAAGGCACATGTAACCACGTGACGCATAACGTTACCGTCAGCGGTGATGCTTAGCAACCACAGTCCTATCAAATCCGCAACAACGATGACTATAATGGTGAATTGTGGTGATGACAAAACGATGTGGTCTGATGCCACTTAGGTTTACAACGGCTAATAGGAGACTTGGATGGATACATCACTAACGTAACTTGTTTAAAACATTATGCCTACACAATTCTCTCTAAAATTCTCTGCCTACATTCTATTGTTTATATACTTGTGTGTCGTCAGACAATACGTCCTTAAACTATAAACACTCGTTTTCCCACAGCCTGTCTCATATACCTAACCCAGTAAAAAATAAACTAAGTCAATGGATTCTGCATGTATTGACTAAGTTTTTAATAGCCTCTGTGGTCTAGTGGTTGGGCAGGTTGGCTCAAATCACACCATTGAGGTTGCAGGTTCGATTCCCGCGACGGGACAAATGTTGGTGAACAGCAATAAATATATAAACGCAATTGTTTCGTGTCTGTGTAGTGAGATCATGGTCCTCGTAGTTCCTGGTTGGTGGGAATACTGTTTAGGGGCCAGGATCTATGTTTGTGATCGTTGGGCGTATTTTTTTTTTGGTATTGGTTGATGAGACTAGCAGGTCGTTTGCCTGATGGTAAGCGCCACGCCTGCCCATAAAAATTGCAGTGCCGCAGAACTTTTTAGACCTTAAAAAGCACTGCATCACACTGCATTGCGCTAATCACCCCGAGACAACAGATATTAAGTATCATATGCCCATTGCCCAGTATTTAAGTACAAAGTAAGTAAGTACTTACTAACTTTTAACTTTACTGTCAACATCCCGGATCCAAATAAAGCTTGTTGTGACACTCAAAATGTTTCGCCGCACATGGAACCACTGACTCACTTGCTCCAACAACCTCGTCTTAAGTGGAAATTGCGAAAACTAAACCAATATCAAACGGCTTTGTAACATATCTAAATGCCAGTTTTTCCGTTACTTTGCTGTGGACAAGTTGGACACACTAGCAAATATTAGTAGCTCACACGGCTTTTCTTGCGCCACACTTATGTGCACAGAAACTTGTATTTAATCTATGCTAACGTGGTTTTTTACGGGCGACCTTGAGAATCAATCGGCACGACGAACGGAGATATATAGAGAAAGGATTTTTGTTGTTTCTTAATTTTTTTATGCTTTTTTTCGAGAAACATGTTCTGCAACTCAGGCGAGATGGTATCTACTCGTATACTGCGAAAGACATTCAGATGGACTTAGTGCAATATGTATGCAGGTCCCCTTTGTTTTTTTTTTGGTTAGTAATGGATGAATATGCAGGCAGATAGGTCAAACGTTTGAACAAGAAACAACTGAAATGTTTTCATCATCGGCCTATCACGTTCCCACTGCTGGGACACGGGCCTTCTCTCATAGAGAGAGTATGAGTCCTGATCCACCACGCTGGCCCATTGCGGGTTGGTGAATGTCACACATATCCTTGAATTTTAGTGATTCATTGTTGGACATGCCGATTTCCTCACAATGTTTTCATTCACCGCTTTTAGAGCGAGTTTTAAATCCGCATATAACTTAAAAAAGTCAGTGGTACGAGGCCAGCGGGATTCGAACTCGGATGCGTCGGAGTGAAAGTAGCACGTGCTCCCACTGAGCCACACTCGCTCTTGAAAATGTCATGTTAAAACGAAATTGGTTTTCGACAATTTGTGCTAAAACTTAGTTTCGAGAAAGCGAAACTAGGCTGCAGAGGCTCGAACATAGATGTAAAGTTGCCAACTTGTCGGTTTTTTACAGGATACATCACGGAGAGTGTGCGACGGAATAACACGAGTTAATTCCTCCATCTCCTTTCTACCATCGGACAACAAGACGTACGGAATCTCGGCATCCCTTTATAGTTAACATTCCTCCTGCCAGAACAAAGCGCTTTGCTTCAACTTTAATGCGAACAGCTAAGGAATGAAACACCTCACCAGCGTCTCTGTTTCCCGATTCCTATAATTTAGGTGTCTTTAAGTCCCGAGTGAATCGGTATCTTCTAGGCAAGCATGATCCATCGTCGACCGCGTCGTCACTTTCCATCAGGTGAGACTGCGGTCAAATGCATCAGGTAATAAAAAAAACAATGTATACCGAGCTAAGTATACGTATATGTAAAAAAGCTATAGGCTACTTTTTTTTTACACTTAATAGATCTATGTTTGGCCACTATCTCGCCTGATGTGAAGCGATGATGTGGCCTAAGATCGAGCACATAGATCTAGAGAGAGACGGCAGTAGAGCGGCTGCTCAGACCCGTCTCCCCATACTAGACTTAAGTAATATTTTACTATGTGTAATGTATTAATGATTATGCTCCGTGTGTTTTGCATTTAAGAACAATAGCGTCAATAGCCCATTACCACAAACTATATTTTGTGCCATTACTATGGGAAATGGCCTAATGAATGAGGATTATAACTAGCAACATAAATCGGAATCACATTATTTAACAGCTCACACGATCATTTAAAACTAACGTCATATTATAACTAGGTAGGGTAGGTACCTACATATTATATACATACATTTTGCATCTAGGCAGTATTCTGTCATCTAGGTAATGCCAATAGGTAGGTAGTATCAGGCCTGATGTGCCAAAAGCTCTCTACCTCGCACGCCATTTATGCTACCTACTACTATATGAGACTTAATATCTAATATCTCGGAGTGATGAGCGCAATGCAGTGCTACGCAGTGCTTTTTATGGTATTAAGAGTTCTGGGTGGCACTGCAATTGTTATGGGCAGGCGTGGCGCTTACCATCAGGCGAACGACTTGTTCGTCTCATCGCTCAGTTCTATAAAAAAAGCCTCCACACGTGTTAGAAAACCAAATATTTATCCGAAACACAAAAACGATAAACAAAAAATAAAACTTAAATAATAAATATAACGTTAAGCGTGACGAATGGGCTCAGCTCAGCATAAAATGCCGGGGTTATTCCCAAAGTACTCCAAGAAATTTTCTCAAACTACTCCACGAAAAAAATATCAAAAATATATTTTATAATTTAAGTTTCATTCTTCTCCATGAGAATATAAAAATGTTCTCAAAGTACTCCACACTACTAGTTTCAAAAGGGTTGTTTAGGTAATAAGTTGTAGTATAATGAGTTCATAAACCGTATATTCGTTCTCAAACTCCTCCAACCATTTCTGTTTAATGATTATTAATTAAAAAAACTGTTTTATGCTGCATTCTATATATACTCCAAAATGTTAATTTTATAATATCTAGATGGAGTAGTTAGGTATTTGATGCTGCAAAATCACTGGAGTATTTTGAGAATAAAACCAGCAACACGTGGAGTAAAATGCAACTTAAAAACATAAAAAAAATTATACTAATATTTCTTTGGAGTAATTTGAGAATTAATGTATGGGATTCTTATCTTCTTGGAACAAAAGAATGGAGTACTTTGGGAATAACCCAAATGCCGAGAGTTTTGCACAACTCGGCGCTGGCGCTGGTTTCCAGCTGATACCCGTTTTGTTATAGGAACAGTGGATGACAGGGAAATTGACTATACTTATCTACCATAAAAATACTTATCTATACTTATACATTTGAAATATCTATAAAAAAATATATATTAAAAAAATATATATATTAAAATGTATATTTTATAGAGCTATCTATAGGCCTTTAATGGTCTATGGGTTGTCCAATTGCTTCTCCTTGTAAGTAGTTAGTTTAGTTTTAGTAAGTAGAGTGTAAAGTTGTTTTCAGTAATAAAGGCATTCGCCCATAAAAAAAAAATGTCATGTCATATTAATTTTTATTTTTCTTTTTATGTGATTGTTTGACGAGACGAGCTTGTCGTTTGCCTGATGGTAAGCAATACGCCAGCCCATAACAATAACAGCAACACCCAGAACTTAAAAATTAAAAATGTTCTTTAGCAATAACGTATTATGTATTTAGTTAAGATATATCTCCAATAAGCTGCGTTCATGTCGACAGACTACATAAAGAATTGGCAAACATGCCAATAGAGATTACCATACGACATGTAATAATGAACCGTTTTAAATATTAGATGACTTTCCTCCGAAGCTTACGTAAGGTGCGACGGATCGCATCGGGCGGTTTATTGATACCGGCCTACGGTTACGAAAATGTCGGCTTATTTGTGAATAGCCGAGCTAACTGTAATTTAATTTAGTGCTAATTATATGGTTTGATGCGTACAAGCAGTGGGCTGGGCTCAGAGCAAGCGTCGTCTAGTTATTACAAGCTCACTGCATAGGGATAAGTTGCTCAATAAAATCGTAAGGATTAACCAAAGGTACCTTCGCGTAGGATAGCTTCCGATAGGAATTCTGGATGTCTGACCTTTTTCTGTCATTTCTAACCAATATCCAAAAATGAGGAAAGTCACAATATGTTACCTCAGAACTCCGTTATTTATAAACCGATTTCTAAAATTCGTTGGGTTCAATAAAAATACAATGTGGTCCCATATAAATTTCATCGATATTCGGCCTTGGACTTGGAAGATACATCAGAATTAAGTTGGTTAGCATCTTCGTCGGTTGTTTTTTTGTTATAAAATGAATTATTTCCTCTCCGTCCAAAGGTTGCCTGGAATAGATCGGTTTTAGCGATAAGGCCGCCTTGTAACACTTTTTAATGTTTGCGATAAATCGTTCATCTATCTATCTATCTATTTCTAAACGCTTACCTACTGTTTCAAAGTTTTCAGAGAACAATAATTTCATAGATCGTTATTAAGTTGTTTTCCTAAAGATCCAAATACTGACACTTGTTTACGCGCATCATCATAACTTTATAACTGTACCATATTCCTTGCTAATGATATGGCTCTAATTCTACAAGGCCATCCTAAATATTAGGCATTCTATGCGCAAGAGTCGTTCGCCTACATTCCTTGCGTGGAGTAATCCGAGTGATGATATTCATCTAATTAATTACGTTTTAAAATTGTCAACATTCGTAACTTTTTTGAAGTTAAGCACTTTGAATGACGAGTTGATGTATATCACTCCAAGCATAAGAGCGAGTGTGGCTCAGTGCGAGCATGCGTGGCTTTCGATCCGACGCACCCAAGTTCGAATCGCGCTGGCCCCGCACCACTGACTTTCGGATTTAACATTCGCTCTAAAAACGGTGAAGGAAAACACCGTGAGGAAACCAGCATGTCCAATAATTTATTGCAAAATTCAAGGACATGTGACATCCACCAACCCGCACCGGGCCAGCGTGGTGGATTATGGCTCGTACAGCCGGCCAGTAGAGAACATAATTGTGTATAGCTAATAGGCTGAATATGAGTAAAATAAACCTTGACTTTGGCTTCAAAAGCTACGGAAGTGAGACGCCTATCTAAGATATCAAGAGTTTATTGGTGTGTCACAAATTAATAATCTAAATCTTAATTATATTTTACTTTAAGGAACTCGCACTTTTGTTTCTACTACGCCTTATATTTTCTTAACCTCGTACCTACATCTGTACTACTCATAGTACATTAGAATTAAAAAATTCTGCCACTTTATTTTTGAACGAAAATACAAATTTTACTTAAAAGTGACGTCTATCGGATATTTGGGTATATGAAAACAAATTGAAGTGATACTTCACATCTGTTATTTTATTTAAAAATGGCGTCGGAGGGTGGAGACGCAGCCGTGCGCTCACGCATAAGTAAGTCAATCCATTGAAATCTTTACAAATTCTTAATAATTTCTAGATTTTGAATAATTAGTAAGTAATTAATATTTCGAGACGTAGATATACAGTGTTATTTTTGCATAAAAATAAATAATGTTTGAGTTAAGTTGAATTGATTTTCTATGTCCTATGTAAAGAACAAATGTACGTAGTTAAAGTTTTGATAGTTTTACTTCTACTGTACTTTGTGTAGTACATTGGAAGATATTTTTAATTATTTATTTGTTTTTCAGGTATAACAGATAGTTTCATGGTTGAAACGATTACTGCAAAGACTTCTGGTGATGACTGCGACGACGATCCAGAGTTTCTGCCTCCAGAAATGACTCAAAAAGCAAGTTACCATGGGACTAGTGAATCCAGCAACTCAGACGAAGATGATTATGCTCTGATTTCTCCACCAGCTTCTCCAGCGCTGTCCAACAGCTCTTCATCGCGGTCTCGCTCAAGAAGACGTGGAAGAACAAGACGTGGACGTGGACGCGGACTTGGTCGTGGACGTGGACGCGGACTTGGTCGCAGACGTGGCTCAAATGTCGGCGAAGAAAGTCAGCTGACCCAATCGTCATTCATATCTATCCGACAGATTGCGATCAGAAATCGCGAAACAAATGATGGCGTGCAAAACACATCACATGGACAGATGGTGGAGTTGATCTTACTGACCAAATGCTTACAGTCTGCCCATAGCGTAATCGAACAAGAAAATGGACCATTCGAGTTATCTCACACCTTTTTGACCTTGCTGTAGTCAATGCTTGGCTATAATACAGAGTTGTTGAAAAAGAAAAAGGTACAGCAAAACAATATATATGGTTCAGATGAAAGAATATAAATTGAATTTGGGTACAAAACTTGTGACAGATAACGAAGAGGAAAGTGATGGTGGTTCCGGAGGAGAAGAGTAGAACTTGAACCAAAACAAGGAAGGGTAAGGTTCTTATAAAACCGATACCCTCCAAGGAACGCCGTACATCAGCAGCTTTACACTTACCCGAATATGGTCTGAAACAATCGCGTCGTAGGGCAAGCGGATGTGACAAAAAACAATAGTTTTTTGTAAAAAATGTGATATTTACCGTTGTTTTACGCCAAATCAGAATCGTTATTCCAATTTTCATGAGGGTAATGAGTAGCCTTAGTAAATAAGTGTTTTTCCTACTGTTTTGATCTCAAATTATGTTCCTAATTTACGACTGATAAGTAAATAATGTTGATTATTAGTTCATTTTTGTTTGTTTTTGGAGAATCATTTTTAATTTTGATAGTTGTGTTTGAGAAAACGTTTATTTATGTTTATGTTTTTATATTTTCTAAAAAAAAAACCATAATATAAAATGTTGTTTCTTTTTAAAGATTATAATCCTGTTCTAATTATAATTTATATTCTAAAACTTTTCTATGTCCTACATAAATGACATAGTAATATCGTCACTTTGTCCTTTATAAAGGACATAGTGAAAAACCATTTTCCGAGAGGTGAGATTTTTTTCCCTATTTTTCGGATACATTTTAACCAGTTAGGAATACAATACTAAAGTTTCATCAACATACTAAACAAAAAGTATCTCTGGTAGGCAGGAGGTTAAAACGTATATCATATTTTTTAAGGTGTCTACAGATGTTTCTACATAGTCGAGTAATTAAATATTATGGTTTATTAGATTAGTACTACCGTGTTCTTCAATATCTACGGAAGATGCCTGAAAAAAAATGTATGTATCCCACGGCGATTATATCTCCATCTTCATATAACTAGGTAATTTATCGATTTGACATTTGATAGGAACCCCAATGGTTATCAAATCAACGAGGTAGCAATCACATAAATTGTTTATGACGCTAATTGCTGTTTAGGAAGTTGCTAATGATACCTTAAAGTAATAAAATTTGTAATTAAATATGCTAATTTCCTAATTAAATGCTTATATCTCAACGGGAGAGGGCACTTCTAGCAATTTAGTCACGGTCCTATTTCAAATAAATTCTTATGTAGGTATAGGTTGTAAAGTAAATACAATATAACTTTTTTACTGGTGGTAGGTTTCTCGTATGCGAAAGGCCGTCTGGGTGGGTACCACCACTTTGCCAGTTATTCAGCCACCAAGCAGTAGTGCGCAAGCATTACTGTGTTCCGGTTTGAAGGGTAGCTAGCTAATTGTCTCAGGGTGACGAGTGCAGTGCAGCGCCACGCAGGATTTTGCAAAACAAAGTTCTGGGTGGTGCTTTTATTGTTATGGGCTGGCGTATTGCTTACCATCAGACAAATGACCGTCTCTTCATTCAGTTACATAAAAAAAAAACAATTTTTGATGAATCAAAGTTCTATTGCCCAATGATTTAATAGGTACAGGAATAAAACATATTACGAATGTAGTTATTCATATATCATACAAGACAGGACAATATTTTTTTTTATGCGCTACGATTATAATTCACGTTCAATACGTAGATGTTGGTCCCTTCTTCTTGTTGTGTGGATGTGTCTGGTTAACCCTGGTCCTATAGCGAGGATTCCCTATATATACCCAGGGAATCCTCGGAAATGTATATCCCAGGCTACACCCAGACTCGAAACAAATACTTCCGCTTTTTTCTGTGCTCGAACATTTGTCCTGTGACGGGAATCGAACCAGCTACCTCCACTGGAGATACGAGCTAACGGCCCAACCACTTCAACACATTATTGTAAAATTATCACCTGATGTCCGAGAGAAGATCCATAGCAATGGGGACATAATGCTGACTATAATGACCGTAAAATATTGCTTAACCATTGATAATCAAATAACTGCGTACAACGTGGATTCGGGTCATCGATTTTAGGCCTTTTAGAATAGTGCAAAAGTTATGACATATGTTTACCATGAAGATTGTAAATCTCAACGATTGCTGACGCAAGCAGACTGAAGAATGCAAACGTTAGATAAATACGTCGATACGATACGGATATCAAATGTAGGGCACTACAAGCAGTAGTAGGTACTAGTAGATATGTAACAGAACCTGTGGCTCCGTACCTGTTTACTTTATAGAGCCTCCGCGCAGCTGCCCGTTTCATTCGAGAGGTTAGACAGATCGCACATTGGGGCGTCTTGACGCAGCTGAGAACTGCATATACTTGCTGGAAATGTTTATTATCTATGGTCTTGTTTGACAGGTGCATGGCTTTTGGGTATTTCGCTCAGTTTAAAGACTATTGATGGAAATATCTGAATTTCGCCTATAGAAAACAAAGAAATAAAATATATTTATTTTATATTTACTTGAAAGAAAATACATCGATCACAGTCATACACTAACAAAATAAAGAAAAAAAAAGAAAACAGAATTACAAAAAGAAAATATATATATATAAACAGTATAAAGGTAAAGGTATATATAGGTTGAAGTAATACACGATTTGCCCCGATACGGTCCTCTTTTTTCACAAGCTCTTGCTACGATTCTACGAAAAGAGAACTCTGCCGCCAGCGTTCGGTGTTCTAAAAGTCTACTTATGCAAATCAAATGTAGTAGAGTTCAGAGTTGAGCATGAGATTGTCATGTGTCGTCTTTTTTATGTTAAAATATGCAAAGGAGAATTTGCACGTGCATAGATGACATAGGTAAATGAGCGGCAGCGGGCGTGAGCGCGCGCGTTCGTTGAGTGTGCGGTCTCACTTAGGTACTTATCAACTTTATAGGCTATCGGTTGGTAACATAAAGCTCCGGTTAATGTACGCAGTCATGTCGACATAAAATGACGCGCCTTACTACAAAACAACCTGCAAGTCTACGTTATTTAAATCTAGTATTTCTCGTTGGTAGAGATTAGAAAAAATATATATTGTTTAGCTTTTTGATTTTACACATATGGCTCCTATTCTTATATCTTCTTATTAGTAGAAATGAAAACTAACTATTACTTACTGTATAACTGAGTACAGTTATATTGTATTTCTAAACACATGATAGTTTCGAAATATAAACCAACTAGCAAGCATGACACAAAAGCTTAGGATTTAGAAGGCTATTCAAAGTTATAGGATTTACCACAAAAGCCATAACAGCTCCGAAATAGCCATAAAAACGCTCGTTACACGTCCGCGGCCCGCACGGCGCGGCTGCGGGGCGGCGCGGCGGCGCGGCGGCGGTGCGGCCGTCACATTGTTGAAATTGTATAACCATCCAGCTAGAGGTACCTATAAAATTAAATTTGCTATTGCTATCTACCTACGCACCATATAATTATTTTCTAACCGCGTTTTGTAAACTAAAAGCTGCAAGTACGCGTATACCTGTTTAGTGATGTAAGCGCATATCCGGCCTCGGCATCCGGCCTATTCGAATTTCGGACACTTTTAACTGTTGAACGACTAAATTCTTAACAGCTTAAAAGGAGAAAACAAAACTGACCAATAAAACGGTTTGTGCCTGTCCTCCAACGACCTAATGTTAAAGAAATGCTATTGTATAATAACT
Organism: Petrophora chlorosata; assembly: GCA_951640565.1. NCBI lineage: Eukaryota > Metazoa > Arthropoda > Insecta > Lepidoptera > Geometridae > Petrophora > Petrophora chlorosata. The sequence goes on along the minus strand of OX621196.1, from coordinate 17,609,329 downwards.
CAAAGTCCTACTTACTTAGGTACTTAAATGACTTAGATGTAATTGTTTGGGCTATCTTCTTAAGTGCGTTTACGTGTTCGTCTCGGGTGGATAGAACAAACATTATCTTGATTTCTTGTTTTTGAGAAAAATATAAAGAGAAGTTAAAAATAAATATAATTGATCGTTCCAATCGGTCAAAATACTTCTTCTAGCTTGTGTTTTATTAAAGGTAGTGTTGCGAAGAACCGCATAAATTGCCTATTTACATACATAATATCGATGCTCTTACCGGATAAATTGCGCTACGGGTTACTAAAACAGAGATTGGTGGCCTCTATAATTGCAGATAAACTGTTAAATGATCCGTGCTGAGATTCGAGTGTGGCTAAGCTTTCTTTTTTTTTTGATAGCTATTTGGTGATAGGTGTACATCGACAAAATTCACTTCGGCAAATATTTATACGATGTACGATTTAAAGCTATTTGTTAACTGGCTGGTAGCATAACTCTATCAATTTAATTTTTCGCTTTGTAATTTTTTTTTGTAGTCCTTAAAATATTGACCTATATTTTTTGACCCCATTTCAACTTTCCACTAAAGCCGCGATAGAGCTAGTTCAAATACTCTTTTATATCCAAAACTATTTAGGAACAGTAAATCCTCCAAGTACTCAAAGTAATCCAAGTACTCCATGATCCTTAATCATAACTCACTGACTCACCACATCGCTGAAAGCTGTCAAGCTCACGTTGAAGGCGAGGAGCTCGGAGATCAGCAGCAGTAGTCCCACCGCCAGCCACATGGTGCCACCATCACGACACTAAAACCACTAACCACTTTTATTTCACTCGCGAATCCTATACAGCCTGCTTCAAGGACATCGAAATTATACGGGAAAATTAAAAAGTTAACATTATTTTTTTTTAATTTTAGGACGCGACTGGACGCGTGCGGCGTTTGGCGGGAAAATGTTGGCGCGCTCGCGGTACTGCCGTGCGCGCGCCATTATTGCCCAATAGAATAAATGTGCGCTACGACGACCTTTGCGGTCGCTTCCCTATGAGAGGTGGCTGCCATGACAGTCAGACAGGGTGTCGGTGGTGAGCAGTAGATACATCAATCTATAAATCAGATAAAGATTGATTTATTATGTACTATCACCTCTGATTAATCTTCGTTGTTTAGAAAACCATAGACCACCACACTATTTCCATAGATATATGTAATACATAATATTATATTATATAGGAATCTTTATACATTAGATACTTATACAATTTTTATATAATCCTCTGTGATGTTAGGTAGGTCAGCTCAAATCTTATATAAAGCGGAGGTTGGGGGTTCGATTACTACGGGACAAAGTTTGTGCACAAAAAAGCGCAAGCATTTATTTCGTGTCTGGATGTTGTGAGACCATGATGTAGTTCCTGGTTCCCTTCCCTATACACAGGGAATTCTAGTTAGGGGCTAAGAATTATAATATTTATGTGATCGTTGGGCGTTATTTCTTTTATTTTATTTAATACCGCTGCCTCATTGATTAATTAAGTCATATAATCGTGTAATCTTCAACTCTATACCTAAGGCCTACAAACTTTAAATTATGCATGTACTTATGTATCCACATTGGGCTCTTGAAATTTGTTCATCTTAACTTCTATTTAATTTCTTACCTGCCATCAATTGCAGTAGGTATACTTTAAGAAAATCTTTTTTTTTTAAGTTCGCCCGTTTGGGCAGTCTAAAGTCTCTAGGACCATACCGCCATGTCTTACGTAGTTTTTATTTGATAGGTTACTATTCCATCTATTATACTTTTGTTGAGAATGAGGGTCAACAGCAACAAGCCGGACCCCTCCTAGTGCTTCAATAAAGTGGTGGAACTTTATTCAAGCTTTCCATGGACTTTTTGGGAGAACATAAAAAGCAATATTTTCTCTATTTTGTTTCATTTGCCTACACTCGTGCACGTTTACGAACACATAATGGTTAATATTCCACCGATATTACACATGATCACTCGAAATAACACTTGTTTGGAATATAAAACAAAAACGAACTGTATCACTTTTCACTTCCCGCAAAAGTCTTAAGAAAATCTTCTGTTGACCTCTTCAAATTCATTTATTAAAAAATGACAATTTTACCACAGAGTATAGGAATGACACAGGAACTGACAAAACTCTCCGCTAGGTTTTTAGCAATCAGTTACTGTACTACTATCATAATTATTTCCGGCATAACGTATGTTATCCAACTTTAATAAAATAGAAATTCGTTAAGCGGACATTCTCCCGCCAATTAATTAATTAGATTGTTTTATTGACACGGTATAATGCAAACTGTTGACAACTCAATTGAGCTATAAATGACTGTTGACATTTTAACAGTTAACTAAAAATTATTTGTAGACGGTGACTATCTACACGTGACGATGTTTGGATGACACTTTCCAAAAGGAATTAACTTTTTTTAACCCTACGGAGGATGGCTCACCTGAATATTCGTTTAGGTTACTTACATTAGGTGTGTACAATTTTTAATACACTCGGCAACAATTAATTTGGTTTTCAAAAAAGTTCCTTAGCTCCGAATAAATACAAAAGTAAGTACGTACTCTACGTACCTAGTATTTTTAGATTTATCAAAAGCCTTTGATTGTGTCGTTTATATCATTCTATTATTATAAAGTATCCTCCTAATCCTACTAATATTATAAATGCGAAAGTTTATGAGGATGGATGGATGTTCGTTACTCAACCACGCAAAAACTACTGAACGGATTTTGATAAAATTTGGTATGTATATATAGGTACTTTAGGTCCTAGAAAAGGACGTAGGATACTTTTTATCCCGGGATACCGCGGGTGAAACCGCGGGGCGCAGCTAGTAAAAATATAATTTAGGTAATGAGGTATTAGCACAGCATACTTACAAAATAGGAAACAATCTCCATTTTAGGCATGACGACATAAACAATAGAACAAGTCGTTTCTGAATCCAAATCATCTTTACGGGACTGCCTCAAGGAAGTGTACTTGGACCATTATTGTTCTTAGTTTATGAAAATGAATTACCTAAATTAACTAATCACCTATGTATAATTTTTGCAGATGGCGCCACAATCTGCATTCCAAAAGAAACTTATAAAAAGGTGACCTGTACGAAATAGTAATACATGAAACTATATGTATATACTGTAGGTATTTCATTAAATTAGTATATTATATATTTCATTAGGTATAGCTAGCTGCTTGAAACATATTAATCTCAAAGACAATGTTGAAAAAACGAAACTCATTGAATTTAGAAACCTCATACAAAAATCCTATACAAATTAATGTAAGTATATTACACAGGCAAAAATATGTATACTCAATTCTTAGGGCTCACAATGAACACACACCTACCTCAGCTGGGAAGGTAATCATGTAGGTAAAAGTAAAGTGAACAAAGAAATCGCAATATTGCAAGTTATCATATCAATATTAAGAAACGCGTCCTCCAAAAGATTGCAATCCAGTGCGTAGGTATTACAGATCTCTTACTCTTGAGATTTGCACATTTACATTTGCAAAACCGTATAAGCATGATATTTATACCCCAACCAATAACACAACGTTACAAAAACCTTTATTGCTGCCATAAAAATATTTAACCTGCCACTGAACTTAAACATGTTGAAAGGAACCAATTGAAGTTTAAATTAAAGTCGTGGCTTCTCGCGAAAGCTCAATAGTTTAAAGAATACTTCGACGTTTAAAGAAACTGCGTCGTCGTTTTATACTTATTGTATTAAATAGTAATGTTTAATAAAAACGTTAAATAAAATAAAGCACGCTCTCAATGTGCACGCTTTTAAATGTGTTTTGAATTTATTTATTTATTTGAAAAATATACATTATGCTGGACTTAAACATGAAGTTGCGATCTAGAAAGTATCCCTAACCATGTGTACACAGCATGACTAAACAAGAGCAGTAATAGTAAAATAATTATACAAAATTAAATACACAAGAGGATACATAGTAGTAACAATAACTACTTATTATTACTACTTGTGCTTCCAGTGACTTGCTGCTGTAGCGCAGCGTCACCAGCGATCATTGACGAAATGTCCATTTTAAATTTGTACAATTTGGAATTAAATATATCAACATCACTATTATTTTCGGACATTATATCATTGTATTGGCGACACATCCTGACTATTGGGTTATAAAATGAGGTATTATTGGTATATACCTGTAAACCAAAAATTTTTGTGAATGGGTTACGGGTTCTGAATTTTATGTTAAAATTAATAAGAGACAAAAGAGTCGGTGAGTCTACATACGAATGGATAATTTTGAAGAGACATGTGAAATCTTAGTACTTACGTCGATTTTCAAGTGACATCATGCGAAATTTTTGTAGCCTTTCTTTATATGAGGGAGGAATTGTATTTATTGAATGCCAACACAATGTCCATCGTTACTATAAAATATTAATTCAATCAAATCGACTCTGGGCAAAGCATTTATAATTATAGGCGAGGACTAAAGGCCATTAAAAAAAAATTACAACAGCAAACAAGAATACTTAGTCATAGCACGTCATAGGTAAAACACTCAATAAAAGAACAGATTTTGCGAATGACATAATAAATATACAATTAATAACATCGACAATAAAACCAGAAATTAAAATTTAATAAAGATAATAACTAATATTTATTACAAAAATTAATATATATAATTTGACAATAGATAGATAGATAGACACTTTATTATACATCTTAAAAATAAAGATAAGTCAAATGTTTACAATGGTGTAACAATGGGCGGTCTTATCGCTTAAAGCGATCTCTTCCAGACAACCTTTGGATGGAGAGGAATAACGAAACATACACAGACGGTGGTGACAATAATTAATTGCACCGATTTAAAATAAAATTATATAATTACATAAAAATATGTATGTATTGTACACAGTTATTGCAATGAATACTTACTACTTATTCCATTATATTCTGACTAAACAGTCGAGACGAGTTATGTATTAAAATATTGAAAAAATAACTATCATTGTAATTCTACCAAATCGATGTAAATTTATCTTTTCATAAAACCGGGCTGTTTGGTGGAATTCCCTACCACCCACGTAAAATTTTCCTGCTACCTCTATTTGTTGCCACATTTTGTCTGGTCTAGTCTTGCTTGGCCAAAAGGTCACAGTAGACTGGATGCGATTTATGCGCAGATTAGAAATTTCATAATATTCAGCTGGTTCTTGAGGATTTATAGGTTTAATTATATTTACGAATGTACATTTACTACCTTATTGTACAAGAGATTCATCCGCATCAGAAAACAGATTTTAAAAGAGTTGAAAGTTTCGAGTTCATCGATCTTTATCCTAAGTATATAACTAGGTATAGGTAAATATGTATGTATATACGATACACATTACTACTACACGTATAATAAAAGTTATTTTTCTATTTAAATCTTTTTCTAATAAAATTTAGCTTTTGTTACTGCTATACCTCAGAACCTCTTCTTTAATGCTCAATAGGATCAGGAAGTCAGGAAAGTAATCATCATGATGCCAGGATTGCTCAGGGAAATGGGGAAAGTTTCATGTCGGTACTTACTCTAAACAAAAAGGTGGGTTCCCAACGAGTCACACCCAATCCAGTCACAGTGTTACTGGATGGGAATTATTTTGTAAGTAACAAACTAACTTTGAAAATATCACAATAGATGAATAATCTATAACAATATTAAAAAGGGAAAAGATTTATTTGTTTGTTTGTTAGTACCGAAAAGACTCCGAAACTACTGGACCGATTTTAACCATTTTTTTTCATCAATAGAATGCTAAATTATTTGGCTACAATTTATTTAAAAAGTAAATAAAAGAGATCCTTAAGAAAATTGCAATAATGTAACCCAAAATAGCAATTTACCTCTACTTGGTACCAGGCAATCATAAATTGCTAGGAGAAAACGTGATAGATAATACTTGGTACCAGGCAATTATAAACTTATAGAAGTGTACAATCATCAAACAAAAGCGCTCATCATTTGACGATACTTAGTACCAGGCGATCATAAACTTATAGGAGCATACAATCATCAAACGCCCTTCTATTTTCAGGAGTATACTTACTATACTTAGTAACAGGCGATCATAAATTTGTAGAAATGTACATTCCAGGCGATCTCCGGAGTAAACACATGTTACGGTACCAGGCTATCATAAATTTCTAGGAGTAAACGTAATAGATATACGTGAAATATTGGGGTAGTCGAGAAATATACCATACTTATTGATTTGACAGATCGATTTCTAGAACGCCCTGTAGTAGCAGAGAATCATGCCAGTGTTACTGGATAAGATTTCTTTTCCCATCCAGTCACACTGTTACTCATTGCAACAATATTTTTTAGGTGAGTTCCCAACGAGTCACACCTAGTGTAACAGTGTGACTCGATGGGAAAAAAATTCCCATCCAGTAACACTGACTCGATTGGGTGTGACTCGTTGGGAACCCACCAACAAAAATACATACTAAAAAAACCAGACAAGTGCGAGTCGCACTCGCCTACCGAGGGTTCCATACTAATACTATATTTTTTATGATTAAATTACAAATGTATAGTTTTCAGATTTTTCCCTGTACTTGTAGTATAAGACGATATTACTTGTCAAATTTCATAGTTCTAGGACAACGGAAAGTACCCTATTAATTTTTGGGACATAAGCGGCCGTATCTTTAAGTTTGATTTTTCACAGCACACAGCTTGGGACTGTAGACCTGAGTGTATGGTTTTAATTTCAACTCGATACCCCCACGCGTTCCCGACATAAAGGGTCTTGACAGACAGACGTATTTCCTTCCAGTTAAAACCTGAGTCTTTTTAAGACAAAAGTGAATAGGCACCTCATGGGCAAGCGTGCATCAATGCATGGTCCTCAGACCGCAACTACGCTTACCATCAGGCGAGTTGTTGTCAAACGTAAGCCCATTTCAATATAAAAAAGACGGACTGACAGACACACAGACAGACGAACAGACGGACAACAAAGTGATCCTATTAGTACCAATAACTAATTTCACGTAAAAATAATCATCAAATCGATTTACAAACTACGTAAGTACCTACTACCTAAGTACCTACATAACAATATAAAAAAACAATTACTAAATATGACATCACCATATTTATTATATGTTTATTTGCCAACTATTACCTATGACTTGTATTATTTACATATTAATTGCAAAAAACCAGCTCGTTATAAATCTAGATCTAGCATAAATTATGCAACAATGCGCTTTAAGCAGATTCCTAAGCAAGTGGTCTTGACATACTTACCTACATTATTCTGTTAGACCAACTTGAGGTAGGTAACTGGCATCTACCCCCGTGGAGCTGGCCGGCCGCTCGCTGCTGCGTAGACGGAGCGTCTAAGCTGATGTTATGGTCTAGCTCCTCCTAAGATCCATAAAAAACTACTAAAAAGTTAGGGTTTCCTCTAGGGCGTTGACCGATAACCTTCAATTCAATCCAATTCCCCTCCACCATAGGCCTTTTAAAATAATTTTATTATATTTTGTATATACATTTAAGTTATTTTGTAAATATATTTATATTATTTAAGCAATTTTAGTTTAGATTTAGATATTTCTCTGTATTTGAGTTTGTTATGTATATAAATAAAGTCTTACATTGTGTAGGGCATATTCGCCGTACATAAAAAAAATTCAATTCCTTATTGCATCTGTAATGTTAAATAGGTGTTTCTTCCGTTTCCTGTTTTGGTGATCAATAAAGTATTATTGTATTGTATTGTATTGTATAGGTGTTCATAATAAGTTATAGTTCATTACAGGCCCTGTTGGGCACAGCAAGTAGGATAGAGGAAGTCAAAGCAATTAATATCCTTCTATATAGATCAATTAAATAGAAAATAGTAATTAAATAGAATTGTTAACCTAACGTTAAAACTGAAGGACAATATCGTCAGGAAACCGGCCTCTCTCAAGGCCCGTGTCCCAGCAGTGGGAATGTAAAGTTGCAAAGAGATGATCGTGAGAGAGGATAATTATGATATACATTTACCTACTGAAGAACTTAGTTAACTGTTTCCTTGCATAAATTAAGACATAATGTACACACCTATCTACCAATGTTTCATTCTAAGGCCAACGCATCAATGCAATATCCGAGATGATCCATAAGTACAAAAAAATATATACCTACACCTACGTACGTACTACATAATGAATCTTATAGTACGTATAGTAATATCTATATACTATATATAAGTAGGCCCCAATAAAGAAAAAGGTCGTCGACCTCTGACATTCAAAAACAATTATTTTTGTCTACTTCCGCTATTCATCTAAGAATAATTCGGTAATCGAATGATAAATATAATCTTCGTTCCATAGGTATATAAGTACCTACTAGGAATGGGCGTAGAAGTTCGTCCCGTTTGCCGTCGACACGCCAATGCCGCCAGTTTGATGGGCACTTTTAGAAGCGGGGTCGCTCGCGATGGACTCCTTATTTAGTTTTAAGTTTTTGACTCGCGCGTGCCTCTGTACGTTTATTTTATGTAAATTGTGACTGAATTAATATTTTTGGATTACAACCTAGAGTAGGAACATATTATTTTTAAAAAAAGTACCTACCTGCCTACACATTATTAATACTTTCCTTACGAATACGGACTACGTTTCGTCTTGATGACCTTAGATAACACGGACGAGTCTGCACGGCAGCATTGACTAACACATTTGTTGAGCAAGACTCTACTCGAACTAGCTGCGCCCCGCGGTTCCACCTGTGGGTTCCCAGGATAACAATTAGCCTATGTGCTATTTCAAGTCCTAAGGCAGGTAACATATTTTATCAAAAACGGTTCGGTAGTTTTGGCGTGACAGAGTAACAAACATACATCCATACATTCTTACAAACTTTCGCGTTTATAATATTAGTAGGACATATTTAGGTCTCTAAAAGTATTATAATACTGTGCTAACACTAGAATTTGGTCCATCGAGGCCATGCAATTGCCTGACTTCGTGGATTTATACGGCGCTTGACAAAAAAGTACCTAGTCTGGATAAGTAAATATGGTACCTTACCATATGCTAAATTCAAAGACAATTATCTTTGTGCTAAATTAGTAAATTCAACGATGAAATTTAGGGTATGCGACAGGCCTGTTTAGAGTGAGAGAGTGTGGCTCAGTAGGAGCACGTGCGACTTTCGATCCGGCGCACCCGAGTTCGAATCCCACTGGCCGCCCACCACTGGCTTTCTTAAGTTATCCACCAACCCGCTGGGCTGGCCAGCGTGGTGGATTATGGCCCATACTCTCTTTATAAGAGAAGGCTCGTGTCCCAGCAGTGGGAACGTGATGGGCTGATGACGATGATGACAGGCCCAGAAACACGATTTTCCTATAAAATAAAAAACCAAACCACAATCATAGATATTACGTCGCCAATCGCCATAAAGGTGGCATAAAGGTCAAAAGTTAAAAGTTCACATTCACCCGCCTGATAAAATTTGGCTATTTTATATGTCGTCACATTACTTAAGAGGGAACGGCACGCTGAAATTTTCATACAAAAAGAGAAAACGTTTTTCTACCCCTAAACATCAACCAAATTCGATGAACCAAATTGGACATGTAAGAGATGTTATCATGATTGAGGTTTGTAGGTTTTTATTTTTTCGATAATTCTTATAGAATTTGAATAAATAGACCCAAAAAACACGATATTTACTCGAAATTTTTTTTTGAAGTTTGGACGCTTTTTACTTTAAAATAAACATAAACTTAGATAAAAGAAAACCTACAAACCTAGTTTAATCTCCATTTAAGAAATTGAGACCAAAATTACCAAGTTTGGTTGAGATTTAGTGTGGTAGAAACGTTTTCTCCCGAAACACAAATTTTAACAAAAATCTGAAGTTGAAAATTTAGTTAAATTATTATTATTATTAAGTTAATTTATTTAATTTAATTTACGCATTTTCTGCGAGACCGTAAACCATTATTCAAATACCTAGTGCTCGCTGGCCGCGGCTGTGCCATATCCTCTTAATTAACTATTCCTTTCCAATCAAACATATTATGATTTCCAAATGCATGTAAATTAGTAACGATGTCTGCGTAGTAGCTTGCATCTTATTCTGTGTCTATCGGTTAAGAGTTGAGACACCCGTTCTAACAGTGTGAGAATTTCTTTTTACTGATCTGCTTTTCAATTGTGTTTATTTTTCACTAGCTGCACCCCGCGGTTCCACCCGTGGTTTCCGGGATAAAAAGTAGCCTACTTGCTATTCCAAGTCCTAAAGTACAACCACATAACAAATTTCCTCAAAATCCATTCCATGTAGATTTTGCATGAAAGAGTAACAAACATACATCCAAACATTCTTACAAACTTTCGCGTTTTTATATTAGTAGGATAGTTGGTACGATCTAGGTCTAGCAAAACCCAGCCACAATACATTAGCTAGTTTTTAAAACTTTAATGACCCGTTTAAACTCTAGTCCAGCACAGGCACGGAGGCTAAGCCTTCGTGGCGTGCTAGTTGAGGAGGTCAGCGTAAATTCCCGTCACGGTGCAACGACGCATCGGCGTCAGCAGCACCATTGATAACTCTGTAAACAGTTTTAATAAAAAGAATTAGGCATACTTAGGTACATACCTACTCGCTTTAAAAAATGGAATGTACAATATGCGCCGTATTTTACTTACCTACTACGACATATGTGTATTGTTGTTCTGGACAATAAATTACCTTCGTCAGTCTAAATTATCTACCTAGAAATAATTATAATTACTTAAGCACATGGAACGGTAGAGGAAAGACTTGTAAACGAGTAATAGATACGTGGTCGTTCATCTATTTAAAGAGCCACCGAAAATCGTAGTAAAAAAAATTGTTGAACATATTTTTTAAACATTGGAGGTAATTAATACGAGTGACATAAGATTCCATCGATCAGTTTTGCAATGCGTTACGCCATTAGAAAGCAGAGCCAAAGCTGGACAAGTGGACACGTAGGTTCCTGGCCATGCCTTAAAAGACCTAAAGACTTTGGCCAGGGCCGCACTCGGGATTATTGTGTATGGGGTAACCCCCTAACACGATAGGACGCGAATGCTAATAGGGTCTTAAATAAAGAGAATGCTAAGAATTACGAAGATTTTTTTGTAGTGGCTATGCTAGTGATAACTTAAACGCAGCTAGTTAGGTAGCTACAATAGGGTAGTGAGCAGATACCTAACTATGTAGGTATATATAAGGTGAGTTTTTGAACAGGGATCCCTTTAGTGATAACATTAAAATCTGTTTACTGCCTAAAATTCCGTGACACTATACTGACATATAAAATATACTGACTTTAATAAAACATAAATCAATATAAATTAAAATGACTAAATGTACTCTCGCACTGACTTGCAAACGCCCTTACAGGGCTCATGTACCAACATAAGATGTAATTTAAGACCTACATGATAAATATATGTACATGAATGCAATTAATAATAAATAAATAAAATAAATAAATAAATAAAATCGATAAAATTACCAAACATTTCGTGAATAATTTCTGCTACTGATAAAAACAAAAACTGATGAAAATCGATATTATGATTTTCATTCAAATCCGCCGTGAGGAAACTAAATATTTTTCAGAAATTAAAATCTGCTACTTTGTAAATCATAATAGCATCTTTAGAAAAATGCGCCCAAACTATATATAATACTATATAATACTCTTCCGCAAGAAATAAAATTACATTTATCGATTTTAGGCAGAAAACCGATTTTAGGGTAGATAATTACAGCTTTAACGGATAGGGTAGTTCTTTGCCAAGGAATTCCTGTTATTGAACAATATAAACATATTTTTAATACGTAAGTACCTACCTACCAATAATAATAGGTTAGGTACATAAATAATAAATTTATTAGAACACCACTAAAATATCAGATATCGTTCTCATTGCGGTCCTGTGGTCGCTGTTAGCAGTCGCGCCACGGCCTTGCGTGTGAAGAATCCGCGTGTTCATTATGTTTCGAGCCCACTTGACATAATTAGGTCGCGGCGCACGTGGTTTGCCGACCAATTCCTTGTGTTTTATGACCTATCGTCCTCGAATACGCTTATTAGGCGCTAATATGCCTTCCTTGTTTTTGTAATGATAAAGAAAAAACGTTATGTACACCTCTACTACTCCTCTTCTTGAAATAATTTCCTGGTTTTATAACCTACCCTCATAACTGGATCCGGAAGTTTGAAATTCCAAAGCCCCGTTTCTCACAGAAAATAAATATTGCTTCAAAATTCAATTTGAAGTTTCGATTACATACAAATCTCGATTTTATAATTTTTCATATTTTCGCTCAGAGTACATAATGACACTACTTTCGCTTTGCACTACGGCAGTCAATGTCAAAAAACGAAGTGATGTCATGTCAAAGTGTCACTCATGACTCGTGTCACTGTCAAAGTCAAACTAGCCGACTGCTCATCTTCGTGTGATCATTTTCGATTTTTCAATTTAAATTATTACGAAAATAAAAAGATCAATAAATCATGGCTTATTTAACACAACCTGACTACGTTAGATACATTTGTTCGTGCGGCCAACTAAAACCGATCACGAGTCTATATTTCTGTCGTCATTGCCTAAAAATCCGCTGCGGATTTTGTATATGTCATGAGGTAACCCACTTTTCAACGTTTTTTTATTATACAAATTAATATCATTGCTATTTTCGCAATAAAAACTGTTTAGACATCGCTGTGGTATGTAAGTGTGCTGTAACAATTTAGTAATAAAATTAATATTCCTATATCAGAAACTGGTCAGGAGTAGAGACACACCCTTTCTTTTGTTGCATTGTGCACTAATGTGGCACACATTTGTTATAATACTGACGCACTTGTCAACTGCTTAGCTATGGCAAATAGTAAATATACATCAATAATATGTTTCAGGTCGATTCCCACTATTGTGCGAACTGCCTGGAAAACATGCCATCTTCTGAAGCCCGGTTGAAAAAGAATCGATGCAGTAGTTGTTTCGACTGCCCTAGCTGTTTCCACACACTGTCAACCCGGGCCACCCTGGCACAGCCACGGCAGTCTTCTGCTGATGGAGGTGGCGATACTAAAGTGGAGAACAAGCAACCAAAGAAAATGTATTACTTATCCTGCTTTAATTGTAGATGGACTTCAAGGGATGTGGGTATTCCAGACCAGCCTGTAGGTTAGTATCTTTCTTGCCTAGATATATTTGGCCTAATAAAATCTAATGAGAAAAGCATACTATACTGTTCGTAATTACAAAGAAGACAAAGGTGCTTGGAAGATTCCATTTCTGCAAAGTAGCCAACTGGTACATAAGAAAATCCAAAAAATTGTAACAAAATCTCAAAAAAAATGCCCCTAAGTTTCTTGCCGTATCTTCTTAGTAGTGGGTCTTTTTCCGATATGGTGGTAGAGTCATTCTGATAATTTGATGTTTATAAGTGAGTCTGTGATGCCAAAAATTAATAAAGAGATTTTGACTTTGACTTTGAGGAGCAATGAATTTCCATGACTTATAAAGTTCTATAGTTTTTATTTGATGATGAAATGGTATCACCTCAGATTTTCACTGAAAACATTATATCATGGAATTAAAATATGATGTCACCTACGTAATATACTCAAATATTTTATTATTCTTACTAAAAATTAATACAATTTTTCCATTACAGCATCAGGTGGCTGGCCGGAGAGGACCAACCCCAACCTGCAGCGTATGAACCAGCTACTTGAGTACTACAAGGCGATCGCTCAGCAAGAGAAACAGGAGAAACTTGAGCGGGAACGGAAGAAGTTTGCTATTAGAGGAAAATATATAACTCTTACGGTACAAATTGTGTATTTCTAACATTCAGGTTTTTCTAGTTGAGAAGCTTGATCAAAGTACTTTGGCTAAATGCAAATATCTGCGGAGCTATGAATTAGTTTTTAGTTGGGAATGTCAGTTCATGTTATGATTTCCATTGCCGCTAAAAGTCCCACTAAGAGACAAGTATTTGTTGTTAAATAAAATTTGCTCTTTTCCAGGATAAAACAGGCCTTACAGGTGCAATGGCTCGCAACATTGCTGGGCTACCATCCACAGATGGAGGATCGTCGTCTGCTATCGCCAACTTTGTGGCGAGCCAGCCGGTTGCGGAACTGGAAGAGCTGCCTGAAGATGTTTATACTAAGGAGGTCAACTTGAAACAGAGTATGTTCTTTGTCTTCATCAACCATTACTTTGCCACTGCTGAGACACATGCCAATTTTTATAATAATCCAATCTGTCGCCGATCACTTTTTGACAGTGACTCAGTGATTGATCCAAAAATTCATCACTACATACTCTTAAAACGAAGTTCATTTAAATAATGTTTGATGAACCATCAGGAAAACAGACTGAGAAGATCTATACAAAATTTTCAACTGCCATTTTTCTCTAGATCTATGTGCTCCTTATTTGGCCACATTATCGCATAACATCAAGCGAGATAGTGGATCAAGCTAAAAATTAGATGAAGCTAAAAATTAGATTTTTGTAAAACAAATAGTAAGAGGCCCAGTAGGAGCACGTGCGATTTTCGATCCGATGCACCCATGTTCGAATCCCGCTGGCCACGCACCACTAACATTCTTAAGTTATGTGCGGATTTAACACTTGCTCTAAAAACGGTGAAGGAAAACATCGTGAGGAATTAATCACAAAAATTCAAGGACATGTGACAACCACCAACCCGCACTGGACCAGCGTGGTGGATTATGGCCCAAATTCTCTCTATGAAAGAAGGCCTGTGTCCCAGCAGTGGGACCGTAATGGGATGATAATGAAAAAAAAAAGCTCTTAACAAATTCGTAATCGAAACCGCGAGCAAAATTAGCCCAAACACTAGTAGTTTACGATTATCCGTCAAGTAATTCCATTGCCCACCTCCCGTCTCCATCATCAGATCAGCTGGCTGTCACCATAATAATGCACATTGTCATCGGACTTTGACAAGTATGCAAAATTTCAACTCATTCTGATTCAATTTAGATTTGATCCAAACAAACAAACATTGCAAGTTAAATAAAAGCTTGTTTAAAATACAAATTCCCCGTGGTTCCAGTAACCAGCATGCCGCAGCGGCTGGCGGCGCCCGAGTGGCAGCCGACGGGCGCGGCGCGGCTGCACCCGCTGCCGCGGCTGCTGGCCGTCAAGCGCAGCCAGCGCTGCCGCGCCTGCGACCACAACCTCACCAAGCCCGAGTACAACCCCGGCTCCATCAAGTTCAAGATCGAGCTGCTGGCCTAGTGAGAACTTTCTACTCATTTATTTGTACATCATTTACTACGTCAGAGTACATAACTGGTATCACGGGTATCAGCTGAAAATCAGCGCCGAGTTGTGTAACACTCTTGGCATTTTATGCTGAGCTGAGCCCATTCGGCACATATGTTTATTATTTAAGTTTTTATTTTTTGTATTATTTGTTTGTCGTGTGCCGAATAAATGGTTTTTCTTTCTTTTCTTTCTTTCTTTACTAACTGAAATTGGGTCGTTCATAATAGATCTGTTGTTGTGTCGGTGCGAACGAATTCGCGTCTGTTGCTAGTTTTATCATCATCAGCCCATCACGTTCCCATTGCTGGGACACGGGCCTTCTTTCATAGAGAGTACAATAGGCCATAATCCGCCACGCTGGCCCAGTGCAGGTTGGTGGATGTCTTTGAATTTTTGTGATCAATTCTTGGACATGCCGGTTTCCTCATGACTTTTTCTTTCACCGTTTTTAGAGCGAGTGTTAAATCCGCCCATAACTTAAGAAAGTCAGTGGTGCGAGGCCAGCGGGGTTCGAACTCGGGTGCGTCGCATCGAAAGTCGCACATGCGCACTGAGCCACACTCGCGCGCTGTTGCTAGTTTGTTTAACGTTAATTTCCTCCCCCAGCTACCACGTCCCAGAGATCAAGATAATATCTCACGAGCCGGTGAAGCCGGGCCAGAAGACGGCGCTGCTGGTGAAGCTGACTAACCCCACGGGACACGAGATGCAGGTGCGGCTCGTGCCGCCGGGGGACGTGCCGGTGCCTGATGAGGAACCCAGGGGGTTGGAAAAGTCGCTGGAGAAGTCACTCAACTTGGAAAAGGTAACTGGAACCGAACCTCGTAACTACTACATGTTCACAAGCTCTTGACCAAATTCCAATGAGTATCCTCTTAGGTGATGTATCCGTCGCTGACTAATAATACAGTCAATTTAAAATCAGATCGCTCTCAACAAGCCGACCAAATTTTATTAATTTTATAGAGTTCGGGACCACTCTCTAACAGGAATACAGGTGTGCAAGATTGCACATCAAAAAGTTCCAGTTTGGCTATATGAAATATTTTTATTATGAAATATAGTTACTAGCTGCGCTCCGCAGTTTCACCCACGGTTTCCAGGGATAAAAAGTAGCTTGTGTCAATCCAGGGTATGAGCTCTCCATTCCGAATTTCACTCAAATCCGTTCACCTGTTGCAGCTTGAAAAGTGAACGAACACAGTTACATACAAATTTTCGCATTCATAATATTAGTGTGAAGTGAAGAATTCTCTTCAAAATCGGTCTGCTATGATGTTTGCAGGACACTATGTACAAATGCGTGGAGCGCGCGCCGCAGTACTCGGTGAGCAGCACGGTGGCGGCGCCCGACGCGGCGCTCGCCGTGCCGCAGCGGGACGACGCGGCGGAGTATGACGACGACGCACAGCAGGACACTAACGAGTGAGTGTCTCGAGACTCGGTGAGCAGCACGGTGGCGGCGCCCGACGCGGCGCTCGCCGTGCCGCAGCGGGACGACGCGGCGGAGTATGACGACGACGCACAGCAGGACACTAACGAGTGAGTGTCTCGAGACTCGGTGAGCAGCACGGTGGCGGCGCCCGACGCGGCGCTCGCCGTGCCGCAGCGGGACGACGCGGCGGAGTATGACGACGACGCACAGCAGGACACTAACGAGTGAGTGTCTCGAGACTCGGTGAGCAGCACGGTGGCGGCGCCCGACGCGGCGCTCGCCGTGCCGCAGCGGGACGACGCGGCGGAGTATGACGACGACGCACAGCAGGACACTAACGAGTGAGTGTCTCGAGACTCGGTGAGCAGCACGGTGGCGGCGCCCGACGCGGCGCTCGCCGTGCCGCAGCGGGACGACGCGGCGGAGTATGACGACGACGCACAGCAGGACACTAACGAGTGAGTGTCTCGAGACTCGGTGAGCAGCACGGTGGCGGCGCCCGACGCGGCGCTCGCCGTGCCGCAGCGGGACGACGCGGCGGAGTATGACGACGACGCACAGCAGGACACTAACGAGTGAGTGTCTCGAGACTCGGTGAGCAGCACGGTGGCGGCGCCCGACGCGGCGCTCGCCGTGCCGCAGCGGGACGACGCGGCGGAGTATGACGACGACGCACAGCAGGACACTAACGAGTGAGTGTCTCGAGACTCGGTGAGCAGCACGGTGGCGGCGCCTGACATGCGATAGAAAGAGAGGCGCTCTGTAGGTTAATATGACTGGTAGGTATGCAGCTACGCGAGCTGAATTGAAGCAATTGTTATAGCAAGAGTCGCTATTTGTTTAAATTTTTTTGCACGGTGATGCTTCTGTCCCTTAGTATTCTGTGTTTTAACCAAGCAACAAAAATTAGCAGTTACATTTTATGATTTAAAATACCATTCCCGTATACCTTATAGCTTCATCCTCTGGCGCAAGTCCAACAAGCTGGCCCTGCGGCTCGAGGTGGACACGCCGCCCACCGCGGCCAGCGGCACGCCGGCGCACGCCGCCCTCGCCCTGCAGTACTCCTACAAGAACACGGTCCCCCCGCCCGCCGCCGCCCCCGCCGCCCCCGCCCGCGACCACACGCTCTACGCCACGGTGGTGCTGGCGCTGGGGACAGTCGCTGGACCGAGCGACTGCTGACCGCCGTTACAAGCGCGCGGAATCTACTGAGACTTAAACTGCGGAGGGTACTTCACAGATGAGAATGTTTTTTGAAAATTCCAATTTATTCTTTCAATTGACTTTGAGGCAGAATAGAAAATAAAATGCGGCAAATACCAAAACTGATAACTCTACATTCCTAGACTGGTATTGCCATGCGACAAGTGACGCCTTCAGTTTTTGTTTACATTTTGACGAACTACAAGCTTCCCTATATTCCCTTACAGATTGTTCAGTTCAGTTCTTGTCTGGACTGTTTACTGCTAAGGTTCTTACTATTACATATAAATGGACTGTTTCTTCACATGCTAAACTGCAAAGTGGTTGAAAAATAACTTTAATGCAATGATCTCTCTCTGTATCGTCATTTTGTTTATGACATGAAAAAAATCTGGGCTAAACCTTTTCCATGAAGTGCGACCCAAGTGACTTTTTTATTACAAATAAGCACATCAAAATAATATATGGTGTCTGGAAATACACAATTCAATTCAATTCATGTCTATATTCTATGTTGCTTTCACTGAATGTGTGACTATTTGCTTTAGCAGAAGACAAGAGATTAGCTGTGTATGCTGTTTATTTAAAATGTATGCATGATTGCTATTTCCTAGCAATCGATTTTGGTTATTAATGCTAATGTATCTAAGCAAGTTCTCAGCACCGGCAGGTTGCAAAAATATCATTATATTTAAGAAATCTCTATCTAACTTGCACATAATAAATCAATTATATATATTGCATAAATAAAGCAGCTCAACAAAAGATGTGCCTAAAATGTATTGCTTAAAACTATGAAATTATTTGTGAAATTCCATTTTAGGTGAGAATGCTAGAGTTTTTAAGTTATTTATTATTTTTATAGCCTCATGTACTTAGTGGTAAGATATTTAAGTGAATATGCTCTCATAGATAGTGTTAAATAATAAAAACATGTAAATCATAGCTGGCTTGTTAACATTTTTTTAACTACTGCAAGGTATTATATTCTGGTTTAAGTCAGACACTTATTATATTAACCAAATAAAGTATTTTCAACTAAAATATGTAATTCTTTTTCATTTAATTGTTCTACATATCACTGTAAGTCATCTAATAAAACAAAATATTAATTCTATTACAAACAAAATAGAAATACATAATGCTTCTCTAAAGAAGAACAACCACAGAATACCTAATAGCTGGTAAAACTTAGTGTGTTGCAATAAAAATATCTTTACAGTCTTTTACTTCCATATATTTTGTACTAAAGCTAAACCGAAAATGAGAAAAAAAGCCTTAAATGCATTTAAATTACTAGTCTATTCTAAAGCTACAATTTGTTCTCAAGTGCAACGTAATAACTGGCAATCCTCTTCAACTTGTGTTCTTGCAGAATAAATAACATCATTTATGCCTACCCCATCGTAACTGCATCCAATGAGAGATATCGGCAGGTTGTTGTTCCGAATATACTTCCTAATGCTATCTACTTTGTCATAGTGACCTATGATATACTGTGGGATACACTTATGTAATATTTTAACATTGTGAGCTGCAGGGTTGTCTTTAATATTCAGAATTTGTTTTATTTCGGTCAATGCTACATCTAGCAACTTTTCCTCTGTAGTGTTATCTCCAAATTTTTCTTTATACCACTTTCCACCGAGCATTACTGTCAGAACAGTACCATTTTGGTCAGGGAGGCAGCAGGAATCAAACACCACACCCAAAATTGGAGAGTTCTCTATTGGTGGCACTAAGAACCCAAATGCAGGGGAAATAAGAGGTTCTTTTCTGCTGAAATAAAGGTTAACGAGGCCGACTGTCACAAATGGAATATCATTCAAGTTTTTTGCTAATTGGGGATGTTGTTTGTTTACTAATTTGGCCAAGGAGTATGCTGGTATTGACGAAAATACGTGGTTAGCAGTGACTAATTGTCCAGCATTACTTATCAATTTGATAGTACTGGAATCTACAAACTCCAGCTCTTCCACTCTGCTATTCAAGGTCATTTTGACATCATGCTCTAGCAGATACTCCTGCAGAGTTTTTGTGAATGTATCTAATCCACCTTTTATTGTATAAACATTCCATTTTTCCTCCTGGGCTTTTTTAGCTAATTCACTCAATACAAAGTTTTCACAAGGTTTTGATTTGAACATGGACCTCATCAGCCCCTTGACAACTCCACCATGATTCTGTTCATACTCAAATAAAGTTTTCATCAGAAACTTAACTGAAATTTCTTTTGCATCTCCAGCACAAATTCCACAGATCATTGGGGATATTGCATAGTCAGCAATCTCTTTCCCAAACCTTCTCTCCACAAAGTTGTAAATTGAATCATCTTGTAACTCTTTGTGAGGATTCTTTATGTCGTTGAACAGGGCGTAAATTAGTGGCTTGGAAAAAGGTTCGTTTTTCTTGAAGACTCCTGTCAGACTTGAAGGAAGAACATGTAAGGCGTTGTTGGCGTAGATCATTCTGTTCTTGGCGGCGGGGTGGTCGGGCTTAATGGGTGCGATGTGCTCGCTGAGGCCTAGGTCCTGCATCATATTGAGTGTGTTCAGTCCAGTCATACCTTTTGGTCGAATAGTTCGCGGCCCTTGTTCGAATGTGTAATCTTTAGTGCGGATGGACTTGATCCATCCTCCGCAGTGGTCGGTGGCTTCCAGAAGAAACAGTTTCAAGTTATTGTGGCAGTATTTGTTGTTTTTCAGTAAATAGTAACCTGTTGATAGGCCTCCAAGACCACCGCCGAGTATAGCCGCCATCTCAGTCAAATCAAATTAGAAAAAAATGTTAAGGATGCGTGTTCCGATAAAAACTAATTTGAAATAATCACGTTTTTATCAAAACTAATCATTAAAAACGTAGAAAGTTTGTTTTGTTTTTACATCCATCGGCTTTTGCTTCGCTATCTTCGTTTGTTTTGACGTTTGTAAAATTTGATAATGACATGACATTTGACTGACAACATGACATGCGACATTTTGACATTGACGCTACCAAAACATTTACAAAGCTTGCATGTACTAAGGCCGCGTTCAGAAATCGCCCAGTTAATGTAATTATTACCCTAACGCCGTTCAGAAATGACTCGGGTAAACTTTGACATTTACCCTGAGCCGTTCAGAAAACCAATTGAGGAGAGTAAAAGTTCACCTGACAGGTGAAAATATTCACCGATAAAATAGCGGGTTACGATTCTCACTTGTCAGGTAATAGTTGTCAGTTGTCATTTTCCTTTACATTTTGCAATATTTTTGCATTGATTGTTTTGTACATATAAAAAAAATAAGCGATTCATGTATTTGAAGCAAAATTTAAGGTAAAATTCCGATATTAGCCAAAATAACGCAGTTAAATCTGATAAACAAAAGCGCGGGAAATCTCGATCTTGAAAATGATTGGTTTTGATTGGCTGGCTTATTGTATTACTCGATGCCCGTTCAGAAAGGCGTTAGTTAATTTTTAACTTGGCATATCACTGAGATTAACTGACAAGTATTCACTTGTGAACATTTACCCATTTCTGAACGCGGCCTAATATGTATTTATTTCCGTTAAATTATCAACTATATAATTTAAATTAAAGCACCACGAAGAAAATAAATAAGATATTTAAATACGTTTCACTATTATCTATATTTAAAGAATCTACTGGATAAGTTATTTTAGGCCTGTGGTGTAGGTGTAGATAGTCCACATTCTTTGGTCATGGAGTGTCATTACTCTGGGTCATGGTCCTATTTTACATACAAACCATTGAGGTCTAGTGTCATTCCTCAATGATACAAACGTAGTAGGTATCTCTTACTAGTCTATGTATTAAACTACATACTCTTCCTTGGCAACATTGATTGGCATTTTCAGCGTGCTCCGCACAGACTAGCCTAGATAAAAATTGTATATACGGCATTGAGGTCTTAATCCTCAATGATATACGGAAACAGACTAGGAAGTACCTATACGTGCTACGGCTACAGATACTGGCTATAATAAAATAATTAAATTCTGACACAAAATTGTTGATACCTCATACCTAAGATTTAGTATTATATACTACGTCTTTGCCTCATACCAAAGATATAGATCTATATCTTTGCCTCATACATTTTATTATAGTATAAAAAAAGGTAGAAAGAATGAGGTGACAAGTCACAGCAGTTTCGTTACGTTACGAGTCGCCCTGAGTAGGCGCAGGGGCCCTAACAAATTGAAAATACTATGAAAATAATGCCATGGACCAACTAAACAAAGTAGGTACATGGTAATGCTAAATACTGTAATATGCATGACATTGTATGAGGTAGGGCCCTAGTTATAAGTACCATGGACCACATATACAAGTATATTTAGTCCAAGTAGGTACCTAGGCGGTCCTAGGAAATACCTACTACGATATTATTAATACTTACTTTGATTTTGGGCTATAAAACATCAACTCACAACCTATTATGTACCTACCTACTTTTCAATCATCTTCTGGTTTGAGCCAGGCAGTGGAAATAAGGTCCATTACTGCTCAGGGAGGCGATCATGCGAGTGTATCGGGACACAGTTGCGGTGTCGCGCGCTGATAATGAATTCCAATTTCATACCCATTACACCCGAACCATATTACCTATCCTGAAAGTATAGAGCGTGCAAGTGGTAGAGTTGTACTAGTCCCTAAGATTTTTTGAATCGCATCTAAATGCATTTAATTTTGAGTTTTTCTCTATCTTGTGCCAAGCGAAATAGCTGTTCTACGCTGGCAATGCTGGTCCATTCGCGGATGTTGCGCAACCAAGACTTCAAACGCATCCTTTCTCTGTCAGCAAAAAAGCTTATCGAGTTCCCATAACGGATCGAAAACCAAATGAACAAAATACTTGGCACTAGGTACCTACTTGTAAATTAGTTCAGAAATTATCAAGTTGAATGGTTATAGGTAGGTTGGTGCTTAAAAAGGTACCTATGCGTTACAATAGAGTCTGGCCTGTCTATTTCCTTCTCAGCTCTACCCTGATGCGTCGACATAAAAACTCTTGTAACACAGTAAACTCCGCTCACTTCACCCTTGGACACTGTCCCGGCAAGATGAACCGGACACAAGTAAAGACATGCGAGAAACAACTCAAGACCGCTGAACTAAAACTGTACAAAATCTTGAACAAAATCGAGAGTTTGAATTTAAACAGTTCGTATGTTTCGAAGATAGATGTGCCGGGGAAAGGGGGATGGTTTACCTTGCCGAGATTTACGAAGTTCAAAACGTCTTGGACGGTTGCTGTCCTTTCGTTTGTGATTGCGGGAGGTTGGTGGATTTATCAGGAGTGGCCTTCTAGCAAGGTGAGTAAAGTTTGTAATGTACGTAGGACCGAGGTAGGTATACCTTCACGTGCTGAGTATAAGAGAATGTTTTTTTCTGATCTTATTTAATTTTCTTTACTAGCTCTAATTTAACCCATCGCATCGGCTTAACTTCACGTCACTCGTTCACATTTCAACATCTAAACCATCGAGATTAAAATGTACTTACATAAATATAAAATTAAGAACCTCCTCCTTATTTGCTTAAAGTGGTTAAAATTACAACAAAAATAATTGGGTGCTTCCCCTTGGTCCAGCCAAAATAACTCCAAACTTTACAGTGTTTTTCATTTGAAAAAATGCATGGTAAAATATACTTACCTAATATAAATAAATATTACCTAGTAGATAGTAACACCAGTATCTCATCTTCTCTAATGCGCTTATCCACTAGAGCTGCCACCTCCAATTACCTTCGTCCTCCACCTCGCTGTTCCGGCCTCCGGAGGACTGTTCCATGTGCGCCGGAGTCACGGACGTGGTGCGACTTGCCAACACTTCCGCCGCACAGTTCGAACAGTACGCGTACAGCGCTACCCCCGTCATCGTTACTGATGCTACTGGGAGGTGGAAGGCATTCGAGGTAAATTAGCATTCCTTATTTATTTTCATTTTTAGCCTGATTTTGTTCAGTGCAGTGTTATCGGCCAAGGCCTTTCTACCCTGTTTCAACTCTTCTTTTTAGCTTTTCGATTACTTACCAAAAAAAATGTTTATCAATGGGACTTGCGATATTCTAATTAAATAAAGACGACGCAGGTTACAGGCGGCTTTACAGGCGGCACGGCAAATAATAAAGGAATAGTTCAATTTTCCGCTGCGGGAGGAAACCATCTACTTACAGAAAAATGTTCATTAGCCCGCAGTAAAATTCGATACCTTATTCTCTATAGCAGAACTATCTGAATACTCCTACAGGGTTCCTGCTTTCATAGGTCCTGCCACCTGTAATATTCAATTAACGCTTATTAAGTTGTCATTTTACTTACGCAATGCGTTGTTTTTATCAGGTATTCAGCTTCAAATTTTTCTCGGACTTCTACCGCTATGGCAAAATGGGGACACAGATCAACGACTGTTTCTTCTTCGCGTACAAATCCGGGCTGCGCTCCCTCCAAGAAGTGTTCACCATGGACGAAGCCCGCGCGAACCTGTCCGGAGCACCCTGGTACATCGGGTGGAGCACGTGTTACGACGACGAGACCAGGAGGCTGAGGGAGTATTACAATCGGCCGTATTTTCTCCCGGAGACTGCTGAGAGTGACATGGTCGATTGGATCTTTATGGGTGGACCGGGACAAGGCGCTCATATGCATGTAAGTTGTTGAAGATAAGTACATTTTTACCCTTCGATCGATAAATAGACGATCGTCCCATAAAATAATAGGTATTAGGGGTAGGTCTCTCATATGCTGGAGGCCATTTGGGTAGTTACCACAGGTTTGCCAGGTATTCTGCCGCCAAGCTGTAGTGCGCAAGCATTACTATGTTTCGGTTTGAAGGGCATTGTAGCCAGTGAAATTATTTGGCTTCGCGGGTGTTTTCACTTTCCTTTGCACTCCACAACTACTTACTACTTAACTCTTTAGTGTACGTTGTAACTAACTGGACTGCACTGAGGATATCTTGACTGATGATGATGTACCTACCTAGTATCATTCCTATTGAAGTGCCACCTTTAGGTAGGTAGGTACTATACAATGTTTTTACTGATAAGTTTATAATAATAATAATAACGCCCAACACGATCACGTACATAGATCCCGGCCCCTAACTAGGATTCCCTGTATCTAGGGAACCAGGAACAATGAGGATCGTGGTCCCACAACTTTTTTTTTCTGTGCGCAAACATTTGTCCCGTCGTGGGAATCAAACCCGCAACCTCAGTGGTGGGTTCTATTCTCATCGTCCTAAGACTAGCTGAAAGGCTGAGACATCAGCTTTCAAGACTCAAGCATCTTATGAGTCCCTTCGTTGGAATCCTTCAGCACATTCAAAGGCTCGGTCCTAATTCCAGGTGGATTCGGTAAAGCACATGTCGTGGCAGGCGCAGGTCCGCGGCCGCAAGCAGTGGCACCTCGCGCCGCCGCCGGAATGTCTATACCAGTGCACTTGGATTACCTTCACCGTTTCTCCGGGGGAGATTCGTAAGTGGAATGATTGAAAACTGTTGACCAGGACTGATTCTGGTGATATTTTTTATGCCTACTGCCATACCGAGTCTTTTGATTTCGATTTAGGCGAGAGCTCGTGTGGATTTAGCGGGTAATGACCATTGCTTTAATGAATAGAACTGCTAAATTGAGTTATACGCCCCACTCACCGCCATTTCCCTCGGGTTACGGTTGTTTTGTGTTGCTTGCTCGCTTACGACATTGAATTTAATGCAATTAATGAATTGGAACAGGCTTTACAAATGAACAGCCTAAACAAGTAATTAAACGTCATTGATCCAAGTAATTTGCCTAGCTGTTTGATCAAATGGCTGAATATCATTCAGGCCACTAGTTGAATGGCGGCGTTTAGTTAAGAAGCTAGGCTGTTAATTGAACGGCGAATTAAGCTAGTTGGCTGCGACATATATATCGCCCAACGATCACATACCACATATCTTGGCCCCTAACTAGGATTTCCTGTATCTAGGGAACCAGGAGCTACAAAGACCATGGTCCCACAACACCCAGACACGAAACGCTTACGCTTTTTTTCTGTGCACAAACATTTGTCCTATCACGGGAATCGAACCCGCAACCTCAATGGTGTATGAGATTTGAGCCAACCTGCCCAACCACACCACAGAGGCATTCGGAACATTATAAAAGATGTTTTTTTATATGTGTAATCTTTGAAATGTTATTTGTAGTGGTTGTGGACACAAACCGGTGGTACCACCAGACCAGCGTCCTCCCCGGCGACATCAGCATCACCATCGGCGCGGAATACGATTAGCTGCTCTTATATGTACTCCATTCTAAAACTAAACTCTTAGTTCTACGGCATAGAGACCGTAGCATAGGTACATTATACTTTAGTGCTCTAGAGATCGCTCTAAGCGATAAGACCGCCCATTGTAATACCCTAGGCCCTAGTTATAAGGTTTATCTGTAATCATTTTTTTATGTCATTGGTATACAATAAAGAGTATTTGTATTGTATTGTACGGCGTCATTAGTCTGCTTGGTGTAACTAAACCATCAACTTTTTATTTTATGCGACGAACAAGTAATTCGCCTGATGGCAAGCGCCACGTCTGCTCATAACGATTGCAGTGCCATCCAGAACTCTTAAAGCACTGCGACTAAACCAAACAAGTCCTTGGGCAGATTTACTTAATATGGAGGTTTTTTTTTTCCTTTATTTTAGGTAGCATCATACATAACGCTGCTTCCTATTTTTATTACAATCTAGCCTTATAATTAGGCTAATAAGTAATTTAAATTGAACTTAAACTGATACATATGGAGGGTGACGAGTTTAAATTGTAATAGTTTTATGCTTTTTTATGAAACTGAGTGATGTGACGATCTAGTCGTTCGCCTGATGGTAAGCGCCACGTCTGCCCATAACATTACAGTGCCACCCAGATTTTAATTTAATAGCATAAAAAGCACTGCGTAGCACTGCATTGCGCTCATCACTCCGAGACATCAGATATTAAGTCTCATACGCTCAGTAATTTCGCCGGCTACAATCGTAGGCGTAGCTACCGGAGGTCTAGACGGGGTAGCGCCCCGGGGCCCCCAAGCCTAGGGGGCCCCTCGGACTCTGACTTACAAACTATAAATTGAACTAGTGAAAATTTCTCCCACATTCGGAATATAAATAAACCAGAGTTCGGAATTCAATTCAATTCAAAAGTTCTTTATTTCAATTTTGTCGTCACAGACGCACTTAAGAACGTCAATGATTACAATGACTCTACTACCGTATCGGAAAAAAGAACCACTACTCAGAAGATACGGCAAGAAACTGAGAGGCATATTTTTTAGAACTTTTGTTACAATATTTTATGTTTGTTTTTGACAATATTATTCTTCCTATGTGCCAGTTGGCTACTTGGCAGAAGCGGAATGTTCCATGCATCTTTGTCTTCTATGTAGTTACTAACTGTATAGTACGATTTTTTCATTGGAATATTTTTCACACTCAATTTGAATCAACTTTCTGTGAACGCGACGAATACGAAACAAACGATTTTAAATAGTTTAATTGGGTCCAAGTTGGGGCCCTAGTTTATTTTTTGCCCCAGGGCCTTACTTGGTTACCTAGCGACGGCACTGAATATTTGTGATAAGTTTGTGAAATAAAACAATATTATTATGCTAAGAAAAAAACCTTTATTCACCACCGATCTATTCTACGTAACGTGCACACTGAAACACTACCGATATGAGATAATATTCCCTTTACTGGAATGACATACAATATAAGGCCGGGCAACATTAACTAGTATTTTTTATCGATTTAGTCTAATTAAGCTGTTAATACTAGCTAGATTGATGAATATAACTGACACATAACCCCGTTTCACCGACTTTGAATAAAAGTTATGGCAAGGCATGTTCTATATCGCGAATGATTTTATATGTAACTGAATGACGAGACAAGCAGGTCGTTCGCCTGATGGTAAGCAATACGCCTGCCCGTAACAGTTGCAGCACCACCCAGAACAATGTTTTGCAAAATCCTGCGAGGCACTGCACTGCGCTCGTCATCCTACGACAATTAGCTCTTAATTCGCATAATGCCCAGTGATTTATCTGGCTACAATGCCATTCAAACCGGAACACAATGCTTGCACACTACTGCTTGGCGGCAGAATAACTGGCAAAGCGGTAATATGTAATAGTTATTATGTCCTTTTTACATTACCCGTCATTTAAAATTTACCCAAATGTGGTGAAACAAAGGTAGTGTGGCGCTAGCCTTACAATAATATTGAGAAGAGAGCCTTGGGTAATATATTTTTATAAATTAAGGAATTTATGTAAAAAATTAAGTACAATTTTAACCTGAAGAATAAAGGGCAAGCTTTTTCACACATTAAATAATTGTTATAAAAAAGTGATACACATAAAAATAATCTAATTCAGACTAAAAAAATACAAAACAAATCAGTTTTAGCGTAATTTGTAACCTTTCTTGCTTATTTGTATTGGAAGCTGTTGGAGCAGGTATTTATTATATCATAGAAAAACTAATTAATACATTGACACTTAAAACCTCAGTTTTACATTGAAATTAAACATACCACTTTGGAGCTTTTACTACATTTGAAACAGAAATAAAAAATATTTCGATTTTATAAAACATCTCAAATAAAAATTAATTATGTTATAAAGAATTGAAAACGAAGTTTTTATACGGATTTTAAGAATCAGATAGAAGACTTTTTAAGTATAAATTTCCGAATAAATAAAGCCAAAGCTGCCGAGTACAATTTTTCATTTTTTTAACAACACCGAAGCTACGTAGACACGTGGATTACAATAGGGTACGCTATTACAATAAAGACGTTTTCCCCAAAACATTCGTACGGACACTTGAAACTTGCTTAGATGACTAACGAAGTGCAGTGCTTTTAATTCACTTACCATTTTTATGTAAGTTTATCAAACATCAAGTTTGCTGATTTCGAATTTGATAAACTTAATTCTGCCTTTTTACTTTTATTACTTATTTACGCGTAATTCTTATGAAACAGATATGACTTTTTTATATATTTTTATTATTTAATGTGTCGGCAAACAAGCAGACGGCCCGCCTGATGGTAAGCGGTTACCGTCGCCTATAGACATCTGCAGCACCAGAGGCATTGCTGATGCGTTGCCGACCCTTAAGGACTCTATTAATTCCTCGTTTAAAGGACTCCATGTTGTAGCTCAAAGGAAATACCGACGAAGGAAGGTCGTTCCATATCTTACAAGTGCGAGGAAGGGAAGTTAAAATAAAACCTGTTAAAATAAAAATTACGCGTATTCACAAATGCTCAGCTACTTTCGTTGACCGTACACTACCACAGTTTTGTGAAACTTATATAGATGTTACAATAAGGGCCCGACGACACTGGACGTCATAGCAAACAATTCTTTTGAAATGTATCGGGCAACTGAACCCCTAAATATGAGGGAACCAGCGACGGTTCAGCAACTTCGCCGTTTACCACGTTTTTATTGTCACTTTCTTGTTTGTCTGTCTGTCTGTCTGTTCCAGGTGGAACCTTGCAACTCAAATTTCGAGCGCTTCCCGATTAGCTATGCGGCTGTAACTTTCAGCGTAGCTCACAACTCGATGACAATGCATTCTAAATTCATGAAAACGTGGTTTTTAGTTTTTTTAATCTATTACGAATTCTTGTTAACTCCCGACGATAGATTTTACCTATTCATTGTCGAGTTTTTTTAATATTTAAGATTTATTTATCAATAGAATAGCTCGGCTACGGTCGACGGCGGCGTCTCCGTGCGGTAGGGGCCTAGAGTGGTGTATGTACGCAAGGTCAAGTACAAGTAGTCCGTACCGCCGAGTCGAGGCCACGTTACTCCTCTGCGTTCCCGGCGGAGTCGAGGATGACCTCGAAAGAGAAGGGCTGGAACAGGTAGCCCTCGCCTGAGTAGAACTTACTCTGGAACTCCACCCTGAAGAGAGATACATCCCATAAATAAATAAAATAAAATTCATATATTTCAGACTGATTTTATCCATATATTGTAGGTAACAAAGATCTTAAAAACTAGGTTAATAGAACATTTTAATTGCAATTCATTAAATTAAATAAAAAATAATTGAATTGTCAATCGGGAATTGGCAATCATCCGAAGGATCCCGTTGGTGCTACCTCGAATTCGGCGTATTAATGAGGCTGACTTTTTGAGCATAATGGCATATAATTGATGTACCCTCGCGTCGCCAAACGTGCCCGAGGTGCTACAAACTCGAGGCAACCTCACCAGAATCCTAAAGGCGTTGTTATACTGTACGCGAAGAGCATTGCGTGTAGGGTGTATTTATACGCAAGGTGAGCTGACTCTAACAAGGTTCAATAGATTATTGTGTAGGCACTGGATTTTAAATGCGTTTCACAATTTTATTCTATGGTTGAACTTACATTACACAGCAACGCGACTTGCGACACATTAGCGCGACGTGCGCTGCAGTTCGCTCTTTTAGTCATATCACAAATCTCGGATGTATGTAGCCTAAGTAATGATAAGGTTTCAAATTGCTTAGCAAACTTTGATCTTGAGAGATTTTGATGGTTGAAGATGGAGATGCGGATTAGGTACTAGGTGCGGAGTAAGTACTGGGTGCGGAGTAAGTACTGAGTGCAGAAGTGCGGAGTAAGTACTGGGTGCGGAGTAAGTACTAAGTGCGGAAGTGCGAAATAAGTAATGGGTGCGGAGTAAGTACTGGGTGCGGAGTAAGTACTGGGTGCGGAGTAAGTAATAGGAGCGGAGTAAATACTGGGTGCGGAGTGGGTGCAGAGTAAGTACTGGGTGCGGAGTAAGTACTGGGTGCGGAGTAAGTAATAGGAGTGGAGTAAGTGCTGGGTGCGGAGTAAGTAATAGGAGCGGAGTAAGTAATAGGAGCGGAGTAAGTACTGGGTGCGGAGTGGGTGCAGAGTAAGTACTGGGTGCGGAGTAGGTACTAGGTGCGGAGTAGGTACTAGGTGCGGAGTAAGTAATAGGAGCGGAGTAAGTACTGGGTGCGGAGTAGGTACTAGGTGCGGAGTAGGTACTAGGTGCGGAGTAAGTAATAGGAGCGGAGTAAGTACTGGGTGCGGAGTTCGTACCAGTGCAGACGCAGCGTGTGCAGGAAGGCGGAGAGCCCCTCCATGAGCACCAGGATGGAGACGGAGATGGCGGCCCAGCCGGCGAATACCAGGTACAGGAAGATGCCGCCTTGGAAGTCCGTCGACATCAGCCCTGCCGGGGAAACGGAACCGTTCATTCACACTACTATACGAAAACGTTCTTACCACCTTTAAAACAAGCGGTAAGGGCCAAACTTATCCTAATTATAATTTAGGGCCATACCTACCCTAGTTATAGTTTAGGCCCAAACCTATCCTAGTCATAGTTTAAGGATAAATCCATCCTGGTTATACTTTAGGCCTCAAGCTATAACAAGGGTAGGTTTCGCCCGTGGCCCTAAACTTTAGGGAATCCTAGTTAGAGGCCAGGATATATGTATGTGATCGTTGGGCATATTTCCTACTTTTAGCATTGGCAATTCGATCGCTTTTTGGAGGGTAGATGCAGCGATTGCATATTTCACTGCGCACACATTTAAACACCAATCGCAGCGATTCTATAAAGCAAGCGAAGCGCTAAATTTCGCGCTTTCGCAAATGCTAAAAGTAGCTAAAACGCAAAACTGATTCTTGATCGTTAAACCGTGTCGCTTGCGGGTGCTAAAAAAGCACCACATACATCCGCCATTTCTTGAATAATTTTAATATTGTGCCACTTACCCTTCCGGAGCAGCATGTTCCACGCGACCTCGGCGAGCTGCGCGTGCGCCAGCGACAGCGCCCACAGCCGCAGGTACGACGCCGTGTGGGACACAGAGCCCAGCACGTACTCGATGGTGTGGATACCCTACAAACACACACAATGTTTGCAAGCTTGCCATGGCAAACTTGGTGCAAGCTTGCACGTTTGCTACTTCAAACTTGCTGCAAGTCTGAAGCAAGTTTATATTAGTACAGTCCGTCAAATCTAAGAAGTACCGTTTGACAGTTCTGACAATTGAATGATAGGGATGGGATGAAAAAATCGATTACTATAATATCCGAACTTTAAGAGATCGATTACTATAATATCCGAATTTTAAGAAATCAATTGTTATAATTAAATAAAAGAAATGTTTAGGATATTTTTTTATTCACTACTAGTACTAGTATCGTCGTCTTCGTCATCATCGTCATTTAAATTAATGACCAGTTGATTGTCCATTACATTATCAAAGTGTACGTCTCTTTCGAAGTCGTCCATTATTATTTTCTTTGTTTTTTGTACTACTTTACTCCAATCTTCCTGTGTAACTTGGGCACATGCTTCCTTTAATAAACCTTCCATTTTCTTGACACTGAAGGGTGGTTTTGTGTTGTGTCTTGCTGCATAACCTGTAAAACAATAATGTAACTATTTGATAGCAGACGAAAACCATTGTTTAAATTATAAATGTTAGAAGTACTCGTGTTATTATTATAATATTATAAAATATTACCTTTAACTTGGGCCCAAATCAGTTCAATGGCATTATATTGGCAATGGTACGGAGGAAGTCGTATGACTTTGTGCCCGTGCTCTTCGGCCAATTGGTCAATTACATATGTCGGTTTTGGTGGTTTATGCAATTTCACTAACTGTAATAATTCAGCTTTTAATAGTGACATGTCGGCATCCACTCCTTTTCTTTGCAGCCATGCCACCAAATCTGCTTTCTTATTGGCTGACGTAGGTGCTTTATCAATTTGCACAGAGTGGTATGGGGCATTATCCATTATAATTGTGCTGTTAGGAGGGATATTCTGTAATAAATTTAAGAACCACTCTCGGAACCTTACTGCGTCCATTTCTTCATGATACTCTTTAGTGCTTTTGGATTGGAAAGCTAATAAAGAGTTTTCCACGAAGCCTGTAGACGCTGACCCAGCATGGCATATTATGAGGCGTCCACCTTTTCCTATCGGCACCTTCGAGCACGAAGCTTCAGAATCATCAGTCCATGTTTTCGGCACAGAATGGTTGGAATTTAGCCAGGTTTCGTCCAAAAATATTACATTATCCCAGTTTATAATTTGTTTAACTTCGCGCAGGAATGTTAGTCGCTGCATAATTATGTCATGTCGCTCCATAACAATTTTTCGTTTGTCAACTTTTTTGTATCTGAAGCCAATTCCTGTTATTACCGTTCTCAACGACTCTATGCTTCCCTTATACAGCCCGGCATCTTTTAAAGTTGCACATAACTTTGCCAATGTTGGAAATTCGCCTCTTGTAAAATACCCGTATATATGGTTTCTAATAGCATGACTATCGAATTCATCGATGCCTGTCACAGGTTTATTTCTTTTTCGTTTTTTCGGTGTGTGAAGTACGTTACTGTCACTCCCCGAAGGCCCATATTTTTCACTTAATATTTTGCCAACGGTGCGGCTACCAATACCGAGAGCTTCACCGACGCGATCCCGAACTTGTGTAACTGGCAGTAGAAGTCCACCATTTTGAGATTCACGCTCAAAATACTCGTGTAATTTCACCACCAATTCACGAGCCTGGCTGTTCAAAGTACGTCCTCTTTTCGACATTATTAATAAACACTTGCTTAGTTCGGAGTCCAGTATAAATATTGCCAAGGTAAACGGATAAAGAATGATCAGTCCAGAAAAGTAATAGCCAAGTCACAAATTGTAAAACACAAACGAGAAAGCAAGTACGCGCACAGTCAGCTTCCAAGATGGCGAGAGACTGCTGACGCCGAACCGACCGAGCGGACCGCGTGCGCTTGTAGTTGGCAGTGTTGCCAGAAAAAAAAAAATTATTTTATTTTTTCGCTTTCGACAACTTTTTAAAGAAGCAAATATATTTGATTTATAAATACGTATTTTTGGTGAATGGGTTTTATCTCATATTTTACGATTACATAACTATTTAGTTATGTAATCGTAATATGTGAGATAAATCCCATTCACATGAAAAAATATTTGTTTGGTTGTCAAGTGTAATTTGTAAATAATACATTCGATTTTTCGTATATGTAAACGATTTTTTTGCATACAAGTGTATCCGAAGAGTCGCAACACTACGTGCAGTGACCTAACTACGTAACTTTGTAATGAGGTCAAGAATATAACTATTAGAAATTATTTACTGTGTAAATATGTGTTATTTTGCTTTGTTTGAAAGTTTTCAATTACATTTAGATATTAAGAATTGTACATTTTTAGATACAATAATGAAATCTTTCTAAATTCATGGTTTTATGAAAAAGGTTATCGAAACTGAATAATGTACGTATGAACAAAGTTGTTTCGGTTTGAAAAATATGAAACGTCAAACGGTACCTCTTAGATTTGATGGACTGTAGTGTAGTAATTTAGATATGTTGTGTATTTAACTGTTATTAACCGACTTCAAAAAAGGAGGAGGAGAACCTCCTCCTTGTATTTCTCTATCTATTCAATTCGACGGTATGTTTTTTTTTAAATAAATTAATCCTTTTGTTTTACGATAATATGTATTACGATATTTATTTTGTTTCTCTGTCAGTTTTTTAACTTTTTGATGCACTCTTTGTAACTTTGTTTTACCGTCACTGGATAACTGGTAGAAAATGCTTTAGCATTAAGTTCTCCTTTTGTACATTACTTGTAATAGTGCAATAAAGAATTAAATAAATAAAATAAATAAATGTAATATAACACAACTGTAATTAGTCACGGGACTTCCAAACTTTGGCAGTTGATAGCGGCCATATTGTAGAAGCTACATCTGTCAAATTGCATTCTGCATGAGCGATTTGAGGGCATGGTCAACTCACGCGGAGGTGATGTGAACTGGCCACAGACATCGTGCGATTTGACCCCATTGGACTTTTTCTTGTGAGGTTTCCTTAAGTCGCAGGTCTATGCGAATAAGCCACAAACTACAGCGGTCCTTAAAGCCAACATAACCCATGCCATCGGTCAAATTCAGACTGATTGGAAAAATTGGACCTTTCGAATGAACGCCATCCCGTGAAGCCGCGGCAGACATCTCAACGATGTTATTTCCCACCCATAATGGTATTGATAGGCCTTTCAAACGAATAAATTAATTCGATGATATCTCACACACAGTTTTATTTAAATTTAAAGATAGGAAGCGCTTAATGAAACATTTCAATATTTTAACTTTACAATTATGTAGTTCAAATTTAAAATATCTTATTCCATGTATATTAATAACTATAATAATAATAAATAAAAAAAAATATTTTCTTATGAGGCGGAACTGGCAGGTGCCGAGGTCTCATATCATAGACCGGCTCTCATCCATTAAAAAATCACCTCAATAGCCCAATCATAAGTAATTTTCATATCTTCAATAATAGTCCTCGCACTTATCGGGGGCTGTCTTTGATTGTATCTTCTAATGTTGCACTTAGAGACAGTCCCCGATAAGTGTTGCCCATTACATATCTAAATTAAATGCTCTAATAGGCCTCTACGTGTTGGCCTCATGTCCCCGCGCAAGCCTTCCAAAGGACCGGGTGTATAACCCGTGAGAAAAAGCGACATAATAATAATATAATTTTATTTCAGGTAATAATAAAGGTATTATGATGAAAATATTGTAATTAGACTTGCCTGAAAAATCAAACCTTGATGTTACGGTCAATAAATGATTATATTCTTTTCAACTGGTTGGAAATACGATTTTAGAGATGCAAAGAATAGTGATTTGACCGAATACCGAATATTCGGTCACGCTCTCGGCTCAAGCGCCGAATATTCGACGAAAGATCAGAACCACACATCCGGGAACGCAATTGCTGTATGCATTTGCGTCTGGGAATTTTAAACTATTTAAAGAAAAAAGAATATTTCACAAGTACACGCGCAGAACCTACACTAACAATAATAATTTTTATTCTCGTGTCGTAGGTGTGTGCATACCCTTCGATTATACAAGTCCATAAGTATAATTTCCTTACTAATTTTACCTTTCTGTTGGTTAAAAAGAAAGGTTATCTGGAAGATATCGTTTTGAGCGATAAGACCGTCTATTGCTATGCTGTGAAATATACTTGTTTTTTATGTACCTATATTTAAGGTTTTCGACAATAAAGTGTTTATCTATGCATAATTTTTTTTATTTATTTATAAAAAGTATATTAATAACATCTTGACAGGACACCCCAATACGATGCTATAAAAAAACTATATATTAACATTATTTTCAATAAACCTTAATGCTATTTCTATAAATGTTGGCTGGCTACAATGATAAATATCAATATGCTCGGATATTGTATTAATTAAAATTTCAATTGAATGTGTGTATGTGTTGATAAGGAAAGGGTGCGACTATGAGGTCGTGTTGTCTCTCTGAGTGTGAGGGAGACAAGGTAATGAACATGTATTACCTGGTGGATGAAGACCTCCGATATCTCCTCGTCGTTGTGGTCGTGCGCGGGGAGCGGCGCGCCGCCCGCCGAGCCGTTCTCAGCCGCGCCCTCCGCCGCCGGGGGAGCTTGCCGCTGCACCAAGGAGCGACGATTATAGTAACAACTTGTATATAATAAACATATATTATATATAGATAGATGTAAGACAGATTATAATCTATCTTAACCTATCTCGCGAGATTATAAACTGTCGAAACATTGTGAACCGTAACACTCCCTCTGAAAACGATGAAGGAAACCGGCATGTCCAAGCATTAATTACAAAAATTCAAGACATGTGACATTCAAGACAACCGGCACTGGGCCAGCGTGGTGAATAATGGCCCATACTTTCTCTAAGAGAGAAGGCCCGTCTCCCAGCAGTGGGAATGTGATGATGATTAGTTTTGTATATATTTTATATTAACAACATTAGTTTTACTGTGCAGTGTAGTAGTGTGCAGATAACAGCACACTATCGTCTATAAAATATTGTCTCTCTAAATACATAGCTAATGCTAGCCAACCATAGTCATTTGAATTAACACCATCTAAAGTTAAATCGCAATGGAGAGGGATCCATGGAGGGAGATGGGGGAGACCTTTGCCCAGCAGTGGGATCAAATAGGTTAAAAAATAATAATTTACGTTTGACTTTGAAAACCTAAGAATATTTAGACAATATTTTCTTTCTTAACAGACCATTTTCCATTATACTTACAGCAAGCTATCCAAAATGAACGCATAAATATTTCACAATTAGTATATGAAACATGTTTAAAATACAAAACTTATAAACTACATATGTATGTCTGGGTGTTGTGGGACCATGGTCGTCATAGTTCCTGGTTCCCTAGATACAGGGAATCCTAACTAGGGGCCAGGATCTATGTATGTGATCGTTGGGCGTATTTTTTATTAACCGACTTCAAAAAAGGAGGAGGTTCTCTATTCGGTTGTATTTTTATTTTTTTTTTATTTTTTATGTTTGTTACCTCAGAACTCCGTCATTTGTGAACCGATTTGGAAAATTCTTTTTGCGTCGGGTTCAGTATAGCTACGAAGTGGTCCCATATATATTTCATCGATATGTGACTTTGGACTTCGAAGATACATTGAAGTCGGTTTTTGTTTTTTTCTAAAAATTAATTATTTAACTTGGGAAGCAAATATTGTACCAATAAAAAGACTTCAAACAATCAACCTTGTAACCGGCAATCAGACAGGAAATGATTCGGAAGTGAAAGAAAATCTACCATAATTGTTGTAACATTAAACATTGGTCGCGGTTTCGATTCCCGAGACAAAAGTTTGTGCACAGGAAAAAAACGCAAGTATTTGTTTCGTGGGTGTTGTGGGACCATGGTCCTCGTAGTTCCTGGTTCCCTGGATACAGGGAAACCAAGTTAGTCGCCAAGATCTATGAAGGTATGTGACCTTTTCCTGACATCGCGCAACATTTCACTGTGTGTATGTATTGCATTTGCATTTCCTTTATTTTAGTATGTTCAGTATAATGTTGTGCGATGTCCTGAATAAATGTATTTTCTTTTTTATCTTTCTTTCTTTAGGCGTTATTTTTCAAATTTACCTTCTTAGCTTTAGTTTTGTTTTTTACAATACTTCTATAAATATAGAAATATACAAAAATACTATAAAAACTAAACCGCCGGCAGCGAGGAAGGGCCCAAACTACCGGTGGCCAGGGCTGCAGAGTTAGGAACCTTTTGACAATATGTGCCGTGTCTCAGCAGTGGGTACGTGATGGGCATGATGATGAGGTATAAAATGAATAGTGCACTCACAGCGCGGGCCTTCTGTTCCTTCATGATGAAGTACGGCTTGCCGAACAACATCACCGGCACGCAGAGCAACGCAGCCACCACGAAGAACTGTCGGATAAACATACATTCATATAAATGAAAGTGGTCTACTGGTCACGTCATAAAGCGTCATAAACTCATAAGGCATGTATATTTTTATAATACATTGTTTTATGGTTATACTATGTGCTTCGTTATATGTGTATAAACCCTAAGGGGGGCTTATTCTACACGTCATGGCGAACAACGTTTGTTCAACGAGTTTTGAAAATTCGGTGATTTTCATCTTCTTGTGAAGTTTCCTTCGCAAAATGCAAAAAACACATGACAACCCTACAACAATACTACAGCTGTCAATGTGCCGTATGATTCTATTAGCTGGAAACGCAATAATAGGAAACACTGATTCAAGTCAGGGTTGTCACAAACTTAGAAGATAAAAATATTTAACTTTTATTTGGAAATTTCAAACACGCTATATCCAACCTTTGTACACGCCAAGTTATTCACATCACTCGGCGAAATACAAAAATAAAATCTCTTCGTGTTTATATACACCTTGTATATAGCATTGTCATCCATTTCTGAACTATGTTTAAATTGACAAGTCTCTAGCTCATCGGAAAGTTTGAAATCGTTTGCAAAATGTCAACCGAACAGACAAACAAACAAACAAATAGACAGACAGACAGACAAAAAGCATAAGACAGTAATTAATAACTTATCAAACTAGAAACGCTCATACTCGTACATTTCACAACAGGGGATCGGACAGTAATCGAAAAAAAATATATAGTTAGAACGAATATTTGTCGAATCCGAAAGATCTAAATGATCTTTCGGATTCGACAAATATTATTTTTTGTTCATCGTTCATCATTATTTTTTGTAAAATAATAACATTTTTAAGTCAATTTATATTTTTAAGTCAATAAATAAAATCTAATAATTCTGTCATTTTTTATCTGTTCCGAAACACCAACACAGTGCATGACGTCATGTCAAAGTAAATATCGTGTTGTAGCTTGTTTTTATTTTATAATTTTGCTTTTTATCTAAATCAAAACGATGTTTTTCATGCCATGACGACCCTAAAGTCCTTAAACTTCACAATAACGTATAAATCACTTCGCAAGTTTGCTTTCGTAAAGCTTGTCGTTTCGTTGGCCAGCGTGTGACGTCATACGTTGTGAGGTGACCTTTTGCGCGACAGTATTTGAAACTTAACATTTAAAAATAGTTTTAGGTACTTTTAAGACTTTATTTAATTAAAATACTATTTTTCATGTCTATATATATAAGTTATGGTAAATTTAAGAAAAGGGTGTTTCACCACCGTACCTTCTGCAGCCCGAGCTGTCCGGCGTACATGGTGGGGTCGCACACGTCGCGCTGGTTCTCGTCCTTCTTGAACAGCACCATGTTGATGAACGTGATGAGGATTGACGGCGCGCAGTACGCGGACGTCTTCACGATGTCTGCGGACGGAAGACTAACTTAGTATACCTTGACGGTGCATCCTACGTATCCCTAGGTTGTACCAGGCCTAGCGCACTCCGCACTGTAGGTACGAAGCTACAAGTACATAGCCGGACACCGACGGCGGGTCGCGCGTCGTTACACGTGCCGCGTCAAGAGATAATAGCGGCGCGATAGAAAGAGACGCGCTCTGTAGGTTAATATGACTGGTAGGTATGCAGCGCTACGCGAGCTGAATTGAACATTATTGCGTCATTGCAAAAGTCGTTATTTGTTTAAATTCCTTCGCAGATTGATGCTTCTTTCCCTTAGTATTCTGTGGTTGTACGTCTCTCGCATGCGCAGAGAAATGGATAATAGGTTAGAATGATGGTCAACACATTTATAATCTGAGACACCTATAATCTGAGTGTCTTTAAGACAAGAGTGAACAGGTGAGCGTGCTACATCTTTGACCGCATCGTCACTTAACAACAGGTGAGATAGCGGTCAAACGCAAGCCTATAACTAAAAAATCCCTATATCGTCACATTAATTCGTTATTATAGTTTTTTTTAGTTATAATAATTACATAAATACGATTGTTCAGTCGTGTGATAGCGGCGCGTCTGAAACGCCTACTCCGCCATTCTAACATATCCTACCTATTCTTCATTGTAATAAAAAATGACAGTTATTCTGCCACCGAGTAGTAGTGCGCAGGGTTCCAGGGCAGGCGTGTTGCTTACCATTAGGCAAACGACCACCTCGTCTCGTCACCCAATAAAAAATCAAAAGTAAAAAGAAAGTTATTAAAGAAGAGAGACAACTCACCAGGCGCCTGACTGCCGAAGTGTCCCGGCGTGGGACCGTACGAGGTCCACTTGATGAACATGAGCAGCACCATGTAGAAGAGAGACAACTCACCAGGCGCCTGACTGCCGAAGTGTCCCGGCGTGGGACCGTACGAGGTCCACTTGATGAACATGAGCAGCACCATGTAGAAGAGAGACAACTCACCAGGCGCCTGACTGCCGAAGTGTCCCGGCGTGGGACCGTACGAGGTCCACTTGATGAACATGAGCAGCACCATGTAGAAGAGAGACAACTCACCAGGCGCCTGACTGCCGAAGTGTCCCGGCGTGGGACCGTACGAGGTCCACTTGATGAACATGAGCAGCACCATGTAGAAGAGAGACAACTCACCAGGCGCCTGACTGCCGAAGTGTCCCGGCGTGGGACCGTACGAGGTCCACTTGATGAACATGAGCAGCACCATGTAGAAGAACAGCAGCGTCAGGAAGATGATCTGCGGGATGAACTCCACGTAGATGCTGATGCGACGCTTGAAGTACCTGCCAGGGGGACGAGAACCTCATATACAATTTTTTTTTAACACATTGACTCTACCACCGTATCGTAAAAGAAACCGCTATCCAGAAGCTACGGCAAGAAACTGAGGTGCGTGTTTT
This sequence comes from Petrophora chlorosata, assembly GCA_951640565.1. Taxonomy (NCBI): domain Eukaryota; kingdom Metazoa; phylum Arthropoda; class Insecta; order Lepidoptera; family Geometridae; genus Petrophora; species Petrophora chlorosata. The sequence goes on along the minus strand of OX621196.1, from coordinate 17,568,030 downwards.
TGAATTTTTATTATATATTAAGTAGGTGCATTAGATCCTGCAAAAAACAAAGGATACTTTTCATACTGGAAAATTCTCCACACGGGAAACCATGAGGCGCAGCTAGTTTAATTAAATTGTTTTAAATTTTCCAGTGACATATCCAGCAATCATGTAACTCCACATATAATAGATCTATGAAAATCGTATACTGTCAGATTCTCCAGATCTTTCTTGCCGCACACTTGCAGAATATGGAATGGACTACCGGCCGAGGTTTTCCCGCGGAACTATAACATGGGGTACTTTAAAATAAAGGTGAAAAGGGTCCTTAAAGGTAGGCGACGCACCAGTAATGCCCCGAGTGTTGCAGGTGTCCATAGGCGACGGTAACCGCTTACCATCCAGGCGGGCCGTCTGCTTGTATGTCTATTAATTATTTATATAAAAAAAAACTCGAACCTCGATCCCGATCGCTTTTAATTTTCGATTTCAAATTTGAAAGGCGTTAGCATCTTTCAAACTGCAATATCGATTATTTTTAGCAATCGTGATTGGGATATGGATTTGGGACGCGGACTTTGAGTATAATAGTTCGACAACTACACAGACAAATACCGATCACAAGACATGTTTGAAAGCGATGGAGAGTGGTGCTCGAGTTAAACAATTTCCCTGCCGGTCTTTGCTGGCATAGAGGAAGACTTTTTTATCAGACAAGTGGATAAAAAAATATAGAGTCGAAAAACATAGGTCCGCCGTGGTGAAAGCTGATACCGCTGCTATTTCTTTTCTGGACGTGGACTTCAATTTGTTACTTATATGCTTACTTTCTTTTTCAAAGTTATGTTACTTACGTTATTTTTTTTAATGTATTTAATTTGATTTTTATTATGTCATTTAAAAGTGCACTTTTGTGACTATTTAATAAATTATTCTTGACTTTGAATGTGTAAAGCAGCTGTAAAAATAAAGTAAAATCATGAGTTACATAATGCCAAGCTATTTTTAATGTGGTTTTGAGGGCAACTTACAGATGGTTCCAGAGCGAGAGACAGACGCCGAACAGCATATGGAAAACTCCGATGATGATGGAAATCTTCATCTTGTACGCGTTCATAAAGATGATCTTATTTGCCTCCGCGAGCTGTCAATGTACAGGTCTATATTGTAGAAAGGTTTGGATGGTAAGTTGGCAGTTACTAGGTGGTAGGCCTCTCGTGTGCGAGAGGCCGTCTGAGTACAGTCAGCAACATAAGTAGCTGAACTTTTACAATCTTTCAATTGACAATCACACTGAAAATATACAAATAATAAAATAAAAAATGTTTATTTCGGACAATACACATACAAATTACATTAATTTTTTTTGCAATTTCTCTATTTGCACAGGATATTAACAGACTTTTTAAATGCAACAGTCAGACAAATAAGCCAAATATTGACTACAGTCAATCAAAGATTCACAAGTGTTCAGTTACTTTTGTCGCTGACTGTACTACCATATTGCCAGATATGCCGCCAAGCAGTAGTGCGCAGGCGCTGTGTTTCGAGTTTGAAGGGTATTGTAGCTAGCAAAATTACTGGCCATTATTAATTTTAATTTAATCTATTTAATTTAATTTACATTAATCAATACAATACAGTTTCATTTAATTTAATTTGAATTTATATTTTAATTGCGAACTAACATAGTGAGTAAGCTGCATGTACATACTAAAAAAAATACTATGGACCAAGTTGTCCGAAATAAATGAATTTTATTTTATTTTTTTATTTTATTTTATTTATTTTATTTTATTATGAGAATTAAAGAGTCTTAGAGTGACGAGCACAGTGCAGTGCTGCAAAGGTTTTGCATAACAAATTTTCTGAGTGGTGCTGCAACTGTTATAAACAGCTTTGTGGCTTACTATCAGGCGAACGACCTGCTCGCTTCATCATTTCGTTATATAAAAAAAGGTACAAGGGGGAGAGAGATGGCATTGTCCAGCCTTGAAACAGAATGTTATGAATGGGGGGTCTTAATCCAACAATAGGGTCGATTCTGATGCATTGTCTAAACCTAAATTGAACTTTAATTTATCTAAAGCCAGCTGACTCAGCAAACTTCGCACAGCCATATATTTTTTTAAATATCTGTTCGTAATTTTTTAAATTTTCTTTTATACTTACCTTATCTTTTACCTTCTCCTGACAATAACGAACACACAAAAGAAAGATTTATCCAATTTGGTGCAGTCGTTTGGAAGTTATGCGCGTACAAACATTTCGGTGATTCATTTTTATTTATAAAGATTAATTTATATAGATTAATGTATTCGGTATTCTAGTTTCCGCGTGCTCTAAATAACGTTTGACAGCGGTAAAATAGTCGCGCAGAATATGAAAGTTGATTCTCTAAAAGTAAGTGAAGTTCAGAGATAGTGCGCGTCAGAATACGAAACTGCGATTAACATTTAAACATCTAACTCTAACTTGGTGCAAATTAGGTTTAGAGAATGCAGCTTAGAATAGGCGATCGGACAGTAATCGAGAAAATATCTAAAATGTAGTTAGAACGAATGTTCGTCGAACCAGAAATATCATTCAATCAATATTTTTGAGAAATAATAATTATTTATATTTTTAAATAAATAAATAAAATCTAATAATTCTGACATTTTTAATCTGTTCTTCATCTCAAACGAAACAACTATCACAGCGCATGACGTCATTTGTAGGCAAATGACGTCATGTGCTGTGTCCGTATAGTCTAGCCAAGCCGTGTAGTCAAGTAGTAGTGCGCGAGCATTACTGTTTTCCGGTTTGAGTTTGATTCCGGTTTGAATTGGTTTCGGAGCGAAATTACTGGGCATTATGAGACTCAACAGCTAATTATCTCAAAGTGACGAGCGCAGTGCAGCGCCACGCAGGATTTTGCAAAACTAAAGTTCTGGGTGGCGCTGTTATTGTTAAGGGCTGGCGTATTGCTTACCCATCAGGCAAACGACCAGCTCGTCTCGTCATTTCGTTACAAAAAAAGAAATAAAAAAAAGTAATAATAAGATGTTTAAATAATTAAGAGCATAGGACATTTATATGTAAGAATATTAAATTAGTAACTTTTTATATTTAGAACATTTTGGTGTAGAGAAATAAAGGCTATTTAATTTTATTTTAATTAATTATTTACCTGCCAGACAGGATCGATTCCGAAGGGATACGGCACTTGCACGTAGTCCTCCGAGTCAGGATTGAGCTGCAGCAGCTTGTTGGTGACGAGCGTGCTCTCGTTGTAGTTCCCGCGCCACGAGGAGCCGAAGATGTTCAGCGACTTGGAGAATATGTCGTTGTAGATGATACCGGTGTACATCGAGAACAGGCCCATCAGCAGGATTATGTAGCGCCCGCCGAAGAAAATGTTCCAGATCTGCGGGACGTTATACAAATGTTATTGTGTTTTATGATTCTTTTTAACCGAATTCAAAAAGGAGGAGGTTCTCTGTTCAATTGTATTTTTTTTATTTTTTATTTTTTTATGTTTGTTACCTCAGAACTCCGTCATTTATGAACCGATATGAAAAATTCTTTTAGCGTCGGGTTCAGCTACGAAGTGGTCTCATATAAATTTCATCGATATGTGACTTTGGACTTCGAAGATACATTGAAGTCGGTTTTTGTTTTTTTCTAAAAAATAATTATTATTAACCCCTATGCAAAAAGGGAGTGTTATAAGTTTGACTACTGTGTCTGTCTGTGGCACCGTAGTTCTAAAAACGATTTGAATTCCGTTTTTTTTATTCGAAGGCAGGTTCTAGCGGTGGTTTTTGAACATGTTTTATCAAAACCGGTTCAGCCGTTTTTCTTTTATAGTTTTTTTGTGTTCGGGGTTTTTTTAATTTTAGTTTACTGAAATTCGCTTGTTATTTTTGGCTTGCGTTTGACCATTATGTCACCTGATGGTCGTTCATAAATCACGTGATGATTTTTTTAGCAATTTTCTAATCACTGGTGATCCGTGGTAAGAATAGAATAGAAAAACTCTTTATTGTATACCAAATTAAAGAAATAAACAATAACAGTCCTTAACTATGGTAGTGCAATGCGCGGTCTTATCGCGTGAAGCGATCTCTTCCAGACAACCTTTGGATGGACAGTAAGGTTTTAGACTACACAAAAATTACGTGTATATTTTGGTACAAAGTGTATTAAGTATTTTCAGAATATCATCTTTAAATACAGATAAAATCTAACTTAATTCCGAATTAAGCAACGTGATAAAAATGTCCAGGCAGACATGTAAGGTCGCAGGATGTTTCTGGACGTTACTTGGCAACGCCGAGTCGAGGAACAGTTCGCTTTAAGTAATAAATCCGACCGTTGGAGATAAGTCAATTCCTGAACCATGATATTTTTTGTGTTTTGGTGTACAATAAAGGCATTTTTGTATTGTTGCCTGGAAGAAATCGCTTTATTTTTTGTCAAATTGATGTATTTGGACTTCTTATGTTTTGTATTGTCTTTATTTGTAACTAAATTGGTGTATTTTATCATTTTTATTTTTTTATTGTCTTATCTGTACTAAACTCATGTATTTTGTCATTATCGTTTTTTGTATTTTGTCTTGGTGTGTAACAAAGTGTTATTGTATTGTATTGTATTGTATTGTAGTTACCTCGCTGTCGATCTTCTTGGCTTGCAGCGGTTTCTCCTTGTAGCACATCCAGAAGCCGAATATCGCCATCAGCGCGCCGTGCCCGAGGTCGCCGAACATCACCGCGAACAGGAACGGGAACGTTATGATCGTGTACGGCGCTGGAACAGTACAGCTTGTAGTGTACCAACAGCGAACATTCGCTGTTACAATTTGCAAATAAAACTTGTTCGCATACCCTACATTTAGCTCTAAAATAATATAATACATATCTACATATAGTCCAGTCACTTGGTAGTGGTTACCTGGAAAGTTTTCCGGGAGTTTTGAAAATTTGTAATTTTATAGATTTTGATGTGCTCTTTCCGAATTTCAACTTTGCCACCTCGTATTTTTGCCGCTCGCGCCGCCATATTGGAAAAATGGCGCCTATAAGCAGTTTTTTGGCAATACCTCCTTTCCGACTTATTTTACGATAAAAAGATATATAAAAAATGAAACTAGAGACAATAGGGGATCGGACAACTTTTCAGAAACATTTAAAACACATGAACACAATGGATATATATAGCCATGAAAACTACTATTTTAATTAAATAATGCTATTAAAGTACCTAAAACTATGTTTAAATATTATGTTTCAAATATTGCCGCGCAAAAGGTCACCTCAAAACTTGTGATGTCATATGTGTCAAACTCTTCGAAATAAAACTTGCAAAGTGATTCTAATACGTTTTGTGAAGTTTGGGGACGATATTGTAGTGATGGAACAAAAAAATTAGCAAAAATACATTTTATGAAAAGCAAAAACGTAAAATAAACACAAGCTTGACTCACGGCATTTGCCTACAAATGACGTCATGCGCTGTAATTGTTGTTTCGTTTGAGATGAAGAACAGATTAAAAATGTCAGAATTATTTATTGATTTAAAAATAAAAGTCGTTATTATTTCACAAAAATATTAATTGACTGATCTTTCTGGTTCGACGAACATTCGTTCTAACTACATTTTAGATTTTTTCTCGATTACTGTCCGATCCCCTATTTATGTCTCAACTTTTTTTTTTTCATACAGTCAATAGTTTTGGCGTACGAGCGCCGCAAATTGTCTCAAGTTGACATGGCCATTTTTACAATATGGCGGCGCGAGCGGCGAAAATACGAGGTGGCAAAGTCAAAATTCGGAAAGAGCACATCAAAATCTATACAATTCTCTAAACTCATGGATACTTCAAGGCAACCACTATTTTTCGAATCAAATGACTGTACTAAAATATTACAAACGCGAATGTTTCTGAGGATAGAAACTCACCTGGGTTGACCTCCCGGTAGGTGGCGACCCCGTACGCGTAGATGAGGTTCTGGAAGGCGGACGTGAACTTGTTGGTGCGGTTGTAGGTGGGCGGGTCCTCCGCCGTCTCCATCCGGTTGAGGATGGGCGGCACCGAACTGCCGCTTCTCTCCTGGAATTCAATACCTCATTTTCTTTACCACACCGTCTGTACGCTTAGATCATGTTTCATCAATAGACAGATTCAAGAGGTATATTTATACATGCATATAAACCTTCCTCTTCTTCCGTGTGAAGCCGGGGCGGATCGCTAGCTGTCAATAAAAACTTCAACACAGAAGACCAGAACCATTTGGATCTTCCACTAAAGCAGGACTTCCCAACCGGTGGGGCGTGCTCCCCTGGTGGGGCGTAGAGAGATCTTAAGGGGGGCATGAAGTGCTCGGATATTTTAATCTAATTACTTATCATTGTTTATGATTTAAAACACTTACACACAGAAAGAATTTCACCGATATTACAGAGACGTTAATACATAATCACCAATATGGCACATGACCCGACAACCATTTGTGGTCAATTTTCTGATTATTTTACATTTCCGTTCAAATAAATAAGGGATTTCATTTCCGTGTGAAATAAATGTCGTATTAATAATTAATATTTTTTATTGAAGTAATGATGAAAAATATAGGGAGGCATGAAAATATTTTTTATAAATGGGGGGCACTATGCAAAAAGGGTAGGGAAACCGTGCACTAAAGTATGAGGATCTAAGCGCTCAATGATGACTGAGACATTTATGGACGATACAGGCTTAAATATACAGTCAAGCTCTCTGGTATAACATACTATAGACTATATGGAACCCTTCCCGAACCTTCGACGACCAAGTTTCGAGAGTGTACAATCTAGAACAATCTCTTCCTCACCGTTCCCCTCCTCAGCGCCAACTGGATGGTCTCCAGGTCCAGCGCGGGCACCCAGCACTCCGCGATGAGGCACTTCTGCGTGACGTCCAGGTTGAACAGGTTCAGCGTGTGGTAGATGGCCTTGATCTTGCGCACCTTCACGAACCAGTTCTTGATGTTCTTGGCGGCCGCCACCAGCACCCGGTGACGGTGGTCCTGGGTCTGGCCTAACACCTGTGGGAGAAATGATACTCTTAGTAGGTCTCTCGTATGCGGGAGGCCTTCTGGGTAAGTACCACCGAACAAAGCCATGCCGTCAAGCGACCTAGTTGTGTTTCGGGATGAGGTTCGGTGAACCATCGGGGAGACGGGTCTAAGCAGTCGCTCAACTACCGTCTCTCTCTAGATCTATGTGCTCCATCTTAGGCCACATCATCGCTTCACATCAGACTAGATAGTGGCCAAACATAGATCTATTAAGCGTAAAAAAAACCACAACTTTGCCAGTTATTCTGCTGCGCAAGCATTACTGTGTTCAAATTTAAAGGGCATTGTAGCCAGCCAAATTACTGGGCATATGAGATTTAATATCCGATGTATCAGGGTGATGAACGCAATGCAGTCCAACGCAGTGCTTTTTATGGCATTAAATGTTCTGGGTGGCACTGCAATTGTTTTGGGCAGTCGTGGCACTTACCATCAGGCGAACGACATGCTCGTCTTATCTCTCAACCCCATAAAAAAACATGCATAAGCACAGGAAACTTGACACGTAAGATACTACATTTTTGCTTCATAAATGGAAATATCAACTGGGCTCTAATTCACTATGACAACTTGGAGATTCCTTGCTTCGAGGTCACGCCAATTCCTTCATTAATAAACGACATTTGCGAAATTTGTATTCTCTGTGACGCGTCATTGAGAATCATATATATGAGTATATGAATGCGTCATAGAGATCTCGTTTATTAATGAAGGAATCGACGTGATTTCGAAGCAAGGAATCGCCAAGTTGTCATAGTGAATTGGGGCCCTTATCTCATTAGAGGAATCCAATCAAGGGCCTTCGACAATGTCGCATTGACCCGAGCCATCCATGCATTGTTCTATTCCTATGGCCAGTGAAAAATGCGGGTACAATACAATGCATCATTATCTCTAACATACACTCACATATGTGTGAATGTGTATATGTTATGCAACTAATAAGCCGCGATCATGTACGGCAGAGTTAAAGCCGTAAAAGGCAGTACAGTTGTATGAATACAATAGCTGGGTCTGGTTTCTCGGAACGTTTTTTTTTTTTTATGTTACTGAATGACGAGACGAGCTGGTCGTTCGCCTGGTGGTAAGCAATACGCCAGCCCATAACAATAACAGCACCACCTAGAACTTTGTTTTGCAAAATCCAGCGCGGCGCTGCGCTGCGCTCGTCACCCAGAGACAATTAGCTGTTGAGTCTCATAATGCCCAGTAATTTCACTGGCTACAATGCACTTCAAACCGGAACACAGTAATGCTCGCGCACTACTGCTTGGCGGCTGAATAACTGGCAAAACGGTGGTACCCACCCAGACGGCCTCTCGCATACGAGAAACCTACCACCAGGTGTTGCGAGACAAACATAACTCACAAGTAATAGTCTAAGATCCCGCTGCAGAATTACTGCACTCATCGAGTATTTGCTAAAATCCAAGTTTTTACGCATATTTATGATTAGGAGAATATATTTCTACCAGGTTGCCTATCAAAATGTGGCCGCTAATATTTTAATTAAATTATTGTTAATTGATTTTTGGGAAAAAAATTCATTCATTTGTTTATTAAATAAAATATCGTCCACTTCACGGCAATATAAATAAAGACTGAAAAATCACGGTTGCCGTTGCGCACTTGGCCGCACCTCTTCGCAGCTAGGTTTAAACAAGTATGATTTTGATACATTTATACTTTCATAACGTACATTTATGGATTATATATCAAATTAAAGCTATTTTTTTCTGTTTATTATGATATACGGTTGCTTAATTAAATCTGGCCGCAAATAAGGGATGCTGGCTGAAAGATAGTGAGAGTAAGAAGAAAGAAAGTAGAGTAAAAGAGAGCTGGCGCGTAACATCACTGAAGTCAGACGAGGATAGCGATTGCCAGCTGTACGACGCGACGCTTTAAACCCATTGCGCATGCGTCGAATGCTAGTGTTCTCAACTGAGAAAAGAGAGCTAGCGCGTAACGTGCGCAACGGCAAACGTGATTTTTCAGTTTTTATGTATATTGCCGTGAAGTGAACGATATTTTATTTAAAAAACAAGTGAATGAAATTTTGCCCAAAAATCAATTAACAATAATTTAATTTAAAATTTTAGCGGCTACATTTTGATAGGCAACCTGGTAGAAGTATATTCTCCTAATCATAAATATGCGTAAAAATTTGGATTTTAGCAAATACTCGATGAGCGCAGTAATTCTGCAGCGGGATCTCGTACTATAAGATGTGGGATGTGTAACTCTACACTTGATATTTTTTGTTTTGAATGAACGACAATGAGAGTTATGAGAGAATTTCAGATGCATTCAAAAACTCAATCTACAAACAGTGAAAGAAAACAATGTCCAAGAAACGCTATCGAGGACACGTGTGACATAACGCCCGAAGTTTCTGTTGGCAACCCAACATTGATTGATTGATTGATAACACTTTATTGTACGTACACTAAAAACATAACAAGAACAAATAAAAATAGAACTTAAAAATTTGATTAGGACAATGGACAGTCTTATCGCTAATAAGCGATCTCTTCCAGACAACTTTTGGATGAAGATTCTGACCCCTAACTAGGATTCCCTGTATCTAGGGAACCAGCAACTATGAGGACCATGGTCCCACAACACCCAGACACAAGACAAATGCTTGTGATTTTTTTCTGTGCACAAACATTTACCCTGTCGCGGGAATCGAACCCGCAACCTCAGTGGAGTATGATTTTTGAGCCAACCTACCCAACCACAACACCACAGAGGCTGTCAAAAATACAATAAATATATACATATAGATATACACAATTACTATTATAGAGTACATAACATTATTATCAACGAGTTCAATATTAATTTTGTCTATACTGTATTAATTAATATAATATAAAACTGAAAGACCACTGACTGACTGACTGACTGACTGACTGACATATAATTGACAGAAATAGAAGTGGTACTTGCCGATATGGTGGGGGGGAGTGTTTGGTACCGTTGGATAGAGGGTGTTTTGAAACCAACCAGAAAAATCCGAAATCACCAGAAAGTGGTTTCCTTGATGGAACTGCTCAGGGGATCTCGAAAACTATAAATCGGATGGGGGTACCGCTTGAACTAAATATGCCCCAAAACCTGGGCCATTTTTGAAAATTTGAAAAAAAAGATGGCCGCCATACAAAAAAACATGGCCGCCATACAAAATTAAAATGTTAATAACTTTTGAATGGTTAGAGATAGGTATAGGGTGCTCGACCAAATGTCATAGAGGACGATGGGGGAAATTTGGAAAAGTTGGAAAAATTAAAAAAAAAGAAAAAAAAATGGCGGCCATTTTGAAAGTTGCTCCGATCCGACTGAAATTTTGCATCGGGGGGTTTTCTGGATCGTAGATTACGATTATGAAAAAATATTTTGGATACCGCCATTTTTCAAGATGGCTGCCATACAAAAGATTTTTTTCCGGAACAATAAGCCAAACAAAACTTTTGAACCGTAGTCGATAGGAAGCGTCTATAAAAAAAAAGCAACACCCCTCCACGCGAGCTGCTTTAGCAGCTCGCGCACGCCACAAAATCACTTGGATTCCGCCATTTTTCAAGATGGCCGCCATACAAAAGTCTTTTTTTCAGAACAACTGAACTTAAATAACTTTAGAACCGTAATCGATAGGGAGCTTTTATTAAAAAGCAAAACACCCCCCCACGCGAGCTGCTTTAGCAGCTCGCGCACGCCACACAATCACTTGAAATCCAGCTTTTTTTCATGATGGCCGCCATACAAAAGTTTGTTTTCAGAACAAAAAGGGTAAACAAAACTTTAGAACCGTAATCGATGGGAAGTTTTTAAAAAAAAACAGCAGCCACCCCCCCACGCGAGCTGCTTTAGCAGCTCGCGCACGCGGCGAAATACTAGTTTATATTATATAAAACTGAAAGACCATCACTGACTGACTGACTGACTGACTGACTGACTGACTGACTGACATATTGACAGAATTGTTCTCCCAGATGCCGTTATGGTGGGGAGGAGTGTTTGGTATGGTTGGATAGAGGATGTTTTGAAACCAACCAGAAAAATCCGAAATCACCAGAAAGTGGTTTCCTTGATGGAACTGCTCAGGGGATCTCGGAAACTATAAATCGGATGGGGGTACCGCTTGAACTAAATATGCCACAAAACTTGGGCCAATTTTGAAAATTTGAAAAAAAAGATGGCCGCCATACAAAAAAACATGGCCGCCATACAAAATAAAAATGTAAATAACTTTTGAATGGTTAGAGATAGGTATAGCGTGCTCGACCAAATGTCATAGAGGGCGATGGGGGAAATTTGAAAAAGTTGGAAAAATTAAAAAAAAAGAAAAAAAAATGGCGGCCATTTTGAAAGTTGCTCCGATCCGACTGAAATTTTGCATCGGGGGGTTTTCTGTATCGTAGATTACGATTATGAAAAAAAAAATTGGATTCCGCCATTTTTCAAGATGGCTGCCATACAAACGTTTTTTTTCAGGACAAATTAGGTGAAAACAATTTGAAATAACTTTTAAACGGTTAGAGATATGGATAGGATGCTCGATTAAATATCATAGAGGACCATGAGAGAAATTTGGAAAAGTTGTAAAAATTAAAAAAAAAAGAAAAAAAAATGGCGGCCATTTTGAAAGTTGCTCCGATCCGACTGAAAATTTGCATCGGGGGGTTTTCTGGGTCGTAGATTACGATTACGAAAAAAAAATTTGATTCCGCCATTTTTCAAGATGGCTGCCATACAAAGGTTTTTTTTTAGGACAAAATAGGGAAAAAATAATATAGAAATAACTTTTACACGGTTAGAGATAGGGATAGAGAGCTCAATCAAATATCATAGAGGACGACGGGGGAAATTTGGAAAAGATGGAAAAATTAAAAAAAAAAAGAAAAAAAATGGCGGCCATTTTGAAAGTTGCTCCGATCCGACTGAAATTTTGCATCGGGGTGTTTTCTGGGTCGGACATTAGGATAATGAAAAAAAAAAATTGGATTCCGCCATTTTTCAAGATGGCTGCCATATAAAAGTTTATTTTCGAACATTTTGCAATTTAACATTCAATTGAATTTCTTTGAAGAAAACTCCATATGTGTATAGAAATATATACGCCAAGTTTAAATCTTATTCGAAACTCTGAAAATGTGGTTTCCATGATGGAACTACTAAGGGAATCACGGAAACTATAAATCGGATGGGGGTACCGCTTGAACTAAATATGCCCCAAACCTTGGGCCAATTTTGAAAATTTGAAAAAAAAGATGGCCGCCATACAAAAAAACATGGCCGCCATACAAAATAAAAATGTTAATAACTTTTGAATGGTTAGAGATAGGTATAGCGTGCTCGACCAAATGTCATAGAGGGCGATGGGGGAAATTTGGAAAAGTTGGAAATATTAATAAAAAAAGAAAAAAAGTGGCGGCCATTTTGAAAATTGCTCCGATCCGACTGAAATTTTGCATAGGGGGGTTTTTTGGGTCGTAGATTACGATTATGAAAAAAAAATTAGATTCCGCCATTTTTCAAGATGGCTGCCATACAAACGTTTTTTTTCATGACAAAATAGGTGAAAATTATATGCGAATAACTTTTAAACAGTTAGAGATAGGTATAGGGTGCTCCACCAAATATCATAGAAAACCATGAGAGAAATTTGGAAAAGTTGGAAAATTTAAAAAAAAATGAATAAAAATAGCGGCCATTTTGAAAGTTGCTCCGATCCGACTGAAATTTTGCATCGGGGGGTTTTTGGGGTCGTAGATTACGATTATGAAAAAATAATTTGGATTCCGCCATTTTTCAATATTTCCGCCATACAAAAGATTTTTTTCCGAACAAAGAGAATAACTTTAAAACCGTAATCGATAGGGAGCTTCTATAAAAAAAAAACAACACCACCCCACGCGAGCTGCTTTAGCAGCTCGCGCACGCCACAAAATCACTTGGATTGCGCCATTTTCCAATATGGCCGCCATACAAAAGTTTGTTTTTAGAACATAAAGGCTTAGATAACTTTAGAACCGTAATCGATAGGAAGTTTCTATAAAAAAAAAATTACACCACCACCACGCGAGCTGCTTTAGCAGCTCGCGCACGCGGCGAAATACTAGTTATTATATAAAACTGAAAGGTCACTGACTGACAATTGACAGAAATAGAAGTGGTACTTGCCGATATGGTGGGGGGGAGTGTTTGGTACGGTTGTATAGAGGGTGTTTTGAAACCAACCAGAAAAATCCGAAATCCATGGAAAGGTGTCTCCGAGATGGAACTGCTCAAGGGATCTCGGAAACTATAAATCGGATGGGGGTACCGCTTGAACTAAATATGCCCCAAACCTTGGGCCGATTTTGAAAATTTGAAAAAAAAGATGGCCGCCATACAAAAAAACATGGCCGCCATACAAAATGAAAATGTAAATAACTTTTGAATGGTCAGAGATAGGTATAGGGTGCTCGACCAAATGTCATAGAGGGCGATGGGGGAAATTTGGAAAAGTTGGAAAAATTAAAAAAAAAGAAAAAAAAATGGCGGCCATTTTGAAAGTTGCTCCGATCCGACTAAAATTTTGCATCGGGGGGTTTTCTGGGTCAAAGATTATTATTATGAGAAAAAATTTTGGATTCCGCCATTTTTCAAGATGGCCGCCATACAAAAGTTTGTTTTCAGAACAAACAGGGTAAACAAAACTTTAGATCCGTAATCGATAAGAAGCTTTTAAATAGAAAACAGCAGCCACCCCCCCACGCGAGCTGCTTTAGCAGCTCGCGCACGCGGCGAAATACTAGTTATATTATATAAAACTGAAAGGTCACTGACTGACAATTGACAGAAATAGAAGTGGTACTTGCCGATATGGTGGGAGGGAGTGTTTGGTACGGTTGTATAGAGGGTGTTTTGAAACCAACCAGAAAAATCCGAAATCACCAGAAAATGGTTTCCTCGATGGAACTGCTCAAGGGATCTCGGAAACTATAAATCGGATGGGGGTACCGCTTGAACTAAATATGCCCCAAACCTTGGGCCAATTTTGAAAATTTGAAAAAAAAGATGGCCGCCATACAAAAAAACATGGCCGCCATACAAAATAAAAATGTTAATAACTTTTGAACGGTTAGAGATAGGTATAGGGTGCTCGACCAAATGTCATAGAGGGCGATGGGGGAAATTTGGGAAAGTTGGAAAAATTAAAAAAAAAGAAAAAAAAATGGCGGCCATTTTGAAAGTTGCTCCGATCCGACTGAAATTTTGCATCGGGGGGTTTTCTGGGTCAAAGATTATTATTATGAAAAAAAATTTTGGATTCCGCCATTTTTCAATATGGCCGCCATACAAAAGTTTGTTTTCAGAACAAAAAGGGTAAACAAAACTTTAGAACCGTAATCGATAGGAAGCTTTTAAAAAAAAACAGCAGCCACCCCCCCCACGCGAGCTGCTTTAGCAGCTCGCGCACGCGGCGAAATACTAGTTATATTATATAAAATTAAAAGACCACTCACTGACTGACATATTGACAGAATTGATCTCCGACTTGCCGTTATGGTGGGGGGGAGTGTTTGGTACCGTTGGATAGAGGATGTTTTGAAACCAACCAGAAAAATCCAAAATCCATGGAAAGGTGTCTCCGAGATGGAACTGCTCAAGGGATCTCGGAAACTATAAATCGGATGGGGGTACCGCTTGAACTAAATATGCCCCAAAACCTGGGCCATTTTTGAAAATTTGAAAAAAAAGATGGCCGCCATACAAAAAAACATGGCCGCCATACAAAATAAAAATGCAAATAACTTTTAAACGGTAAGAGATAGATATAGAGTGCTCGACCAAATGTCATAGAGGACGATGGGGGAAATTTGGAAAAGTTGGAAAAATTAAAAAAAAAGAAAAAAAAATGGCGGCCATTTTGAAAGTTGCTCCGATCCGACTGAAATTTTGCATCGGGGGGTTTTCTGGGTCGAAGATTACAATTATGAAAAAACATTTTGGATTCCGCCATTTTTCAAGATGGCTGCCATACAAAAGTTTTTTTTCCGGAAAAATAAGCCAAACAAAACTTTTGAACCGTAGTCGATAGGAAGCGTCTATAAAAAAAAAGCAACACCCCCCACGCGAGCTGCTTTAGCAGCTCGCGCACGCCACAAAATCACTTGGATTTCGCCATTTTTCAAGATGGCCGCCATACAAAAGTCTTTTTTTCAGAACAACTGAACTTAAATAACTTTAGAACCGTAATCGATAGGGAGCTTTTATAAAAAAAGCAAAACCCCCCCCACGCGAGCTGCTTTAGCAGCTCGCGCACGCCACACAATCACTTGAAATCCAGCTTTTTTTCAAGATGGCCGCCATACAAAAGTTTGATTTCAAAACAAAAAGGGTAAACAAAACTTTAGAACCGTAATCGATAGGAAGCTTTTAAAAAAAAACAGCAGCCACCCCCCCACGCGAGCTGCTTTAGCAGCTCGCGCACGCGGCGAAATACTAGTTATATTATATAAAACTGAAAGGTCACTGACTGACAATTGACAGAAATAGAAGTGGTACTTCCCGATATGGTGGGGGGGAGTGTTTGGTACGGTTGTATAGAGGGTGTTTTGAAACCAACCAGAAAAATCCGAAATCCATGGAAAGGTGTCTCCGAGATGGAACTGCTCAAGGGATCTCGGAAACTATAAATCGGATGGGGGTACCGCTTGAACTAAATATGCCCCAAACCTTGGGCCCATTTTGAAAATTTGAAAAAAAAGATGGCCGCCATACAAAAAAACATGGCCGCCATACAAAATAAAAATGTTAATAACTTTTGAACGGTTAGAGATAGGTATAGGGTGCTCGACCAAATGTCATAGAGGGCGATGGGAGAAATTTGGAAAAGTTGGAAAAATTAAAAAAAAAGAAAAAAAAATGGCGGCCATTTTGAAAGTTGCTCCGATCCGACTGAAATTTTGCATCGGGGGGTTTTCTGGGTCAAAGATTATTATTACGAAAAAAAATTTTGGATTCCGCCATTTTTCAATATGGCCGCCATACAAAAGTTTGTTTTCAGAACAAAAAGGGTAAACAAAACTTTAGAACCGTAATCGATAGGAAGCTTTTAAAAAAAAAACAGCAGCCACCCCCCCACGCGAGCTGCTTTAGCAGCTCGCGCACGCGGCGAAATACTAGTTCTATTATATAAAACTGAAAGACCACTGACTGACTGACTGACATATAATTGACAGAAATAGAAGTGGTACTTGCCGATATGGTGGGGGGGAGTGTTTGGTACCATTGGATAGAGGGTGTTTTGAAACCAACCAGAAAAATCCGAAATCCATGGAAAGGTGTCTCCGAGATGGAACTGCTCAAGGGATCTCGGAAACTATAAATCGGATGGGGGTACCGCTTGAACTAAATATGCCCCAAAACCTGGGCCATTTTTGAAAATTTGAAAAAAAAGATGGCCGCCATACAAAAAAACATGGCCGCCATACAAAATAAAAATGTAAATAACTTTTAAACGGTAAGAGATAGATATAGAGTACTCGAGCAAATGTCATAGAGGACGACGGGGGAAATTTGGAAAAGTTGGAAAAATTAAAAAAAAAGAAAAAAAAATGGCGGCCATTTTGAAAGTTGCTCCGATCCGACTGAAATTTTGCATCGAGGGGTTTTCTGGGTCGAAGATTACGATTATGAAAAAATAATTTGGATTCCGCCATTTTTGAAGATGGCTGCCATACAAAAGTTTTTTTTCCGGAAAAATAAGCCAAACAAAACTTTTGAACCGTAGTCGATAGGAAGCGTCTATAACAAAAAAGCAACACCCCCCCACGCGAGCTGCTTTAGCAGCTCGCGCACGCCACAAAATCACTTGGATTCCGCCATTTTTCATGATGGCCGCCATACAAAAGTCTTTTTTTCAGAACAACTGAACTTAAATAACTTTAGAACCGTAATCGATAGGGAGCTTTTATAAAAAAACGCAAACCCCCCCACGCGAGCTGCTTTAGCAGCTCGCGCACGCCACACAATCACTTGAAATCCAGCTTTTTTTCAAGATGGCCGCCATACAAAAGTTTGTTTTCAGAACAAAAAGGGTAAACAAAACTTTAGAACCGTAATCGATAGGAAGCTTTTAAAAAAAAACAGCAGCCACCCCCCACGCGAGCTGCTTTAGCAGCTCGCGCACGCGGCGAAATACTAGTTAATTTATAAGGTTGCTATAATAGGTCTTCCTCCCACACCTACCACGTATGCTAGGCTAGCTAGATGTTTTCTAGCCTCGAATTAACCCAAAAATAATATTCCTAAAAGTGTTTTTTATCTCCGGCCCACGACCGCACCATCAATACAGACCACGCTCTCCAACTGGCGTCCAGTCGAGCAGTTCCAACATGTTCGATGGCCTTAGACTTAGACCACCTTTTTTTACTTTTTTTTTTACTTTTTTTTTCTTTTTTTTTTGGTTTTGTGTGCAAACATTCAAACGTGACAAGAACAATCGTCTTAATTGGCAGACTATTGTCTTGTAAAAATCGTTATGGGCGAAAAGGTTTCTTCTAAATAGTGTTTCTTTTATAATATGTATGTGAGTTAAAGTGTAATTATAATAAATAATGTTACTTATTCAGTTATATTTATAACGAAAGTTATCGAAAATGTCAACTTAGCATATTATAAGTATATAAGTAAGTAGTTATAAGTCACAACCAAAAGCATTTTCTATAATTAGAAATTAAGGGCTGTGAATTTTGTTTAATAAATAAAATATAAAATAAATAAAAATTATACGTAAGAAAAAACAATTTCATTATTTGAAGTTGTTGTATAACTTTTATTAAATCATTTAATTTAGATATTAATCCATATTACAAATTATGTCAAAATAAATAATATTAATTTCAAATAGATATTTAAAAATCAAACGAACTTACCAAGTGAAGTTCGATGACAATTATGTGAGCACCTTCATTCTTTGCGATTTACTGTTTACATGTTGTAGTAGCGCCACCTAGCGTCAGCCTTGCACGGAGTTTAGAGGTAAGTTTTTTTTTTTTTTTCTATCTTGTCAGTTGACAGCTCATGACTTACCCCCACTACTAGACTTCCTGAACGGTTATTTCGAATATTATACTCATTTTGTTTAGAGCTTATTACGTCTATTCACATTTTATTTTTACAGGGTAGGGATTCAAAACAATAGGGAGGGTATGCGTAAATCGCGTCGAATGAAGCTGCTCACATAATTGTCATCGAACTTCACTTGGTAAGTTCGTTTGATTTTCAATTATGTTTCGCAGCTTCATTCTTTGCGATTTACTGTTTACATGTTGTAGATGTTTAGAGTAGATAAAATGTGAATCAGAAAAAACATTTAACTTTGATCAATGTTTTTATTCTAGTATCTAATTAATTTTACATCTTTTTAGGTAGATAAGTGTATCTAGAAATACTAAGGTAAGAAAATCATTTTATTATGTTCCTTGTTAGTAATATAATTATTATTAATTATTTTGTTACAGAAAAAATTGAAGGACGACACAGCAGTGACTAGCAAAGTTATAAAGACCACTAATATTTGTAAAACTTCACGAAAACTAAAGAAGTCAGTCTATCCTGCAGTTTTGCTAATGAGGTCAATATTGACTCCAAGTGTGTTGGCTGTAACTATTCCGCTATTATGAAGAAGAACCTTTGTGCGGTTATCTTGAAAATAGCATAATAAATAATCGTTACTAGTCTTTTTATTTTAATAATTAGGTTCCCTAACATCGAGCTGAACGACTATTAAAGTAAGGATTTAGAATTTGAGGTTTTTATTAATTCAGTATTCACGATTATTATGTTTACGAATTATTGTATTTAAAATCTTTTACTTTTAATAATTCAAAAGTTTGGACTCAATATGTAATTTCTAAAGCCAACAAAGTTACAATATTTTTGACAAGAGTTTCTGGATTTATTTACTTACACCATTGATAAAAATCTCACTATGTATATGCAAAAACTACACGAACTGAAGCCAAGAGCAACTATGATTGGGAATGCTTGCAGTTGCCTATATTATACATAATACAATATATGTTTTTTATGCAGTCATTACAATTACTGTGTAGATGTTGAATTAGTCAAGATCTACAACATGTTAGCTACAGGACATTTTTCAGTAAGCTTGTTTGAAGGTTTTGCGGCAACTGACTTGAATCTTCAAGTCAGTTCGGTGTTGATTGTGCCTGAAAGGGAAGGTTAACAATATTAAGTCATAGTCAAACTATAAAGGTTTAGAATCTATTGACTTATGAGATTTAGGAAACCAAGGTTGAGATGGTCAATATCATATCACGACTGAAAGTACAGTTTGCTTTATCTTTGATAACTTTTTGCAGTCTTTAATAATTATGAAAATGTTGGATATGCGGTAACTATTAGTCCCAAGAGGAAATCCATTATCAATCTAGTCTAACCCCAAAACCAAATCAGTATTTAAGTTTTTGGGAATGTGTACAAGATCATAGAAATCATAGTAACTGGCGTTTAAATCAAGCGAATCCTATAGATTTTAGGTATAGCTTTCATCAAAGCTTTAGTCGTTCAAACTTTTAGTTATTCCTTAGATATTTGATAACGTGTTTAAATAGTTTGGTGAAAACCAATGATGCCATACAAAAACCAAAATGAAGACAAATTAACTGATAAAGAACGCCATCATATTCAAAATATAGCAACTATGAAATTTATTACATTAAGATATCGCTTTAATATATAACAAAACCTGTATAGTTTTTAAAATGTGTACCTTCTTATTTGGGTTTTAAGATGTACACTAAGTTTATCGGTGCAATAAGAAACAGATTTGAATAGTTAACATTTCTATACATGCCAAGATGTTTTCTTCATAAGAAATTTCGACCCAGAATTCTAAAAAATACTGCATCCTACCAGCATATTAATACCTGGGACTCAGCTATCGCCGATGCGCGGTCTGCGACCTCGCTGGCAAGAAGCGTTCGGGGAGTCTTCGCGCACTGGACTGCGGTTGTCGCTGCGCGGGGTTGACTTCTCGCTGATCATCGTTCTGTTTGTTATCAGTCTTGCGATGCTCAGGCGCGTAGTTTAAACGGTTCTTCTTATATGTATTATTCGAAGCATCTGGATGCGGAAATTTCGGCTTTGGAGCATTTTTCAAAGCATCTCCAGACTGCTGGATGGTTTTTGCGGCCTTCAGTTTTTCGGAAACATTTTCTCCAAACAAGAGCTTGTTTCTATCAGATTCGATAAGAGTATCCTTTAACTGCGTGTTTATTGATGACGTAACAAAATTTCTACGAGTTTTGGTCTCTGTATAGTGACTATCACAGAGAATACGACAAGCATCGCTGAGAGGTTTTAAAAGCTTCTGTCTTGAAGTTTCGTTTGAAATGACCATTTCTGTAACTGTTGCTAAAGCGGATAAGGCAATCCCAAGCTGTTTTTGTTTGTATATAAGTGAGGTGTCTCGCTTGACCAGGGCATCAGACAGTGCGGCCTTTACTTCCAGGTTGAGAGCAGGAGCCATCAAGAGGTCACAATTGCTCGGGACGAGATATTGCTTCAAGATGTTCTCCTTTATATCCTTGGGTAATCCTTTTGCAAGGATGTCTTGCCATCTTCGAGCAATGTCTTTGTGTATAGGCGGCCCTAGAGAAGTCTCTTCCGTAGGTGCATCGCCCAACAACTGAAGTATATCTTCATCTAGTTCTAATTCTTCCGATGTGCCAGGTTGTGGCTGCGATGACGCAATCGGCTGTGGCATCGTCGAGACACATGGTGTAATAGGATGCGGAAAAGCGAGACGCGGTGACGCCAACGCTTGGTTTTCGTACTGAATTGTATCCAGTAAGTCCACTAACGGTGATTCGCAGTATAGTGTCTCAGTGTGGGGAGTATCCGACGGCAGCTCTGCGACAAACATAGTCCTTTTGAGAATATCTTTCAAAATTGTGACAGTATCAGCCCAAAAATAGCAGTACGCATCACTTTATTTAGTGACAGAGGTAACCCGGGTATGGTATCCTCGCATCACACATAATGAAAGTCTTGATCAATTGTCGTGACAGTAACAGCCCAGATTTAGCAGTACGCATCACTTTATCAAGTGACAGAGGTAACCCAGGTATGGTATCCTCGCATCACATATAATGAAGGTTTTGATCAATTTTCGTGACAGTAAAAGCCCAGTTTTAGCAGTACGCATCACTTTATTTAGTGACAGTAACAGCCCAGATTTAGCAGTACGCATCACTTGATCAATCATTATAAAAGTATACTTACGGTTTAAACTTTCTACGGATGAGGAATGTCTATTTTTATTTGTCGTATTTGCTAGTTGTTCTTTTTTTTTTTTTTTTTTTTTTTCTTTTTTTTATTTATGAGGGGTTTTGTCAATCTTTGACAATGTCACCCCCGTAATACAAATCATCTTTATTTATTCTAAACAGAACAGATATAACTTAATTAGTGTCCTGGCCTCATCCGATGAAGGATAAGCCAAAACACTATTACATATTCCAATATTGCCATCGACCAACAAGGAACTCTGACGTAATGCCTCATTCCGGACACATTCCAGCAACACATGTTGAACGTCTTCAACCACACCACAGTCCCAACAGTTTGGTGAATCCGACATCCCCATTAAAAATTTAAACTTGTTTGAGGGAATGTGTCCCGAACGAAGTCTTAGTAGTACGACGACATGCTTCCGGCTAATGGTCATCACATCGAACCATGGGTAGCGAGGGAGCTCGCACTGGATTGTTTTATACCATATTCCTTTGGACCGCGACCGCTCATCAAAATACTCCTGCCATTGATATCTGCACATATCTTTAACTTTACCCACCAGTTCACTGTGTAACGGTAAGCAATTAAATGGAATTCCGTCAGTCGTGGCTTGTCTCGCCGCCCGGTCTGCCTCCTCGTTACCCACAATGCCGATGTGTGATGGTATCCACTGTATAACTACTGTTTTATTCAACTCTCGAAGTCTGTAAACAGAATTTAGAATTGTATAGGCTACAGGGTGACCTCGAACTTTCGAGGTTAACCTAGCCAAATGTAAAAGTGCACTCTTTGAGTCAGATAAGATGACAAATTTACTGCCGTAGGTAGAAGCAACGTATGATAGTGATTCAGAAATTGCGATAAGTTCACTATGCATGATTGAAATGTCCGAGTCTATTTTAAATTTCGCTATTACACCTACCTGAGGGTCAAAGAAGGCTGCGCCAGATCGTTCGTCCTGCTTGGATCCGTCAGTGAAAATTCTATAATATGTATCATATTTGCTCTTTAAATACCCGTTACAAATATTTTGTAGATCTGATATTCTAATCTGTCTTTTACACGCATGTAACCCGTCAACATCCACTACAATAATTTCTGACAGATCAAAGCTACTTATCCAGGAATTTAATGAGTGGATGTGTAATTTGCGCACCGACTG
This sequence comes from Petrophora chlorosata, assembly GCA_951640565.1. Taxonomy (NCBI): domain Eukaryota; kingdom Metazoa; phylum Arthropoda; class Insecta; order Lepidoptera; family Geometridae; genus Petrophora; species Petrophora chlorosata. Next base: position 17,545,464 of record OX621196.1, on the reverse strand, counting down.
CATGTCATAGTCTTTGAATATAGAGTTAATAGATATTAGTAACGGTATCTTTTTCCTATTCCAGTAGTTACAGTGGATAACATCACTGAGCTGTTTTATAGCCTCAATATTTACATCACCATCAAAAGATTTAGATCTCAACCAAAATTTGCCAGCTAAGTATGTTCTACGAATATGAAGCGGTTGCAGACACAACTCACTCTCCATGACGTGAATAGGGGTACTTTTGATAAAGCCTCCAATGATTCGCATTGCTTGATTTTGTACTTTGTCGAGTTTACCCAGATGGATTTTGGCACTAGTGTCATAGAGAAAGCTACAATAATCAAGTCTACTTCGGATGATTGCTATGTATAGTCTCCTCAGGTGTTTAGGGTGTATTCCCCACTTGGTACTAGCAAGAACTTTAAATATATTTAAAAACTTAAGTGTTTTGTCCCGTATTTCGTTGATATGTTTGCCCCATTTTAAGCTTTTATCTAACCTCATACCTAAATATTTTACATTATCTACTTGCTCAATAATATTGTTATCTATATATATATTTATGTTATTTACTGCCCTACCCCTACTGAAAACACATATCTTTGTCTTCCTATACGAAACATTAAGACCCAATTGATCTATAAGATTACACAAAACATCTAGAGCACTTTGTATGTCTATTGTCGCTTGAGATATGTTTTTGTTACAACAGCAAACCACAAAATCATCTGCGTACTGGGATATAAATACCCTCGGAACATTATGGCAAATTCTGATTGTAGCGACGTTAAACAGAATTGGGGATAAAGGATCGCCCTGAGCTATACCCGTACTTGTAGTTCTGCACAAAGCTTCATTATCGTCATCCCGAATCGATAAAACTCTTTCATGAAGAAAATGCCATAGGTATTGGCACAAAGCCGATCCCACTCCAAGTCCATCCAAAATACTCATAAGACTTGTTAAATTCACATTATTGTACGCACTGTCAATGTCTATAAAACACCCTATAGTAGAATAGCCTTTGGTAAGACCAAACTGTACACGGGACACTACTCTAGTTAAGTTATCAAGACATGATCGTGATCTTCTGAACCCCACAGTTTCACTTGAAAAACACTCATTCTTTTCTAAAAACCAATCAAGTCTTCTCGCAAGTATCGTATGCAATACTTTGCAAGGACACGATAACAAGGCAATGGGTCTAATGCGCAATGTTGATCGATTATCATTTCCTGGTTTCGGTACAGGAACTATGTTTACCCTCTTCCATTGGCTAGGAACGAATCCCGAAGATATAAATCTGCTGTATAATGATACAAGTACCGATTTCCCTACGTCAGGGAGGTTATGAATCATAGAGTATGATATGTTATCTGCCCCCGGGGCTGTATCTGACCATTTAACACAATTATTTAATTCCTGTACCGTAATAGGAGAGCACAATTGCTGGTTATCTGATGTAAACTGAGGCATATCAGGAGACACAAAATCTGGCGTTAAGCTGCCTAGTACTAACTTATTTTTCTCAATATCTACAACAGTCCTAGATGATCTGAGACCCTTAAGCCATCTCATGCGGGACCACATTTCGCTTGATGAAGTCACATCACTTATATTGTCACAAAAAGATTGCCACGATTTGGTTCTAGCACGACGAATAGCTCGCTGAGCGGCAGCCACTTTATTTTGTAAATTTTGTAAGTTCCCAGGGGTGGGGTTTCTTCTAAATTCTGCTAGAGCCTTGCGACGCATGGCAACTTGTCTTGATATATCTTCTGACCAATAAGGCTTTGGTGTGAATTTATTAGGTCTTAAAGGGTTTCTGTAAGTTTTAGTGCTTGGTATAAATCTATCTGCAGATCTGTTTATAATTTCAATCAAGCTATCATAAGCTTTTTGATTATCTATTGGCAGAGTGAAATTATGAAGTTCGTCTTCTATTTCTAGTTTATATTTAAACCAATCCGCCTTCCTAAAGTTTCGTCGTGTCTTAAAGGACGTTGACGGTGTAACATCTACACTTATCTTCACAGCAAGGTGATCGCTTCCTAAATTCTCATTTGTTACCTTCCAATTAAGTTTTAGTGCTATGTCTGCAGAGGCTAAAGATAGGTCAGGTGATGTCTTATGGACTACTCCATTCACAAGCTTGATTCGTGTGTGACTGCCATCGTTTAAGGAGATGAGATTGCTGTCCATTGCCGAGTCAAAAATCTGCATTCCTCTAGAGTCTGTTTTCGTCGACCAGTTGGAGTGATGCCCGTTGAAGTCTCCTGCAATCAGAGACTTGTGATTCAAGCGTGTGAACAGCTCATCCCAATCTCTGGAAGTAGTTCTAACGGACGGCGCACAGTATATCGATATGACATTCTGTAAATGTTCGCAGTTATGAATCAAAATGTGAATTACTTCAATGCCTGTGTTCGAGATATTAAGGTCACATTGCTGAGCCTGAATTGACCAGTGCGTCAGTATCGCCACTCCTCCAAATCCATCAATGCGATCCGCTCTAAATGTATTATACCCGGTTATTCGAAATCCGCTATCCAAGTCGAACCAAGTCTCACTAATTATTGCAATGTGGATCTTTTCTTGATATAGTAGTGACTCGAACTCGGTGATCTTTGGTCTAAGGCTCTGCGCATTCCACTGCAGTATGTTCACTACAGTGGAATGCGCTGTATGTCCATCAAGTGTAGGAAGGGTTGTACTATCCATATCTGCTTAAGAAACTTAAGCCTGGCAAATCAGTGATATGATGTACTACAAATGAGATGATTGCTTCAAATATGATGTTTAAACTGCTTTTAATTTTCTCTTCCCATGATATGTCCTTTTCAAGTATCTTCTCTTTTAATCTTTCTAGTAAAATCTTCCAAGATATTTTCTCCTTACTTCCTCTAATTTCTCTTCTCTCTCTTTCTTCATTAGGTTGCTCTCGTATAGGATTTTCACCTTCCCTGGTGTCTAACATTGTGTCGACCAGCATATTATTCTCTTCTGTGACAGTACTGGTCTTTTTCTTATTTTCTTTATTTTTCTTAGCCGGCTTATCCCGTATATTTATTTTATCTATGACTGCATTTGCATATGACTCAGATTGAGTGTGAGTACTACTTGTTTGTACCAGCGTAGGCTCGTTAGAGCTCTTCTTATTTGCACCTAGAGGGAGTACCGGGAATATATGTTCAGGTGAAGGTAGAATCGGTTTCAATAGAATACGAGCTTGTTTATATGAGCAGTTGTACTCCGCCATAATTTCGCGCAGGTTCTTTTCTTTTATAAATATAGGGCAAACTTTGGCCAGGGCCATATGTTGTCCTCCACAGTTGTTACACGTGAAAGAAGTAGTTTCGCAGTTTGAGTGATTTCCGCCACATTTCGGACAAACTGCTTTGATTGAGGGACACATTTTAAGCGGGTGGCCATACCTCCAACAATGAGAGCATTGCGTAACTGGGTGAACATATGTGCTGACTTGGACTCTGATGTTGAAAATACTAACATGCGAAGGTAATGACGATCCTTTAAAACAAATCCGCACCGATTCACTTTCTTCCCATCGGCCGTCAAAGCTATTTTTGCGTTTAAGCCTTTTCACTCCCAAAATTACAGTCTCACTGCTTAAGCTTTCTAATATTTCCTCGTCACTCAGATCTAAGTCTATATCCTTTAAAACTCCGTAAGATTGATTTACTTCAAAAGTTTTCTGGCATTTAAACCCGTTTTCATTGAACGATTTCGTATTTATAAGTTTATCAGCACTCTCTTCCTTACTAAATTGAATTAAAACTTTATATGCGTTTATATATTTCACACGTATAACATTTTGGATGTTTTCCTCTTGGAGTCTTTTTGCCAGCTTGAATTGTTTAGGTAGCTTGTCCGAACAAGTAAGGGACACCTCAATACATTCCTCGGCTATTCTTGTTGATTCGTCTGCATTTACTGCCCGAGCAAATCTTTTTCCTCTTTTCCCCACAGTTGTCCATAATTCCTCCTGATCTAATCGCCGATTTCTCTTGTATGATCTTCTTTCCACATCTAAACTATTATTTTCTTCCATATTTCCGCCTATTTCAACCAAACTGTCAAAACTCTTGGTCATCTCGCCATATTGATGCATTAAAACACTTACTTCATTTGTCTCGTCTTGCATACTATCTATTACCTTGTTGTCCATTAGATAACAGATAAGCGCATTGTAAACAACGCACTGGATGGTGCGCGGAGCAAGCTAAGCGAACCGGTTAGGTAGGTAGAACGATCGGCACGCACGTCGCGACCGACAATACCAAGCGCCCGCGCGCGACTGTAGTTGTTCTTCCAGCTTTCTAATTTTCTGACGAATTTCTTCTTCACTATCCTCGTGCTTCCTTTTATTTTCCATCTTGATCCACTTTTTCTTCACTAACCGACGAATTCAGGAGACGTGCGAAGGCTTGAGCACGGAGACGCAGAATGAGTATAATATTCGAAATAACCGTTCAGGAAGTCTAGTAGTGGGGGTAAGTCATGAGCTGTCAACTGACAAGATAGAAAAAAAAAAAAAAAAAACTTACCTCTAAACTCCGTGCAAGGCTGACGCTAGGTGGCGCTACTACAACATGTAAACAGTAAATCGCAAAGAATGAAGCTGCGAAACATAAATCATGTTATAGGATTTGATTGCCTAGATTTTTATTGGTTTGGATTAAATACAAATAAATAAATGTATACGAGGTACGCCGCAGAAAAAGATTATAATTTCAGCTGTTACGCCTCAAAACGTGTAGTATGCACCTCAATGCCAGTCATAAAACTCGTCGAACAATACATATACATTAGAGCAACAAAGCCTCAAAAGAGTCGGTTGTCTGTAATAGCAGTTTGTTCGTAACAATAGCGGACAAGGCTGAGCCGATGTTCAAATTAATTGCGTACGGATACGTCGCCTTGGAAACATTGATTGGTTACCGACTAGCCTCACAAACGACGCGCGTGTGGAGATATGAATCTCATTCGTATTGTTTGTGAATCAAATAAGTTTAGTACTAGTATTGTGTTAAAAACCTTTAGTTTGTAGCTACGCCATATGTGAGATGGTTTGTTATATGGTACAGATTGAAGTTTTGATTTGCTGCCGCCGTGCTCGGAATCTACCTTTATTTTACCACATGTTTTTTTTTAGTCACTTTTTTTGTCTGTCTGTTCTGAATCTTGCAACTCAAATTGCGAGCTCTTCCCTATCAGCTATCCGGATGGAACTTTCAGGGTAGCTCACAACTCGATGACAATGCATTTAGTAAATCCATTTATTAGCATGCAATGCCGACCTAACCTCAAAAAGCAGTTAAAAACGTGGAATTCAGATATTTTTTTTAATCTGTCACTTTCTTGTTTTCGTTTGTTATTGTAATTTCTGGTGGTGTAACAATATAAAATGGCTTATGTTTACCTGACCACCAGATCTAGTAAAATGTAACGGCAAAAAATCATTTTATATTCCCAAAAATAGTAAATGATCAACAAAAAATATCACCAAAGTAGACTTCACCAGAAGACTCACTCGTCACCTTCATGTCGCTTCCCCTACTTGACCTTCGCTCCGCTGCGGAAGTCACCGACTCGCTTTGCTCCACTCGGCCTCGTAGGCTCGTTTCATTCAAGACCTCCTTCGCGAGCTTCTGGATCCGCGCTTTTTATTTACACTCTAGGGGTAAGAGCAAGTTGGACCACGGAAGAGTGAGGTGCGCCAATTCGGGTAATATATTGTGGTCATTAACTAAATTTAATCTGCCGATACAATTTTTGGATAGAAGTGTATGGGATCTCAAAGATTATTTTGATGGTGATATTTTCTCCCATATAAAATCACCTATCTAATCTTTTATTTTAAATATTTACCGTGTTAAGGTCTTCGATCCTGGTCATGACGCCCATGGCCATCTCCCGCCGGTCGGCCGCGGACTCGGGGCACGGGTAGAGCGTGGCGCGGAACCCCTCGCATATCTTCTTGACGCGGGTCTTGAGCTGGTCTCCTTGGAAGAAGATGATGAACACCGACTTGTACACCTGGTCCGACTGTGGGAGAAACGAATAGTGAACTTTTTTTGTAAGAACGTAAAGAGACGGGTTGTTTCTGATGTTCCCCACTTTTAGGCATTAGTGAAGAAGAATTTTATCCGTTGTCCTTTATAATTTTATTTGGGGGAAAACAAGACGACGTGATTCGTGGTGTATCCTATCCTGCTAGTATTATAAATGCGAAAGTTTGTGAGTATGGATGGATAGATGTTTGTTACTCACTCACGCAATAACTACTGCACGGATTTTGATGAAATATGGCATGTAGGTAAATTAGTTCCTGGAAAAGGACATAGGTTACTTTTTATTTCGGGAAACCGCGGTGCGCAGCTAGTATGCACATAATCTTGGATTCGTATTTTGAAGGGAAGGAAACGTAAAGAATCAAGAAAACAAAATTGGCCTTATCGAGATACACGATGTGATATCGACAAATCATGGGATTTTAATTTATATTACAGGTTTTGCAACTCGAAGTCTGTTGCAGTTGTTTTTCTAAAGTCTTTTCAACGTCGCTTTTTGCTTGCAGTCACTGGAAAAACACGTTCCGCTAACGTACAATCACAAGAAAAAATAGGTAAGCATTTAAATACCATATCACGGTATAGTTGATGCACCAATGTTCTCAGTGGTGCTGAACATGTAACGGTAGGCGTGATGCTTACACCCAGGTGAACAACCAGCTTCTCTTGTTCTATAAAAAAAAATGGGCCGAAGACTGCTAACTTTCTTTTTTACCGAATATGCAAGCCTTAGACCGCAGTCTCACCAGGGCCCTAATTCACTATGACAACTTGGCGATTCGTTGCTTCGAGGAAACGTCGATTCCTTCATTAATAAACGACATCTGCCGAATTTGTATTCTCTATGACGCGTCTTATATATGAATATATGAACGCGTCATAGAGATGTCGTTTATTAATGAAGGAATCGACGTGATTTCGAAGCAAGGAATCGACGTGATTTCGCCAAGTTGTCATAGTAAATTGGGGCCCTGATGGAAAGTGACGACGCGGCCGACGATGGATCATGCTTGAAGATACCGATTCACTCGAGACTTGAAGACACCTAGATTATAAGAATCGGGAAACAAAGATGCTACTAAGGTGTCCCATTCCTTAGCTGTTCGCATTATAAAGGTTGAAACAAAACGCTTTGTTCGAGCAGGAGGAATGTCAACCATGTACGGATGCCGAGTTTCCGTGCGTCTTGTTGTCCGATGGTAGAAAAGATGGAGGAATTAGCTCGTATAATTCCATCGCACACACTCATCTATGTTTATAAACTTACCGAGGAAGGGTCCTCGAGAGGCGTGTCGATCTCAGACTGCCTTAGGAACACGTTGCCGCGGCACGCGCGCCACAACATGCGTTCGAACGCAGGAATTCGCTCACGTAGGATCACTCCAGCGACGAAACTAAACAGAAAACGTATTAGAAACGTCGGAATGGCGTACGGTCATGACTGAATAGCTGCTTATGGTTTGATCAGCGATAGACCAAGATCCGAAGCCAGAGATCAAATTTATGATTGTGGCACACAAGGGTCAGGATGAACATGGATTGGAGACGCTATTGTGACATTAGGGTACCATTACAAGGCGAGCGTTAGGTCTAGTTTTGGCCGTATTCATCTAGAACCTTGTCGCTATGCAAATGGCATTATTCAAAGTCTTGAGTCTAGAAAGTAGACTTTGCGAAGTCTTGGTCTAGTGCTTTTCAAATGACAGAACAAACTCTTGCAATGGTTTTATGAAAACGTTTTACTTGTCAATGTACGTTAATAGTAAGTAAATTCGTATGTTTTAACAATTTAGGTAAGTCTAGGGTGTTCTATTTTGGTTAAATTTGCAAGAGCTCGCGATCAAATAACAGAACCCTAAAGCAGCTATCAGCGTAGTAACAAGTTTAGACTCCCTGTATGTTATTAGGCTGTATAAACAAATAAATAACATATAATTATGAGAACATTTAAATTATGCAGTATGTGATTTCATTTCAAGTTATTTTAATAGATTTGAATGGAAGATAACTAGCATTCGTCTAAAATCTTTTTGCTTCTTTTTCAGAGGCATTTAATGACTTTAATCGGCCTGACATTGAGGCTTCGCATACTGCATTAAAAGATTTGAGTAACATACCTACAGTGCTAAAAGGATCTAGGTGAGGATAACGTTTGAGAGAAGGCGCCACCGAACAACTGGGAACGGGGATAATAGGGATTGGGATAATGGGAACGGGAATATTGGGAACGGGGATATTGAGAACGATTGGTTTCCATTTAGCATATTTCTGATCCTCGTAGCACTGTACAGTCGATTGGTACATACGATTGCCGATTGGAGACATTAAAATTAAACATTATAAAACAATTTGTATTTTTAACCGACTTCAAAAAAGAAGGAGGTTCTCTGTTCGATTGTATTTTTATCTTTTTTGTTTTTATGTTTGTTATCTCGGAACTCCGTCATTTATGAACCGATTTGGAAAAATCTTTTTGCGTTGGGTTCAGTATAGCTACGAAGTGGTCTTTTATAAATTTCATCGTTGACTTCGAAGATACATTGAAGTCGGTTTTTGTTTTTTTCTAAAAATTAATATAAAATTATTTTGGGTAAATATTACAGGTTTAAATACAATTAGAATATCATGTCCTCTTTGACTTTACATTTAAGAGGTCGTAATAATCTCAATATAGCGTGAAATAAAATAACAAATAACTAACGTCATTGTTCCGAGATGTTGATGCATTCATTGTGTTTTTTGTACAATTTTATATTCATAGTATGTGTTTAAAAACAACCTTGTGACAAAAAAAAAAACTATGTAAGCAAATATTTAATAAAACGGCTAGGACTCACGTAATTTGTCGAATTAGTCGACCTAGGTTTCGAGCATGTCCGATGCTCTTCTTTAGGGCGAGCTTACGTTGCGAGATCGTGGCGACCACTCTGTGCCATGTACATATGTCACAGCCAACTAGCTTAATTCACCGTTCAATTAACAGCCTAGCCTCTTAACTAAACGCCGCCATTCAACTAGTGGCCTGAATGATATTCAGCCATTTGATCAAACTAGGCTAATAACTAGCTAGGCAAATGTCTTGGATCGATGACGTTTAATTACTTGTCTAGGCTGTTCATATATAAAGCCTGTTTTCCAAAGTTTTATGAAAAATAGTACAATGGAAGAGTGTAGTGACAATAATAATGAATATAGTGCTGCAGATGTCCATAGGCGAAGGTGACCGCTTACCATCAGGCGGGCCGTCTGCTTGTTTGCCGACATAATAAATAAAAAAGAAAAAAAATAAAATTTTAATAGTACATAATGTTAGCTAGATTTGAAATGATTGAAAAGCCTAATAACTCTCTGTTTTATGTCAAAACTAGTAAAAATAAATTCTATCCTATATCTATTATTAGTATAGTAGTTTAGGTATAAATATGATATTATTTATGTATTTGTACTGATAAGACCACATAAATTATTTTTATTTTATTTACCGCCGACCTCTTTCACTCCGTTATTTAACTACATCCAAAGATTGGCTGGAAGCGATCGCTTTTAGCGATAACTCCGCCCATTGTACTTTCGTTTCGTCGTTTTCATGTAACTACTGATTATTTTTGTTTGGTGTACAATATAAAGCATTGTGTAATTTTTTATTTATATAAATTTTACAACTTTTCTTATAGTATGACAAACACCTTTTAAACCTCAAACAGGTTTGTCTTGGGTAGCATTCCTCTTCTGTTACTTACATATAACAGGCCTAGCGCACTCCGCACTGTAGGTACGAAGCTACAAGTACATAGCCGGCGGCGGGTCGCGCGTCGTTACACGTGCCGCGTCAGAAGAGATAAGAGCGGCGCGATAGAAAGAGATGCGCTCTGTAGGTTAATATGACTGGTAGGTATGCAGCGCTACGCAAGCTGAATTGAATTTTATTGCGTCATAGCAAGAGTGGCTATTTGTTTAAATTTCTTTACGGAGTGATGCTTCTGTCCCTTAGTATTCTGTGCTTATAATAACATTTTCAAAATGTATAATTCATAGCCATAGTTCTCCTATATATAAAGCTACATATACAAGTAGTATAGTAACTTTGTTAATTCGTACAAACACAACATAATATGTATAACACCTGTTTTACGACAGCGGCTTCTGTTAGACAAAGGATGGAAACAATGCTACTAAATTCAAGGCTAGCAGAACGTACCTTTAGGCGATAGGTACTCTTGTACACCCTTCCCATATCCGTGGTTGTACCTTATATGGTCATATGATTTTACCCGCTACCCTTTGCTAAAAACCTATTTTCAGCTTATTGTCAGTCTCTGTGGTGTAGTGGTTAGGTAGGTTGGCTCAAATCTCATACACCACTGAGGTTGCGGGTTCGATTCCCGCGACGAAGTGTTTGCACAGAAAATGCGAGGCGTACGAGATTTGAGCCAACCTGCCCAACCACTACACCAGAGGCTGTGAATGACGTCACAATGCTGTAGTTGACGTCACAGCACTTGATTTCGATCAAAACGGTGTAGTGTCGACCTGCGGAAGGCAGTTGCATTTAGAACTGAAGACCAAGCTCAATGTCCAACGCCCAAAAGTGGGCATACTAAAAATCCTGATGAAATTTTTATATAACAAATTACAATGACGTCACGGATACCGCAGTATCGCGTCACAAGCGCACGATTTCAATGTAACCAAGTACCACTTGATTTAATGCGAAATCAAACCGATAAGATGTGAATCCCGTTGTCTTCATATTGCCATTGCGAGGACAACGCGATAGCTAAACATAACATTCGTAATACGTTTTGATTGACTGATAACTGATAAAAAAAAGATGCTGTAATCTTAAGTATTTGATATTCAATTCAATTTTGTCGTCACAGACGCACTTATGAACGTTAATTTTTACAATGACTCTACCACCGTATCGGAAAAAGAACCACTACCACAGAAAGCCACTACTCAGAAGATACGGCAAGAAACTGAGGGGCATATTTTTTAGAACTTTTGTTACAATATTTTATGTTTGTTTTTGACAATATTATTCTTCTTATGTGCCAGTTTGCTACTTGGCAGAAGCGGAATGTTCCATGCATCTTTGTCTTCTATGTAATTACTAACTGTATAGTATGCTTTTTTCATTAGAATATTTTTCTCACTCAATTTGAATCTACTTTCTGTGAGCTCCGTTATTTTGGAATTTTATTGTAATAGCATACACAATAGGGGATCGGACAACTTTATAGAAAATGTTTTAAATTAACTACAATGAACATATTATATAGCCATGAAAAATACTATTTTAATCACATAACGCTCTTAAAGTACCTAAAACTATGTTTAAATATTATGTTTAAATTTTGCCGCGCAAAAGGTCCCCTCAAACTTGTGATGTTATATGTAGGTAGAAAACGACAAGTTCTTCGAAATAAACCTTGCAAAGAGATTCTAATACGTTTTGTGAAGTTTGGGGACTATATTGTAGTAATGGAACGAGCAAATTAGCAAAAATACATTTTATGAAAAGCAAAAACGTAAAATAAACACAAGCTTGACTCACGGCATTTGCCTAGAAATGACGTCATGCACTGTGATTGTTGTTTCATTTGAGATGAAGAACAGATTAAAAATTTCAAAATTATTTATTGATTTAAAAATATAAATCATTATTATTTCACAAAAATATTGATTGACTGATCTCTCTGGTTCGACGAACATTCGTTTTAACATTATATATTTATGCGGTGTTTTTGTATTAATATTGTAGATGTGGGTAGACCGCCTCAATATAATAAAAATCAGTTACTGCTAACCTGTGTTGTTTGACTAGCTCCCTCTATATGTATCCATCGTATTTCCCATATTTCCCAATTTACATTTTAGATTTTTTCTCGATTACATCCCGATCCCCTATTTATTCGTTTTACTCAGTCTAAACCTCGGTACTGCAATTCAATCCTTATTTCTAGTGTTTATGTTGTGGTGGTCACTATTCACCTTGAATTTGTGCAGATTTTTACGAACATACATGATATTTTCATAAATATATCTACAGAGAAGGCATAGTTAATACATTAATTTGTTTAAAGACTTCTCTTAATGATTCGCGAGGACCCAACTCATAAATAGCGCGTACCGCCCGCTTTTGTAAAAATATACACATACACAAATAGACATACTTGGAGATCTTTCTGTTTGTCCGGTCGTGTGGACTAATCTAATAGGTAGGTTGGTTGTCCTCAGACCAACCAGGTTTATGATGAACATGGAGGTGACACAGCTTACCACATGATCAGACCTATATCTAAAGACTAAAAACAGCGACAAATGTTATTTTTTAACCGACTTCAAAAAGGAGGAGGTTCTCTGTTCGATTGTATTTTTTATTATTATATTTTTTTTATGTTTGTTACCTCAGAACTCCGTCATTTATGAACCGATTTGGAAAATTTTTTTTGCGTCGAGTTCTGTATAGCTACGAAGTGGTCCCATATAAATTTCATCGATATTTGACCTCGGCCTTCGAAGATACGTTAAAGTCGGTTTTTTTTGTAGTTCGAATAACAGAAAACTGTTACCACAATGTCAACAAAAGAAATAAATTCCAAAGGTTGTTTTATGTACGTATCACGACAATACGACAGACAAACAGACAAATAGTCAAACAATTTCTTGTAATATATAAGGATTTCATAATTTTACAAAGAAGCAACAAGAATCTGTTCTACTAAAAAATTACATAAATTTTTGGGCTATAAAATACTAGCCATATCGATGTGTTATTCTGCATCGCATGGAAGTTTCGCAAGGATGTGAATAACCAATACATATGGAAAAGCATTTTGCTCGTGGTAGGTCTCTCGTATCCGGGAGGCCGTCTGGGTAGGTACCACAGCTTTGCCAGTTATTCTGCCGCCAAGCAGTAGTGCGCAGGCATTACTGTGTTCCGATTTGAAGGGCATTGTTGCCAGCGAAATTACTGGGCATATGAGTCTTAATATTTGATGTCTCGGGGTCATGAGCGCAATGCAGTGCTACGCAGTGCTTTTAATGGTATTAAAAGTTCTAGGTGGCACTGCAATTGTTATGAGCAGGCGTGGCGCTTACCATCACGCGAACGACTTGCTCGTCTCATCTGTCAGTACCATGAAACTGCTCTATGATATCTATGGTTTTGGATTGTTGAGGTTTATGTAATGGGGGCATAAAATACGATGACAAAACGTTTCTCACACATACGTAATGAAATGACAGACATTCGTGATAAGAGCTTCCCATTGCGGTTGTTTCATGCTTGATATAAAAGTACATGTACTCTGTATCGCGGACAGTGAGTAGATTCATCATTTAATTCTTTATTGCACTATTACAAGTAATGTGCAAAAGGAGAACTTAATGCTAAAGCATTTTCTACCAGTTCAGAGAGATCATTTTCATAGATCTATCTTTTACTATTGGAGACTCAATATTGCCCTAAGCGGTTCTTTTTCGGAGCAAAATTAACCCTTTTTAGGACTTCATAGAGGAGCTGAATTGTCAACACCACTAGAAAAATACTCAACTTATATAAAAAGTGATAAATTACTTTATTTGTCAAGTAATATGACAAGAATTTCTTTAACTTGATCAACATTTTCATTCAAGTATTACATTCCACAAGGCTAATTGATATGACCTGGGTACTGGCTACCCTAGAGATGTGCTCCATTTCGTCAATCGATAAAATACGTCTGGCTTTATCATAGCTTTTTCTAGCATATGTTTTTGCTCAATAGCGTCGATGACGTGTTCAACTGAAAGTTCCTTTTGAAATATTGAATTTTGATGCTGTTTGAAAATAAGCGTGCAGACATGGTGCTGTTTTATACATATTAAAAAGTTCCGTGACTGACTGAGACATTAAATTTGGAACAGTAGTTGTTACCTGGGCCCTGATTCACTATGACAACTTGGCGATTCCTTGCTTCGAGGAAACGTGGATTTATTCATTAATAAACGACATCTGCGAAATTTGTACGCGTCATAGAGAATCATATATATGAATATATGAATGCGTCATAGAGATGTCGTTTATTAACGAAGGAATCGACGTGATTTCGAAGGAAGGTATCGCCAAGTTTTCATAGTGAATTGGGGCCCTGTTGAGGTGCACAAATAAAAGATTTTTCGATTTCCCGCATGTGAAAATGAGTAAACCGCGGGCAAAGCGGGGCATGCCGTCTAGTCTAGGTTTAAAACCCAGACGGTAACGTTAAAGTTTCAGCGTTTCTACTCAATATATTTGCAACATTGAGGAAAAACCCTAAGTATACGCATTGCGTCAAACACTGCTGAATCAGACAACTAACGAGAATACATTATTTACTTTGCAGTTCGTGATCATTTCGAATTGTTGTTTTGCTCAGTATTGTGATTATTTTTGTAACCCGTATCATAATGATAAATATGCCATATGCTCAATCCTCAAACCGGTTTGATTTTGTTGCATTTTGTTTAAAAGATTATCTTTCTTACTTCACTTGCTGCGACTTCTTGTAAAAGTGTAAGCGCCACCCTGTTCATCAAACTAGCAATGTTCTTGTCGTGTAACTGAATACATTTACGGATGGATACCATTTTAGATCGGTAACAGCTTGACTCAGTTACAATCTTTGTTTATTTTTTCAGCATGGATCCAGCTGTAAATTAATTCCAGTAAAGCAACAGTCGTAAACACTTTAACACCTTGTCGTAATAATTTTGGCAGTTTTTATTAAGGAATTACATCATATTTTCATTATTGAATTTTGAGATTCTTAGACCTACCAGTTTTCTCATTACGTTTTCTTTCTTCGGTGCGAGTTGTGAATCCGCTTATTTGGGCCCTAATTCACTATGACAAGTTAGCGATTCCTTGCTTCGAAATTACGTCGATTCCTTAATTAATAAACGACATCTCTATGGCGCATTCATATTTTCATATATATGACGCGTCATAGAGAATACGAATTTCGCAGATGTCGTTTATTAATTAAGGAATCGACGTAATCTAACATGACGTAAGCTAACTTGTCATAGTGAATTAGGGCCCAGGTGTAGGTATAATGTAAATTAGAGTGTGATTAGATTTCGTGTAAATCGTATAGGACAAAAGATTTAAAAACTGATGTCTCCTCATGATACAGGTACAGGATTTCCCCATTCAAAGTTCTACATGACACTGCTGTATAAAATAAAATGTACAATTATGTATATTACATAATTTTGGGTATGTTGTATGTATATGCTGTGTCGTCAGCCGTCTTCCCGTCACCGGCAGATGTTGTCAGGTCCCCAAGTCGTCTGGCGGCGCGGTCTGACCAAATTATACATTCTGGAGTCCGTCTGGACGAACGGAATGATACATCTTGTCCACGTGACTGCATTCTATTTTCAAGGTACATACGCCAGCTGTTTTATAAACTAACGTGTAGTTTAGTCTTTGAAGTTTAGTTTTTAAGTACTGCTATAATTAGAGGATTTCATTTAAACTCAGGATGAATATCATCGTCATCTAAAGACCACCTGCGCAAACTTATCATCCATGTCATAATAGCTCCATTAGATAATCCACCAAGTGGCCATGTCATTTATATCCGGAAAATGCAGATTAGAAAGAGATGGAGGACACCTTTGCTCAGCAGTGGGACAGTGTAGGTTCTTTAAAAAATAATTGTGTAGGTATATCATTCTCACTTAGCATATTTTTCACATAGCTGAAATTGGTAACATCATGATGGTCAAGGGAAGATGCACCAAACACGATTAGTAGCGATTAGGAATCTAATTATCAAAAAGCAGTCACCCGCAGCAGTAGCGGAAAACGGCTAGGAATGCATCATCATCATTTTCATATTTGACATAGGTGACCTACTGATAAAACAGGAAGGTAACCACCGAACATTTTGGTCGCAATTAAAATCAATGTCTCCAAACCGGTATAATACAGACTTAAAATCTAAAACACCAGCACAAAACTTAATAAGTTTAGTGCCTATCAATTTTTTGATACACACATTGAATAGGTTTGTAATGTAATCTTACGTAAGTATACTCCTTAGAGCTGTTATTAAGTGTTGTGCCTTGGACATAAAGCCCGTGTCATTCATTCAAAACGGGTCATAAAATGTAAGAACATAGCAATTAATGACAATACACGTACCGGCGGTATCGCAGGTAATGTTCGACATAATGATATTTACATTAACGATGTCATCGAGGGCATAGAAGCTGCAATGTTCGATCTCAGTAACTCTGTCAAGGCTTATCATAATGGCGTAATAGATAAAAGGCTCAATTATACACTAGCAAATGTTAACAAGTATAATATAATATAAAGGTATGTAGCTATTACTATAATTCGTTGTTCTGTGGCAGCAGGTTTAGATCGTGTTTGTTGCGAATCGTTATATTTGCTAAGGTCATGTTCATTGGTTGGATCATTGGATGTTATATAATTACTGCATAAAATGCTTGAAAATTCTGTCCGAAAAATCCTTTGCAGTGATTTACTTTTTTTAACATGATAGTAATTGAATAGGTTTTAGAAAAATTTAATGTCATTCTCTGAGGAAGTGATTCATCTGAAGTTAAATCACAATTCACATGCGAAGGTGATTCCAGAGCGATTTGTAATATTTATTATGTCACAAAGTAAATTTCCTATCCGCAATTTACATTTCAAAATCAACACAGACGGAATTTCATGTACATTTTTCTGTTCAAGGGCACCGTCGAGTGTTCAGGAATCGTTCTGGTATAGTATGTATAAAACTGATGATAACGAACACATTATACAATGATTATTTTTGTTATATCTGTAATTATAGATAACTGCTGATATATACTATACTTTTGATATTCGTCTTCGTACAAACAAAACCATTTTAGGAATATTAAAGCAAATATGAAGCGTCTAATATTAAAGCAAAACGTAGGTGTTTTCCAGAAAAATCTAAACGTTAGACATGACACGGATAATGGGAATTGCCGACACAGATTTGAATAACTGAACTGGAATGGAAATAAAACTACATGGTAAAACACTTTATAGTCCCTCTGCAACTTTTGCATTACTGTTCTAGAAAGCAAAAAAATATAATTGAGACTCGAAATATGGATTTCAACGTCTTTGCCCGTATTAATACTTCATATACAAATACTGAAATATACTCGACAATCGTGACCTTGAATATGTTAGCATTTTGAACTATAATACAACCTACATTGTTATAGAAATTATCTAACCAAAACATGTGCCGATGCGATGCCATGAACTTGTACCATAATTTTTCGCGTGGTGGCAATGTGTCAGTCACGACGTAGCCGCGGGTCGATGCGCCTTTAACGGTACATCGATATCTGGCACTATTAATACTTGTGCTGAATTAACTAACTGTAACAGATCGCTTCGTTCACGATGTTGGACAAGAGAATTATATTTGTCGTCATCAAGCATTGTCATATTAAAGACTGCATTGTAGGTTGTGTACAAACGTATAGTATGCAGCTTTGATGATGACTGTTCTATGGAAATTCCCCATAATATCAGAGCAGGAAAGAAAATGAGATTTATGCAACTGACATTCTCATACCTAGGAATGATTTAGACAAATAACTTAAAGGAAACTTGTAGGATATGAAAACTTTTGCCAACTCGCTAAGGCCTGGCTAAGGAACTCAGACCTAGAAAATAAACAGCAACAAGACAAATTACTCCGGTAAAAATTGCTCATCAATAAGCATTGAGCAAAACATCAGTAAGCAAAACCCCGTGTGAATACGAGTCTAAATCATTGAAATGTAACGATACAACTATACTCAAAAGCAAATTAGTGAGTAATAGAATATCACGAGAAAAATGTAGTTCTAATAATTCAGACAAAGAGCAGTCTAACAATAGAGATGCGGGTGAACAACAACTGGTAAAGGTCACAGTAAACATAGAAGGAGCCTCTATATTAACAACACATATACATTAATCTGTGACAACACTAACCATAGAGGCTGGACTGACTCATCCCAGGGAGTGTACAGTGATCCCAGATAAAGGGATTTAGAATGAGTAACCACGAGCTGTCATGTGATTTTAAACGTAATATGCACAATTTTACCGCACAATTTTACTACAGAATTCAGCAATGCAAATTCTCAGAAGAATGGGCTATAAATATAAAACTGTTCAGAAAACGATGAGAGTTATGGTCATAACTTTATAAACAAAGATAATAACAATTTATGACAATCATAACACTTCAAATTACAACGAGCTATACGTTGACTGCGCGGCAACAGTGTCGACCCAACATCGTAAAGGCGGAGAGTAACTACAATAAGATTGTTGTTTATCATTGATTAACAACATTATTGTATACAAGCCTGATAACGTTTCGTCTGACCATAGCATCAATCTCTAGACGAATATCTCAAAACATATTATCAGTCATCTGAATATCTTTCGATAAGGTAAGAATCGATTGCCATTGTTTGGGTTTGTATCAGTTATCGTTTCCTAGAAAACCGATACTCTGGAATATAAATATTTTGATTCAGTACGAACGTGAGTGACGCGTGAAACGAATTAACGCTGTTCGAGTCTGTTTCGAATATCTAATTCTCACGCTTTCGTTTCAAATGCAATTTAGTACTTTAATAATGTTCTTCGTATTCCTTTCTTTGTACACCACACATTACTGTAAATATAGTGTTATCCGCATGATGTCAACGTGTTTCTAAATGGTTATACAAATATAAAAAGCCTTATGGAGATCGGCATTGTACAACACAACGCTTAGGTACGGCAAATTTATCACTTCCATACTCGATCAAGTCAAGGTTGGAAGCTGTAAATTTACGTCTTTGTTACGCTCACTTTATAAAATTCTTTAGATTTAAAGTTTTGAGAAGCCTTCGATAGAATGAATGACACGAGTTTCTCTGAAAAATAAACATAAATGTAAAAGAAAATATTAATACCTAAGTCACTCGTACCAAGACGCTGTTAGAATAAAAAAAATGTGCTCCGAACTTCTTCTATTTTTTGTTATTTCAAGGAATGCCACAAGGACACATTTTAGGACTTGTGTGTATGGTGGTTTAACTGTGATATTAGAATCTGATTTGTGTAAAATAGAAAAAGCACGAGTACAATGTACCGAGTAAATTTCAGCATTTACAAATTTCGCACCTATTTCCATTATCTATTCTTGAAGTCCAAGTTAACGCACATTTAATATATTGAAAATAAAAAATAGTGTGGTATTGAAGTGAAATGTTAGTAAGCAAGTGAAATGTGTTAAAGAGTTAACTAAACTTCATTTAACCCAATATAAGGAACGACAGAATTCAAAGAAGTATTTGGAATTCTGTCGTCGTGTAGAAACATAGTCTCCAACAAGACAGCACATACACAACATATAGGTACCCTTAACCCACCACAATTACTATAGCTACTCTACAAAATATAAATTACACTGTATGCTACTAACCAAGGCAGGAATTCCAAGGATTCTTGCTTATCCCGTAAACTAGGGAATAAACCAAGCAAACATATTTAGCAATACTTTACATTGTCTTAGCTACATTTAGGAATATCGACAGATACTTTATTAGGGTCAGTAATTGCATAATTTTCTTTCTTGATAGTGGCATCTTTATTTACGACAAGGATTCTTTTGAGCATGCAAATTAAGAGGATGTTACATTTAAACAAAATTTCAAATTTTGTATTGCAATCGTTAATATTAGCGCTACATTTGAGATATTTATCTTCACGGACTTGTCGTTACGGTAATAAATGGACGACAAAGTAGCGCAGTCGTAAGATTTATCATGACTTCGTCGTGAGAGGATTATCTTGGAGGTGTCCACATTAACCGAATTGAAGAGGTATAGCAGAAACTTCAAAGCAGAGGAACTGCTCAGTTAACATTGTAAATATTGGCAGGGAACTACGTCAAATAATAAAAGTGTCAGGTTTATGTGCACACCTTGATCGATCGCGCCGTCTCTCATGCCACATCGCGTATCCATGATTAAATACCTCGTCAAATGATGGCGAAAGCTGTTTCTTTGCTTTAACAGACCCACGTACGTAGATTGTAAGTAATTGTTATCTCATAGAAGTTTTCGTCTTCAATTGTTATTGATAGTAACGAGACGACGGGCGATCAATAGAACCTATTTCTTTTTGATTATATCTGATCCTGTACTGTCCATTTCACTGAGCTCTGTCTCGATCTTAGTGAAATGCAGTTGGGTCCATAACGTCATTTACTTCTTCCAGAAATTTGAGTTTGAATTAGTAAATCGCGTTTTGATCTGAGGAGTCTGTGGGGATAAGTTGAGTGGGATCAGTGTCACACCAGTGCCGAAGGTAACACTCATACATACCCTAATTGGACGTGGCCGATATGTCGGTTCGGGTCGTCGGAAATCAGGGCGCGCGTCATCGACTCAGTGGTACTGGCACCACCCTCGTGCTACACCAAGGACAAACATAAACATGTACACATACACTGCCCAACGACACAATCAACGGACACCGGACGCACCGGACACGGACGTGAACGGACCGACACTCGCCGCCCATAATGCCTGTTGTAGTAAAAAAGTAGCGCCAGAAAATCACTGCAAAAAGACTTCATTCTACGCGAATCGGTGCTTACCTATCTACTGTCTATAAGCATTTTGCATTTGTTAGTTTGTGTCTACTTCTTATAATTTGTGTGTAAATTACAGTGTCGTTTAAGCTGAAACCGATACTAAAAGTGTACCTCACTGACAATGTGATTTTCCACTACATTTAACATGAACATAAAAATCATAATGGCATGCATAAAATGACAAATACAATACATAAAGCATGACGATATGAGAATAACGGAAAGAAATTAATCGAGTAATCTGATTTTCTTCTGGCTGAAAATCGTCAGTCATGGACTTCAAAAATAAATCGTGGGAAAACGTGGTTAGTCTCAAAAATTAAAAAAATCTCACTCAGGCAGCTATTGGTTAGATCGATAAGGGATTGGATCTAAACCGCGTCGTATTAGAGCTTTACAATTGCAAGGACTCTCGCTCTGCGGTGCTACGGTAAAGCTGTCATGGCATCACACAGGAAGTCAAGGGTACGTCGATTGAGATATATACTTTAGACCGGCCGACTCCAATGCTTGCCTGAGTGGTGATCGGTAGGCTCCGGAATCAGCGTCGAAGTACAAGCACTGCAAAATAAACAACGCTCTGTGACATGCTCTGAGTTCGGGAAGTCAGAGCGCGCCGCGAGCTGGTGTCTCCAAGCATACCCCAGTTTGAGCGCTTGCCCGCCGGCCATCAGTCCCTCCTCCCCCAGCAGAGTGACTTGTTCCTCCTCGCGCGACGGGTCCGCCATCTTGTGCACACACACGCCAACATGGCGTCAAGGTCAGTGCGCGCCGGGTCAATGTCACATCCGACGGTGTCGTCGACTATGCAGATCGATCAAGAGATCCACTCTCGGGCGGACATTACGAGTGACATCGATCAACCGACGACAATGTTCGCGCGGACGTGACATTGACGCTGGCGGCATCATTTTACAATATAAACGATCCTACACAAATTAATCGAGAATTGTATTTTTTGAAGCCCACGTTTGCGTGATATATATATAAAACAAAATATAAAAACAGAAACCACGACCTTATAAGGAAATGTTATCGTTTGCATAAAGTAGAACCAAGTAGGTGTTGAAAAATTAGTATTCTGATCTGATAGTCTGATACTGTTAAAGTGCTTCTAGTAAAATAAAATAAAATAATTCATGAGACACTGACAAAAATAAGGATAACATAGATATAGTGATGATTAACAATAAGAGACGCTAACGATCGTGGAGCTAGTTTTTTGCTACAACAGCAAGTATGACCTCGGCAGCATAGTGATCAGTGAGTGCACGGGACATTCTCTGATTCATTCATATTAGCGACGGAGCTCATCCCTTCACATCGTCGCGTCGCCCGAATTATACAAGCTATCGACTACGGCACTGTCAACATGTACGCAATGTATACCGGCGTCTGAGAAATTACGACAGTTGACGTAGTTCCTCAAAACAATCAAGATTATTCGTCGTTCACAAATAGTTGCTAATTGCTGTTACAAGTATCTTATCGCCCGATAAGTCTCAATTAGGTATTTACGAGGCGTGGTAACTGAGGAAACTAATTAAACGGATATTATACAACAGAATTCTAAATAGATTTCAGAATCATGTGACTTAGAAAGTTGATGGAATCGTGAGTACGAAACACTTAGTTACTATAGCTGGTTATCTTTAGCGGCGGTGTGGGCTTACCTCGTCGAAGAACACCTGCGTTTTCCTCAGGATGTGTTTGAGCTCAGTAAGCTCGAGGAAGTTCCTCTTGAGAGCTTCAGCGTTCTGATTCACTTCTCGGAGCTCGTTTTCGAGCTTTTCGAATGTCGCCTGTGATACAAAAAAATTATATACGTCAAAATCACTGAACGGTATCTACCACTTGCCATTACTAGCATTCATATTGAAACAGCCAAATTGATGAATAGTACCGATTATTACGATTATTAACAAAATTACCAGTTTCCCACGTTTTCCCCTTACTAATTCCCTATTACATTGTAAATATTGGAACCATGGCACCGCGATTGCCTCACGCGAACTTTTCTCTCGCAATCTCTTGATGGTCTCAGATAACCTATTCACACAAAGCGCTCATCTTATGAATAAAATCCTTACACAAACCTATAAGGAAAGAATAGCAGTTGACTATACCTACATTACATGTTCTAAACGAGTTGTTAAAGCCATTCCATTCTATTACTCAGAGTTCAACACATTATAATAATGCCTTCGGGCATCCACATACATACGTCTCGCAACACTCGCGACGACTGACCAAAATCAAGTTCAAGAGAATCGGACTGGTTTGCATGCCTACTGCTACTGTTACTTGACAACTGCGTCTGGGCCAGGGTCTTACTCAAACTATGGCACATGTACCATTAGTTTCTTAGTGTACATATACTGATATATATAAATGCGAAAGTTTGTGAGGATGCCTGGATATATGTTACTCACAAGCAAAAACTACTGAAGGGATTTGATGACATTTTGTAACTAGGTAGTAAGTAGTTTAGATCCTGGAATATCGCATGGAATCCTTTTTATCCAGGAATATATACCACGAGTTTTATACCGCGGGAAGGCTTGTTTCCCGTGTACAACGACTGATTTTTTGATATATTTGTATTTTGTTTTCAAGTTACGCTTGGTTACCGAAATAAAAAAAGGGTGTACAAAATATCTGCGTGGTTTGAACTCGGGCCTTTTCCTTCAGGGAGCTTCAGGTCAGGAAGCGCTTTAACCGAATTTATGTCAGTTCTCTACAGTAGGCTATTTAAGAGAATGCTCAAGATGTAGGTATCAGAGAATATTAGAGAGATGATGATGGAAGATTCCAACAAAAAGACAGTCTGCAGTACTCAATGTTTTTGATTCAAACGCATCAGCCCGCTCAAGGCCAAAGGAAAGCGGCTGTCAATACCGTCATGTGATGAATGCAAACACGGTCTGTTGACTGTACTTACTGTGCAAATGGGTACACGGCTTTCCTTCGCACGTGATCCTTTGCAAGGGCTTGTATTACAAACGAAATTGATTACAATTCAATTCATTTATTCATTCAGATAAAATTCAATCCAGTTTTGTTAGTCAAATTAAAATTAAAATTATGTTAGTAAATCTTAAATATTTTCCATCAATAAATAATAAATTATAATAATAAAAATAAAATTGATATAATTAATAAATACTATTATAATTATCATTTGGCGGCCCGATTTGACGGCAGCACATGCGTCTTGATCCAGTGCGTGAGAATAGGCCCGTCAGCCCTCTCTGCTACCACAGTCAGGAAGCTGTTGGTGCTGGAGCGGACGCGCGACATCAGGGACGCCACTCTCTTTCGCGTTATGGCCGCAAAATCATCGACGCGGGCGTCCGCGAACATCCCTGATGCGCTGCAGAACCGTGGCAGCCCCAACAGCATCCTAAACGCGTTGTTATATTGTACACGTAGGGCGCCTAAAGCCTTTTGAGTACAGTTGATCCATAAGCTGCAAGTGTAAAATGCCTGGCAATATGCTCTAAATAGAGTTACTTTAACGTCGGCTGTACATCTTGCAAACCTACGAATCAACATGTTACTTCTAACTGCAAGCGCCCTACGTTCCCTCTCTATGTCCATATCATCTCTGAGCGAATCCGTGACCCAGTGCCCCAGGTATTTGAAGTGGAAGACTTGCTTGAGAGGAGAACCAGCTAACTTGAGAACCGGTAACAAGGGGTAGCATTTTGCACCGGCCTTGAACACCATATACTCACTCTTGGTGGCATTATACCTGAGGCCATGGGCTTCCGCATATCGCTCACAGATACCCAACAGCTTCCTCATGGCGCTTATCGACGGGGTTAACAACACCATGTCATCAGCATAGCTGATGTTGTTCATGACAGTACCATCAACTGAGCATCCTACCATTGCCTTACTGAGCTGCTCAATCAGTCGGTTCACGTATAAGTTGAAGAGCCTGGGTGAGGTCAACCCTCCCTGTCTCACCCCGCACTCCAACCCATACGGCTCCGAAAGAGAGTTAGTCCACCTGACTACATTTTGCTGATGACCATACCAGTACCTAAAAACCTCAATCAGTTCGGCTGGTAATGTTGTATCTAGGTAGAGCTTCTTCCAGAGTTCATTGTAGGAGACCAGGTCGAACGCCTTAGAAAGGTCTAAAAAACATGCGTAAACTGGCGTTTTTCTATCAGTGTAATATCGTACTGTATGCTTAAGACAAAGAACTGCAGCCTCAGTGGAAAGTTTAAGAAAGTTTAAAGATTACGACACGATCCTATGAATATTTCACCGGTCCGATAAGTTCACGAAATTGCTCTTGGACAGTTTAACTTCTAGATTACACGTACTTCTTAGTGCTACGACAATTCAGATAAGATTTAATAAATGGGTTGTAGGATGAATAGCATTTTTCCAGACTCATTCAGCTCCTGAATGGGGCATTTGATGGAGCACGAGAGCAAATGAGACAGTTTCGTTTGGGTCTCTTTAAATTCAAGGTAAAAGCTAAAAGATCTTACACCGCAGCCTGTAGTGTCCCCTCTCTGGAGTCTCCAGCATAGGAATCCAGTTCCATCGGATCTCCTATTCCAGAGAAAATATATATTTACTATACCTCGAATAATGCCCGGTAAACGCTGAGGAGCTGTCAAGTTTGATTCATCTCACGCTATAGTGCCTCTGGGCACTTCCTTGACCCTTGACTACTTCCTTGGGATCTCCAGATTTGAGATCCCATCACGTCGAATCGCTTTCTCTAGAGAAACTTCCAAGCTGCAAGCTTTTCCTTTGTATGGTACCAGGTAAACGCTAAGAAGCTTGGCTCCCCAGGTTCTTACCTCAAGGTCGATCATCTCACGGGGCTGTGGTGCCTCTGGGCACTCCCCTGGGATCTCCAGCATCGGGATCCCGTCCCGTCGGATCTCCTTCTCCAGATAGCGCAGCTTGCGCTCCATCTCGTCGCAGCGGCGGACCTCATTGACGAACTTGCGTTGGAAGGCGTTCACGTCGGGATTCAACTGTTGGAGAATGGAGAAGGGTTACTGTTTTTTTTTCTTGGAAGTAATTAAGTGGCATAATGGTTTAGATTACTCGGGCGATCCTGGAGGAGTTGTGCGGTGCGGGAGTGGTGTGGCGCTGTGACGCGAGATGACTAAAATTGGAGTCTGTTTCTATGTCACGGGGTTTCGTCATCTGTCAACCTTCCTCGAAGCCGCCTCATCTGGGTAGTGACTATCGCGTAACTATGTCTATCTAATCTAAGCTTATGGGACTTAAGTTAAGAACTTATGAATGTTGTTGTAAAAGTGTTAGTAAATTTTTAGCATTTATTCTACTGCCGCTGTCGTAATCAATGATTTATCTATAAGTTGAGAGGATTAATTGTGTACTTTCTAGATTTGGTTGCAACTGTTTGTTAGGACGGCGTCATGAAGGTTCAGGAGAATGAAATAAAATTGGGGTACAGATCCCTAGTCAAAAGTAGCTTTTTTAGAGACAGAAATCATACTGGGCAACCATAATGAAGCATTAATTGACAAGTAGCAACTTCTTTATTTTATAAATTTAGGCATCAAGGATCAATAGTTAACGTCCTTGGCTATCCATCAAAACTAAGGCAACATTAATTCAACAAATTAGGTATAATACATGAAAGATATGGCAATAGTTTGTATGTGTAGAATGCTTTTTATCATTATCATACATTTGATACACTTAATCAATGATTAGGGTGGGTGCGTAAATGATCAATCAATAATTATCGGATCACATTAATTTTATATTGATCATATGATTCGTTCTTATGTTTTTTCAATGTTGGCTATACCATGTGATTCCATTGAATTAGGTATTGAATACACATTTTATTGGCCACAACATGCGATCTCATTATTATAGGTGTTTAGCTACAGCTTGTTTAAAATAGTTACTCAATTAATTGTTCCCTAAATAAGAAGATTCAGAAGTAATTCATTTTTCACACTCAATTTAAATCTACTTTCTGTGAGCTCCGTTATACATTTTGGAATTTTATTGTATTAACATACACAATTGCCCATGAAAGACTTATACGTTTTACTCAGTCTAAACCTAGGTACTGCAATTCTATCCTTATTTCTAGTGTTTATGTTGTGGTGGTCACTATTCACCTTGAATTTGTGCAGATTTTTACGAACATACATGATATTTTCATAAATATACAGAGAAGGTAAAGTTAATACATTAATTTGTTTAAAGACTTCTCTTAAGACCCAACTC
This sequence comes from Petrophora chlorosata, assembly GCA_951640565.1. Lineage (NCBI taxonomy): Eukaryota > Metazoa > Arthropoda > Insecta > Lepidoptera > Geometridae > Petrophora > Petrophora chlorosata. The sequence continues at coordinate 17,518,463 of OX621196.1, read as the reverse complement.
ATATATAGCACGAACCGCCCGCTTGTTTATCAAGGTTTAAATACGTATAACAAACCCACCTTGTTTAATGTTCTGCATGTTGCAGATTTTATTTATCTGTTATGTTGCAGAAGCATTAAGCACAATCAAGCAGAAAGTACTTAGTGATAACTCGCAAACTTTCAACTAAAATAGCTTTATCTATCCTGACTTCTGCTTAAGCTCTATTGAAGCAAAACCCAACAAGAAAACAAATATCACTTAAGTGAAAGTGGTTGTAATATCATCACTCCACACAAGCATGGATGACAATTGAAACATTATATAAAACTTATACCTACATAATTTATTGTATAGATAGAGACTATCAGCATTACAGTTTACAGTATTATAATGTAGTACATAAATAGATTATATTTATTGCTAGATTCAAATAAGGAAAATTCTAATGTTGTAATTGACAGGACATTATAAAGAGTGGTATTGAATTTGTAACTTTACCGAAATGTATGTAATTGTCAATTATCTTATGGATATTTATTTTTATTTTTGTAATTTAACACTATATTTTTCTAAAGCATGGAGTGTGTACTTTTATTTAGGAACAATATCAAATTCAATTTCAGTGTATACCAACTGGCTACAAGTATCTATTTCATCTAATAATTTAGTGAGACAGTGATAGCATAGTCCATCATATCATAATCTCAGAAATGTATAGTAGGATTTGTGTATATTGGTATAAATTTTATGGGAAAGTACATTATTTCAAATGGTGTAGCAGTAAGTTCACAATTGTAAACTTTGATAAATAAATAAAACGAATACTCGAAGTGTAATAATATACTCATTATCACCTAAATAAGATAAAAATAACTTCCCACACATTCATGTCAACCAGAACATTGCAGCAATAATCAATACCTACCAACTGCATATCTGATAACTATCGTCTCTAGGAATTGGGGCAGACTTTACAACGCGAGAAACGAGGTCAAACATTTCAAGCTACAGCGTTATCGACCTGAGCTGTGGGAAAAGCCCCTGTTATACATTCTAGGGAAAGGGGCGTTTTACGAAAAAGTGGGTGTACGGAGTACTCACGTCTCGGAATTGCACGAGGCCCAGCTCTCCGAGCTCAGACACGCAGGCATACGCGGCTTCACTCTGCAGGAAGAGCTGACATAATGTCATCTCTTCACTCCTGAACAACGACCCCATTTTGCACGGTTTCAGCACTGCACTTACAAAAACAAAACTATTGTTCAAACAACTTGTGAAATGGCTTCGTCGCGGAGTCTGCGAGCAGACTTTAGCGGCGGCGAAACCGAATTACTTGTCTGCGGACTACAAATCAATCGATAAAGACTGGCGGGCGGACATTCGTCATCATGCGCACGCACGCAGTGCCGTAGGCGGACATATGTTTTGGGATACCAGTTAAAAGGAAAATTTCCCCTAAACAGTAAACATTCAAACAATGACATTTTTATGACATCCGCATTTTAAGTGACTTATATAAAAAGCTATAATTTGCTCACAGTATTGGAATATTCTCGGCGTATCTTCCACTTTTCATTTTACAACTAACAACTTAGTTTTGATCGCTTTGGTTCTTCAACGTGACTCTGGCTGGCGTTTCCAAAACTTCGCCTATGGCTACCGTACGTGCCTTTTACGGTAGAATGTTAACTAGTTACACTAACTTGAGTTCAGTAAAATATTAACTAGTTATCTACTGGACTTTCGATTTGAATAAAATCAGCTATATTGGCGTAAAACATAAGCAGTTCAATTGATAAAATTTATAAACGTTAACTGACCGATACCTGCAACTTGGAATTCGGCTTATAGTCGTTTCCGAAGAAAGTGTGTGTTTACCAGGACGAAAAGTAAGTAGATCTGGGATTTGGAGTTTTGCTGAAAACGAGCGTCTGGTGTCAATTAATGATACTAGACATATGTGCTAAGCCAAAACCCCATTTTGCACTACTATTCCATCTTTGTTTTTGTTTATTAATATAATATGACACATGACACCAAGGCTAACTGCAAGATAATGCTTACTAGCATTAAGTTCGCCTATGTGCATACAAATTTATTTGTACAATAAAGAATTTTCTATCTATCTAATATGTATTCGTATACTATTTTCATTGTTTGTTCTTTTTCTTTACTATGTTTGTTCTATAATTGTGTAGTTGTCAAATAAATAAATGACGTTCTTTCTTTCTAGATACTATTTCTTATTTCTTTATAGGTATGTACTTACCTATCATCGAAATCCGATGTCGCTTTTTTTTTAAATTCGATTTTTGATAAAATTAATTTCTTGCCATATCTTCTGAGTAGTGGTTCTTTTTCCGATACAGTGGTAGAGTCACTGTAATAATTGACTTTCATAAGTGCGTCTGTGATGCCAAAATTGAATAATGAACTTTTGAACTCTGAATCGTTTTGTTTTTGTTTTATGGATTCAGTGAGTCCCGGTAAAGTGAACTAGTGCCCAAAAAAATTTAAATGAACCAATAAAAATCAAACATTTAAAAACTGACTTACTTTCTATCTCTGTATTAAAATTATTATTGGTTAACATTCTGATATCAATTTTTTTCCATACCTACTGGTAAAGTATTCTTTGCTGGCAATATTTATGATTTCTCTCTTTCTTTTCGTTTTGCTGTCTTGCTTTTTTGTACATTAGTGTGTGCGTTAACGAAGAAATTATCTTGGAATCTAATAAAATGAATATTTATGGTAATAAGAAAAAAAATCGAGTCAAGCATTTTATACTAATAGCACTAATAATAGTTCTAAAAGTGTACTCTGAGGTTCTAGTTCTTGTAGTCCAGAATCAAACATCTTCAACCTTCATATCAACCCATTTTCATGCTGAACGAATTCAACAAAATAAAGAAGTTAAAAAAAACTTAAATAAAACAAAACGGTATTAATTTTCAGACGAAAGAAGATAGAGAAAGTCTAGAAAATAAAGTCATGCAATGAAATGAAATTATTGAAATGAAAGTCTATATTTTTTGCACCAAGAAATTCAGAACTGTATTCGTAAACAATACAATTACAGGAAAGATACCAAATTCAAATGTACAATGATTTGACAGATCCAAATCCAGTAGTCTCACTCTCGCTTGTCAGAAAATGTGTTTCTCTTTCTCTTTTTTCTGACGTTTGTCAGTTTGATTAATATACTCCCACATTCCCTTGGATAATATTGTGTGGGAAGAAATTGAGGTTATGAATCCGCTGTGAATAAAAATAATTTTATCGAAATTAGACTATGAATAGACTTAAATGTGAATGAAAACCAGAACAAAATGGTGAGTACTAAGAGCATAGTAGTCCAAAATTGCACTGGCTCAATAACTGATACATTAATCTTGCTATATTGCAATTCACAGGCTGTACTCGGAGCTCAATCGGTTATTACGTTGATAATGATATCTCTCATGCAGAAATTGAGGGATTATTCATTAGCGAGATGGCTACTGTGTAATCAAGGGTTATACCGGTACTTGTACCCGACTGACAGTGAGCTGAGGGCTCTTGCAGGAAAGGATAAAATAAAGGGTAAAAAAGGGGGGAAACATGAAGGAAATGGGAAATCAGACACATTTCACGTACCTCGGAGCCTTGACATCAAATTAGAGACTGCACTCATCTCTCCCTTGGACGTAATACACTTGAGGTTTTATACTGAGTACTATTGGATCGTGGACTTCTCATTATACACAGCCATTGTATATGTTATGTCAGAGGTAAGATGTGTTAATGTTTGTGTGTGACCTGGGTAATGCGCAGGCATATAATTAGTGTTCTATGACTGGTATTCAATAACCTTCAGAAGTTTTGGTAGGACTTATACTGAATAAACAAAGCAATCTATAGACCTGTAATATCATTTTAATGTTTTCAGGCATACTCAGCAGTCTTTCCATTGAAAGATGAATTTAACTTGAGTATGGTGTGGTGCCTCTTGGTGGTGATATTCTCTATGTATCCTTTTCAACAAGACAATAATATATTATATCTGTTATTTATGTTCAGTTAAGTTAAGTATCATAGTTATTAGAGTTTTTAATCAAAGATAGAAAATACTAATCTGCAGTATAAATCAATTTAATTTTATTAGTATACTCGTACATACTAATTATACATCCATTAACACATTCATTACCAGTGATGCTCACATGAACAATATGGATAATAAATAATGCCAGTTGGCAAAAAACTACCCAAATCAAAGTAATATTCAAAAAAAGTATGAGTAAGTGTAAGTGATGAATGATAACTTAGAAGTGACATAAACTTTATCAAAGTTTCTCTTAAAAAATAAACTGATAAAAAATCAGTTGACCCCTTAACTCCACCTTCAGAAAGATTCTTTTGACCCTCACAAAGCAATACTTCACAAGCGAGGAGTCCATCGGAGAACGTTCCACCTGTATTGTCTCATTCTCCGTCTTTTTACTGGTTGCCATGATGGTGCTGATAGTTGACGAGAGAAATTTGGAGGTTGGGGTAGACCCTGCTTATGACAGCTTCTATGAAAATGCTTCTAAGTTTTTGGAGAATCAAGGGTTGTCTTCGGTGTAAGTTGGTTTATAATTTTATTTACTTGCAAAGATGGCCTTCGCGCCTTGTTATAGTAGCAAAAATAAATACATGCTACAAAATTTTCCATATATAGTTTGATTTAGGACCAATTATTAATTCTTAAATAATGTTATTTGCTAATTTTAAATGTATGTCTGTTTTGGATTTCAGAGGTCCAGCATCGAAGCTGATATTGAAACTTTGCCTCGCTGTGTGGGCAGCCATCATCGGAACTCTGTTCACATTCCCTGGATTGAGAGTAGCCAGAATGCACTGGGATGCGTTGAAGTAAGTTTCTATTCTAATTACTGTAATAGGCACATGTAGGGCAAAGTACTGATGACAAAACAAACATAACTTTGGCTTAATATACAAAATTCTAGACAATGTGATTTTCATGAGAGGCACAGTGCTTTCCATAAAGCATATAACCTAACTTGTCTAGGTAAATGTTCTGAATATCTATATAATCAAAAAAAAGATTTTCAAGAGCTTTAGAGGTTACATTTACTTAATTATAAACCCAGTTCTTGGTATGAACAATTTAAAACTTATACAGATACCCCTTATATTATGCATTACAGGAGCTATGAAAACAATAAAGTGAAAGCCCTTATCTTGAACTTCAACTTCGCCATGCCCTTCATTCTGGTGTTGCTCTGGATTCGACCAATCACAAGGCACTACCTTACCGTGCGGATTTTCAGCGGCATGGAGAAACCTCTGTAAGTGATAAACACAGCTATATAGTGATTCTATATAATTATGTACATGTACAGTGCAACTAGACATTGAACCCACATGACTCCGACGCCTACCGCCGGAGCACGCGGCACAAGCTGTGCGCCGTGGGTACATGCGCGGCGCGCGCTAACTAGCCCATACAGCGCTCGCTCTCCGGTCTCAACGCTCTCCTGCACGCCAATCTTGACTGTGATCTGTTTGAGGATGGATGATAGGAAACGTCGTCGAAGTGTTTCCGTTTTTGACGCCGAAACTTGTTGAAAACCGCGGCACCGCACCGCACTCCTCACTCGGAGACAATAGCTGTTAAGTCTCACAATGCCCAGCTATAGCCTGACACAGTGCCCTTCAAGACACGGTTATGCTTGCATCCTACGGGCGGTTGAAGAACTGGCAAAGGCTGTATTTCCCAAGGCGACCTCCTGTCGAAGAATTCTACCACTATAATACTTGTTTATAGGTTGTTTCTTCTCCTTAGCATGAGTTCCCAGGCGTTCGACACTCTGCGGCTGGTGCTGGTGGTGGGCACGGCGCTGGTGCGGCTCGCGCTCATGCCGCGCCAGCTGCAGGGCTACCTGGACATGGCGCGCGCGCGGCTGCAGGCGCAGCGCAGCGAGGCGGGGAACATCACCAACGTCGACCTGCAGAGGAAGGTAATTGTCTGCCAGCGGAGCTAGCTCTCGTGGTGCTGACTGCAGGGCTACCTGGACATGGCGCGCGCGCGGCTGCAGGCGCAGCGCAGCGAGGCGGGGAACATCACCAACGTCGACCTGCAGAGGAAGGTAACTGTCTGCCAGCGGAGCTAGCTCTCGTGGTGCTGACTGCAGGGCTACCTGGACATGGCGCGCGCGCGGCTGCAGGCGCAGCGCAGCGAGGCGGGGAACATCACCAACGTCGACCTGCAGAGGAAGGTAACTGTCTGCCAGCGGAGCTAGCTCTCGTGGTGCTGACTGCAGGGCTACCTGGACATGGCGCGCGCGCGGCTGCAGGCGCAGCGCAGCGAGGCGGGGAACATCACCAACGTCGACCTGCAGAGGAAGGTAACTGTCTGCCAGCGGAGCTAGCTCTCGTGGTGCTGACTGCAGGGCTACCTGGACATGGCGCGCGCGCGGCTGCAGGCGCAGCGCAGCGAGGCGGGGAACATCACCAACGTCGACCTGCAGAGGAAGGTAACTGTCTGCCAGCGGAGCTAGCTCTCGTGGTGCTGACTGCAGGGCTACCTGGACATCACCAGCGTGGACTTGCAAAGGAAGGTTACCGTGTCTGGAAGTATTGATCTCATCAATGTGCCGGACTTTACCTCTTACAAAGTAACTCGCAAACTTTATCTCCTTATTTTATTTAATTGTTGATCCCTTCTCGGTTGAAACAACTTTGAAGAGACCAGTTGGACATTTAATTTTTATTTCACCATTTTCAATATCTACTCGCTTGTAATGAAATAAAAAATATAAAGGTGTGAAATAACAGCAGCACACCATACCAAATTAAAAATGTCAAATTCAAAATCAAACCAATAAACCGTCATCTCCAAATTGTAATTCTCCGCAACCCACTTCCAGATATCATCAGTATTCTACTACCTGTGCGTGGTATCCCTGCAGTACATCTGTCCCATCGTGATGACGCTGTACTTCGCGCTGATGTACAAGACGCTGGGCGGGTTCTCGTGGAGCGGGCTGCTGTACGACACGCCGGAGATGTGCGCCGCGCCCGCCCCCGCCCCCGCCCCCGCGCCCGGGGCGGAGGGGGGCGGCGCGGGGGAGGAGTTTGTTTTAGCGTGGGAGAATCTGAAAATGGTAATGTCACTTCTCAAGCTCATAATTATTTTTTTTGGGACGGTTTTTCCAGCCCCTGAAGGGCTATCCGAATCACGGCTGAAAGCCCCAATAGTACAATTATTAAGTATTATGGGGCAGACATAGCCGAATCACAGCTCAATGAAGCTCCTAAAGTGCTGATCTATAAGGCATCCTAAAAAGAAAACTCGAGAACTGCCCATATTTTTGCTGACTATATTTTTATCAGAATCTATGAATGCTGTTCATTATAACTCCAAAACTGTGTTGGCATTTTTAAGCTCTAGGCCTTAAGTTGATGATTAACTGAACTAGGAAAATTGTGTACCTATTTACATGTATAGTTATGCCAGCCCACTGATTGGTTGGGTCAGCTCATATCTCATACAGTTCGGAGATTGCGTGTTTGATTCCCACTACGAGACAAAAGTCTGTGCTAGAAAAAAAGCGCAAGTTTTTGTTTTGTGTCGGAGTGTTCTAGGTCTTCAGTTTCTGGTACCTAGATGCAGGGAATCCTAGTATTAGGTGGTTATCACTTTCTGTCAGGTGAGATTGCGGTCAAAAACTTGCTGTTTGATAATCAAAAATAAAATATCAGAAATTAAAATAAAATTTCCCGTATTGCAGGTGTTCACACAAGAGGTATACCGCGGTCTGTTCGGCTTCGCGACCTGGTGGTGTTGCTTCGCGTGGTTCATCACGACGTCGCTGGGCCTGGCGTACCAGACGTACTTCCGCATCTCGTGATGTCTCCACTAACTACCCTCCGACTCATGACGTTGCAGCTGCCTGCTGTTCTAGTCAAAAATGACGTATGCCGGCTTGCACTCAACGGGGAAGTTGCCATCTGTGCTAACTAGATGGCGTTAAACAAGAACTATCGATGTTCCTTTTTTTTTTCTTTCTACAATTGGCTTAGCCGTAAGCGGAAAAGTTGGTCGGATTTTCCATATCTAGAAATATTGCTGTTTGTGATATTCAATTCTAATTCATTGAACAAATCCATCTAATGGATTTATTGCCACATTTCGTTCCACTCTAAATTATTTATGTTTGCGATTATATTATGTCAATACCTATTTTATTATTCATTGATCGAAATTCATTCTCAAAATAAATACTTTTGTATTATTATTACTTGCAAAATTATTTTATGATTAAATTTCGGTTTTGATCAATGTTGTTTAGCGCCATCTAGTTCTCGGCAATGACAGCTCCAATACTCTTATACGTAACGCGCTGTCAAACTGTCAAACTGTCGAACTAAACTATCGCTACAAGGGTTTGTAAGAACACGGGCAAAAGGAACTAATCAGACAGTATGATTTTCCTTCATGATAATCCAAATATCACAAGTAATCCCTCATACAGTATTAATGCACCTTTGTGATGCTATATGTAGCACTAACAATATTAGAAAAGTTCTTTATATAAATCAGGTAGTCAATAATAATTGCAGGACAGCCGAATAGTTATTTTAGACAATTATATTTAGCGAATTTTTGACTCAACAAGTCTTTATAGAGCGCCATGCCTTTATAGAGTGTAGATGATATTTAAATTGTGCAAGCCGGCTTAGACTGATGCCAGACCTTTTGATTGGTACGACCATTGTACTTGTAGGCTTAGTGCGAGTTTTTGCTAAAACTTAACCTGTTTTACCGCGACCGCGTAAACGCGTAGTTCGTGTGAAGAAATGACATAGTTCGGTTAATTTATAAACTCGTCGCTAGGGGCTTTTTACATACAAAAACTCACACAGAGCCTATAGTTTTTTTTTTAATATTACCTGTTTTCTTATCTCAGGACTTTCCGGTGTATTTTTGGGTGAATTTTTTGGTAATATCCTTGAAGTAGCTGCTTTTGTTCAGTGATGTTTGTCGTTTTTATTCCTAAGCGCTGGTAGGTTTTTGTTACTATACTGAATTATATCTGGCATTTAAGTCTAAACTGGTCATAAGGTCTTCCGTACATAAAATAAAATTGTTCCTCATGTAAGATACAATGTGAGTCGTGACTCGTACAATATAAGTTTATTTTTTTAATTTAGGCGGTTGTACAAATATGAATATATATTATATTATAAAATGAAGAATATATATTATATTTCTCAGTGCGATAGTGGATTGAATCTCAATCTGACCCGGTTACAAAAGCTGGAAATAATGAAAAAAAACTAAAAGTAGAATTTCATCGCTGTCATCGGGTCAAATAAACTTATGGCACTATCGTTTTTTTTTAATCACAAAACACAATGTACTTTCACATGCCACAGATTAGATAAGAGTACAAACTCCACCATATATTATGTAAGAGTTCTATCACGCTCTGTCATGGCGCGGCTCTATCGTGCTGATAGTAGAATTAAGTTATAACTCATAAGTGCCCACCTGCCCAGATACAAAAACTATGTTCGCTGACTCATCATTGTAACGATGATGAAATATCATATTATTTTAAATGACTAACGAATTTTGAATCATTGATACAACAGGAAAGTGGTTATATTCATCAATTTAAATGCAAATTACACATAATTTCGTCATGTAAACTGTTAAGATTATTTTTACAATGTGTCAACATTTTTAACGTCAACAATCAAAGAATTATATCGACTGTTTACTAAAAAAAGAAGTAAGATTTTTTTGTGGTAATAAAACCGGGGATTTACAAGTGTTGCAATAACTTAGATTAAAAAAAAAGGTACAAAAGACTTCTTATAGTGTACTGACTATACCAAGGTTTTATACTGGTTTGAGTGTTACGTGTTTGTTTTCTATTTATTTGTATCGAATGGACTGTTTGTTAATAAAATCTTTTTATAGTTTTACTTCAGTTTTATTTAATCAATCCCGGTAGATCCAATAAAGGATACATTCTAATCAACTCGTTCAGCTTGCGGCCGCGTCGTAAATCCTATTCCATGATATCTAAAATCTAAAGTAGAGCACGAAGCTTGGAGCACAATATACATAATATCTATATATTTATTGTGCTCCGAGTTCATAAGAACATATATAAGTTTCTTTAAACCTACATATTAAGTAGGTTTAAAGAAACATATCTATCAATATAGAGAGTTTAAAGAAACATACGATTTTAACGCGACAGTCCTACATGATCGTATATGAGTACGATAGTGTAGGCATAATGGATTCCCTAGGGAACTAGACAAGCCTAACACACAAACAAGAGCATAAGAGTATTTTCTGTGTACAATTATTTCGGTAATCGCACTGAAGGGTGCAGATTCGATTCCCGTTGAGCCGACCTGCCCAACCACTACAACACAGGCTGCTTAGAGTATATATAACTAGGAACCTAGTTATGTATACTCTAAGACAAGCTGATATAATGTTTTTTTTCTCCCCACTTGTGGGATTTGGCTTTGTACGTCTAGTGCATCTGCCAGAGTCAAGTTTCGTTCGATGGAGTTCGGTATGAGGTTGAAGTTTATTAGGGTGCTTTGTAATTACGTAACATAAAGGTAGGGAAACATTTTCGCGAGTAATTAGAGGAATAATTTGGAAAAAGGATCAGGAAGAGGTAAAATAAATTATAGAATAATATGGAAGGTATGTATATATATTTACTATTCAATCTTATTAAAACAAATAAATTCTGATATGCTGTTATAAATAAAAGGATTCACAGTGAGAAGAGATTTTATGTTTGTGGGAAAAAGTCAAACAATTATAAAATGAGACACGCTCATAATTAAGACACGAGAAAAATAGATGGTCCAAGTACCCGTAGTCATGCCCACATTCGCACTGCGGGCTATCTTTAATGTAAAACCTTGATAGGGGAGCTGGACAAGTTGTATACATGCCCTAGGCGCATTCTTATAAAAATTGTAGATGCAATTTTGTTTAGTTTTAAACTAGAGAACCATGGTTTGACGCGAACATGCGGTTGTATGCTAAAATAATTCTTTCTCTTTAATTTACTGCTTTTTAATATAGGTAATGTTATTCTCCATGAATATATTCAAAATTCGCGCCTTTTTATTTTCAGCTCAAAAGTCTCGTATTCAAGACAGACTACCTAATAGTGTTGTCCACTTATTGGACAGTTAATATAATAGGTCGATATTGGAGCTGCTACTGCGAACCTTAGAGTATACATAACTAAGTACCTAGTTATATATACTCTAAGCTGCGAACCAAATGCACCAATTCAAACACAAATAAAATTTATTCATAAAAGGTTTCTCTGAAACAGCACAACTCTAAGTTGTTACTCATTTTAAATGAAATGAATACATATGGACAATACCTACAACATTTTCCTCCTAAGTCTTCACCAGTCTTAACTTCTCATATTAACTTAATATTTTGTAACACTAGATATGTTAATGTGTAATGTACTCATGTTAGCATTTTTTATTTATGTGAAGAAGAAATATATCATTAAAATATACAATAATAAGGATTGTGGGGACACAAATATCGAATTATTAGGTATGGTACGTCCTCAATATATGCGCGTGTATAGGATAGTGGGGATTTTGACTATGTACTTAAGTTATTACAGATATGTATGTATCATAATCATCTCTATCACCCAATTAAATTGATTGCGTAGCGGGAAAACTGTGACACAAAATTTTATATTTTTTCCATGATCCCCAATAGAAAAGCAAAGCCAGCGGAGATTGCTCTAACCGTAACCCTAAAAATGTAGGTCTAAATGAATGATATCACACATAAAAATGCAGTTACCGCCATTTCCATTTTAAGTCCAACATTTTTGTCCCTTGTCCTTGTCATTTGGGGTCGGGTCTCCACATTTTCTGCGCCAAATAAAAACAAGAATGATAAACACCTAACTCAACTCTAACAGTCCAATTGACGTTGTCACATCAATGACAGTTTCAAACAGAGGAAGACGAGTGACGCGCTAATATTGTAATCAGAAGCTTGGGCTCGCTGCGGCACAGAATACATAACAGTTTCTAGACCGTCTACGACTCCGCGGTGGCGGCGCACGAATGATTCCGAAACTCTCCGAGTACACAAGTAAGCAGTGTGTTGTTAGACACACTGCCTACTTGTGTATGGGTATGGATACTAGGATGGATAGAGGCGCCAGTCAATGCGTGCGAGCGAATAATATCGCGTATCGTGTCTCTCACTTGTATTTCGATTGGCTAATTCGCTCTCACAAATATGGTGGAGCAAGAATATTAATATTTTATTATTTATCAAAATATCATGGATATTTCATACCTACGAGTGGAAACTGACTTATTTTACTTTCTTAAGTGATTATAACACCTTCTAAACAAGCACGCATTTTAATGAGTTTTTGTTGAAAATACGACCACGTAAGACACGAGCGTTCTCGACTATGGTCCAAGCGCGACTAAGTGCAAGTGTATCGCGAGACACACTTAAAAAGGTCCATCTTTGAAACTGTGTCACTCGTCTTCCTGTGTTTGAAACTGTCACTGTGTCACATGGACTGTTGATTTTGGAAAATTGCATCAGCCTTCTAGTCGTTTCGGGAATGATTCTATCGATATAATTAAAATGATATTACACATCCCTATTTATTTGACACATGTGGTGCAAAATGGCTGCAGATGTCAATAATCAGCTAATAGCAGAGGTTTGGCTCAAATGCGCTGGTTTCCTATTGGTTGTTTGGTGGAACATTCCAGAAAGTCCGTGTGACGTCCACTGACGCATCGCCGCGCATATAAACTCGTTGGGCAAAATCCAAAGCCGATTTATTTCGTGAAAAGAAACCGTCAATCGCGCACGTTTGCTGAGCGAATCTACGAGCTAGTGATAAGTTAACGACTGAATTTATAGTATTATCACACACAAGAAACAAAGTAAGTCCTTGCATTTTACCTTTTCGTGTATTTCATTGCAATTTTGTATGCTAAATTATGATTTTTGTGGTTTTTGCTATTTTCCAATCAATAGTAGGCGGGAAGTTCCACGAGCTTCTTTGATTGATTAGTCATCTTTTCGTAAATTAAACTGTATCGTTCTCGTTTTTATCTCCATCAGTTCTATTACCATTTATTCGTTACAAAGTAATAACCTCGTCATCCTTTGTCTTCCTTCAGTCTGGAAGAAGAGGCACGTGGTTCCAACTAGCAGGTGTTAATTTAACCCAAGGTTCATTCTGTTGCTATGCGTCATTTTACTGTTTCTGTACGTTCCTCAAAACCGTATTCAAGCTAAAATCGGGCGCGTGGTTCTCGAACGTTCCGGTAGTTACATATCGATTTTCTTGTTTAATGGCCGCCATGCCTTTGGAGTCTATGACGATTAGCTAGTAGAACAGCTGCCTAGTACAGACCTTTATTAGATTAGCAAATTCTTTCGGTTATCGCCCCACCCACGCGGTAATAAATAGCTTCCTCTTGTGGCTTCACCGCAAAATGGCGGAGTAGCGGACATAACCTAACTTTATTGGTGATAACAAGGGAAAGGCCAACAGGCTCAACATAGTTCAAACTACAGCCATATAGCCTACCTAACATTTCTGTAATTGTTTCAGATGGCAGCGAAAGCACCCGCGGTAGGTATTGATCTGGGCACCACCTACTCCTGTGTGGGGGTGTTCCAGCATGGCAAAGTGGAGATCATCGCCAACGACCAGGGCAACCGGACCACGCCCTCATACGTGGCCTTTACAGACACCGAGCGTCTCATTGGAGATGCTGCCAAGAACCAGGTGGCGATGAACCCCAACAACACAATCTTCGGTAAGACTTCATAATGTCTAGCTAGCTAAAGTCAGTGAACTTGCCGCCAGTACAACAGAGTTCACACTGTCAGCGGTCAACACATGGTAATCAATTCAGGCTATAATCTATGTAGACGAGGCGTTACCTTTCTCACTAGGTATAGTGACTTACAGTGAACTTACTACTGAAATGTTCTAGTCATATTTTCTGAAACCTTGATGCTTTTATCTTGAAAACACCAAGCAGGGTCAATCAGTCCACAGTTTATACCTACATCTCTGTTATAAAGGACATCATGGATGTACTGTTGATAACTTGGGTAGGTATGACAAAACATCTATTCAGTGTAGATGCATACAATACTGATAAGCTTATCAATATACAATAACAAAGCTGACTAATACCTCGCTGTATAATGGAACTTTCCAGTGACATCCAAAAACATCGCTTCGGTCAATGATAGATTTCTCAACAGAACCAACTGAGGTCAAAGCTTTGACCTCTCATGTGAAATAAAGATCTGGATAGCGCAGCATTGCTATTAATAATTATTGTACAAACTTATGTACGGCATGCATGCGACCGCGGCCGTGTCGTGGCCTACTTACACAGATCAATGACATTTAAAACTAGGGCACTAGCATTACCTACAATTTGCGGTTACAAAGAAACATTTAACTTTATGGAGCAACATAGAATTTTGACATGGGTCATTGCTTGTGAAGGCCTACTTGCAGCCTAAGTTATGTCAACTAAACTTTTTTTGATATAGGTTGCAATTTTTTAACTATTTTTGTGATGCTATTGTGAGAACATTTTAGAGATTTCATCAGCTATAAACATTAACTATTGTATTGAAGCTCTGACAGTAAAATAGCAAACAATAGGAAGATACGTAGGCATGATTCATAGACAAGTCAAGCAACTCGCAATGTCACTATTAATGACTTACTTGAATATCATGATTTATAACTATGATTGACTTCTCTAAGTTAATAAAGTATAGCAAATTTTAAACAAAAATGTTCGAGACTTGTTTGGAATACCCCTGTATTTTTTCAAATAAGTTGCCATTATTAAAGTCGCGTTCCTGGAATCTGGTTTATTTATATTCCGAATGTGGGAGAAACTTTCAGTAGTTCAATTTAAAGTCAGAGTCCGAATGGCCCCCTGAGCTTGGGGGCATGCCCCGTCTAGCCCACCGGTAGCTACGCCACTGCCTACAGAGCGCCTCTCTTTCTATCGCATAGCTCTTATCTCTTCTGACGCGGCACGTCTAACGTTAGGGTTGATACTTGTGTTGTGATGAAATATCAATTTGAATAGTTCAAGTAATGTATTTCTCTACTATCTATTAGGTACTATTATTCTCATTCTGTGAACAATAACTTTTCAAATGGTACACCTACCTAGTAATAATAGTTGTAGTTAATACCTAATAATACAAGTAGTATTAGGTATTAACTACAACTATTCTACAAGTGTGCATATTTTTATTTTCTAAGTAGATAACTAGGCATACACTATGTACACTTATATAGATACTGTCTAAGGACCTGAATAGATCTGTTAACACGCGACAAGAAACAGCCAGGGCTACCTAGTCTGGGAGCCGTCACCCGAAAATCATGTTAATAGTTCATAATCGAATCTAACGCTTCTATTAATAGTAGTTGGCGAATAAAAAAGTACCTGTTAGGTCTCAAGTAAAAATATTTAGATAATAAACACATAACAAAGCTATACCTGACCTAGTAAACCCTAACGTCACTTGTTTAAACAGATCTTGTCATTACCTACTCAGGCAAATAAGAGACATTGATAATGATAATAAAAAGCACAGACTATATAATAATACCTACTAATAAAATTCATCATTTATATCAGAATAAACTTTTTTCTTACTTGCCTTTCGATAAAAAAGAAAAGTGTCGGAAGTGCAAAAAATAGAGATTCCGGTCCTTGTTGGTATTTAGGCAGCCAAATGCGATGCAGTATTTGCTTGTTTTCATATTTGTGTTAGACGTTAGACAGTAATAAATACCACGTAAAGCGGCGCGAGTGGCGTCGGGCGCATAAGTGAAAAATGTGTGCCACGGGCGGCGCGCGGCAACCCACTGAACTCCGCACGACCCGTTGCTGGTGTATGTACTTGTAGCTTCGTACCTACAGTGCGGAGTGCGATAGGCCTGGTACTGCCTAAATAATTGTTTTTCTGTTGTACTGGTTTAAATTTTTTTCATGATGATACCCAATATACTAGACTAGAGTCTCTGAACATATTGAATGATAATTGTATTCTGAGGATTTTTACTGATATATTATCACAAAAGCTTTATAAAGAATATTCTACAATAGCTGTTGTTTCATTGTTACAGATGCTAAGCGTCTTATTGGACGCAAATTCGAAGATGCCACGGTACAAGCCGACATGAAGCACTGGCCCTTCGAGGTCGTCAGTGATGGTGGAAAACCAAAGATCAAGGTTGCATACAAGGGTGAAGACAAGACCTTCTTCCCCGAAGAAGTAAGCTCAATGGTGCTCACAAAAATGAAGGAAACTGCCGAGGCTTATCTCGGTAAAACGGTGCAGAACGCAGTCATCACGGTTCCGGCGTACTTCAACGACTCACAGAGACAGGCCACAAAGGATGCGGGTACCATCTCCGGCCTGAACGTCCTCCGAATCATCAACGAACCGACTGCTGCGGCGATTGCATACGGTCTAGACAAGAAGGGGCACGGAGAACGTAACGTGCTCATCTTCGATCTCGGCGGCGGCACGTTCGACGTGTCCATCCTGACCATCGAGGATGGCATCTTCGAGGTGAAGTCCACCGCCGGCGACACCCATCTCGGCGGCGAGGACTTCGACAACCGCATGGTCAACCACTTCGTGCAGGAGTTCAAGCGCAAGTACAAGAAGGACCTCACCACCAACAAGCGCGCGCTGCGGCGCCTGCGCACGGCGTGCGAGCGCGCCAAGCGCACGCTGTCCTCCTCCACGCAGGCCAGCATCGAGATCGACTCGCTGTTCGAGGGCATCGACTTCTACACGTCCATCACGCGCGCGCGCTTCGAGGAACTCAACGCCGACCTTTTCCGCTCCACCATGGAGCCCGTGGAGAAGTCGCTCCGTGACGCCAAGATGGACAAGGCGCAGATCCACGACATCGTGCTCGTCGGTGGCTCCACGCGCATCCCCAAGGTGCAGAAGCTGCTGCAGGACTTCTTCAACGGCAAGGAGCTGAACAAGTCGATCAACCCGGACGAGGCGGTGGCGTACGGCGCCGCCGTGCAGGCTGCCATCCTGCACGGAGACAAGTCGGAGGAGGTGCAGGACCTGCTGCTGCTGGATGTGACCCCGCTGTCGCTCGGCATCGAGACCGCCGGTGGCGTCATGACCACGCTCATCAAGCGCAACACCACCATCCCCACCAAGCAGACGCAGACCTTCACCACGTACTCCGACAACCAGCCCGGAGTGCTGATCCAGGTGTTCGAGGGCGAGCGCGCCATGACCAAGGACAACAACCTGCTCGGCAAGTTCGAGCTGACCGGCATCCCGCCGGCGCCGCGCGGCGTGCCGCAGATCGAGGTCACCTTCGACATCGACGCCAACGGCATCCTCAACGTGTCCGCCGTCGAGAAGTCCACCAACAAGGAGAACAAGATCACCATCACCAACGACAAGGGCCGCCTCTCCAAGGAGGAGATCGAGCGCATGGTCAACGAGGCCGAGAAATACCGCAACGAGGACGACAAGCAGAAGGAGACCATCCAGGCCAAGAATGCGCTCGAGTCGTACTGCTTCAACATGAAGTCCACCATGGAGGATGAGAAGCTCAAAGACAAGATCACCGACTCCGACAAGCAGGTCATCCTCGACAAGTGCAACGACACCATCAAGTGGCTCGACACCAACCAGCTCGCCGACAAGGAGGAGTATGAGCACAAGCAGAAGGAGCTCGAGGGCATCTGCAACCCCATCATCACCAAGCTGTACCAGGGCGCCGGCGGCGTGCCGGGCGGTATGCCCGGTGGCATGCCCGGCTTCCCCGGCGGCGCGCCTGGTGCGGGCGGCGCGGCGCCCGGTGGTGGCGCCGGCCCCACCATCGAGGAGGTCGATTAAACATTCCATTCGCAACTTACGTAACATCCCTTGGGGAAATTAACGCCCGTCTCCTACTCAAATAAATGATTGTAACGTACTTGCTGTATTTGTTTTAATATTCGTAACACCGTCTTAAAATTAGGTATACAGCGTTGACTCATTTCAACTGTCATGCATAATAATAAAATAGCTTCTATACATAGGTGGTAAATAAACCTAATTTGTGTGCACCAATTAAATATTTATTGTAGGTAAAAATTAAAAAATCGAAGTAACTACCTAATTATCTATGGCATATTATATTAATTCATTGTACTAGTCATTCAAGCCCCATGAGGCCATTTGAAGCTGCTCTATTGAAAGTGAATAGAGTTAGGGCTCTAGCTCTAGCGTGCATTCCTGTTCGTCCCACCGCGTCTACTATCTGCAGAAGTACCTACGTAGGTACCAAGGTGAGGCTGCTCGCAGAACTACACGAGTGCCACATAAATTGTGCTAATCTATATAAATGTGCAACTACTAATATCTCACAAAAAACACTTGGGTTTTTTTGGTATTTTTCGATGAGTGAATATAGCACCCATGCGAAAGAAATAGATTGTACGCAATGAATAATTTCGTCTGGCCTCCAAGATTATTTTAGTACGGTGTAATATTAACCACGGTTTTCGTTTATCAATCAAAAGAGCGATAGTGAGTAAATTCCAATTCCATACTAAAAATAGTTTCCTGTAGGTAGTTAGGTTACCTACTTTGAATATATCAGAATTCTCGTAGTAGGTAGGTACATATTATCTCTTACTAATCTGCGGGTAGGTACTAGGTGGTACTAGGTACGTACACAGTGTGATGTACCTACTTACCTATATCTAAATTTCCATTATCCTATGAAGTACCTAGGAATTTATTCTATCTATCTACACGTATATGAATAAAAATGAAATGCAGTTCGTTGGTATGGTAAGCGCATCACTTGCGAACGGCTGGACCGATTTGGTAATATTTGTTTTAATGTTCGTAATAGTTCGTATTAAATCGAGAAAAGAATTTGAAGAGTTGTCCGCAATATTGAGATATTCGGGAGAAACTGAGAGTGCTTTTTTCTATTGGAATTTTTCTATTGGAACTGACTACCTAGTATCAAGCCTAGCGCTTTCCGCACTGTAGGTACGTAGCTACAAGTACATAGCCGGACACCGACGGCGGGTCGTGCAGAGTGCAATGGGTTGCCGCACGCCGCCCGTGACGCACGTTTTTCACTGCTATCTATGCGCCCGCCGCCCGCGCCCTTTTACAACTAGTATTACGTGGTATTACCTACCACTAGTAGGTATTGAGGCACCTACATACCTAATCCATCGTATCAGAGGGCAACGTTCCTAAAATGTTAGCAGCATTGCCATCATTTACCAAGTTGGATAGCAATGCCAACATATGGTCACGTATTGCCTTAACTAGAAGTTTATTGTCATGTTCTTAAATTTTAGGGGTTCTAGAACCTTGAACATTTCCGTTTTCTAAACGACGCTCTTTATTCTACACAGTCATCCACAAACTCTTTGGTACTAAATTGTTTCGCGGAACTAAAATCTGACTGTACCTACCTTAGCTCTGTACGGCCATGCCACATTTAGTTCGTTTTAGGTATTGAAGTATAAGGCATGAAGGCAGTCGAGTTATGTAGGTACTTTACAGGGTCTGTTAATTGTACCGTGACGTTTCCAAGGTGCACTATTACACCTGATATATTATGATCGAATAGCAGCAGAGCGATTTATATCTTTTGATTGCCAAGTTAAAAAAGGGATTTTTAGGGTTCCGTACCCAAAGGGTAAAACGGGACCCTATTACTAAGACTCCGCTGTTCGTCCGTCTGTCTGTCTGTCCGTGTCACCAGGCTGTATCTCACGAACCGTGATAGTTAGACAGTTGAAATTTTCACAGATGATGTATTTCTGTTGCCGCTATAACAACAAATACTAAAAACAGAATAAAATAAATATTTAAAGGGGGTTCCCATACAACAAACATGATTTTTTGCCGTTTTTATAGTTAATGGTGCGGAACCCTTCGTGCGCGAGTTCAACTCGCACTTGGCCGGTTTTATTTTATTTTACTTGCTTAGGCTACCTACTTGACAAACGAAAAAGTGCTGTCTACGCCGACGACGCGTTCGGCTTGACCCTCAGTCTACTAGAAGGCTTCACCCGAGGGAAACATAAAGCTCGGCGTAGGGGGCACTTTGCTTCTACAGCACAGCGCTCAAAAATTATTTTTCAAAAAAAAACTAAACCGACTTCAAAACCACAAATAGGCACTCAAAGGTGAAAAATAAATTAATATAATTATCATAAGCGCTACCCACTCATATATTTGAAGTCGGTGCCAGCCAAGTCTATTAGGTAGCAGATAAATACTATGTATATAGTAAGTACTACTTGTAGGTAGTGTCTACGCTAGGAGACACTGCGAGTTTCTTGGAATAAAACCCGAAATATTGCTTGATTTGTATGTATAATTCAGTATCAAAGTACATTTAGTTCTATACGTATTGCGTGAATGAATTGAATGATTTTATACAATTGAGGCGGTATGCCTAAAAAAAATACTATGACGGTGGTGAAAGAAAAAGTTGAACTTGATTGCTCTCGTGATTTCGATAGGCGTTCTAATTATTGTTGAAGCGACGTTAGGCTGCGACATGTTCCGCCCCGTTGAAAGATCCGTCTTTCAACATGAAATAACTTCAGGCTTCGGAAGTGGAGACAGACGAACAAGTGAGCGCCGTACGCAGCCTCGGGTTGTATTGATATCTGCAACACGGTGTATGTTATCGGGCCCAGAATACAGCTTCACAACTCTTCCAAGGCTCCAACATAGAGGGGGGATGAAATCTTCTTTAATTAGGACAAGATCTCCCACATTTAGACTGGCTGTCTCTTGTGTCCATTTCTGACGCTGTTGCAGTTCTGAGATATACTCCCTTTGCCATCGGAGCCAAAAATGTTGTCGCATTTGTTCCAATCTTTGGTACCGTTGTAGTCTGTTTGGGTTGAATTCTTGTAGCGCAGGAGACGGGAACGTCGTCAATGGTCTTCCGATAAGAAAGTGTCCAGGGGTGAGGGAGAGCAGGTCGTTAGGATTAGAGGACATGGGACACAAGGGACGGCTGTTAAGTATTGCCTCCACTTGTGCGAATAAAGTTTGAACTTCCTCGAATGTTAAGTGGCTGTCGCGAGATAAAAATCTGGAAATGTGATGTTTAGCGGATTTGATCCCCGACTCCCAGATGCCCCCAAAGTGAGGAGAGTAGGCTGGGATGAATGAAAATTTGATCCCTTCCTGTGCAGCAAAGTCAGAAAGAGAATGATTGTTTGCTTTTAGAAATTGACCTAATTCCTTGGCCGCAGAGACAAAGTTTCTACCATTATCGGAGAACATTTCCGAAGGTTTGCCGCGACGCGAAATGAATCTACGAAGTGTCATAAGGAAATCTTCTTTAGATAGACTGCTTACTGCTTCTAAATGTACACACTTATAACGCATGCAAATAAATAAGCACAAATAGCACTTTATGAGTTTCGAACCACGCCCCTTACGATTTAGGATGAGAAATGGACCTGCATAGTCCAAACCCACAGACAAGAATGGGAAGTCAGGTGTAATTCGCTGAACTGGAAGGTTTCCCATTTTTGGGCAAAGGGTTTTGCCTTGAAAACGTCTGCACCTAACACAGTTGTGCACTGTATTGCGAGCAAGGTGACGTCCATTTATGGGCCAAATTGTTTCCCTGACAGTGGCTAACAAGAGCTGTGGTCCAGCATGCAATTGACGTATGTGTTCGCGAGCAAAATAAATTTTAGTTAAATGATGTGATGCGTCGAGTACAATGGGATGTTTTTTCTCGTATGGATAGTTGGAAGCATCAATCCTTCCTCCTACTCTTATCAATTTGTTGTTGTCCATGAATGGTGACAATGACAACAATTTGGATTTATTGTTTAAAGGTAAGTTTTGTTTTAATATATTGTATTCTGTAGTAAATGATTGTAATTGAGCCATAGTACAGAGATGATAGAATGAATCCTGCAGCTCATCAGTAGTTAAAATACCAAAACGCTTATTTGAAAGATTTTTTAAATTAAAAATGAATCGTTTTACATATGCAAACATTCTTTGTAGCTTAGTAAGATTTGAATAATTTTCAATTTTAATTACAGGTTCTGCGGCGGCGGCGGCGACGGCTGGATTTGCGTGGATGGAGGACTTCACTTCAGGTAAGTCACTTTGAATTTTATTAAATTTTAGAGATGGCCATTCACTTTCACCTTTGGCCAGAAAGGTCGGGCCGTGCCACCAGAGATTTGAACTTGGCAGCTGACTGGCATTGACGCCCCTGGAAATCAAATCAGCCGGATTTTCTGCAGTAGGTACGTATCTCCAAGAAGATGGACTTGTTATATCTATAATCTCACCTACACGATTAGCAACAAATGTTTTTAAATTTCTAGGATTGCTGTGTATCCAAGCGAGGACCACACTAGAGTCGCACCAATGAACTATGCGCGCAGGTTTGTATTTGATAGCATCAGTAACGCTTTTCGTTAACTTGGCTGAGAGGAGTGCTGCGCAGAGTTCCAGGCGAGGTATAGTCGTAGGCTTTAGTGGTGAGACCTTTGATTTGGCACATAACAGGTTCACAGTGATTTCTTGGTTCACATTTGTTGATTTTATATAGATACAAGCGCCAAAAGCCTTTTCGGAACTATCACTAAATGAATGGATTTCTATAGCCGTCGGTTGATCGCATAGGATATTTCTGGGTACTTTTAGCTTAGCAAGGTGATGTGTATTATCAGAGAATTCGTCCCAAGACTTCTTGATATCTTGGGGAACAGGCTCATCCCAATCGGATTTTAAGAGCCATAATTTTTGAAGGATCATCTTTGGCTGGATGTTGCATGGGCTTAGCAAGCCAAGCGGATCAAAAATTCTAAATGCATTGGACATGATGGATCGCTTAGTGACATTGTCATTTTTATTTGACATTGGTTTGATTGGATAATGAATATAATCTTCGGCTGGATTCCATCCCAGGCCGAGAGTGCTTGAAGATTCACTTAGAATTAGTTTGTCCTTTGAATCATGTTCAAGATTGCCCAAAAGATTCGGTAAGTTACTCTTGTATTTTCGTAGAGGAAAACATGCTGAATCTAATGCTTCAGAAACAGATTTTTGTATGTAGCGTAACTCTTTCTCGCTGTTCGCGCCGGTTATCAAGTCGTCAACATAAAAATCGTTCTGTATGATTGATTTGATTTGGCTGTCCACACATTCCTCTCCAACTTGCCATAAACACCTCGTACTTAAATGAGCCGCACTTGCTGTACCGTAAGTAAGAACATTTAATCGTAAGGTTTGTATTGGGAGCGATTCGTCCGCTCTCCATAAGATCAATTGCAAGTTTCGATCGCTTGGATGTACTTGAACCTGGCGATACATCTTCTCAATATCGCCGGTAAGTAAGTATTTATACATTCTTGCTCTGAGTAATATGAAAAGAAGGGAATTTTGAACATTTGGCCCTACCATCAAGATATCATTGAGCGAGTACCCCGAGGAAGTGGGTGCAGAACCGTCGAAAACAACTCGAATTTTGGTAGATTCGCTGTCCTCTCGGAATACTGCGTGATGACATAAGAAATATCCTGGAATAGGCTTTGGATCAGGAGACACAGATAAATGGCCTAGTTCGGCATATTCACGAATAAATTGTGTATACTGTGACTTTAATTCAGAATTGTTACGAAATCGCTTTTCTAGATTGAGAAGGCGTTTCTTTGCCATGTTGTATGACTCACCAAGGCAATCAGGACTGTTAGTCAAAGGTAGCTTGACACTAAATCTGCCTGAGCTTAACCGTTTAGTGTTGGTTAAGAAATGTTCCTCACATAACCTTTCTTCTTTACTTAAAATGTGTTTTTGTGGGAGCTCCTCAATTTCCCAAAACCTTGTTAGGAGCTTATTAATGCTTTGTTCCGCATTCTGCGAATGACTGAATGATTGATCACTTGAATGAATGGTATTGGATGTATGATTGTTTGTATGATTGTTTGTATGATTGTTTGTATGATTGTTGGTATGATTGTTTGTATGATTGTTTGTATGATTGTTTGTATGATTATTTGTATGATCTTGATTGGACATGTAATTGGAAGTTTGCTTGCTTGTCTGATTGTATGGTTGATCGCATGAATGATTGGATGGATAATTGAATGATTGGTTGCATGAAGGATCGGATGGATAATTGGATAATTGGTTGCATGAAGGATCGGATGGATAATTGGATAATTGGTTGCATGAAGGATTGGATGGATAATTTAATGATTGGTTGTATGTATGATTGGGTGGATAGTTTAATGATTGGTTGTATGTATGATTGAATGAATGATTGCTTTGGACATACTTAGCAGAGCTAGCATGGATTGGTCCGGCTATTAGCCAACCGAGTTTAGAATCAATTAATTTAGGGTTCTTGGGCCCTAATGAATGCTGTTTTGAGCCCAAGATGTCCCAGAATATGTCCGCACCAAGAAGAACATCGATCTTCGCAGGTAAGTCAAAGTTAGGATCGGCCAATTTCATGTTGCTGGGTAAGTTTATGTTTCGTATGTTTATAGGAGCCCTTGGTAACTCACCCGTCAGTTCTCTTAGCACCAAGCAAGGTAAGCTAACTTTGTATGGATTATTCATTGACTGTATTTGTATAGTAGAACATTCCACTACCTCACTGCATGAATTATTTCCTATACCAATAATGTTAATAGCTTGTATTGTATGTGTACTTAATTGTAGTTTATGTTTCAGATTTTCGGTGATGAAGGAGGATTGGCTGCCGCAGTCTAGGAGGGCGCGCACCTGCTCCGTCACACCAGTTGCTGGGTTCAAGACTTTGATGATCGCTGTGGACAAGATGACCTCGCTGGGACCTTGCTTGGAGAAATTTGCTACGGACTCCGAAACATTGGAGGAGATTGGAGCCTGATCTGAATGTATTATAGTATTGTGTTTTTTGTTACAAACTCTGCACGGACCCAAACGACAGTCAGACAGTTGATGTCCCTGCCTCAAACAGTTAGAACACAAGTTATGTTTTTTGATATCAGATAACTTGTCATTTATACTTTTGTTTTTAAATATAGAACAATCATAAATCCGGTGAGCATCTTTGCAAATGATACATGTGTTCTTTTGTATATGTTGACTTGTGCTTGCAAACGTTTTAATAAATGGAGATTTTTCTTGTTTATTGTTAAAATTTGCATTTTGTTTGTTATAGTTGTAGTTATTTGTATGTTGTCTAGAAGTACTCAGACCAGGGCGAGACGTGGCTTGCTGCATGGTATTCGACTTGTCGTACTTGCTACGATTCAAGGATTCTAGCACGTCGGCACGATCTGTCAAAAACTTATTAAATTGTTCTAGGGTGGGGACATCATCAAATGAATTGCGAAGTTCTTCCCATTTTGTTAAAGTGTGAGTATCTAATTTGGATGATAACATAAAAATGAGTAGAATATCCCACTTGTCTGTAGGTTGCCCTAGACTGGACAATGCGCGTAGATTTTTCGTTACGTGATCAACTAAAAATCGTAATGAGCGTTCTGATTCGCGTGCGATCGGTTGCACGTTAAATAATGACGTAAGATGGTGATTGATAAGCAATCTTTTGTTATCATAACGATCACAAAGCAATGACCAGGCACTTTTATAATTTGATGATGACACTTCAAGATTGGATAAAATTCGCGCCGCGTCTCCTTCTAGGTATGAGATCAAGTAATGGAACTTATGTATGTCCGAGATACGTTCGTTTTTATGCACTAATGTTAAAAATGTATCTCGAAATTCGAGCCACCGGAAATAAGCTCCGTCAAATTTAGAAATTTGTATGGTAGGTAACTTGAACCCTAAATCATGGTCATGACCACGAGAGTGATGGCATGGTGATTCTGTCGCGACTGACATGCGTCGGGATTCTATCTGTATGTTTGCATTATCAATTAAAACCTTTGCTCTTGCCATGCAAGTAATAATATTACTTTCGATGCCTTCCCTCTCGTCAATCTCGGAACCCAGGCCTTGAGGATTCAAGACCTCGATATCAGTTTGAATAGTATCAAACTTGCTAGCTAATCCCTCAAATTTGTTTAGTTTAAGAGAAAGCTCGGCCAGTTCGAAGCTAGTCACTTCTGATGATTCTAAACTTGTAAGATAATTTTTAAACTTTGTAATTTGGCCTTTGACTGAACTACGCTTTGTAACTAAATCTTTAATAGTAGAACTACATTTTTCGTAGTCAGTCATGATTTTAGTAGATAATTAATTATTTGAGTAAATTTATATTGTACTGAATGAATGTATAAAGAAATACAATTATATCTGACTTAGCTGCAGTCAGGTTATAATGTCTTGCTCTCCTCCTTTGGTGACAGCTTGCCGCAGGAGTCAGTTCCGGAGCCCGCCGGTCGATCAGCTGATCACTCGAAGTAGGTAGGTATGTAACGGGATTTGTGACCGGGGCGCCCCAGTTATTTCTGGAAAATTCGGCGAATAGGGTGAAAATCAAAAAAAAATACTATACTGATAATAATTAGGAGATTGCGTTTTATGATCCTGCGCAAGATAAAGCAAGATCGTGATGGAAATAACCTTAAAATTGGATGAAAACTGATTTAGACGTCTATTTATTAAATAAGTACATATTGACTGTAAAAAAGGTCGAATTGATGGATAGAAATTGATTAATACGCTTATGAATGAGTACCTATGGCAATTAAATGAACTATTCGTTATATTTTGTATAAAATTTATGGACAATGGACTTTGACCTTTGTGAATCTTGGCATGTAATTAATGAATAATTTCCACTTTGATACCGAAACTACTGGATGAAATGGATTTAAATAGTTATTACGCAACTATTTGATGCTTTAGACGCACTGTGGAGCCAATAACAAAGGATTTTAAACAGTTAGATTGTGTGGGAATAGGCAAGGATGGACACTTATCTTGATGGCAGTTTTCTGCTGTGTTCGTGGTTATGTCACTTATGTTTCCTTCGCTGCTGGTCCTGACCTCTTCCAGGAGCAGGATTATTCCTTCTGTAGACCTTTGAGTGGAATTCTGGATTGGATGCGACGCCGTTTACTTGGTGCAAACTTGGCACGTCGACGATTGATTTCTGAACTTCGGTTTTCGTCCTGTCACGGTCGCCAAAAAAACTATGTCTACGCTAGGAGACACTGCGAGTTTCTTGGAATAAAACCCGAAATATTGCTTGATTTGTATGTATAATTCAGTATCAAAGTACATTTAGTTCTATACGTATTGCGTGAATGAATTGAATGATTTTATACAATTGAGGCGGTATGCCTAAAAAAAATACTATGACGGTGGTGAAAGAAAAAGTTGAACTTGATTGCTCTCGTGATTTCGATAGGCGTTCTAATTATTGTTGAAGCGACGTTAGGCTGCGACAGGTAGTATCTACTACCTTTTAGACTTGGCTGGCACCGACTTCAAATATATGAGTGGGTAGCGCTTATGATAATTATATTAATTTATTTTTCACTTTTGAGTGCCTATTTGTGGTTTTGAAGTCGGTTTAGTTTTTTTTGAAAAATAATTTATTTTACCCTTTTTAGTGCAAAACAAGTTTTAAATAAATTAATTTAAAAAGTTTTTAAAGACAAGCATTTATGATCTAGCAGCTACATCATGACGAAGTTTATAACGGGCTATCACAATTAAATTTATGTACAAAAAAAAATTCATGACTGTCCTATTCTCTGTTGAGGAGTTCCCTCGCCGGAAGTCAATCCTGGGTGTATCAGCGATGTCATGGCGGAATTTAGAACAGGCTTTCATGGTTAAATCCATTTACAAAATTTTGTGTCTGTACTATTCACCGTTGAGGAGTTCCCTCGCCGGAAGTCAACCCTGGGTGAAGCAGGTGAAGCAGTCGAATACAAACCTCCACCTTTAGAAAGTCGGTTACAACAAAAACAAGAACCGACTTGAAGATTAAACTCATATTTTTTTTGTTTTTGCTATTTTTTTCAAAAAGTGCTGAATGAATTTCGATAAAATTTATATGGGACCACCTCTGAAGTATGACCTACCAATCAAAAGAAGAATCATCGAAATCCATTCATAATTGGCGGAGTAATCGCGTAACAAACACACAAAAAAAAAAAACGTACCGTCGAATTGTAAACCTCCTCCTTTTTGAAGTCGGTTAAAAAGGTAAACCATTCTCCCATGGTCTCTACAATAACTTAATGGGCAGTATACTTATGGTGGAGTAGATATGCACACACAGAGGTACCTTACATAAATATATTATTATAGTATACTACCTAGTCCTAATATATGCAGGACACTGGGCAAGGCGGGATGAGAACAGGTGGACCAAGGCAATCACCGAGTGGTATCCGAAGTTTGGGCGAAGACTTCCTCGCAGACCACTTGCCAGACGGTCAGATGACATCGTGAAGCACGTTGGATTGCAATGTTGGCTTGCACAGGACCGGAAAGAGTGGCGTGAACGATAGGCGGCCAATACCCTACAGTGGGTGGATACAGGCGATGCTACCTAGGTGGGTAATACCTGGGTGGGACAAAGGGCAAAATTCATCGTTCGCAGAATTAAATGAAGACCAAAACAGGTAAATGTTTCAGGAAATAATGATGGGAAAATACCGTAATTATTGGAATGTTCTGTATAATATGGAAATATTATATGATATACCTATTTATAGGTATAGTCTGGTACAGGAAAATATTGAATGAGACAGTAGAATATATAGGTACCTACAGTGGCGTAGCTAGGTAGCCCCCCCGTAAACAAGGCCCTGGAAAGGAAGGGGTGGTGGTGGTGGGTAGGTAAGGGCCCCGGGGGAAAAAATAAACTAGGGCCCCAAGTAAACTAATTAAAATCGTTTGTTCCGTATTCGTCGTGTTCCGAATTCGACGTACTCCAGAAGTCCAGATTTGTCGTAGTCCAGATTCGTCGTAATACAGTCGACTCCATAATAAAATTAAAACCCAAATACAAATTGTAACTTATTTTAAGTTTATTTTAAGTCGCCATTATTAAAGTCTATCCTGGAATCTGGTTCATTTATATTCCGAATGTGGGAGAAATTTTCACTAGTTCAATTTATAGTTTGTAAGTCCGAGAGGCCCCCTGAGCTTGGGGGCCCTGGGGTACTGCCCCGTCTAGCCCTGCGGTAGCTACGCCACTGGGTACCTATTATCAACCCCATTCTGTCAAAATCGCTTTACCATCAGGTGAGATAGGTAGTCAAACGCAATCCTATAATATAATCAGTAAAAAAGTACTTAACCTACTTTAAAGTAGTATAAAACTAGCTGCACCCCGCGGTTTCACCCACGTTATTCTGGTATAAAAAGTAGCCTTGTTCTTTTCTAGGACCTAAATAAAGAAGCTACATATATCAAACTAGCTGCGCCCTGCGGTTTCACCCGCGGTTTCCCGGGACAAAAAGTAGCCTATGTGTTAATCCAGGGTTATAATCTATCTCCATACCAAATTTCATCAAAATCCATTCAGTAGTTTTTGCGTGAAAGACTAACAAAAGTACATCCATACTTACAAACTTTCGCGTTTATAATATCAGTAGGATTTCATTAAAATCAGTTTAGTAATTTTTCATTAAGTAACAAACACCATCCTCACAAACTCGCATTATAATATTATTAGGATAGGATAGGATACTTAATTTGAGTGCAAAGAGATTTTTTTTGAATCGAGTGATGAGACGAGCAAGTCGTTCACCTGATGGCAAGCGCCACGCCTGCCCATAACAATTGCAGTGCCACCCAGAACTTTAATACCTTCAAAAGTTCATCACCACGAGGTCACATATGCTCAGTAATTTCGCTGGCTACAATGCCCTTCAAACCGGAACACAGTAATGCTTGCGCACTACTGCTTTGCGGCAGATTAACTGGCAAAGCTGTGGTACCTACCCAGACGGCCTCCCGTATACGAGAGGCCTACCACGAGTGATATTGACTAACAGCCCTAACAGGTCACCCACTTGCCACCGCTTGGCACTCAACTTGGGCATTCTTTACCAACACAAAAGTAGAGTAGATATACTGTGGTAAAAAAACTTCAAGGACAAATGTTGACATTTTTATTTTGGCAATGCGTACAGCGATATTAACATAACATTACCAACTGATCTCACTCCTTAACATAATTTTGTGCTTTAACATAACATCGGGGCGGTTTTCTACGATTGGTAAGTTAATCGAATCATAATTATATTGTCTTTCACCATCTGTTTAGTTTAACTTGGTTGACCCATGATGAGTTTCATCGTTTAGTTTAACTTGGTTGACCTATGGTCAGTTTCTGTGATTATTTTAAATTGGTTGACCTTTGGTGAATTTCTGTGTTTGGTGTAACTTGGTTCACCCATGATGAGTTTCTGTATTTATTTTAGTTTAACTTGGTTGACCCATGATAAGTTTCTGTGTTTACTTTAAGTTAGTTGACCCGTGATGCATTCTAAACCGAAGGCTATTTTTTTTTGTATAAAGTAACCTCATGTGCCCAAATAGAAGAATAAGAAGACATACAAGATAACTAAGTAAAGGACCATTAACTGATTCTTTATGTGGGTGTAAATCTATAATTATTCATTTACAATTGCCAGTAAGTAGGTATATAGCCACCTACTACAAAATGGTGAATGTTCACTATTCGGTAATGAATGAGACTTGTAAGAACTAATCACAAAAAACCTAACCTACATAACAATGTCCCCAATTTATCTGAATTGATCAGCATGTCCCTGGCAGCAGCTGAAACGCTCTGTACAAAAGTAAACTTAAAAATACCTACTAAGATAGCGAAAGACAACGATTCAGCAAGCGGACACTAAATGCTACTTCATATCTATATTATTTACATACGAGTACAAAACATTATGTATACCTAGCACGACCGACGTCTCGAGACCTGCCTGACTCCTGAACTATAAGGCTTGGCCGAGGCCACACTGCAACCACACGTAGGCTTCGTAACTCCATTTAATATAAAAGGGCTTCCAATATATTACTCAAAATATGTAGGTAATTAGCAGTTTTCAATTTTGCTACGAAAATGTAATTCTTTATACCTACCGAGGGTACCTACTTAAGTTAAAGCCACCGTCCAATGGTGGGTTTTTCGAAACTGACAATTATATTGGTGCCTGCGCAAGTTAAACATTCTTAACAAACATTTGAAAATATTTCAAATCGTAGTATTTTTATAGTTTCATATTCCTTCTTTTTAGTAGGTCTCTGATCTAGTTATAAGAGTAGGTAATTGTTTTAGTATTAATTTTTGAGAAAGATTGAAGATTTTATGGTGTCAAGTCTGTCAATAATGTTTGTCAGGCGATACCGACAATGTTCTATAATTTACCTATCCATACAGTCTTTGCAGTACATCTAGTCATACCTAACATCCATCGGCTACATTGGATTCAAAGTAAATGTCTCTAAATATCTTACTGCACAAATAATAACAATTATAAATGATATTATAATACATGTATGGAATATCCAACATTATTTAAACTTTTACTCACATATGTGTTTTATATCTATTTCTAAGGAATTTAGAAGTTATCAAAAGAGGATAAACATATTTTTTTATTTTTTATGAACTCATCGCCTTGGCAGTTAACTTCGAGGAAATGTTTAATATTTTTACACAAGTTTTCCACCGCGTAAGAATGGATAAACATGTAAAAACAAGATTAAAGGGCAGTGTTCTAGATATGACAGTTATCTATCGATATGTCCAAGCATTTGCAACTTTTGACAACTCCTGAAGTCCTGGTCATTCTAACTCTTATTATGTAAGCATCAAGCGCTCCAACCTCTTCCATAATCTAATATCAACAGCTGGGATCCCATGGTTATTAGCTACCTATTATGAGTAAGGTTTTTAACTTAGGGGTTTCTGATTGCGGTTGTTATAAGTCTTAAAGTAGAGGGTAACATTCAGTTTGGTGGAATCAAATATCCTGGCAATATAATGTCATAAGAACTTTGTGTTTAGGCAGGTACGCAGGTAATAGTGCTTGGTCTGGTATTCTAAATTCAATCCTTGCAATCTAGTTTCAAATTTGTAAAGAGCCATAAATAGCTCCTCAACCTTACGTGATTGTTCATGATCACGCTTAAAATCTGCGGTGTTTATTGTCTTTCGTCACGAACCATCGAGGTACCCGTATTGCCACTTGCCAAGACATTTGATTCATCTTGCATACTTCGATACATATCACTGTAATATCTATCTACGTCTAAACACGTACTTATTCTGTACATACACATAAATTCGGAGATCCGTTCAATACGTACACGTACCATATAGTCTTGGTCACTTTAATT
This sequence comes from Petrophora chlorosata, assembly GCA_951640565.1. Taxonomy (NCBI): domain Eukaryota; kingdom Metazoa; phylum Arthropoda; class Insecta; order Lepidoptera; family Geometridae; genus Petrophora; species Petrophora chlorosata. Next base: position 17,486,023 of record OX621196.1, on the reverse strand, counting down.
TCGCGTTTGACATTCGCGAATCAAAAGCCGAGCAACACCGAAAAGAAGCGTTAGTCAAAGTTAAAGACCTGAGCAATTGAAAGTGAATACTTACATAAGTAGTTACTTAATTTGATTCCCTTATGCCTAAAACCCTAGGAAGTAGAATTTACAACTGCATTGTGAGAAGCAGTAGCAAATTATTTTGATCAACGTATCTTACTCATTGTGGGTCAAAACACTATGTCTTTCCTATACCTACTATATATTTTCTTCTAGCTTTTCTATCAAAATGGAGTAGGCACTAGGGATGTCTAAACTAGGTTTTAGGCCAGACCAAGTCCAATGGACATACGTTCTATTCTATGTTGTAGCTTATTATATATTATTATTATGAGCCGCATGAGTGGTTCCGATTAGATCCATTTCTGTAGAGTACAAATTCCAAGGAGCAGGGTATCGTGGCCATGATTACGCAAGCTATTATACATATATTCTCGAAGAAGATTACGTAAGCTATGAAATAACTATGCGTAGATTTTATAAACTATCTACCAGATTCCTATAAACATGTGAGAGCTGAGAGAAAGATCTGCAGGTCTTTAACTTTGACCACTCTTCCTGTTTTCTGTCCAGAAATTCATGAAGGCTACATCCACGCGATGGCCGGCGAGCCATCGGAAGACAGGGAGTCCAGGGAACGACCAGCTGTCGTTTTGGAGCGAGCCGACTGTCAGTAAAGAGAAGAGCTGGTGCAGGGTCCGTCCACCCCCTGCAACTGCTCCTCTGGATTGTTTAGTAACTGGAAATAAGAAGGATTAATATCAATGATATATATGATAGTCTTGCTATCTACGGCTGCAGAAGAGAATTATGGCGAAAAGTCCGTAAGAAATTAGTTCATAATTACGAAACCCATATCGTACTAAGTTTTTGAATGGGGATTCCTATGGAATTTCTAACAAGTTATTCTATCTCAAAAGGTAGCCCTGATCGAATCTCACCCTAGCCGTATACTTTGGTAGGTGCTTACTAGTTTATTCGTACAAATGTGTCAATAAATAAAGTTCAGGGTCCTACATGGGCAATTATTACCAGGAAAACATACGAGGAAACAAAATAATGAGCGCTGGTGCTATTTAAGGACACACAAACACATGTTGGTTCCATGTCTTATAAGGTACTGAATGAAATTGTCTTGACAAACTTCACAGGGGATGCCGTATAAGGGCTGGCGTACTTTAGGAGATACATATGCGTGCAGTATAATTTACTGTTTAATCGTCTAAATTATTCTAAAACTCATGGTTTCATAGGTGTCTGATTTGTAACATGTTTAGGTAATGTAGATAGGTATTTTGTTTCAGGGTTTTTTGAATGTCGATAGTTCTTCGTCTATGAAATCGTGAGTGTCAGTTCTAATAGGTGCTACAAAGGACAGGAATGATCTTACTTCTCTAATTTCACATACAGATGGTAGCAGTCCATCTGTCGAGTTGTTGGGTGAGCGAGGCGAAGGCGTCGGAGCATGTTTGGGTAGCTCTCGGCCGGCTGCCATCTTGTCGTGGAGTTGAGCGAGTCTCATGCTCATTTGCCTCCGCTCTTTCTGCTCTCTCTCCCGCTCCCACCTCTTCGCACTGTAACTCCTGATCGACGATGAACTGCTCTGTACGGAGCTTAGACTTGGACGTCTTGAACCTGCGGGAGAAGAGTTTGTAAGAGAGAGAATTGGCGATCGGCGATTCGTGCTATCGTGATTGCGATGCTATAGTGTTCTGTGAGGAAAAGCTGAGGTCTTGGAGAAGCGATTGAAGTTTACGAGCCTAATTTTAGCATGAAGTCCAAACTAAGAAGTTGTGTTATGTTCGACCTCCAAATTGGTTACCAGCGTTTTCACCTGTTTTGTATGGAATTGTTGGAATGTAAGATGTGCCATAATCCAGTGGGGGAGTGGCAGTAAGGTGACTCCGGGAAGAGGTGATATAAAGCTACTACAATGGGTCGGTTAATCACTGCTAGTTATGGTTTTAGTGGCGATCAAGCTTTTTCTTTTCTTTAGCAAACTTTTATAAAGACTCACGCCACAAAATAAGTAGGTAGACTTATGAATTCTTGCGTGTCACCAGACGTCAGGAATACTTACTTATTGTCTAGAGTGCCTAAGCCTATATGTTCTACTTGTGTACCATACCTGCTCAAAATATTTAATTTTGAGATCAACCAGCTGTCTTAAAGAAATATCAATGTTATCCTATCGTCCTAGAATTCATCAAAAAGTTAATTCTATTTACAAGAGGGCACCTGCCGTACGCCATTCAAGAATTGAAATAGAACAGCAAAATGTAAATAGTTTAAAATACTTTAGCGTGGGCATATCTTGAAGGAGAACATTGTTTTTAACATTTGGATTTCTATTATCTAATCTGTGGTCAAACTGATGTCTTGCCTCAGGGTGACGAGCACAGTGCAGCATCTCGTAGGACTTTACAACTCAAGATTCTGAGTGGCACTGCAATTGTTTTTGGCAGTCGTAGCACTTACCATCATCAGGTTCTCACAGTGAACTTTATTTCTATTCACTGGGTTCACTCGACCTTCCTAATGTCGGTCATTCAGTAAAAATAAAATTACAAAAATACTTCTTTCGGCCTCTTAGATTAGCTTACAAAATACTATTTTTACCAGAAGATAGACGATATCGACATGCGCAGCCTGAAATAGATAGACAAGTAAAGCGAGAAGCGGAGTGCGGACCTGATGAAAATGAAGCTTGGCTCTTACAGAAATGTCTCTTTTACAAGTAAAAGTATGTGGAACCTCATGATCTTGGGCCTCTGATCTGTCTAAGTACCTATTTAATAATTTTATCACGTACGCAAAATCGTCATAAGTCTCAAGTTTAAATTCATATTCCTATCATAATGTACAAAAATGGTGACATTCAGATCAGGCAGTCGAAGATCATGTAGCAAAGGGTCAAGTGAAGTGAGTAATAAAATATTTGTACAAACTTTTCAATAGTTTCCAGGCTATTTACTGTCAAACTAGAATGTGTCTAGTGTCTACCGGACCTTCAGGTTCAAAGCACATAGTAACAGAGAAGGCAGTGAGGAAGATAGATAGAAAGACCATGGCCATCTTGCTCGCGCCGCCAAGGCATCACATTTGCGACATTTTGCACTGTCCTAAGGTTCCCATTGATCCCATGTTGCCAATTGTACCACGGAAAGCCCCGCACATCAAGCTATACTTACGGAATTTGGTATGATATATCTTTGCGTGATGGGGCCCAAATATGCCAATAGAAGGTACATTTAAAAGTTGGAATAATCCAGAAGAGTAAGAGTAAAGGAAGTTAAAATCTACAATAGAAGAATAATAAGGAGTTTCTTTTGGGAATTATGTATGAGTGAGTCTCATTGAAACCACCACGGCTTAAATTAAATGTGTGATTCTGAAAAGTCTACGCTTAAAGGTCCAAGAATATGGTACTCTTTCAGGGTTCCAAGATGGACGAATGTACTTTCATAGGAAGAAGTAGGAAGAAGCAAATATCTTAACATGTTGGTTACAGGATATGGGCATATTTGGGCTCATCAGTCATGTTGTCCTAGTGGCGGGCGTCAGTGGCCGCTAACATCGACACGCACATCTAACGACACAGACGGGGCTCGCATGCGTCTCCACGGACACTTCCCGAATGCCCCGTGCCCTTGTAACCGGCACCAATACTTCGAGAATTTCAACATTGCCGAGATGGCTGAAAATAGAAGTACCTAATAAAATTTTGTTCGTCAGCTACGTCAGTTCCTCTAGGTCCTATCATCCTAAGAAAATTGTTTATCCCGGTAATCGGCCGGTGGTGCCAAGAGTTAGGTCCACAGGCAAACAGTCCCTCACAACTACCACGCCGGCCACCCGGCGCCGCCCGTGGGCCGGCGGCGGAGGCGGCGGAGGCGGCGGCGCCGGCGCGAGATCGGAAGGCGGCGCCGGCGGCGCGCCGGCGCGGGCGCCGGGTCTACTGGCACCACGAACTGAACTCGTTTTTCTGAATGAAAAATGAGGGCACGTGATTGGAATGGAACCACAACACCAGAAATCTACAGTTTCGATACGATGAAACAAAGCGACAATGATTACAAATTGACAAAATACACATCGGACCCTACAGGATCGAAAGCAGGTTTACATTACGAGTAACATGGTAAGTGACAATTCAGCCGGGCAGGGTTCCGGAGGGCATTCGGGAAGGCCCTCGCCGCCACACGACGTGCAGATGATTTCCCAACGCGCATACATTATCCGTTTCACCTTTGGCGGCGCACTTGGGCGGGTGCGCGCCGCCGAGGTGGCGCGAGATGAGCAAGATGGCCGCCGCGCGCGCCGCACCTGCGCGCGACGCCGGCGTGTGCGGCCCGCGCCGCGAGCCGCGCCGCGCCTCGTCCTCCAGCGTGCCCGACGTGCAGCCGCTGCGCGACGACGCGCGGGACGACGCGCGCGTCGCGCTCAGCGTGCCACCTGCACACAACAAGAATACTCACTTCTGACTTGCACGTCATGGGGTCTATGGCGTGATCGGGTCTAGCTGGGCAGGTCCGTCAAGATATCTTCTTCTACCCGTTCACAATTCAGTCTCTAAATGGAGAAGCTATAGTAGTGATATTGAGAAACATGCTTTGAAGTGACTCCTTATCTCATATTATAGATATAACTATGTCACCATAACTCTGCTTAATTCTTCATTCTCTCACCATTTATTCGCGTCCTACACTCTGTTTTAGTAGAATTTGCTAATAGATTATGGCCCATACTCTCTTTGTGAGAGAAGGTCCGTGTCCCAGCAGTGGGAACGTGATGGGCTGATGATGATGATGATGATGACGCAAGAGAGAAGAGCCCTAGTGCAGATGGTATCTAAACCATCAGGAAATCAGAATAGTAAAAGTGGGTAGAACTAACCAGTGTCGTTAAGTGAGTAGAGGCAGGGCGGCGTGAGCCGTGCGTCGGCGAGGTGCGTGGGGTGGTAGCGCGCCTTCGTGTAGAGGTGCAGCACCATGCAGAGCAGGCCGGCAAGCACGAAGATGCCCGACGCCACGCCGAGCAGCGTCGGCATGTCCGCCGTCAGCAGGACCAAGTCTGGAACACCGCACGACACAATCACGTTACAGAACACATGCTTTCGAGCCAAGAATGTTAAATTGGTGAAATTCCATATTAAACTGTCAACGGTCCATCGAACTTCAGGTAATATAATACTTAAATTAATTATCTAACTGATTACAAAGAAGAACTAGGTAGAAGAAACCAGGTAGAATCATAATTCCAGGAAGCTTGCGCTGGAATTGGATAGCTGCTGATCTTTCTAAGCAATATAGGGTGGCTGCATTAGCTGCCGCCACTCCATCACACAAAAAGGGTCGACTAACAGCCTATTTGGGGAAAACTGTAGGTATAGGAAATTTAAATAATTCTCGACGATAGACGATATTTTTTAGTCCGCGCCGCTCATTGCTTACTCATTCTAACGTGTTCTTAGCAGCTGATACTAAATCGGCTGATGATGATGTAGTTTTAAGCAACTTGTGACGAGGAAAATTTTTAAATTAAGCATTAATAATCATGGGTATCTTGACGAGCTATTCCGGCACTGTAATCGTAGCCCTGGTAGCGTAGCTTGTCTAGCCGTTCGTAACTGATCTGCTAGGTTAAGCAACGCTCGCTGCGATCACAACTTGAATGGGTGAACGTTTGTGTGGTATTTACATCTGAGCGCTACCGTGCTTCGGAGGGCACGTTAAGCCGTCGGTCCCAGTTGTTGTCTTAGGACAACAATCGTTAGGCCATGTCGGAGGCCTTCGGGCGGTCTAGGAACACGAGGGTTGGCCACACAACCGCACGAGTAAAAATGAAGAAGAAGGCACTGTAATCAGAACTAGTTCCATCATATCTATCATAGGTCTACAGTCCTCACCTTCAGTACAAAAGATCCTGGTCGTGGGTCTAGAGTGGCTGGTGCTGTGGTACCCCGGGTCGCACTGGCAGTACGCGTTGTGGTTGACCTGCACGCACGACGAGTGAGCATCGAACGCCCTGCAGGTCTGCCGGTAGAAGCATTGCTCGCCCAATTTCTTGGCTGTAACAGAGACGGACAGAATCCATGATTTTCTAGATCCAGCTTTTTAGTCCAGAACAATAATGACTACTAGCCCCCACGCTCAACAAACCTGCTTGCCTAAAGGTAAGCTGCAACGTGATCGGTATCTGAATAAACCGCTGGATTTAGTCACGTGACCCCACCTTTCTATGAAGAGTCCTATCGATATCTCGAAGATACTTAATGTACGTTATTTTTACTTTAAAGTACCTTCTTAAGGCTCGCAAGGTTTTTTGAAACTGAGTTATGCGACGAGCTAGTCATTGGCTTCATGGTAAGCGTCATGCCTGCCTATAACAATTTCAGTGCCACCCAAAACTTTTAATCCCATAACATTCCGAGACATCAGTATTTATTAAGTCTCATATGTCCAGTAATTTCGCTGGCAATAATACCCTTTACACCGGAACAGACTACTGCTTGGCGGCAGAATAACTGGCAAAACTGTGGTGCCTACCCAGACGGCCCGCATACGAGAGACCTACCACGAGTAAAACATACATACCTATTACAAGTATTACAAGTATATGCATACATGGTGCATACATAATGCATGAATTATCCTTATATAGGTACTTTCTAAATAATTTAAATGTATGTGAGTAATATCCCCTCAGAACTCAGAACCTAATTAATCTCCTTAAAGCTTAGGAGGACTTCACTTCATAATAAACTTGCTGTTCTTGCTAAGCTTCCGCTGTTTTCCAAATAGTATACGAAATAAGAGAACAATGGGAATTTCCCAGAACAAAGAGCTATTTAAGTACGTTCAACTTTGCTCTCATAAAATATGTCTAAAATGTTTATAGTAGGCTTCTAGATCGTAGAAACTTGTAAATCACAGACGTTCCTTGAACCTTAACATATCGTCTACAACAAATATGTAGGTACTCTTATGTTTATATAATCTCACCACGATGAATTCTCGTGTGAAGTCGAGAAAACCCGATGAAAAAGTACACGTGACTACAGATAGCTAGAGACCATTGATTTCTTCCATTCGCCCTACATGTTTCCATTGTTTCTTATTTATTTATAGCCAGGGTTTGCAAACAATGTTGAGTTCTTCTTTCCGGGAGTTGAGGGCTCTAGAAAGGGATAAGAGGACGGTTTGTAAGCCTCCGCGTGGGATTGAAAGTTTTTAATAATGATAACGGCCGTAAATCATATTTTATATTACACCCTGAAGGTTTTTAAGTAGGCTATCAACGACGAGCAGGTTATTCACCTGGTGGTAAGCAAAATACGCCGATGACAGTTGCAGCACCACCCAAAACTTTGTATTGCAAAAGCACTGCGATCGTCACCCCGTAACGTAGTGCTTGTAGCGTAGCTCGCCTAGCCGTTCGTAACAGATCTTCTAGGCTAAGCAACGTTCGCATCGGTTACAACTTGGATGGGTGACCATTTGTGTGGTATTTACATCTAAGCGCTACCGTGCTTCGGAGGGCACGTTACGCCGTCGGTTCCGGTTGCTGTCTCAGGGCAACAGTCGTTAGACCATGTTGGAGGCCTTCGGGAGGTCTAAAACCTCCAACAACAGGGTTGGCCACACACCCACACTAGAGGCGAGACGAGACCCTGTAATGCCCAGCAATTTCGCCGGCTACACTACTTACAGTCATATTTACACACTACTGCTTAGCGGCAGAATTACCTGGTAAAGCTGAGGTAGTGGTATCAACCCAGACGGCATCTCGCATACGGCAAACCTAGTACCTGGTGCTTGTTGCACGATACTTACGTTTGGCGCATCCCTTGTTGACCCCCAGCACGACGGGGTGCTTCGGGTCGCACGAGCACGACGCCGTGCCGGGGTCGCAGAACACGTGCACGAGACGCGGGTCGCACGTGAACTCGCACGGGGACCCCAGGTACATACCCTTCTCTGGAAATAACAAAAACGCGCGTCAGGATTCTGAATAGAAAGAAAGGCTGTTTGGAGAATACCAATATACCAATAATCTTAATTTAGAGCCTGCCTTAGTAAATTTATGTTCTTGCTTTTATGTAAAGGTTGGCAGTAACATCGACCCAATTATTCAATTCAATTAAATCGTTTTTTGCATTCCTTAATGTTAGTAGGTACTATTGTAACCGATGGTCAAATTGTAACCGGTTCATTAAGGACCCTATCGGCCATGCAATTCAAAGGAGAAGAAGACTGTTTCTTAGTATAAAAATTATATATCAAAATATTATTTCATTCTAAAGGATTTCGATAGATACCTAGTTGCAAGTCGGCAAACAATTCGGTGTAGTTGACTGAGTACCTACCTACTTCTAATTCGTACCAATGAAAGAACAGACTTTAATAAAACAGCAGTGGAATCGTATAAATTGAACACCAATCCCGGTCGCTGTCAAAGTCAAATTTGGAAGGCGTTAGCATCCTTCAAACTGCAATATCGATCATTTATAGAGGCCGAGATTGGGGTAGGGATTAGGTCGCGTCGACTTTCAATAGAAAAGTTAGACAATTCCTTTTATAAATACCGATCACGAGATATCTTTGAAAGCGATCGGGAACGAGTTGGATAGACGATTCGATTCCCCAAGCTGTTTTTTTTTTTTGTAACTGTGTGACGAGACGAGCTGGTCGTTTGTCTGATGGTAAGCAATACGCCAGCCCATAACAATAACAGCACCACCCAGAACTTTGTTTTGCAAAATCCTGCGCGGCGTTGCACTGCGCTCGTCACCCTAAGACAATTAGCTGTTGAGTCTCATAATGCCCAGTAATTTCGGTGGCTACAATGCCCTTCAAAAAGGAACACAGTAATGCTTGCGCACTACTGCTTGGCGGCTGAATAACTGGCAAAGCGGTGGTACCTACCCAGACGGCCTCTCGACGGCTGATGTGTAAGTAGGTACTTCTAAAGCCTCAACGACTAAACAAATTGAGCTTTTGGACTTTACGCACTTAAGAAAATAAATAATGTCGTGAGTAATTATGTTGACTTTCTAAAAACTTTAATCATGATACTCTTAGAAAGTTGCTAAGTTCCCTTGTTATTTTTGTAACATGATAATGTTAAAAACAGAAGGCTGTTCTAAAATTTCTTAGAAAGTTAATTATTCCTCAGCTAAAGGTCAACATAAAGAGAACTCTAATTATTGTGTTGCTGAAAAAGAATTACTTACACATGACAATATAGAGGAAAACTTGGCGCTGTTACAGTCATGTAAATATCCCGCAGAGCTTGTCTCTCTTATTATTTCGAAAGTAATGTCAAAACAAGTGTGGGCCATATGGGGTGCAGTGGGTATATGAGTGGAAGTTGCCCACACAAGAAATAACGATTTAAGAAAGTTAAAGAGAGTTCTAAAACTCTCTCTACTCTAAAAGTTTGGAGAACAAAAACACTCTGAAATAAAAAATACACTCCTATTTCAATACGGCCTGTTCTTAAAAATGCATGCTCTTTTCCACAACGAAACATTTCCTTTTACGCGAGAGACATTTATCTTTTCTGTTGAAATAAGTCTATTAAACAGCTGAGCGTTTTACTGTATTAAACACAGAACAACGTTGCTTTTTGTTTCTGAGATGTATATGCGCGTGGGTGAGTGGGGCAGCCGTTCGTTCTTTGAATTATTATAACTTTAGGAATATAATAATTATAATTAATGCTTTATTGTACACCAAACAAGAAATTAACAAGGTACACAAAATACTCTTACAGACTATAGTACAACGGGCGGAATTATCGCTAAAAGCGATCTCTTCCAGTCAACCACAAACAAAGAACTTCAACTATAAGTCAAAGAATATATTTATATATTGCGTTTTAATTTTTTGGGATTTTTACCGATATGTGAGACAATTGAAAACATGTACGCAGGGAAGATTAGAGGTCGCTCTACATATGTATCTTTTTGAGAAGTCCATCAATATTTCAAAGGGGCAATGCCTACGCAAAATAAACACTGCAAAAGTAATATAAAAGTTAAACTGTTATACTATTTCTCTCTCATGGCCGCTTTACTCAGAACCGGAAGTAGGCTCGGCGGAAACTAACTTCGCGCGCCTCCGTTTGAGGACACAGATGCTGCGGGCCATTGTGGATTGTTTCATTCTCTTTTTTCTTTTTATAATTCTATCTCGATTGTTCGGGACTGCCGTTACCTACTCGACTCGCTAATATTTGTGGATGAAGGGGTGAAAACTATGTATTTATAAATACATAATAATGTAGGTGTCAAAATGAAACAGATATTTCGTTGCGAGAGAGTAATTACAGAACTTTCGTGATTTGCCTTTGGATCCAAAAGGGGACGGTTCAGGTATTTTTTTTTATATAAAAAAGCTTTGTGACATTATGAAAATCCATCCACACTTTGATTTAACGCTATCATTTAAAAGTCTTGTAGAAATTAAAAAAACTGCCTACACCATATGAGTAGCGCAATTTATAATACATACTTAGGTACACACCAACTTCTTCGCTACAACATACCTATATACAATACGAGTAAGTAGATCTAAGTATATATAAAACCTACGTTCCTTGGCGATCAGTCTTGCACACATCCGGCTATTTCCTCCAATATTTCCTTTCTAATAACATTTTACAACAAAAACGGCAGCTGGCAGCTGCGGAAACCACAAGCCTCGCTGTAAGTTGTGGTGAACTTGGAACGTCCTCCATTGGGGCCGGGGCCTAATGGGTGCCATCTGCTGCTGTGATTGCTGCAATCTATGACTTGCAGTATCTATACTGCATATCTATGCCTAAACTTATAAGGTCTAGTTTGACGTTATCACCCTAGGAAACATCTAGAAACCTTGCACTCCCATACATAAAGTTTGCAAGCTATCGTGCGTCTTATTCATTTTTTATAAGCTTTTATTTAACTTGCAATGTTTATTATTTGTTTGTTTGGGTCAAATCTTGTAAGTTAAATCATAACAACTTTCTCTTATCCTACGGAGTTAAAATTATGCACACTTGTCAAAGTCGAATGACAATGCAATATTATGGTGACAGGCAGCTGATCTGATGATGGCGACGGAAGGTGGGCAGTGGAACTAATTGGTGGATAATCGTAAGCTACGAGTGTTTGGGCTCATTTTAATCTGCTTGCGGTTCTGATTACGAATTTGTTAAAAGCTTGTGTGTTGTGTCTGAAACAAGTACCTATACGTTTTATCAAACAAAAAACCGACTTCAATGTATCTTCGAAGTCCAAGGCCAAAATCGATGAAATGTATATGGGATCGTAGCTATACTGAACCCAACGCAAGATTTTTTCAAATCGGTTCATGAATGACGGAGTTCTGAGGAAACTAACATAAAAAAATACAAACGAATAGAGAACCTTCTCTTTTTTTTTACACTTAATAGATCTATGTTTGGCCACTATCTCGCCTGATGTGAAGCGATGATGTGACCTAAGATGGAGCACATAGATCTAGAGAGAGACGGCAGTTGAGCGGCTGCTCAGACCCGTCTCCCCGATGGTTCACCGAACATCATCCCGAAACACGACTAAGTCACTTGACGGCATGGCTTTGTTCGGTGGCTGGTATTACAACCACGGCCAGAGCCTACCACTCCAAAGCGCGTAAGCGGGTTTCGTCACGATGTTTTCCTTCACCGTTTTAGAACGAGCGTGCAAAAGAGCGTCTCCTTTTTGAAGTCGGTTAAAAATCCATTTGTCAACAAAAATATTGTAAAATTATATAACGTTTGTTTGTTGGAGTTACTTCCGCTTGGTGAGCGCGACAGTAAGACGAATTTTGCAACTTTGCAATGGCTTATTGTTATTGATAGCGACCGCCACAAGTTGAGTTTCGAATTATTCCTTTATTCTTATCAAACCGGCCGCATACAAATCTGTAACGCGTTGTGCAATCTCTGCATCCCCCGGACATCCATTACACTCAAACCCCTGTAGATTTAATTTGTAATGTAACTATTGCAAACATGTCACGTTCTCGCAAAACCGCCGGAAATATATTTCGCAAAGGCACACGTGTGTATCTCCTACCTATTTGACTTTTTTCACAAAAAACAGGAAATTAAAAAATATCGCCGGTAACGGGAATCGAGTTGCAATCTGATAGGCACGTCATCATCATCATCATCATCATCAGCCCATCACGTTCCCACTGCTGGGACACGGGCCTTCTCTCATAGAGAGAGAATAGAGAGATAGGCACGTACTTACCTATAACATGTAGGTACGTGGACCTCTTGAAAATGAATTTACTAGGCACTACTAAAAATTGATTTCTTAAACACAAGATGACTCAAAAATGGGGTTCAGAATACACTATAATTAACTTTTGAAAACAGTAAAAAAAAGTACATAGTTAATTACTGAATTTTTAGAAACTACTGCCAGGGCCAGCTTGGCGTTTAGCTTTAGTTTGATTTTCAGCTTGGATTTCCTTTTGTCTTCTAGAACCATCTAGAGGTAGTCCTCTGGATCAATGTGTCAGTTTTCTGATGGCTCGGCGTGGCCGAAACAATTTCTTCTACCGCCTTTATTTTATTTAGGTATTTATTTATTATTTGGACCATAGATATTTAATCTGATCTCTATGATTTGGACTATACCCAGCAGTGGGTAGACACGAGCTGAAATAATGATAATGACGATTGATTTATTTCATCGTTTAGCACAAAAATATAAAAGCTCGCATGATCTACCGGTTCTTTAGGTCGTGAAAGACATAATTATGGTGGGTGTGCGGATTGTTTTGAGCATAAGGTAACACCATAACAATATACTCGTGCATGTTTGTGTATATAACAAATATATATATTTTTTTATAGTTATAGGCTTGCGTTTGACCGCTATCTCACCTGTTGTTAAGTGACGATGCGGTCGAAGATGTAGCTACTCAAGATTTGGGAGCACTCGGGAAGCTTTTTAAAAACTAATTATATTAAAATCAAAAACTAAAATACGTGTTGCCGATTTGGAGGCTTAATTTTATCTGTTAATAAAACCTTACAACTAATTCGCCCGTTCTCATAGAACTCCCTGAAAGCCTTACTCAGCGTAATAGCAAGTCACACGCTTCTGCTGAGTAAGCCCTCTCTAATCTAATATAGAAGGGTGAGGGGGATCCATAACTCCTCCCTCCCTAAGAGCGAAATTATCGGAATGCTCGATTTGAGAGTTTTCCCGATAACTTCGTACACATTTTATAATCCTTAATCTAAACACATATAATAAAAATACAGATGAACTTAATATTACAAGGCCCATTGTGGCGTAAACTAAAACACTGAAGCTAGAGTCTCTTTCTCTATTAATAACACTTTCAATTACTTCACTATTCTTTAACGCATATGACATATACTTCACTTCATCTAGGTTGACGTCCAGCATGTTAAGTGCGCGTGCACTCGATAGGTTTACTTTTGTATGTAGTTGCGGCAAATTGATGATCGGGATTGGTGACGTAACTTCCACCTCCGTGTAGGTACGGTGGTGACGAATTCGAATTTTGTCAATTTCTAAATCACAGGGCTCGTCCAGGGTTATCAAGTAGGTTCCAAGAATAGGATACTTGGTAACTTCGTCAGCGCATTGTTTAGTTATCATCGTCTTTATTTTCGTGTAGAGTATCCAATTTTCAGAGTTCACCTTCTGTACCTTCACATCTTCTACATTAACCGGTTGCTGCTTACAACAGGTAAGGTTGCTAGAAAACTTCATAAGTTGTTCCACACAGGTGAGTCCAGGGTACACGGCTATGTTGCCGTCGGTGCAGAGGAAATGATCTCCGGCGGCGAGAGGGCGACATGGTTTTGCAATCGGTAAGTACTTTATCCCTTTCGCCAAAAGGTAAGGATATTTAGGAAATATAGCTAGGGTTATATTTTGAGGTTTATGGAAAACAGGTAGAGAATACATTTTGAAATAGTTATACGTACAATTATCAGTAAGAGGAATTTCCATTATAAACGTAATCTGGTTTTTCTTTATAAACGATTTCACACAAATAGTTTCTTCTAACTGTAATAAATTAGATTCAATAGGCTCGTAAACTAAGGTTCCAATGTTAGATATTGATTTTAAATGATCTAGGAGTTCTGTAGAGTTCACAATAGATTGATGTAATGTAGAGCTTTTACTTAACGCTAATGCGGTCTCTAGTTCACTTAGCTTTATAAAGATAGTGCGAAAATTACTTATGAAAATGCTATACATTCCTAAGATGTATGAAGATAAACCCCAATGACTTTCTTTAGACAATTGTCTTATAATATTTTCAACCTTTGTAATGCGTTGGTCCAGAACTATAGAGTTATTATTAATTATTAACGTTGTGTTAATGAAGCTGTCCAACATTTTAGAGATTATCGTTAATTTCTTTGAAACAATAACTTGGTCGTGACTGATTTCAGAAGTTAATTTGTCATACTTAAGTGCGTCATCATGATCGAGATTCCCAGTAACAAGTTTTATGATAGAACCTAACGGATTTAAAATGCCTCTCTTAAAACGCTGCGGTATCAGTTGACGATATTTATCTATAGTCATGTCACGTAGATGCTCTGCATGTATTCGTACACCATAAAGTTCAACAGGAAACTTTTGGTTTTGTTCTATCAAAATGTTAAATTGGCCAAATTTTGATATAATTAAATTCAAATCATTATAAACTCTATCTAAATTTAAAGTCTTTATAATAGTCCAACTGTCTGTTTGGAGATACGCTTGACCTTCCTTCACTGGCAGGATTCCCGGGTTCCCTTCAAGTGAACGCAGATGAAGGGCGACTGCCGATGTCGCTAGCATCAGAATGCACCACCTGCGGAGGGCGTTTTATGTTTATAACCGGAGCCTTTGTTTCTCTGTGTTCTAACTTAATTGGGACAACATTCCTCACAATCTCATCCACCACTTTTGCTTTCTTGTATCTCGCTTTATCCTTACTCTTTCTTTTATTCACGTCTTTCACATATACAGTCTTTCCTTGTGGAAGTTCTATTGTAGCTTCACCACCTCGCTTTTCCCTAATCTTTTCTTTCTTGGCTGACATCTTTTCTGCTAAATGTGCATATAAAAATTTCGTACGCTTTTCGTGATCTTTTACTAACTGCTGGGTATATGACTTTTCAAAATCTATATTGTAGGGAGTATCTGTGTCTGTATGGCCAAAAACTACCTCAAACGGGGTAAGTCCTGTCACTGAATGAATAGTATGATTGTAACTCATAACTGAATACGTCATGACGGACGCTGCGTCTGTACATTTTTGTTCATATCTTGCTAACCTATATATTTCAATTATTGTTGAATGGAAGCGTTCGATTAAGCCCATTGAATTTGGATTATTAATTGTGCCTATGTGTCGTTCGATTTTATGTAAATTCAAGAATTCCTTCATCAACTCATTATTGAACTCCATACCGGGATCAGAACTTATCTTTTTAGGAATACCATAAAAAGAAAAGTACTTCATAAGTGCTCTAACAACTTCTGGTGTGGATTTGTTAGGTATTTCAATGGCTTGACCTAACTTACTAAACGCGTCAATCAAAGTCAAATAATATTTGCCTTCTATTGAGAAGAGATCGATAAAAATCTCTTGAAAGGGGGCATCTTGCGTCTGTGTTAGTTGCATTACTGGTTTGAGAGGTTTCCGGTCGTATTTCATTTTTCTACAGGCTTCACATGCATTAATTAATGCTGTAACTGTCTCTTCCATTTTACTCCAACAATAACTCCTCCGAAGTCTTACTAATGTCTCTTTGATGCCACGATGACACGTCTTTCCCTCATGATATTTCAGTACTATAGCTTTCTGTTCGCTTTCATCCTCAACATATACCACTCGTTCAGTGCATTCATAAAACCTTATCATATCCTTCTTAAAAAGTCCAATTACTGTATTGCTAAACTGTCTGCGATGTTCATCTTCCTCAAAGTAAATAAAGTATTTGATTTTAGGCCTAACATACTCCTTTAGGAATTTTTTTATTAATTCCGGATTATTAAGTGGTAGAAACACTTCCAATATTTTATGCTTTTCCCTAGAAATATCCCTAACTTGCATTTCATTCCTAAACCAAGAAAATACCAATATTTGGTTTGGCTTGGTGTCAATAGCCTCATGTAGAATTGGTATTCCTGTAGATTCTAAATCATTTGCTGAGTGAATAGTCTGTGATTTGCTGCTATGTTCTGAAGGAACAAAAACTGGAAATTCATTAGGACGTTCTGAAATGATTTCAGTAGTTTCTGATGCGGTATCTGTTGTAGACATAGGGCCTACTGAGTCAGTTCTACTACTCGAGTCTGATATATTCACTATCGGTGGGTCAGGTTCTTCTTTCTTTTCAGTTGACAGTCGTACAATGCTCTGAACTACATCATCCATCTCCATCTGAAGCTTTCGCTCTTTCTCGTCTACGTTAACTTTCATCGATTGTCCTTCATCATCTGAGTCCATAGCATTGACCTTGATTCTACTAAGGGCATCGGCATTGGTGTTTTGTTTACCCTTCTTATATATGATTTCGAAGTCGAAATCTTGTAGACGTAACCGCCAACGAGTAAGTTTACTGTTTGGATCTTTCAAAGAATTAAGCCATGCTAGAGGTCTATGATCGGTGTATATATAGAACTTTCGGCCGTATAAATATGGCCGAAAATGTTTCGTTGCCCAAATGATTGCGAGTAACTCCCGTTCTATAGTGCTATACCGTGATTCCGTATCGCTCAAGGTACGACTCGCATACGCTACTGGCTTATCACTGCCTACTTGTCCTTGGGACAATACCGCGCCTAACGCTACGTTAGATGCGTCGGTTGTTAGTATAAACGGTTTCGCATAATCAGGGTACTGTAACAGTGGTGCGTGGGTCAGAAGCTCTTTGCATTTATTAAATGCGTCGATGTAAGTTTGGTCAGTAATAATTTTATTTCTCTTCTTCAAACATGATGTCAATGGTTGTGTAATTTTGGCAAAGTCAGGTATGAATCGTCTGTAGTAACCTACCAGTCCAAGGAAGCTTTTAATTTCAGTTGTAGTTTTTGGTAGTGGAAAATTCATCACAGCTTTTATCTTGTCATCATTGGGTTTCAGTCCGTCTTTAGTAATAGTATGTCCAAGATACAGTACTTCTCGCCGTAAAAACTCGGATTTGTCTAGCTGTACCTTCAAGTTAGTAACTCTAAGTCTGTCAAAGATCAGTCGTAATTTCTGTATGTGTTCCTCTAAGCTGCTAGAGAAGATAATTACGTCATCAAGGTAAACCATACAGTGTAGTCCTGTCAGTCCTCTAAGTACATTGTCCATTGTCCGTTGAAATGTTGCAGGTGCTGTCTTAAGTCCGAATGGCATCCTGAGAAACTCAAAATGACCATTCTGTGTACTAAACGCTGTTTTCTGTCTGTCCTGCTCCTCTACTTCAATCTGATGGTAACCGCTAGCTAGATCAATAGTACTAAAGTAAACGCTCTTTCCTAGTTTGTCAAACAAGTCGTTTATATTCGGTAACGGGTATTTGTCGTCAATTGTCAAGTCATTGAGTCGTCTGTAATCGATGACCATTCTAAACTTTACTTCGCCAGATGCATCCATTTTCTTGGGTACGAGGTGTACCGGGGCATTCCATGGAGAGTGGGATTCTTGTATTACATTGTCTGTCAGAAGTTTCTGGACTTGTCTGTTAATTTCGTCTGTTTGTGTCGGGGCCTGTCTATAAGGTTTAACAAATATCGGGTCTTCGTTCTTTGTCCGGATTTTGTGTTTTACTTGATTGGTAAAACTCAAGGGTAATTGATCACAGTGAAAAATATCTCTATATTCCATACACAGTTTGTATATTTTTTCATGTTCCTCGTCATTCGTATGGTCTAGTCGGAGTTTACTTAGATTGTCTTTAAGTAATTTGTCAGACTCTATGTTTGTTGTGTCAGTCGTAAAATGTGTTTGACATTCGGTTGTTTGATATTTCGAGACTTCCAAGGGTTGTGTAAAAGTCAGTAACATTCGCTTGTCAAGAATATTCTGAATTACTGTAGTGGCATATCCATTCACACAATTCACTAACGCACTTGGCATTCGCACACCAGTACCAAACTCTGTATAGTCAATGATCGCTTCGCCTGAATGTTGGTCTGTTGGTAGTTTAACGCGTTGCTCCGATCGTGGTTGTAATTCGATTACATAATCCAGATTGTTATTAGTGATTGGAATGCAAGTAGATTTAGTCTTTAAGACTAGGTGTTTAAGGTCGATTATGGCATCCAATTGCTTTAATAAGTCGTTCCCGATTAATCCATCATAACGCGGATCGACATCGTACAAGTAGAACTTGTGCCAATCATCACTTTCGAACGTTGGTAAAAGTGGGATTTGTATAACCTCACTATGCCTACTAGATGCGTGGGTGCTGACTACTTCAAAAGGTTCATGCTGAATATTTTGTTGAAAATACTGGTAAGCTTTGTGGGGGCTCAAAAATGACCTTGTGCTACCCGTGTCAATCATCAGTTTCGCATCTATTTCGGGGATGTATATGTAAGGCAACTTAAGTGTGGGGTCACAATTAAGTTCTATCATTTCTTGTCTTTTATTAAGGCTTGTGTGGGAAAATTTTCAGCTGTTGGTCCCTGAGTAATGTCCGGCTGAGCTGTCTCGTACGTCATTTCGTTGTTAGGTCCGTCAACACTAATGTCATCTACATAAAAGGCGTTCTCGTCATAATCAAACTCATTGTCACAGTAGTAGTCATAATACTGTCCGTCGTTATTGTCATTTAAGGCCAACTCATTGAGTCTAAAACCGTCACGCGGCCTTGGCGGCGCTGTCCTCATAGTCACGTCAGAGGTTTGTAAACGCGGTGGCTGCACTTGAGGTGGTTTGTACCCGAATTGCTGAGGTATCATTCCTGCATTAGGGGCAGGCCTATAACCTTGTTGTTGCGGCTGGTTGCTACCAAATTGTGGACGGTAACCGAACTGAGGGGGTCGGTAACCGAACTGAGGTGGTCGGTAACCGAACTGAGGGGGTTGGTAACCGAACTGTGGTGGTCGGTAACCGAACTGAGGTGGACGGTAACCGAAGTTAGGTGATTGTCCTTGCGCCAATTGGGGCATTTTATACGGTGCCGGTTGATTACCGAAGCTAAACTTTGGCGGTACATTATTAGGTAACGGGGCCGTAAATCTAAAACCTTGATTCTGAATCGATGGTAATACGGGTTTCGGTACACTATTGATATTGCCGTGGATACGATTACGCATGGTGTACTGATCATGAAAATTGACCTCCTCTAGCACTACACTCAGAGCATCTTCTAAAGTCACGGGAGATTGTAGTCGCACTGTCCGCGCCATATGCTCAGGCAAATTGTACAAAAATACATTCAGAGAGGTGTTATTATATATAGCAATTTTTGCGCGTTTTAAGTCAGCATCGGTTAACATATTCACTTTAGAAATCAGTAGCGATCTAATACCTTGAATTCGGTTGCAAAACTCCAAATAACTCTCACCAGATTTAATTTTAACCGATTCTAACTCGATATTTATACACTGTTCACTCCGGGGGTCTCCAAAATGCTGTTCAAGCAGTGCCTTTAATTCAGACCAAGACAAAACATCCTCGCGTTCCGATAACAGCGCAGCTGCATTATCTACAAGCCGGCTGGTTATAGAGTGATATACGTATAAGTTTTGAGCATCATTACCTCTATACCTGCTAATAACATATTCACTTTTTCTCAAAAACAGATTTAATTGCCTTTTGTCTCCTCCAAAAATAGGGATAAGGCTCAATATTTCACGCGGAATTGATCTTATTTCCTCCATATTCGATACTTTTACGTAGAGTATTAGAAAGTCAGAGAACACACACAATTAAATTACACACAGTAAACACACAATATAAAAAAACACAGTAAAACAATAGTATATAAGCACAAATAAAGCAAATCGATTAATTGTTAACGCTATTTTAATATATTTGTAAAAGTTATAAAAATGTATAGATATATAAAAATTCGATTTACTTTAATCGCACTTAAAATCACTTAAATTAAATATTCTGATCGATATTAGGACTTAAATACTTCACTTTACTTTAAACTTCAATAATGTCAATTAAAATATTTCACTTTTTTGTTGTCTCTATACCTTACTCTACTCTATAGTAAATTCTATTTTTAGAACACAGGTTGATTCCGTAGAATTTCATACAAGGAATACCAGTTACGTTATAATGAGAGAGGTTCGATCTCAATAATAACAAATTACTTTACTTTAACACTAATGAAAAATATAGGAGGATTAGGGGAACAAAGGAATGGCGAAAAGTTTGACTCACCAACCGTTGACCGCTATCACTCCCATACTCAGCTTTGCTTTGACCCTGCTCGTATTATGAGAATATTTATTTGGTTCGGCGGATTTCCTCGATTCACGCGGTTTTCGTAGGAGTTTTCCAGCGAATTTGGACGCCGAAAAATCGCGAAGGGCACGGAACTATACGGAAAATCCGACACCGGCTGCGCCACTCAAGATTTGGGAGCACTCGGGAAGCTTTTTAAAAACTAATTATATTAAAATCAAAAACTAAAATACGTGTTGCCGATTTGGAGGCTTAATTTTATCTGTTAATAAAACCTTACAACTAATTCGCCCGTTCTCATAGAACTCCCTGAAAGCCTTACTCAGCGTAATAGCAAGTCACACGCTTCTGCTGAGTAAGCCCTCTCTAATCTAATATAGAAGGGTGAGGGGGATCCATAACTAGCTCGCTCGCCTAGAAGAAACCTGTTCACTCTTGTCTTAAGAACACTTAGATTATAGCTATCCGGAAACACAGATGCCGACAGAGAGTTCTACTTTCGCTTTAGGTCGCTTGGTGCGAGCAGGAGGGATTTTAACCATAAATTGATAACGGCTTGCCGTACGTCTGGTCGTCCGGTGATGGAATGGGGATGGCGGAATAAGTTCGATGTAATTCCGTCGCACACTCTCCGAAATGTATCTGGTAAAAGACCGATAAACTAGCAAATTTGCGGTGATTAATTTTAATAAAGTAAATTGAATATTAAAATAAATTATAATAAAATGCATTTACTTTAGTAATCCTTTAACAACCAACTATAGTACCTATAATTATACTATGCCGTTGCATCCTCGAGATTTATATATTTACCACCCTAGATATAGACCGTCCGATTGTCTAGGTAAAGGTCTATCTGCTAAGGACCAATATGGAAATCTTCGTCTAAATATAGACTTTTTACCTAAAAATAAAGACCCCTGAAAAATACATGAGTGCGCTCATTCTGTATCTGACAGGTACCGTTTTGAACCTCTATCGCTGGCTCGACATCGGCAGTGACGCCCGTGTTATGGATCCGCGTACACAATTTCCCGCCAAATTCGATTTATAAAACGCTGGCATTAGCTTTCAGACCTTTTACGGGTCTCGTTTATTTTAAAGACTTCATACTGGAGGCACGTGGGCAGGAACAGCGTTTTCGGGCAGCGGTTTCGGGTATATTCTGTATGATGAAATCTGATATCCGCGTTGAGGTGTTCGAAACCTTTTAGAAATACTTTTTATTGTATATCACATACCTACATAAAAATCCTTATCTAGGTCTTGACGCTTGAAGCAATCTCTTCCAGATCCTTGTATTGACCAGTGGCACAGAATACTTAATAGCACAAGTACCTACACGTTGAAAAACCTGTCGAGTACTTCATTTATACTTGTAAAATTATATTTATTTTATTTTATGGAACGGAATGATGAGACGAACAACCCTTTGGCCTGATGTAAGCGCCTGCCCATTACAATTGCAGTGCCATCCAGAACTTTTAATACCATAAAACGCACTGCGTAGCGCTGCATTGCGCTCATCGCCCCGGGACAACAGATATTAAGTCTCATATGCCCAGTAAATTCAAGTCATATAAACTTGTATTCTATATACATATATAATTATGTGAAACTTTTGTAGAAAATGGAGGCAAAAGGTTAGTTTTCGGTTAAGCGAGAGTACCTTTGGCTCGGTTGTAATAAGTTAAATGACTTTTATCAGCTTATGTGATTAGTCCAAGATTAATTAGCGACTGAAATAGGTAAACTGTTACATGGGCACGTTAATTTTTGACTTTTCTATTAATTAATTTAACAAGAGCGAGTGTGGCTCAATTGGAGAACGTGCGACTTTCGATTCGACGCACCCGAGTTCGAATCCCAATGGCCCCGCACCATTGACTTTCTAAAGTTATGTGCGGATTTTACACTCGCTCTAAAACGGTGAAGGAAAACATCGCAAGGAAACCGGCATGTCCAAAATTAATCACAAAATTCAAGAATCTGTGACATCCACCAACCCGCACTGGGCCAGCGTGGCGATTGGCCTATACTCTCTCTATGAGAGAAGGCCCGTGTCCCAGCAGTGGGAACGTGATGGGCTGATGATGATATAACATTTCATAGAGTGTGTCGCCCGGGTGTGATTGCCTTAGCTATTGTTTTGTTTCAATTGTTATTGTTCTTCCATTAGTGAAAATAACTGAGCATACAAGATAAGTACAAAGTGGTTAAAGCCATACCAATCATCGTTTACTAGTAAGACTTTAAATAATTACTGCAGACTACAGTTTTTCGTGAATAGTCAATATCTTAATGGATAGGTAACAACAACAACGAGTCGAGGTAGATATAAATACGTATGGCTGTGCGTGCCACTCCCTATGGGCCTTAGAGTATACATAACTAGGAGTTATAAATATATACCCCAAGCTATGGGCTTTCGAAGATCGATAAAAATTTTTTTCAACCGAATTAAAAAAAAAGGAGGTTGTCAACTCGACGGTATGTTTTTTTTGTATGTTTGTTACGCGATTACTCCGCCAATCGTGAATTGATTTTGATGATTCTTTTTTGTTTGGTAGGTCATACTTCAGAGGGTGTCCCATATAAATTTTATCGAAACTTAAAAAGAAATACCAAAAACAAAATATATAACTTTAGTCTTAAAGGCGGTTCTTGTTTTAAAAAAAATAATAATTATTCATTAAATTAAAGGTAGAGAAGTACATAGACGACGTACTTTTTGGCAAAAGAGCGGATAAATTGGTAATTGTTTTTAGTTAGTGTTACTTTAAGCAGTAGAACTGATTTCCAAACCATGATTCCAATTTGGAATTCCAAATAGTAGAAGTTAGTTTTGTATTTTACGGTAAATAAAAAAGAAGTTCATCAATTATGAGACATTGACTTGTTGCCAACAAGAATGTTGTTACCTACTAATATGTAGGTATCATTCCAGGTGGCCATTACTGCAACACTACCGCTAGTGGCAACTGGGATTAATTTTCGGAGAAAATCCCAGTGGACGGGGCTAGTGGGATTAACCGACATTTCAATGTAGTAACCTTTTCTATTTTGGGGATGCTCCAAGATCCTATTTAATGTCATATATTTTTATATAAATACCTAGGTAGATATGCCTATTTTCTGAAGTATCGGACAACTGATTTATAATAAATATAAAAAAAAAAAAAAATTGTATAAATTGATTACAAAGTTTTAGGTAAAGACTAAGTTTTTTAAACCTATGGGGTACCTACTACCTGCTATTTATACAGTTTGAATGTTTATTTTTATTTAACTGAAGGACGAGACGAGCTGGTCGTTCACCTGATGGTAAGCAATACGCCTGTCCATAACAGTAACAGTACCACCCAGAACAATTTTGCAATATCCTGCGCGGCGCTTCAAACCGTTATGTTTATAGCTGATATTTATATGTATACCTGCTTAGCATTAGACTCATGTATACCCAGGAGCCATGCCCCGCAGGAGATGCCCGCTCCTGATCGAAGAACAAAACTGAAACAGTTACTTACGGAATGCAGTCAGCTTTTGCGCAGAAAGCGTTTAAAAATGAAAGGCGTACCCTTTAATCGTACCTTTTGTTTTATTTTTCTTTGCCATGTTTTACAGCTCGCCGGCATTGTTTGAGTTTTGTATTTGGTGTGCATTTTACTCTCGCATTTTGGGAAATAAAAATGAAATGTAACTCTTTATTGAAACACACGCAGATAATTAAAAAAACTAACAACATTTTTTTCTGCTTTTATTTAGGGACTTTTACTCTTGCGGAGCATGTCAGTCCCATTGTACCGTAATCTAAATATTTACAACACTATAATAATACTTATATATACCTACCTATATACAATCAAATTTACATTATCTGAACGTAACAACATGTCATACAACATTTAAGAAGCGTCACAAGAAGGTTCTGCTAAAATGCCTACATATACACCTAAACCATATTTATTTAAATTAAATTTATTAATAAGTGATTCCCTCTGCTTGCTTTTAACACATTCCATCAGGAGAGATTGAACATCATCAATGGAGCCGCACACATCACAATTTGGTGAATCGACTCTTTTCATAAGATACGCCAACTTTCCTGATGGATAATGTCCCGAACGTAACCTATGAGTCACTACAATATGTGATCTACACATAACTAACAATAAAAGCTTCAACAAATAGAAATAACTACACGATTATTTATAAAATCGAGCATTAAATAATTATGGTGCATGGCAAACATTATGTTAACTAGGTACTTATGTTTTGCTATTACATGTTTTGGTGATATTTTGCCTATTAGTAGTATTATAAAATCAGATGTCAAAAGATATATTTATAAAATATTTATTAATTTTTGGAGTGGTAGGCAGTGGTTGTAATACCACCCACCGAACAAAGCCATGCCGTCAAGCGACCTAGTCGTGTTTCGGGATGATGTTCGGTGAACCATCGGGGAGACGGGTCTGAACAGCCGCTCAACTGCCGTCTCTCTCTAGATCTATGTGCTCCATCTTAGGCCACATCATCGCTTCACATCAGGCGAGATAGTGGCCAAACATAGATCTATTAAGTGTAAAAAAAAAATATATAGGCACAAAAATGAAACGTTCTAAATACATTATACAAATCAATTAAAAATATGTACTTACGTTAAAAATTGTAACTTAAGTAATCTGGACTTTGAAAAAAAGGTATACCTACATTTCTACCCATTTCTTTTTGTATGTGAAAGTTGAAGTCAGGGCCCAGAAAAGAAATGCGAAAACTGACTCTACTACAGAAATACATGTTACTGTAACAAAGTTTGCTATAACAATATTATTAGGCGTCATCCTTATTATTTTGGGTTCGTAACTTATCTTCTTGTGCGCGTACAATTAAAGTCTTATTTTAACACTCCGCGTCAATGTAACTTACACGTGAGTGGGGTCTCTTATGAATTGCTGTCAATTCCACTCTGCCTTCTCACAGTCGTAAAATTAGGTGTCGCTCCTACGCAAACAGAGCAGGCGAGTTCGAAACACCTACGTAGGTAGATACATGCCACGTTTTCTTCATCAAGCCTTTTTCAGTCTCAGAACAAAAGACCGTCTCGGGACGTGCTCTCACAAATGTAACTATTAACATTACCTCGACAAGGCAGAGTCACCCTTCGTCTTCTCCGTTTAAAGTTTACATTTCACTGTCAATGACGGTGACATGAGTCGTTTACATAACTGTCAGTTAATTTCCTTGCGAGGCAAGAATTTTCGCAATATTGAGAAAGTGATGTTTTCGCTGCGGCACGAGTTCGCAAGAGAAAAATGTGAGATATTTTCTTGTTAAAAGGTACCTTTACGCCTGAGCCAGACTCCTTGATTACTCTAAAGTTGGCGACTGTGAAATTGCCAGAGCAGAGTTATGAGAGATTCTTGCGTAGGGTTCTGTAAAAGTGCTTTTGTGACTTTTAATGGTCAGGCAATTAAAGTTTGGGGTGCGTGTATGAAATCTCTTAGAGACAGGCTTTCTGTGCTCATATAATGAGTTGCCATCATCTTATCGATGAATTTTAATGTTTTTCTTAAATGGTGCGCAAAATTGAGTGTATTTGCAAACATTCTTGATCGCAACTAATACTACAGCAGTTTATGCTGAAAATCAGCCTTGCGTGAGCTAGACTTCGTACCTCAGCGCTGAGTCAACCTGGTCTATCCCCATTGCTGCTGTTAAACTTTATATCACCTATGTAGTGTTATTCTAAAGTCAAATATTAATCATTATTTATTAAATAAACACAAAAATGCACTATTAAACGTTATACACAAAAAAACACAATTGAAATTAAAAATATGTTAAAAATTGTGACTTAAGTAAGACTGAAAAATAGGTAAGCATGTACCTATAACCATTTCTTACCCATAAATTATATGCATACAATTTGGCAAATATAATTTTTCTATTCTATTCTTTTTAAAGATGCTTGTTTTTACGTGATCAAATAAGAAAATTCTGGGTGTCATGTCTCCACCACGACCACGACATGTCAAAAGAAAAGGCCACAATTGTCGCGGCAACACGAATATGTTTGCTGAACCCCTATAAAGTCAACACAGCATTACGCAACCATAACTTTATGTTGGGCCTTTACATAACACCGCTATCCATTTCTGTGTTCAATGAAGTCTTATTGTATTGTATTATTTAAGATAAGATTATTTCTTTTGGGGTTGCCAACGCGCTTTGCAGTTTTACTCACGTGTACAACTTTCCGGTATAAAAAGCGCCCTCTGTCCTATTCCAGGGTTAAAAATACCTACTTAAATCAGTTTATGTTTTTTTACGTTAATAAACAAACATCCATCCTCCCTTACTATTAAATATCATTAGTAAGTTAAAAACCGAGCTTAAAGGAGATGGAGTTTTGAACTATTTTTGCAACGGAAAAATTGGCTTACTAGAACGAATGCGCCCGTTTCTTCATGCCAGATATAGGTATGAGGATGGCAATATTTTTTAGCCACGACCCTTGCTTACACGGTTTTATTGGTCTTCGGCTCAAATATTTTGTTTTCGCCTTATGTCATGAGATAATGTTATATCTTGTACGTATCATCATCATCATCAGCTGGAAGACGTCCACTGCTGAACATAGGCTTCCCCCATAGATCGCCACAACGAGCGGTTGCTCGCTGTATGCATCCAGCGGCTCCCCGCGACTTTTACCAGGTCGTTGGTCTACCTTG
This sequence comes from Petrophora chlorosata, assembly GCA_951640565.1. Classification (NCBI taxonomy): domain Eukaryota; kingdom Metazoa; phylum Arthropoda; class Insecta; order Lepidoptera; family Geometridae; genus Petrophora; species Petrophora chlorosata. The sequence continues at coordinate 17,458,830 of OX621196.1, read as the reverse complement.
TAGGAGGCCGTCCTACGCTCCGCCTTATATCTTGTACGTATATTCTTTTTTATTTCTAGTTACATTATGAAGCCAAACGTGGCTTTAACTAACAATAACTTAATATCTCGTAACATATATATGTATAAGGGAGTGACAAAACCACATGCCAGCTGGCACACTTGGCTGCTTGCCTATTGCCTCCGCTCCTTTGCCAAAGCTGTGCGACGGCGAATAATATTAATAACTAGCTGTGCCCCGCGGTTTCACCCGCGATTTCCCGGGATAAAAAGTAGGCTATATCCTTTTTAAGGACATAAAGAACCTATACCACTACGTTTTTAAACTAACATGGTCACTGACACTAGAATTTGATTTGGAAACGGGATATTTACTATGCATTTGCAGGCCTAGCGCACTCTGCACTGTAGGTACGAAGCTACAAGTATAGCCGGACACCGACGGCAGGTCGCGCGTCGTTACACGTGCCGCGGCAGAAGAGATAAGAGCTATGCGATAGAAAGAGAGGTGCTCTGTACGTTAATATGACTGGTAGGTATGCAGCGCTACGCGAGCTGAATTTAATTTTATTGCGTCATGGCAAGAGTCGCTATTTGTTTAAATTTCTTTGCGGAGTGTTGCTGCTGTCCCTTAGTATTCTGTGGTATTTGTTAATATCCCGTTACTAAATCAAATTCTGGCATAAAGAACCGACATACCAAGTTTCACATAAATCCTTTCAGTATTTTGTGTGATTGAGACATAAACATCCATCCATCCATCCATCCATCCATCCATCCATCCATCCTCACAAACATTCGCATATATAATACTAATACATTACTAGGATATTAGTAGGTTGGGATGGGAAAGTTAGTCAAAGTCAAAGTCAAAATCTCTTTATTAATTTTTGGCATCACAGACGCACTTGTGAACGTCAAATTATCACCATGACTCTACCTCTCTAGTGAGGATGTTTGTTTCTCAATCACACAAAAACTACTGAACGGATTTTGATGAAACTGTGTATGTTTGTAGGTTCTTTATCTCCTGGAAAAGCGCATAGGCTACTTTTTATCCCCGAAAACCGCAGAATATTTAAGGTGCACTGGCCTTGTTCCGTACTCGAAAAGGCAAAACCAGTTTTCCTCCAAATTGCAAATATAACATAATTATTAATTATGCTACTATAAGTTATTCAGTTTCAATTATTTATGGGATGCCATCTGGTACTCTTGGCTGCATGCCTACTCCTCCTTGCCAAAAGTATGCTAAATATGATATTGCATTTTTTGCGTGGATATGATGCTGCCAGCTTGAACTGGAACTGGCTGGGCACGTGTGTCTCCAAAACTCCAACAACTCCCACATAGCATCAGATGACAACGCGGTATTCCCAGACCTAGAAGGCCCAGACGATGACGAAGGATTGGCCGCATGCAAAAAGCATTAAACCGAAGTGGAAGGAAGGTAAGAAGTCCTGCAGTGAGACGACCATAGCAAAACATATAAATAAATTGGACGAAAAGGGTTTTAAATATTTAATAGAACGGCTAGGACTCACATAGTTTGTCAAATTAGTCGACCTTTCGAGCATGTCCGATGCTCTTCGTCAGGGGCGGGTTTACGCTGCGAGATCGCGGAAATATTTGTAATGAATCAAACTCACGAAAACTTTCATACTGAAAAGGGTTTTGTTGCAAGACTATACTACAAATATTATTTGTAAATGTAAAAGGCTCTGTGTGTGTATGAACCGACATGCCATTTTATGGAGTTATGTGATACTATCACATCCCATATCATGGAGTTATGTGATAATATCACATAACCATAATTATGCGACTGCCTCAACATTGATATCTCGATTGATATCTCGAGTCACCCCGATACCTAAAGATAGCTCCACGTCAAAGGTAGAAAACTACAGGCCTATAGCGGTTTTGTCGGCCTTTGGGAAGGTATTTGAATCCATACTCAATCGCCATATCACCAGGCAGATCAAAACTCAGCTAGCCGATTGCCAGCACGGTTTTAGAGCCGGTAAGTCCACTTCAACTAACCACATTAACTTTGTCGACTACGCTGTTACAGAGATGGATCGAAATAAGCAAGTCGACGCGGCTTATTTTGACTTTAAAAAGGCTTTTGACCGCGTCCACAATGATGTCCTTTTAAGAAAGTTTTCCGCCATGGGATTCACCCCCAAACTGCTTCAACTGTTTTCCAGTTATTTTACTGACCGGGTACAGTATGTGCAACTCTCTGGGTTCCGCTCTGACTCCTATATGACCAGTTCTGGTGTGAGTCAGGGTAGCACACTGGGTCCCACCCAGTTTGTTATTATGATAAATGACTTGCCGAAGGTCGTCAAAACGGCTGAATGCCTCATGTTTGCCGATGACCTGAAACTGTATCTGGGTATTGGTAGCACGGATGACTGTGATGCGCTGCAAAGGGACATTGACAGTGTGGTTGAATGGGGTGAACGCAATCACTTGGAATTTAACAGTTCTAAGTGTAAAACCATATCTTTTACTCGGTCGCGTTCGCCTCTACAATACAACTACCACATATCCGGTGTCGCCTTGGAGCGCGTCACACAAATCCGCGACTTAGGTTTGACCTTAGATGTGGCACTAACTTTTAATAAGCATATTTTAGACATTTGTTATAGAGCTTTTAAATCCCTCGGTTTCGTCATGCGACAATCAGCCAGATTTCACGACAGACATACTATTATAACCCTTTACTACGCATTTGTGCGCAGTAAATTGGAATATAATTCTATAATATGGGATCCGCATGAGCAGCAATATAGAGTTATGCTTGAACGGGTTCAAAGAAAGTTTGCTCGCTATCTGTACAAAAAATTGTATGGATATTATCCTTATTTATATCCGTCTCTGTTAGTCGCAGGAATGGTGGGTGTCAACACGTTAGAGCTTAGACGAAAGTGTGCGTTGTTGATGCATTACTACATGCTGCTCAACAACAAGATCGACAACCCACCCACTCTGGCTCGCTGTTCGTTATTTACTCCGGACCGGATGCGGCGGTCGCGCGCGTGCAGCGCTCGGCGCCTGCTCGTGGCACCGCCTGTGCGTACGCAGACCGCTCAATATGCCCCTACGGCCCAAGCCATAAATCTGCTCAACGCCCTGATTGCCCAGGAACCTGATCTAGACATTTTTTTTACTAAGTTCAATATATTTGTTAATGTGTGTTTTAATTATTTAAGCACAACATTGTAATATTGGCTTGCTGCACGCTTTGGTACCAAACTGTAAGTGCAGCAAGCAACTGAAATAAATAAATAAATAAATAAATAAATTGACATCTGTTCTTGCAATAATTAATACCTAAATTGTTAATTAAGTTACATAATGTAGATTATTTTTTGGCTTAAGTTCAAATTATATATAACTAGCTATAAATTACTAAAAAAGCTGTGAATCTAAGAATAAATAAATAAAAATATGGTATGTTGGTCTTGGAGAAGGACTACTAACTTTTAGCCCAGAAAGACGAGCACTTCCTTAGGGAACCACTAAGAACTAAATTTTACACAGAAGGGTTCGCGGAGATAAGCCCCAGCTACATAATATAGGTACCTATATAAAGAAAGGCATTTTCGCCGCCGACCGCGGCCGAGTTAAAAGTTATTCAACAGTTATCAAATTATAATAATATTGCATTTACCTTAGCCCGTGGCCTTCCGAAATGTCTAATTACGAGTTTCAGAGCTTCAGTTAGTTTGAACTTTACAATTTTTAACGAGAAATCGCGAGAAACCACAGGGTCAATTAAGTCCTTGATTGTGTCTGAGTTCTGAGGTAACAAACATAAAAAAAACGAATTGAGAACGTCCTTTTTTTGAAGTCTGTTAAAAAGTCAGTCACAAAATAAGTGATAAATGTCGGTGAAAAAAATCGGACCAACCATCGGACCTACAAAAAGTCTGACGTCGGCGGAGGCACTTATCCAAAAATCTCACAAGTAAACCAGTCCTTTTTGAAGTCGTTCAGGATAATTAGTAAAGTGACACCTAATTAGAAAATATTATGCTCTCATTCGCAAGAGCGAGTGTGGCTTAGTGGGAGAACGTGCGAATTTCGATCCGACGCACCCGAGTTCGAATCCCGCTGGCCAACTGACTTTCTTCAGTTATTTGCGGATTTAGCACTCGCTCTAAAAACGGTGAAGGGAAACATCGAGAGGAAACCGGAATATCCAAGAATTTATCACAAAAATTCAAGGACATGTGACATCCACCAACCCGCACTGGGCCAGCGTGGTGCATTATGGCCCATACTCTTTCTATGAGAGAAGGCCCGTGCCCCAGCAGTGGGAACGTGATGGGCTGATGATGATGATGATGATGATGAAGATGCTCTCATTACTCACCAACTATAATTCACAAAAGATTCGACATGAGTCACCTAATTATGGGAAATTACCACTTAATTGCTATACAATTGGCCTGAGTAATTATTGTAAGAGTGACAAGACGGGCTGGTCTTTCACTTGATAGTAAGCAACATGCCTGCCCATAACAGTACAATACCACTGAGAATTTTTTGCAAAATCCTATACGACACTGCACGCGAGAGGGGCGCACCCTCAGCCTGAGACAATAGCTCATAGGTCACATGATGCTCAGTAAATTCGCTGGGTACAATGTCCTTCAAACCTTTACAAATTATTGCATGCGCACTACTGCTTATCGGCAGAATAACTGGCAAGCCGGTGGTTACTAACCACAACCCGGCCTCTTGCGTACGAGAGCCCCACCTGTAAGGTGACAATGAGGTCACTCATAATATACCGCTTCGTATTCTACCTTTTTAACCGATTTCAAAAAAAGGAGGAGGTTCTCTATTCGATTGTCTGTTTTTTTCTTTTTTTATGTTTGTTACATATTGTTGATTTGGAAATTTTTTGCTTTGGGTTCATTATACTTACGAAGTGGTCCCATATAAATTTCATCGATATTCGACCTTGGACTTCGAAGATACATTGTAGTCGATTTTTTTAAATTCGTAATATTTTCTAAATAAAGTGTAAGGTTTATTCTGGCTCTATAGTTGCTTTAGTAACATGGTGGTTACTTGTCAAAGTTTGATGACAATGCAATGTAATGGTGATAGTCAGTTGATCTGATGATGGAGACGGAAGTTGAGCAATGGAACTCCTTGACGGATAATCGTAAACTACTAGTGTTTCGGCTCATTTTAATCTGCTCCGATTCCGATTACAAATTTGTTAAAAACTTGTCTTGAAAAATATATTTTTCAACAAAATTCTTAATTATATGATCCTATGTTATCTGAGTACGAGTTTTGAATTAAATTTCATCAATGCCAAAAAATTAACATAGAAGGGGACATCAGGGGTCTACTCCGAAGTGCTTTCGTTCGTTCGTTTGTGCGGACTAAAAGAGACACTCTTATGCTTGTTGCATAGCGCTGTCCCTTTCATCCGACAGAACGAAGATCGCAATAACGCCCCAGGTCCAAAATGTGGAATGATCTTCGTTCGGAGCGAACCAAAATAGAAATATAAATACCTAAAGTGACAGGAATCTGTTTGGATCAATGATCGATGTTCAGAACGTTTTATACACTTTCGTGTTTTAAACGCCAGGGAGTACGGCTTGAGCAGTGAGGGGAAATTCCCTAAGAATGCATAATATTTCCATAAATATGGAAAAACCTCACGAATTCCGTCTCACGTTGCAAATCATCCTTATCTAAGACCAGGGTTGCCGGCTTTCGTTATTTTAGACGTCTTTATGTGTCTTTCCCTACTAAACAAGCAGCTCACGTTCTTTCTGGTTTTCTAAAAAGCTCGTGTAGAGCGCGACAGAGGTCTTGATGTACACGGCTGGAGACTAGAAGCTCTGTTATACTCTGTAATTATTATATCCACATCCGTAATGTTATAAACAGCGTCACTGACGTCTTTTTTATGAAACTGATTGATGAAACTAGCAAGTCGTTCGCCTGATGGTAAGCACCACGCCTGCCTATAACAATTGAAGTGCCACTCAGAATATTGCAGCTAAAAGCACTCCGTAACACTGCATTGCGCTCATCACCCCAAAACATCAGATATTAAGTCTCCCAGTAATTTCGCTAGCTACAATCGCCTTCAAACCGGAACACAGTAACGTTTGCGCATTACTGGTTGGCAGTAGAATAACTAGCAAAGCGGTGGTACCCATCCAGACAGCCTCGCACATACGAAAATCCTACCACCAGTACCGAACCTACCACCCTTTTTAGCACTAGAAGTAAATGACAGAATTTTGTTATTTTTGGTTTTTGATTATAAAATATATTTTTTTTTATATTATTATCGATTGCAAGTTCTAAGAGTTTTACATAAACAACATCATAAATAATTAAATAGGCAGGTGTGTGTGTAATACTTTCGGTTTTTTATGAGCCCGTATGAGTACCATGGTCCCACACTATTACCCAGATAGAACATACCTTACATAATACATACCAACCAAACCATATAAGATCTCATACCTGTTCTATCCATCGAAAGGTTATCTGGAAGAAATCGCTCTAAGCGATAAGACCGCCCATTGTACGTCAAAACTACAATGCATTTTGTGACTTTTGTTTTATTTTTCATAATAGGGGATCGGACAGTGATCGAGAAAAAATCTAAAATGTAGTTAGAACGAATGTTCGTCGAACTAGAAAGATCATTCAATCAATATTTTTGTGAAATAATAATGATTTATATTTTTAAATCAATAAATAAAATTAAATAATTCTGACATTTTTAAGCTGTTCTTCATCTCAAACGAAACAACAATCACAGCGCATGACGTCATTTGTGTCAAATGCCGTGAGTCAAGCTTGTGTTTATTTTACGTTTTTGCATTTCATAAAATGTAGTTTTGCTATTTTTTTCTTTCCATTACTACAATATCGTCCCCAAACTTCACAAAACGTATTGAAATCTCATTGCAAGTTTTATTTTGAAGAGTTGGACGTTTTCTACCTTCATATGACGTCACAAGTTTTGAGGTAACCCTTTGCGCGGCAATATTTGAAACATAATATTTAAACATAGTTTTTAATTAAAATAGTATTTTTCATGGCTATACCTATATATATTAATTGTAGTTAATATAAAACACTTTCTGAAAAGTTGTCCGATCCCCTATTGTGTCTATGTTATTTGGTGCGCAATAAAGTGTTATTGTATTGTATATATTTTATCATATACTTTTAAACATGTACCTACTAATATTATAAAAGCGAAAGTTTGTAAGAATGGATGTATGGATGTATCTTTGTTACTCTTTCACGCAAAAACTACCGAATGGATTTTGATGAAATTTGGTATGGAGATAGCTTATACCCTGGTTTAACATAGGCTACTTTTTATCCCGGGAAACCGCGGGTGACACCGCAGGGCGCACCTAGTAATGTATATTTGTAACTGTATATACGTATAAGTAAGTACACTGGTGGTAGGTTTCTCGTATGCGAGAGGCCGTCTGGGTGGGTACCACTACTTTGCCAGTTATTCAGCAGCCAAGCAGTAGTGCGCGAGCATTACTGTGTTCCGGTTTGAAAGGCATTATAGCCAGCGAAATTACTGGGCATTATGAGACTCAACAGCTAATTGTCTCAGGGTGACGAGAGCAGTGCAGCGCCGCGCAGGATTTTGCAAAACAAAGTTCTGGGTGGTGCTGTTATTGTTATGGGCTGGCGTATTGCTTACCATCAGGCAAACGACCAGCTCGTCTCGTCATTCAGTTACATAATAAAAAATAAATATGTTATTTGTAAACCGTTAAAACGAGTATAGCAGTTAAAAACCTAAAGTAGTTTGCGAAGCTAGTCTACAATGAATTCGAACTCGTTGGGCGTAAGTAGAGCAGCGAGCGTAAATACCAGAATGGTGTAATTAAATCGTGGCTCTACCTTTCTTCAGTGTAGAGTCAACTCTACGAAGGGAATTCAGTGAGTTTTGTAAAAAAGTCGGTTTTTTTATGTGACTGAATGACGAGACGAGCTGGTCGTTTGCCTGATGGTAAGCAATACGCCAGCCCGTAATAATATCAATCGTCATTTAATCGTCCCCATAAGACGATATAAAAAGGATAGAAGAAATTTGGTTGCTCGAGCAGTTGGCTCGGTGGCCCAGTGGTTAAGGCGTCGGGACGGTATTCCGAAGACGCACATTCGATTACTGCCCAAGCAATATCATTTTTCTTCTTCCTAATTAAATCCATTTTATTTATAATGAATTATGTACAAATATATACAGTGATAAAAACTAAACTAACCTACAACAAAATTGAAAAATGAATTAAAATTTTATTAAATTTAATAATTATAAATAATAATTAATTAATTGTTACTAACAAATTATTTTAATTTTTTAATTTAACTAAGTTTTTCTTCCTAATTATTTAAAGTCTTAAAATCTGAAATAGTTTATCCGTAAATTACGAATAGCGATAATTAATTTATTTATTTGTATGAATGCTTGTTGTATTTACAGCAGCGCCAAAGCGCACAACGAGCTAAATCTATCTATAAGGCCGCCCATTCAAATTCATACCCAATATATATTCGGGGTTTGCTGAAAACCAGCGTCGGGTGTAAAAATAATGATACCTGTCATTTGTGCTGAACGAATACCCCACACAACATTGTAGTTATTTAAGTTTAGCTGTCTCTTTATTTATTTATTTTTATTTTATTTATTCATTTGTTTCAGGTAGTATTAAAGTACAATTAAGTAAAAAGTGTATTAAGAGCGAGTGTGGCTCAGCGGGAACTCGTGCGCCTTTCAATCTGACGCACCTGGGTTCGGTTCCCGAGTCGGCCCTGCACCAATGACTTATAGTTAAGTGCAGATTTTGTACGCTCGCTCTAAAACGGTGAAGGAAAACATCGTGATGAAACCCGCTTACGCGCTTTGGAGTGGTAGGCTCTGGCCGTGGTTGTAATACCACCCACCGAACAAAGCCATGCCGTCAAGCGACCTAGTCGTGTTTCGGGATGATGTTCGGTGAACCATCGGGGAGACGGGTTTGCCGCCTGCTGCTCAACTGCCGTCTCTCTCTAGATCTATGTGCTCCATCTTAGGCCACATCATCGCTTCACATCAGGCGAGATAGTGGCCAAACATAAATCTATTAAGTGTAAAAAAAAAACAAAGTAAAATTAACAGAGGCCCATAGAATATATACCTTACAGACTAACATATATACAAAAATATAACTAAGTATATTATAACGCTACTATACATACACACCACATAAGGAATTTATTGTTTTTGCCTACTTTCTATATAATGGCTGTAGACTACCCCTGTAGGCCAGAAGTCCGGGGTAAGGAACATCTTCGCGTGTTCCGCTGGAACCTGGAGCGCGCAGGACTTGAAATCAGTGGTCCTAGTCTGCTCCAGCCGCGACAAACTCACGTTGATGGGCTCCTCACGCGAGCTCCGGTACATCCCTATTCTCTCCCTTTATACTATTTATATATTTATTCCTTCTTTTTGTATTTTTGTTTTCGTAGTTTTTTGTTAGTTAATTGATTTTGTGGTCGTAAAATAAATGTTTTATCTTTCTTTCTTTTCTTTATACATATATTGACTATGTTGACTATTGCTTTACCTGTGTATTTGGTATTCAATAAAGTATGATTGTATTGTATCTAGCGGTTGGTCCAGAAGTCGGAAAATAATATAGAACTCTTTATTAATAATAATTTACGAGTGACACTCACGTTTAAATTGAAGTAATCCAACTATAGTTTCAACCACATCCGGTGGTCTTTTTCAAGGCGAGTGCGGAACGCTCGCGAATGCGTCGCGCCTCGCACTGTCAGTGTTCCTGAGCGGATGTGGTTGAAACTATAGTTGGATTACTTCAATTTAAACGTGAGTGTCACCCGTAAATTATTATTAATAATGTGTCCGAACCACGTTAATTTTCATAGTAAAATATAGAACACTTGTACTTGTTGTTGTCCGGCGGTATAGTGGTTGATTTAATAGCGATACCTTAAAATTAATATTATTGCAAAAAATACAAAACACATTACGCATTATACATATAAAACGTATATAACAAAACAAGCAACTTCAATTCTGATGTATCTTCGAAGTCCAAGGTCGAACATCGATGCAATTTATGTGGGACGGCCTTGAAGCTTTACTGAACCCAACGCAAAAGAATTATCCAAATTGGTTTATAAATGACGGACTTCTGAGGTCTTCTGAACAAACATAAAAAAATACAATCGAATTTAAAAACTCCTTCTTTTAATGAAGTTTAAAAAAAATAGGAATCTTATACTACAAAGAAATGAACGAAGAATTAAACGCAATCTCGTCACCTCTCCCACGACGTAGTCTGAAGCTTCAATTGAGATTTAGTTCGGGTGCACTCGTCACAGTTATTTACTATATGGTATAGTTTTCAAAATTATAATAATTATGTAATAACTTATAAACGTGAGCCATGTATTTTTTACAATCTTAACCAAATAAAAACGTGTTGAGTTTTTCAATTTCTAACTGAGGTATTATACGTAAGAGTTAGACAATTTATTGGCCCGCCCCGCCTCGGGCTTTGCCCGCGAATTTCCCCGTTTTCTCGTGTGAATTTCGAAAATCTCTAAATGCACTAAGGTGCATCTCTGGAAAAAATATATTCCAAAGGAATCTAATGGAATCAGGCCTGACGTTGCGGAAATTCATCTCAAAACTAAAAACTGACACTGACACTGACAGACTGACTGACTGACTGACTGACTGATATTATGCATATTTTCATTGCGTTTCACATATATCCCAAATTGTATGTGTCTATCTTTAGTGACTTGGGCGTTATTCTTCAGTGTCTGTCAGCCAGTCATGGAACTTGTTTTACATTTATCATAACAATAACTAGCCTACATAAATTGGAAAAAACCTAACATAACCAATAATAAATCATAGTATTACGTTATAACTCCATGTGAACCTAACATCACTTCATACTAAACAACTCTACGTCAACTACAGACTAAATAACTGTACTCGTAACTAAATAATGTCCATGCTCCTATTCTAACTTAGTCAAGTGTCGTAGAGACCGCCGGCGCCGCCAGGTGAAAGAGTGCTCGTATTGATAGCTCTCTGTCGAGAGGTGAGTTACGTTGATGAGATGATGAGTGAGAGAGGAAGTTTAGGCTCTACGCAAACTGATGATTACTCAAAAACTACTAGACTGATTTTGATGTAAATTGTACAGTTTGATAAGGTGGTAGCAGTTTACTGGTGGTAGGTTTCTCGTATGCGAGAGGCCACTTGGGTGGGTACCACCGCTTTGCCAGTTATTCAGCCGCCAAGCAGTAGTGCGCAAGCATTACTGTGTTCCTTTTTGAAGGGCATTGTAGCTAGCGAAATTACTGGGTATTATGAGACTCAACAGCTAATAGTCTCAGGGCGTGACGAGCGCAGTTCAGCGCCGCGCAGGATTTTGCAAAACAAAGTTCTGGGTGGTGCTGTTACTGTTATGGGCTGGCGTATTGCTTACCATCAGGCAAACGACCAGCTCGTCTCGTCATTCAGTTACATAAAAAAAGGTAGAATTTATTTCATAATTTGATATATTTTTCATTGAGCTTAGACATTTAATTACTGAGATATTTTTATAAACGGCGCAGGCGATACGAGGTATTTAGTAATGTTGTTGCTATATAACTGCAGTCTAGCAGTGTCTCTACCTAAAATAATATTTATATAGATAAATAAATAAACAACAATCAAGTAAGCATTTTCTATACTATTATAAAAATGGAACTGAGCCATAATTGATATAAAACGGCTAAGACTCACTGTAAATGTCGAAAATTACTCCGACCAGGTTATAGTCTCATAACTCCCAGAAGAAGGACTTCTAAAATGTCCGAAACCTGGTCGGAGTAATTTTCGACATTTACAGTGAGTCTTAGCCGTTTTATATCAATTATGAATAATAACACTCACGAAACTTTTCAAAATCTAAAAGGAACTGAGCCAATTCTGTACATTGAAGATATTTTTGAAAAACCAACTGAGATCGACTAAAGAGGCCACTGAACACGAATCCACGGTTCTTAGAACTTTTGTCTGTTTGTTTGTTTTTTATCTACAGACTCGGAATTTTTTTAAACGGATTTTTAGGGTTTAGTAGCATTAATCCCAACATAGATGGTATGTTATTATGTATATATGGTATGTTATGTTATGTAGAGGGTATGTTACATAAGTTGAGTGACTACGAAGATACAGCTTGACCTCTTCGTTAAACGCGCTCTCTTATACCTACTGGGGAGGACTTGCTAAACTCATCTCGGAAAAAAAAGAATATGGGTTTTTTTCTTTCGTTCAGGCTGACGAAGTCACGGGAAAAAGTTAGTAACTAAATGAAACAACCTCAACGACTCTACCTCTACAATCTAAGAGATTTTAACGAATATTTACATATACAAATACTCTTTATTGTATACCAGTAACATAAAAAAATATGATTACAGATAAACCTTATAACTAGGGTAGTACAATGGGCGGTCTTATCGCTAAGAGCGATCTATTCCAGACAATCTTTGGATTGACAGTATCGGAAGAAAAGAAGTAGACGGTGGAGTACAATAATTGATAAATAAATAATACTATTTAACCATTAGATACTTATATAAATATAAATCCTAATAAATAAATAATAATATAACTACAAACTAATATATATTCATAATAGGCATAAACACAGTTTTATGATAGCATTAGGAAGCAGAGTTATTGTGGCAGTGTTAGTGTGTTGTGTTATATTTATTACTAGCGACCCGCCCCGGCTTTGCACGTGTATTATACATATAAACCTTCCTCTTCAATCATTCTATCTATTAAAAAAAACCGCATCAAAATCCGTTGCGTAGTTTTAAAGATTTAAGCATACATAGGGATATAGGGACAGAGAAAGCGACTTTGTTTTATACTGTGTAGTGATACCTATTGATAGATTCGACAGCTCTCTGTCGAGAGATACTCGGGTTTAGCGACTTAATGAGTCTTACATGTTTCTTGGAATTTAGTGCTAATTTATTAAATAATCGATGAGTTAAAAAGGTTTTTCAATAACTAGTTGCTCCCCGCTGTTTTATAGGATAAAAGTATCCTTTCCTTTTTCAGCACCTAAAGTACCTATATACTTAAGTAGGTCATAGGATTTAGCCAGGCCTAGCGCACTCCGCACTGTAGGTACGAAGCTACAAGTACATAGCCGGACACCGACGGCGGGTCGCGCGTCGTTACACGTGCCGCGTCAGAAGAGATAAGAGCGGCGCGATAGAAAGAGAGGCGCTCTGTAGGTTAATATGACTGGTAGGTATGCAGCGCTACGCGAGCTGAATTGAATTTTATTGCGTCATAGCAAGAGTCGCTATTTGTTTAAATTTCTTTGCGGAGTGATGCTTCTGTCTAAATATTCTGTGATTTAGGACACTTTCGAAAAACGGACCCTTCCTTACAACAATTATAAACCGAACTCTTCGCGGACGGTGTTGCGCAACGGCTAGGCTAGTGTGTTATACAATATGTACAATATACCTAAGAATAGATATACAAACATTGTTACACTTCCAAGCTATTGTACATTTTTATTCGATCAAATATAAAACGGTAAACATGACTACCTCTGTAAAGCGGCTATTTATAGTCACATCGAAGGACTTTGAAGATAACCTACTTTCCTCGTAGTCGTGTGTTAGGACCATTGACGGCTCCAACTGTTTTTTTATGGAACTGAGAGAAAAGACGAGCAAGTCGTTTGCCTGATACAATTGCAGTGCCACCCAGAGCTTTAATACAAAGACGGATTTTGCAAAACAAATTTCTGGGTGGAAAATCTGGAGTGTTTTAAAAATCCTAGAACTTTAAATTACAACGCTGTGTTACGAGTTAGCAGTAATTTAACTCCATTATATGTATACTCTTAGTTAAATAAGTTAATATGCCTAATCTAATATTTTATCTGTGGTAAAAAATAACAAAAAAAGTTATGAAATTTTGTTTGACATAAATATTTTCATACAAAATTGTAAAAGCATTCAATAAAACAATATAATATAAAGTGATCTCTCAATTACTTACCAACAATATCTATTAAAGCTGGGCGTTAGTGCCGAAGTAAGCGTAAATATTAGAGTGGTCTGAATGGATACTGTTACATAAGTTTACATAACAGTGAAGGAATCCCTCGACTTAAGTTAACATACTCTATCTTGAACGGCCGCATAATATATCAATCTTTTATCTACGTCTGTAGGCATGCCTACGGCGTAGGTAGAGCTACTGCAGACTGACTTGTTTAGCGTTTGGTCCATTCGTCATATTGGGACGAAGACGATTTAAAAAATGTTTCGTTCAGTGTTTCGCCCCATTCGTTTTATCGCTCAATTAATAACAGACTATAACGCTTACAGAGTGTATATTAACTTCAAGACAAAATTTAAAAATCCCCGACACATAAACCTGTAAAAAGTAAAAAACGGCTGAGCCGATTTTGATAAAACATGTCTAAGAACCACCACTAGAAAACTTGCTTTCAAATAAAAATAAACATCCAATTCGGTTTACCAGTTTAAGAGCTACTGTGCTACAGACAGACACATGGTGGTCAAACTTATAACTCCCCACCTTTTTGCGTCGAGGGTTAAAAAGGTTTATAGTACCAACAAAAAACAATTTAAAAACTGCAGTTCATTCAGTTTATGATGTTAGAAAGTAGCTTAGAGGAAAGTGGCCTGAATCGAATTACGAGTAGGTCCGCGGGCCAGATTCCCATAATAAAAATACTCTTGTGGTATCCTGGCCGGAATTGGGCCAATATTCCCTAAAGATGTGATAGGTGGTAAGTTGGTAACCTAGGATATTTACTATATATTATATGTACTTTAAGCTAGTAAATTGAACAAGGTAATTTGTCGTTTACAAATTCAAGCAACTGTAAAATGTCTTTTCATGTTCCAAGACTTAGCTACTTCAAGGAAGCCTTTTACCCTCTCGTTCAATCCTTCAACTCTATCGCTATCCGGTGAAACTGAAAATAAGTGCTACCGAAAATAACGTCAAAACCCTCCGCCCCACGCCCCGAGGTTTAATTATTTTTTTCGTGATGGCCACTCTGGTCGAACTTTTAAACCGCTCGAAGGCCGCGATGTGACCTAACGACTGTTATCCTCAACGACCGGGATCGACCGTAAGCTCTGTAGCGCTGATATAAATACCATACAAAAGATCACCCATCCAAGTGGCGACCGCTGCAACGTTGCTATACGGACGGCTAGGCGGGCTACGCTACGAGGGCTACGTTTTTTACAGAACTGCAAAAGAAAAGTAATAATAAAACTTGTCAGCCATGTTTACTGCCGCAAATTATAGTGTTATGAGCTTGTGAGCCACAAAGTAGTAAGTATGAATAATAAATATCCTAGTTAACTGAATTGGGTCATACGTCATACCTGGGTTGGCGTAGCGAGGGAAGGGGTTCGGGGGTTCGAGAAATAAAGAGAATCGCATCCTGCACTCAAATCAAATCAAACTCTTTATTGCCAGAATTTTAAAGTTATTTTATTAATTTATAGCTTGTTTTAAGTTAATTTTAATGTAAAATGTGGTTAGTTTAACACAAGACTTCTCTGATAACCTCAGTATATATGTCGGAATAACTCCAGCTAGGTTCAGACAGTTTAGATGTCCTTCCGGGAGCTTACGCTTTGGATTTGCATCGCAGACTGATATCTTAATTGTCCGTAACCTGGTCGAAGTTAACCGTCACAATCATAAGGTGTAGCGATTTTATATTTATAAACAACATACTATTAATTATTCTGTGACATGGCATTGAGGGAAAGGGCGAGGCCTCTCACCCCCTTTTGCATGTACCTTAAGCCTCATTACGCCCACCATGGGCTTACGTAATAATTTGAGTTCCAACATGAACAGACGCTTAGCTAGAACTGTGAGTTTCAGTTCGTTCAGAAGTTGTTTTAGCGTGGGTTAAATAAACCGGGTTTTAAGTTATTGGAAAGTTTAAATAAAACAAAGTAAGGTAAAAGTTAGAAATTAAGGGTTATTTTATGTAGTCAAAGCTTATTGGAATTTCAAATGTATGGATACTGTATACATAAGTTGTTATGATAAAAATGGATTCTTAGAAGTTATTAATGAACTTGCTGATCCGACACTTTTAATATCTTATTTTATTTAGCCATTGGGCTTGTCATGTTTACGTGGGCGCATCATGTGTTCAAGTACATATCCGTGCCGTTATGAGCTAAAACAAAATGTATAAAATAAAATGTATTTTATTCCAGCAATATATTACTTTTTATACTATCCTATAAAAATAAATATAGACAGTTTACATAAATTTGCGAAATTACTGGGCATTATGACAATTTTGCAGTGGCGCGTAGGATTTCGCATAACTAAGTGGAGCTGCAACTGTCGGGCAGGCGTGTTGCTTACCGCCAAGCGAACGACCGGCTCGTCTGGTCACTCAGTGACATACAAACATACTTCGACATGTTGTTCAGTGAAGTAACGGGTGACCTAATTATTTTTACTAACCATTTTTTTTATTGTTACTGTCCCACTAACACGGTAGGCAATTTTGCGACGGCATCCCGTTTCGTAACTATCCCTTTAGCCATAAACAAAATAACGGTTAAAGAAGGGAAAACAAGGAAAATGGGAAAAGAAAGAATTGGGACGGAAGGCATAACAAAATTTTATCTCGATGTTGAGATGAAGGAAAAATGATACATATTTTGAACTAGCAACCGCCTGCGACTTCGTATCGAAATAATAAAATTTAGCGTCTCAGAGATAGTGCAGCTCTCTATCAGTGACAGAATTTAAAAAATCGGCTCATTAGTTCCAGAAATGAGCTCCTACAAAAATACATAAACAAATAAACAATTTTACAACACCAACAACAAATATTTTCGTACGAAACGTAGGAATGGGATCTTGATATAATTAAAATCACTGGTGGTAGGTTTCTCGTATGCGAGAGGCCGTCTGGGTGGGTACCACCGCTTTGCCAGTTATTCAGCCGCCAAGCAGTAGTGCGTGTGTAGTCTTTCTTTCTTTTTATCTTTCTAATTGTCTCATGGTGACGAGCGCAGTGCAGCGCCGTGCATGTTTTTGCAAAACAAAGTTCTGGGTGGTGCTGTTATTGTTATGGGCTGGCGCATTGTTTACCATCACGCAAACGACCAGACACGTCTCGTCATTCAGTCACATAAAAAATGGTGTTCAAGAGAAAGCCTCCTGTTCCCGAGATTAGCTCCTAAAAACATACTTACAATTTCACTTCTTTATAATTTTAGCACAGAAGACTTATTAGTTGATGTTAGCATAGATTTGTGGTATTTGTGATTTTGTGGTTCCTTTTCCGATACGGTGGTAGAGTCATTCTAATAATTGACGTTCATAAGTGCGTCTGTGATGACAAAATTGAAATAAAGAATACTAAAACTATTTAAAAAAAGAATTTTGCTTCATTGCCGATACCCATGAATTAAATCTCCGCTCCGCTGACGCTCTATTGCTTTCTACACCCGTTCACAGTACTTCTTTTGTGGATGACTCCTTTCGAGTTGTAGCAGTACGTCTGTGGAACCAACTCCCACCCGTTGTAAGGAAAGCACCCTCAAAGGAAATATTCAAACGTTTGGTTCGAGGATTCTACCTTAAAAAAGTGAGTAAGCCGTTACATTGATCTTCATGTTCTATTGTTTATTTAATGTTATGTTGTATCTATGTAAGTATAGAGTATTCTTCTATCAATAATAAGTATTTATTTATATAAGTATTCATTTCTATGTATTTTATTTTTGGATTATATATGTAGTGTGTTTTACTGTTATATGTTTTACGACAATATGTATTATGATATTTATTTTGTTTTACTGTTAGTTTTTTTTTTCTTTTTCATTTTTGATGCACGCTTTGTAGGGCTCTTTTACCATCACTGGATAACTGGTAGAAAATGCTTTAGCATTAAGTTCTCCTTTTGTACATTACTTGTAATAGTGCAATAAAGAATTAAATAAAAATAAATAATAAATAAAGAACTTTTGAATTGAATTGAATTTTTAAATATTCGGAAAATTGTGTAAAAAAAGGTTTAATGCAGTAGAAGACAGAAGTGTTTTGATAACACCCATAGGTACTATCAATGCCTATCTTGATGATAGTCTAGCCCGTACGAACCACCGACGGAATAAAACTAAGGTTCCATAAAACTTGCTTCAAGGTAATGTAGGTATCCTTGAAGAATTTTCAATAGCAGTCAAAATACGATTCCCCGTTGAAATCACCCCGTGATTAGTATTCGGTTCGCACTGAGGAGTGAGGACCGTTCGCGTTCCAGCCATCAATTAAACACCCGCTTTAGGTGCCTTGGCAGTTTCACAGTACATTGTGGAAGCAGTAACTTAACTATGACTATTTATATATTTTTATATTTATATTTTATTAGTGTGTATTTTATGTAATTGGTTTATGTAAGTGTATGAAGATATTGAAAACCACCGTCCATTATTTTTTCGTAATTCTCCCTGCATGGTTGTCTGGAAGAGATCGCTTTAAGCGATAAGACCACCAATTGTATACTACGCCAATACACTTTTGTTACGTTGTTTTTATTATTCATAACTTTATGTGTGTGTTTCAATAAAGAGTTAGTTCATTTTCATTATGACTATAAATAAATAAAATAAAAATTGGTAGGTGTTGTGGGACCATCAATGGTCCTTGTAGATCCTGATTCTTTACATATAGCCCTAATTGGCGATATCTATGTTTATGATTATGATTGTCGGGAGTCATTGTTTTTTATGAGATTCGGGAGTTACTAATTATATTATTTTTTTATGTTTTTTTTGTTCTTATTATTATTTTCAATATTAAGACTTTTGGCACAGAACTGCAGGGAAATCGTCTAACTCGACCACCGATCCCGATCGCTTTCAAACATGTTTTCTGATCGGTATTCGTCTGTGCAACTTTCGAACTTTTCTACTCAAAGTTCGCGTCTTAATCCCTATCCCAATCGCTAAAAATCATCGACATTTGAAAGATGCTAGCGCCTTCTAAATTTGAATTTGAAAGCGATCGGGATCGGTGTTCGAGTTATACAATTCCCCTGCAGGACTCCCGAGCCCGCGCAGCGTCTATCAGAATACGGTTCCGTCGTGTAAGCTTCTCGACAGCCAACAAGCCCTATGCCCGAGTGACCCCTTTCACCCTTTTTATCTCATCTTTGGGGACAAGATATCCTAGTATAATAGAGCCAGTCTGGCACAGAATACTAATACGGTAAGAGGATGATTCTACATCATCTTTTGTCATGATTTTTGATCTGCTTATCTAGCGCGACTTGGTCTACAAAGGAAGTAGGTATGAATTTTTTTGTTATTCTGGTTATAGGCTTGCGTTTGACCACTATCTCACCTGATGGTAAGCGATGTTGTGGTCTAAGGTGTAACACGCTGTTCACTTTCGATTTGAAGTCTCCCAGGTTGTAGCTGTCAGGAAACACAGACGTTGGCAATGCGTTCCACTCCTTGGCTATTCGTAGGATGAACGTGGCACCAAAACGCTTTGTTCGTACAGGAGGGATGTCTACCATATATGGATGTCGCATAGCCGTGCGTCTGGTTGTCCTATGATGGAATGGAGACGGTGGTATGAGGTTATGTAGCTCCATCTAGCAAAGGCCTAGCGTTCTCAGGAGTAATTAATTAATCACCACTTTGGCGCCTCTACAGCTCAACGGTACATTTTGGAAGCAGTACTTATCCTCCGCATTTGGGTAACAGAATAATTAATATTCGCTTGGGGTCTAGGACGGAAGTAGGTTCGCAGCTAGGACCTACCTTCTAGGCAGCTATTAATCACCGCTTTGGCGCCGAGACAGCTTAACGGTACATTTTGGTGAACACAACAAAACTTGAGCCTGTTTCCTTATTGATGAGTGTGAATGCCTACAGACTACAATTACTGTTTAATGTTTAGTAAATATGTATTAAAAATATATTATTGACTCTTATCAATGTAGATCCTGACACTAATCAACGCGCCCTTGAGTGGAGAGCGCGAATCGTCAAACGTTGTGTAAACGTATGCCCATCGGTCAGGTGAAGCAATGACTGAAGACCCGAAGAGCAGAGCCGAAGACCGCTCAGTGGCGTTCATTAGGAGATACCTATGTCCAGCAGTGAATGACTACAGGCTGAAGATGATGATAATGATGACTTACGTCAAGACTTGTGGTCACCAAAGATATTGATAGAAACCTTAAACAAACATCTATCTTATTAATTATATTATTTTACTAGGTGGAAGGTTTCCTGTATGCGAAGAGCCGTATGGCTGTACCACCGCTTTGCCAGTTATTCAGACGTCAAACAGTAACGCGAGCATTACTGTGTTTCGGCACAGAATACATAGTAGTACTAAGTTCCGGTTTGAAGGGTATTGTAGCCAGTGAAATAACTGATTGATGATTATGAGACTTAAGGGTGATAGTTTCTGGGTGATGAGCGCAGTGTTGTGCTGCGCAGGATTTTGTAAAACAAAGTTGTGGGTGGCGCTGCAAATATTATGGGCATACGTGTTGCTCGCCATCAGGTGAACGATTTGCTCGCCTGATCACTCAATTACATAAAAAACCGTGTCGCGTGGTTATGTTTTTGGTGTCATGTGGTCGAATTCTTTTGGCTAATTGTGAAGTTAACATTGTTAGGGTACAATGTGATAAACTTGCTTAGAGCATAGAGTAGTAAGAGCAGCGTCTAGCGCTACTGAGATGTGTTGCCTGTCCACAAATTTTTATTTTGAAATAGGTTTCGTTTCATTTCAATATGGTTTCAAAGTTAAAATATAACAAATTTTGTTTCCAAACTCAACGCGGATAATTCTCAGGCGGTATAACTATAATCTTTTCTGAAAGACGCCACTATACAAAAATGACGTCACCGGTTTCTCCAAACTACATTGGGCTAGGTTCGACTCGGGCCTCTCTTATAATAAGGTAGCTGTCGACGGGAACATTATTACTTGCTTCACATGACAGAGGGAGGATTGGGTGTAATCCGCCGCGGTTGGTATTACGGGAAAAATCGGTTTTCACCCCTAATCTCGGCTCATAGGTATTTGTAGGACTACACTTTTCTTTACAACTCTCTGTTGGGACCTCACCTTTTTTTATGCAACTGAGAAGCGAGATGAGCAGGTCGTCCACTTGATGGTAAGCAACACGTCTGTGTATAACAGCGGCATCACCACTGACAACTTTGTTTTGCAAAACCTCCCTGCAAACTGCGATCCTCACACAGAGACAATCATGCCCTGATGCCTGATGCTAGAAATTAACGATTTTCTTCACTAATAAGTTTCGATGTTCGTTATCATTTACCGCTTCCTTATGTAAAACATCTAATGAACTAAAACAATAAAATAGAGCAGCGCAGAATGCGAGGCTCTGAAAGTCAGGAGTGATTTTGTTTATTTTTATTTTTATTTCTGTAATTAGGTGCTTATGGTGAAGGGTACAGTGGTGCTTAATTAGGTAAGTGTCAAGCCTAACCATGACAGTTGTAGTGTCACCCAGAACTTTGTATTGCAAAAGCCTACGCGCCACTGCATTGCGCTTGTCACGCTGAGAGCCTGGTTTTCAGTAATTTAGTGTGCGACAGACCAAAAAAAATCAAATTACAGTAGTATCGTAATGCATTCTAAAGACGTCTGTGGAGTAATATGATTTTATTTTGGACGTAACTTGGCTAGCTTCCGAAACTGTACCAATTCACGTCTACAAATTGCGCTTTCGTGAGTAAATGTGTACTCGAAAAGCATACCTTTCATTTATGATTATTATATTTTATTGAGTAAAAGCAATAAAATATAATAATCATAAATGAAAGGTATAGCAAATGCTGTATTTATATCAACCTTTATGTAGGATATTATTAGTGTACGGCAGAGTGAATTATATTTCGTCGTTTCATTAGAAGATACACAGAAAAGAAGAACTTGTGGGACTACTACTATGTCTGTGCTAATGTTATGAGTTCTGACACACTATTTAATGATCAACTAATTCTCAAAGTTTAACGGAATTCCAAAATTAAGTTCATTTCACACGAGTCCGATAGCGGCACAATATGGGCCGGAGTCGATAGCTTATCTCTGGCTCTATGGCTCCAAAGCTAGGTCGCTATTTCCCGCAGTGTCACCACGTCGTTAAAATCTTTAGACTTGCCAGAAACGGTTAACTTTTAGCAATGATTGGAGAAAATCAGGATAGAGGAAGTAAAGGTGGACATTTACCCAGCAGTGGGACGATTTAAATATCATGGTCAAGATCTATGTATCCATTTCTTAAAATTTTAATCACTCAATAAATTTAAGTAGATGCGGCTGCCAGTGCCATCTAACTTCTATATATGTACATGCCAGGATACTTATACGGTTAGAGATTGCTGCAGCATCATGATTTGCCAATTATGCTCAGAGTTCTCCATTATCCTTTTCCTGATGGTGGTCGGTGTGGTCACCATGGTCGCGTTACAGAAACCCATTTAAGACCGGCACGGATTTAAGGGAGCCTAATTTATAGTCGACTCGGCACTATCGAAATTTGTAACGTTTTAGACTGTTATTTTTTATATTGGTACTTAAATTGATGAGAGGTCTTTTGCCTGATGATGTGCGTCACGTCTGCCTGTTTTCATTGCAATGGCACCTTGAACTTTGAATCGGTAAGACCTGTTCGGCACTACATTGTGCTCACATTTAAACGCTATAGACTTATTACTTTTGAATATCTAGCTATCACCACTACCGTCCTTATATACCTAACATACAAAAGTATTGAACGAACATATAGACTACCTAAGCTTACTTTAACCAAGCTGAAGTTTCTTTTAATATATAAAGAAGACAATAAGCTGAACGAGCAGACGGCCTGCCTGAACGGTAAGCCTATATCTATAGTCCATCTATACACCTGCAACCTCTGCCTGCAACACTCGGGGCATTACTCGGGGATGCGAATGCCTATCTTTGGAAAAATATTTGAGACTATAATTAACCGCAGTATCACCGCCCAAATTAGTCATGTTATCGACGACTCCCAGCACGGATTTCGTCGTGCGCGGTCTACTACTACGAATCATATCGTATTTGTAGACTATGCTACATCCCAGATGGATTGTCGTGTCCAAGTAGACACCACCTATTTCGACCTGAGAAAGGCGTTTGATGTTGTGGACAACGACATTCTTTTATCAAAGCTTTCTTGTCTTGGTTTTACTCAGAGTCTTCTATTTTTTGTGGCCGATTACTTGAGAAACCGAAGACAATATGTCCAACTCGGCAGCTACCTTTCTGATGACTACTTCACAAGATCGGGCGTCAGTCAGGGGTCGACTTTGGGACCCACGCTGTTTCTCGTAATGATCAACGATCTTCCCCGTGTACTGAGTACAGCCAAGTGTTTAATGTTTGCAGATGACATGAAGCTATTCCATGGCGTTAGTGATGCTTCGGACTGTGTCGACCTTCAACGGGATATAGAAGCGGTTGCTGAATGGGCTAAAATAAACAACCTACATTTTAACGTCTTTAAGTGCAAAACAGTTACATACACTAGATCTCGTGCGCCTATAAGCCATCAGTATTCTTTAGAGGGAAATATTCTGGAGAGGGTGGACTCAATTCGAGACTTGGGCGTCATCATGGACAGTGGGCTAAACTTTAACGAGCATATTACGACCATTTGCAAAAAAGCTAACAGAACTCTGGGTTTCATAACTCGAACTGCCTCTCAGTTCAGAGATATTAGCATCCCAGTCATGCTTTACAACGCATATGTTCAAAGTATGCTTGAATTTGGTTCTATAGTGTGGGACCCAAGATCTAAAAAGTACAGTCTCATGGTAGAGAGAGTACAGAGAAAGTTCGCCAGGTACCTCTATAAAAGAAGTTACGGGTATTATCCTTTTCTTTTCCCTTCGTTATTTGTCTCAGGAATGGTCGGACTTGACACTCTGGAGCTTAGGCGTAAGCTATTACTCGTGGTCCACTACTGTATGCTGATGCGTAACAAGGTGGACAATCCTTCAGTGCTGAGTCAGCTTAGCTACTTTGTGCCACAGAATTACATCCGTGCTGGTCAGCGACGTAGGCATCAGTTGTTAGCGCTCCCACCCAAGTTACGCACGTGTAATGCTCATAATGCACCCACGGCGAGGGCTGTGAAGCTCATCAACCGTTTTCTTAACGATGTCCAAAATGCTGACATACATGCTGACTCCATTAGTAGCATCTCTAAATGTCTTGTATTTTATTTAAGTATCTGGTATGACAATGTAAACGCTTTGGGTTAGCCTGTAAGTTTACAATTGCAATTTAGTAAATAAATAAATAAATAAATAAATAAACTCTTTCAATCCTTGTTCTGTAGTGTCCCGTAGGTATAATAGGTCCGCCGAAAGACCTCAAGTCTCTTCAGCATATATCAAACCAGCACCACGCGATCAAATGAAAACGATCCAAAGCAAAATACAAAGCCTTGAAAACCGAGAACCAACCGTAACCTACTAAGTAAGTCAAAGCTTGTTCCTCTGTGACAGAATTATATCGAATCAATTCAGCGTTTTCATTATCCGATATTGGACGGCTGTTTGTCCCGGCCGGCCTTTGGCTTGGAGCCAAGACCTTACATTGCATAACGCTCGAGTTACTGCTGCATTTCTCCAAATAATGGCGTCTCTAAATGGTTTATTACAGCATTATTTTAATTTATGACCGATTAAACTTCTAGGAAGCTAGGCAAAGTTGTACAGTTTGTTTGATTGTAAGCCTTCTCAAGGGCAGTATTTGAAATGTTTGGGTATTGCAACAAATGTAAGATGGATTGCTGAACGAACGGATGACCCTCACGTTTTCAAAATGTCTAATTGAATATCTATGTAATTATACAGGATTGTTTTCTTTATTTATTAAATTTAAATAACGTTTGTGGTGCACTTGTTTAGCAGGTGAGCTTATAACCCAGAAACCAAGAGGATACGGATTCAACTACGCCTACGCCTACGGTACACATACTCGTAGTTATGCACAGAAGTAAAGCTTAAGTACATGTATCGTCTCTGATCGTTGTTTTACCCTAAGGAGCATTACTCCAGGTCCGCAAGTTTCCTAAGAAATAAGAATCCATGCAGACCACCTCGGTAGGACTACCTAGGGGTAGCAGTCCAGATTATGTAAGTATTTTTTTATTGTGAATTGGCTTGCATTTGACCACTATGTCACCTGATGGTAAGCGACGATGCTGTCGACGATCTAGCACGCTTGTAGATTGTAGCTATCGGGCAAGACCGACTCTAGCAGGGAGTTCCACTCGTTAGCAGTGCGCATAAGAAAAGTGAAAGTATACCTATATCGTTGAATTTAATTTCTCGATGTTATTTTATTCATCCTTTAAACTTTTAGAAAGCGCCTGGCACCTGGCACATAACTAGCATCAAATAATGCGTGGCTGTTAAACTCCTCAAGCATTAACTGTCGGTAAAGAGCCCTATTTGTAAAGCTCATGTCAATGTCAAATCATTCACGGCAGGAGGTGGCGCCGCGACACTTTGATTTACATCGTCAATTCATCACGACCCTGAGCATTCAGCGAGCACGATCGATTCTTGGAGACAAAGCTAACGCAAACCTGAGTTGACTCGGTTAGTTATGTACCAGCCATATTATATTCTTGGAGACAACGCAAAAGCAAACTTGACGTGTCTCTATAGATAAGAGTTGATATTATTATTGATATTTGCTTCATAGCGGTACCAAGGAGCTTGTAAAACTTTTCAGGCAGAACGTGCACAAAATACGGATGTAGATTTGGAGCGAAACCCTTTGTGATATTTATAGACCTTATCCGTTATCTATTGCCTTGAAGTTTTCCCTGGTTTGTTCCACAGACCACTTTTACTTTCAGTCTTACGAGTTTTTTTCTTATTCCTCCGACTACTCTCGTCTTTTTTTAAATTTCCGTTATCTACATCTACCATATTTTCAACCAGTATTGAAATCAAGTTTTGTAACGACAACCCCAACTACCTACAAGACCAATTGATCGAAGTACAGCAGCAGGTAGAATATATATCAGGCGACAACAAGGAATATTTGACTTTCTTTGAGTACGAGGTATTCTTGCGTGTAAGAATGCTCACGGAGGGAACGCGTGTCTCTGTTCGGGCTTTGTTGTCACTCATAACTTCCAACATAACGTACACACATTCTATACACATTGGGGTATGTTCTAGACATGGGTGACAACTAGACAACAATTTCACTACGTAACTTTAACTTGAAGTTGAGTTATGTTCAGGGAAAGTTAGAGTAAGGACTAAAATATTTATTAAATTAAAAACTTGTAATTATTAAAAACATTTTTTTATGTAGAATGCAAAGAAGTGAACGGTCCACTGGTGGAAAGCGGTCACCGTTGCCTCCGGACATCTGCGACGTCAGAAGTCGACATGAGGGCATCAATCGGTACTCATCACCTTGCTAAACCTAGCTTCGGTGTTACTGGATAAATGTTGCAGTAGGTTTGTGTTTCTTCATCATCAGCCCATCACGTTCCCACTGCTGGGACAGGGGTCTTCCCTCATAGAGAGAGAATGGGCCATAATCCACCACGCTGGCCCAGTGCGGGTTGGTGGATGTCACATGTCCTTGAATTTTTTGTGACAAATTCTTGGACATGCCGGTTTCCTCACGATGTTTTCCTTCACCGTTTTCGGAGCGAGTGTTAAATCCGCACATAACTTAAGAAAGTCAGTGGTGCGGGGCCAGCGGGATTCGAACTCGGGTGCGTCGGATCGAAAGTCGCACGAGCTCCCACTGAGCCACACTCGCTCTACTTGTGTTTCTTACCTGGCTATATCTATATCATATTATTATATTATCTCTTGACTCGGAAATGGGCCCATAACAAATAGAAAAGCTATGTCTCAATAACTGCGAATTAATTGGTATCGTCTCCAATTTCCATCACAAGGTCACGGGCTCCCATTAAAAGCATGCCTACAATAAAAAAATGGAAAAAAAAACAATAAAATGGCTCCTAGCTTTGGCCCGAAGTCATAGTATTCCGGCGCTACAGGGAGCCGAAGTTAATTCCCTAATCGTAGCTTTAGTGTTTATAAATTGTATATAATTATGTTAGTATGTAAGGTATATTTTTTTGAGCCTCGGGTACTTTTAATTTGTTAAATGTATTATTGCCTGAAATAAATGAATTTATTATTATTATTAAAAAAAAACAATGAGTTTTGTGTAGTAAATAGAAAGAAGGAAGGAAAGAAAATACATTTTTTAGACAACCACACAATTATAGAACAAACATAAAACATAGGTATTATAATATATCATTATATAGGTATAGTGTTTGTAGTTGCTGAGGCGAAGTAGTCATTAGTCACTAGCGCAGGCGTAAGGAAGTGCATACCACCGAGGTCATCTACCGGATGTGATAATCTCCATCACCCGGATATTAGCATGCGTTCACTTTTGCTACTACAAAATGGGTTATTCCCAAAGTACTCCATTCTTTTGTTCCAAGAAGATAAGAATCCCATACATTAATTCTCAAATTACTCCAAAGAAATAAATAACCAATTGTCATGACCACATTTGTATTCCTTGCCTGTAACAATGTGACGCAACTTTATTGAGATATGATCACGTACGGACGTAGGCCTGTCATTGTTTTTACGTGATAGAAACAAGCTGTGTCCGGATTTGTTTGGAGTTACTTGAAACTTTTGATCCTTTCACTGAATTTGTTGTCAACTCTTCACTACTTGGGATATAAAAAAGTTTTATCGAACAAACTTCTATTTCAAGTACAGATACCGAATATTGTACTTTTCTCGTCTCTGCAGAGTACGTGGGGTGCTAGTTTTAAACCTCACAAATAAATTTGACATTAAAAATCACAAAAAAACATTTTTTGCTCACAATATGTATTTTACATATTTGGAAGGTATTGTAGTTTAGTATACAAGTGGTCCATAATAAAAACAAAAAATAAAATCAATTAGTCACCTGTGATTTCAAAAGCTACTAGCATTTGTTTTATCATATAAGTGTTGCTTTATATTAGTAGTTAATGTAGTTTTAGTGTGTTGTATTCTTCAGGAGAGTGTGCTCAAGAACTGCACAATCTGATCCCCCCCCCCATCACTATTTTACCATCGGACAACTAGACGATCGGCACATCGTCACCCCTACATGGTGGACCTTCCGCCTGTCCGTACTAAGCTTTTCGAATCATCCTTTTTGGTGCGAACGTCGGAGAAGTGGAGAACGCCTTGCCGTCTTCCGTGTCCACATAAATACAATCTGGTCGTCGCTTCCCATTAGGTGAGATCGTGGTCAAACGCTGACACAGTCAGATGTAAAAAAAATATTTGTAATAACGGCATTCGCCCTTTAAAAGTGGGAGAAACTATTAATTGATATTATAGTTTGATCACGTTTGTCACCAAATTAAAAATTGTACACCGGTCAGAGTGCACAAACGATACGAAGGGTAGAGTGTGTTCAAAACAACAAACTAGATATTTGAATGATTATTATTGTCATGTTTACATTGTTCTGTGTCATAGGCTCGTTGGCACGTGCTTATGATGTTTATCAGACTTCCTTTTTCGATGGCAAATAGCGACTTAATCGGAGACTAATTAAACAAACTGCCTATTCGTTCTTGTAGAGGTAACAATGAAGCTCTATATAGTTCTTCAGGGTCTCAAACACTGAGAATTTACATACGAAACGATTATAGCACTATTATTTAGTCTGAGGTATACGAAACGCGAAACAGAAACACGAGTTGCTTGGTCGTTGGTTCATGTGAGGGATTGGTCGTGAGGATCGTAAGGGGATTTTCGATCCTACAGAATGGAGTTCGAATCCCGCTAGGCCACGCACCAATGAACTTATCAAGTTATGTGTGGATTCAAAACTCGCTCTTAAACGGCGAAGAAAAACATCGGCACGAACCGATGTTCAAAAACTACAAAATTTCCAGAACATGTGACATTTTAGTAGATGCATGCCGCTTTGTGCCAGCATGGTGATTATGGGACGTACTCTCTCTGAGAGAAGGCCCGTGTCCCAGCAGTGGAGACGTACCTAATGGGCCGATGATGATGATTGACCGTGAGCGATTGAGGCTTAACGGGAACTCGTGCAACTTACGATCCGACGCATTGGAGTTCGAATCCCGCACCAGTGACGGATTTAATGCTCGCTGCAAAAACGGTAAAAGGAAACATCGAGAAGAAACCGGTATGTCCAATAAATCACAAAAATTCAAGAACATGTATCCACCAACCGGCACTGGGGCAGTGTGGCGGATTATAGGCCGTACTCTCTGTTTGAGCACCAGAGTCGCGGGCGGAGGCGCGGCTGCGGGGCACGGAGGCCGCGAGCTGCGCCCGCCACTTCGCACCATCGCGACGACACCACGCGTCATATTATTTCACTGTATTCGTTACGCCTCGTGATACAGATTATACCTATTTTTATACAGTCCACTTTCATTCATCAGTCCCAGCTAGGACCCTAAACACTCTCTCCGAGAGAAAGCCCTTGTCCCATCAGTAAGAACGTAATGGATAGATGACTCACCAGATATGTTGAACTTGTCATCGTCGTAGTAGGCCGTGTTGACGTCATCCTCGTCTTCAACCAGCAGCTCGTCGGGCAGGTCTGCGCGGCGCCGCGTGGCGTTGGGCGCGCCACTCACGCACAGCACCCACACCAGCGCCAGCGGTACCACCGCCTCCATGCCG
This sequence comes from Petrophora chlorosata, assembly GCA_951640565.1. Taxonomy (NCBI): domain Eukaryota; kingdom Metazoa; phylum Arthropoda; class Insecta; order Lepidoptera; family Geometridae; genus Petrophora; species Petrophora chlorosata. The sequence continues at coordinate 17,428,897 of OX621196.1, read as the reverse complement.
ACATCACCGCGCGCGACCCCCACGCCTCTACCTCTGCAACAAACGTACAACGTTTTATAGAACGTGTTATAGAATTGATTGTTATTTTTTATTTATTTATCAAAACAAACATTTCAATTATTGTTAGGTTAGTGTAAATGTAACTTAAGTCTTTTTTAAAAAAAATGCCTATTATATGGCTATCAAAATATATAACCATATCCCAATAAATATAAAAATATGCCAATGCACATATTCAAAACAAAATTACATAGCTGGTTACTGCACTTCCCCTTCTACTCCCTTGATGACTTCTTTAAATGTAAAGTGAAGGTATATTAAATGTATTATTAATGATTATTACCTATTGTATCTCATGATCACGACATAACTCTATATTTTATTGTACTTTGACATTATTAATAAGGGACTGACAATAACTAACAAATAATGACATGTATTAAATTAATTATCATAAATATTTGTACACTGAAAGGTAGAACATGATGGTAATATTTAGTTTTCTTTGATGATGGAATCTATACCTAATAAATCTCAACATCTTTATCTGTACACATGTTTCGGACAAATTTATTTCATTTCATTAGTAATGTCTTAAAACCTAGGTTAGGTTTGTCTACGGTTCTCGATGATTTTATAGCAACTTTTTAAGGTAAGTCTTACAAAGTGATAGGTACCTTGGCAGAAATCAATAACGTGATAATGCACATCGCACGCACACACGCATCTCCGGCAACAAGGAGGCGGTCAGGTGAGTCTTCCGACTTGTAATAGTGTGATCTGTCTATAATCACAGAATACTTAGGGTCAGAAGCATCACTCCGCAAAGAAATTTAAACAAATAGCGACTCTTGCAATGACGCAATAAAATTCAATTCAGCTCGCGTAGCGCTGCATACCTACCCGTCGTATTAACCTACAGAGCGCCTCTCTTTCTATCGCATAGCTCTTATCTCTTACTTATGACGCGTCACGTGTAACGACGCGCGACCCGCTGTCGGTGTCCGGCTATGTACTTGTAGCTTCGTAGCGTAGGGCGGAGTGCGCTAGGCCTGCTATAATGCGAATTTGTCAATGTGTGCGTAAGCGCTGCATGAATAAAGGATGCTCCATTTTATAGTGTGATTACTTTAGAACATATTTCTTAGAGACTTTTAATATTTGTTGAAACGAGCAAGTCGCTTACTTGATGGTAAGCCGCACGCCTGCCCGTATCAATTGCAGTGCCACCCAGAACGGGTATCTAACACCATAAAATGCACTGCGTAGCATTGCATTAGCTCGTCACCCCGAGTCATCAGATATTAAATCTCAAATGCCTGGTAATATCGCTGGCTAAAATGCCCTTCAAACCGGAACACAGCAATACTTGCGCACTACTGCTTGACGGTAGATTAACTGGCAAAGCTATGGTACCTACCTAGACGGCCTTCCGCATACAAGAGACCTACCACAAGTAAACGTTTCGTTACTTCTAATTTTTATATTTTTAATTTTGTTTGTTACTTGTAAATGTTTGCAAGCCCTCCTTGAGCGATGTTTTCTGTATAGCCTAGTTAAATAATCGAAACATGATCATCAATAGTTCTATTCACCATTGTGTAGCCACGGCTACACTTCAGGTCTATTTTCAGCAACCAACGTCATTACCATACTGTTGATGACAGTGATACGTATACCGATGGGCTTTACATGATCGACATGTACATCCCGTCCAGAGAATGTGCGAGTAAGTGCGATTTTGATATCAACTTTATTACCATGTCGCTTTTAGATCTATTTTCACTATAACAAATATCAAAATTGTTATAGTGAAAATAGGCTATCAAAACAAAGTCTTTCTGGTGTAGTGGTGGAGCAGATTGGCTTAAATCTCATACATCTCTAATGATAATTCTTACGCTATTTAGTATTTTGGCACTACGATTGCTTTAATATACGATACTTGTTCAGTATAGATAGATAGATAGAAAACACTTTATTGCAAAGAAATTACATAATGAACACATCTTTTTTATGATAAGTACAATAGGCGGTCTTATCGCGATCTCTTCCAGAAAACCGTATGCTACAGAGTGACAATATTTAGACAGTATATTGTTTAACTCTATATAGGTTTAATAGCCATACACTACGTGTAAGTATGTAACAGTTGGACGTGACGTCGTCAATTCACTACTATTATGTTGTTAACTTTACTGTTGTCTATAATTTTGAAACCGGACATTCATTCAAGCGGGTCAATGCCCTTCATGTAGCACGGACTTCTTATGTAACTTAACAATAGGTACTCTATATTATTGTTCTTGCACAGCTAACCTTATAAATAATGCCATCATGGCGATGTCGTCTTGGTTTTGACGTTGTTTTTGATCCTGACATACCAAAGATCCACGTGCAGCTTAAACATTTTTGTATTATAATCAGGGGATTTTACCCTACACATTGGTATATTTTTCATCCCCTGCGTTCCAACTTGATATAGCACATATAAATGAAGATCTAGATCTAGATCTAGATTGACTGGACTACAACGTAAAATGGGAAGAAAGAAAAGTATAAAAATTAAGATGTAACCTTGCATATCTTGACCATAAGGTTCATATTGCCTATTCTATATTTACATCAAGGTCAATACGCTAAGATTAATACTGTGTATCGTCGTGCAAGCATTGGACGTTGCGCCCGTACGTGTTCGCGCATAGACCGACTGTCGGCTAGCTTATTCATAAGCACGGCCGTTGTTTCTACAACTGCCATGCCGAGATTTCATAAATAAAAGGTCGTATCAGATAAGGGAAATAGTATTCCGTAATGTTAAATTCTAATGGGAAAAGCATACTGTTCGTAATTATATACAAGACAAAAATGCTTGGAACATTCCACTTCTGGCTCTAGGCTTGTGACCTGTGATCCGACAAAAGAGGCCTGGAAGCTATCTTCCAGGCCTCTATTGTCGGAGTACAAAAACTTTATGTTGTTTTGTGTTGTGGTGTAAGAGAATATAGATGTCATGGCCTTCGCGAGAAAGAAAGACAGGAAGAAAACCGAAAAGTCTCCTTACAAAATAAGGAACGACAAAATGACATGGACAACCTCTACAGTTGCCGGGTTTGGATTTTCATTTCGCCTATACTTTTCTCGCGGCTTCATCCGCATACGACAGAGGAATTAGACCATTTTAGCAAGGGGTGTCCCTCTCACCTTCGACAGTTCTTTATTTCGACACAACACTTATTTGAACAAATATAGTTCGACTAGTCATTGTTTCAACTGAACATAATTCGACAAGTTTAGTTCGACGGAAAATACTTCGACAACACGAATGTCGAAGTATTTTATGTCGAAGTATTTTCTGTCGAAGACAAGACTTTCCTAGTATACGAATAGATTAAGCTGTATCTCTAGTTTTTTTATTTTATTTATTTATTATAAGATGCACAATACAAATAACAATCATTGCTTATATTAAGTTACAATTATTTTAGTTTAGATCTGGATTGCAATTCAAACAAATATGCTTTCAGCAAAATAAAGTATTGAACGGGAACTTTTGTCTTGATGTAATGTAACTACTGTTTAAGTTGGGACCAAACCCTGTTCTAAAACCGAATCAAAATCCGCTTAGCAGTGTTCGAGTTTACTGGTAAAAATCTTATACGTTACAGTTTTATATTAGTACCTACAGATTCCGAGATAAAGCAAAAGAAATCCTTATTTCTTCAGTGTACCGCCCTTTACGTTACAGAGGGCTGGTGTTGCCCCAAAATCCCTTCTCGCTTCGTCCATGAATGGAAGAATTATTTTTATCAAGTAGTTCCTTTCGCAGGAATTCAATTTCAGTACAATAGTCACAAAGCGTTCGCCGAAGCTGTATAAAAACAGGGAAATTTTGAGAGAAGCTTAACGAACTTTTGGTTTCTTTGAAATAAGACTTAATATCAAGTAATATGTAGATAGGAATATTTAATCTGTTTATAAAATAGCTTTGAGTGGGCGGTATTTTTGGGTAAGTATATACGACTGGAGCGAGTGTGGCTCAGCGGGAACTCGTGCGGCTTACAATCCGGCGCACCCGAGTTCGAATCCCGCTGGCCCCGCACCATGGACTTTCTTAAGTTATGTGCGGAATAACGTTCGCTCTAAAAACGGTGAAGGAAAACATCGTGAGATAATCTGCATGTCCAAGAATTAAACATAAACATTCAAGGACATGTGACATCCACGACCCCCACTGGGCCAGCGTGGTGGATTGTAGCTCATACTATGAGAGAAGGTCCGTGTCCCAGCAGTGGGAACGTGGCTGATGTTGATGATGATGATATACGACTACACGGTTAAACCGATCTCGATCTTGAAAGAGAAAGAAAATGAAAGAAAAAAATCAACCAGGGAAAGACAAAGGGTAATTCTTATTCCAATTTAACACGTCGTCCCACAAATATTATAAATGCGAAAACTTGTGATGATGGATGGTTGTTACCTACCCAATCACGCGAATATTACAGAACGGATTTTGATGAAATCCTTTCTACTTCCTACTAGAAAGAAAGAAAATTATTTATTCCTGCAAAACTGCACACAACAACATACAAATACACGGGTCCTTTAACAAAAACAATGTCTACAATAATTATAATGCGTCCGTGTACGTAGATAGCTGCCGTGCACAGTGTTGCCAGAAAAGTTCTGAGCTCAGCTTTATGTTGTGATTGTATCACAACGCTGGTTTTCAGCTCCGACCTTTGGTGACGCACGGACATACTCGTAATAATTTAACTATATGCAGTATAAAATATATAAAAGATATATATAAAAGATTACCCGAACATAATATGGCATATTTTAAATGTAATATAATATAATAAGTAGGTACATATGAATAGTGCTTCATACAAAAATATGCAATAATATTGTAAATGCGAAAGATGGATGGATGGATGAATGGATGGATGTTTGTGACTCAATCACGCAAAAACTACTGAACGGATATACGAACGGCGATAAGTAAGTTTTGATTAAATTATGTGTAGGTACCTACATTCACTTCAGTAGGAATCTGTTCAAAATCCGTAGGTAGGTAGGTAGGATAGTGTACTAAGTGGACTAGGTCCTGGAAAAGAACATAGGCTACTTTTATCCCGGGAAACCGCGGGTGGAACCGCGGGGCGCAGCTAGTTAGTTATATTATTATTATTCACATATTTATTTATAATCCTAAGATTTTTATTGTATATACAATATATCTATAAAAATATATATACAAAAATATTATAAAAAAATGTAAACCTAGCGTGCCGCCGGCGGCGGGGCAGGGCCCAAACTAACGGTGTACTACAGTACGACTTATTTTTATTATAACCAAATCCCCCGCGCAGTCGCGGGCAGAAACTAGTCTTGTTATACAGATTAACCATTGTGTACTGGCACCCACTCGTCATTTCAAAATCAACTCTCAAACTTAACATTTGAGAGGTTCCAAGCGAAACGTAACGAGGGTACCTAGCTCTGGTTTTCTGTATGTTTTTCATTTTCCGTTTGAAGAGGGTTTTCAATCAAAGCTATTTGCAGATATTAGACTTTTTTCTATATTTTACTGGCTAATGCTTCGCAGATTTCTGTCTTTCATCTTGATTTCGAAACCGGTTTTGAACTTGTAAATGCTAAAGGTCAACAGTTATTCGTCACAAGTTCTTCGTTTTCTCTACATTTAACATAATCTTGTATGTCCTGAAGAAATCGCTCTAAGCGATAAGGCCGCCCATTGTACCTCAAATGTATGTATTTTGTCATTATTATTTCTTTATTTTTTTGAATGCTGTGTTTTTTTTATGGAATTGTGTGATGAGACAAGCAAGTCATTCTCCTGATGGTCAGCGCCACGCCTGTCCATAACAGTGTAGGCCTGTTGTCCCTGTATGCCTTGTCCCCGCTACGGGAACAACAGGACGTCATTAAATTTTCAGAAAGTAATTTTCCTATATAAAGTTTACTTTACTTTATCAACGGAAACAGATTAAGGGGACATGGGGACATATTTTTAAATATTTAATTAAAGTACCATTGTCCCCGTTTGACGGGGACACGGCTTACGGGGACAACGGACCTACCCCCATAACAATTGCAGTGCCACTTAGAACTTAATTTGGTGTGCAATAAAGTGTTATTGTACTGTATGTCCGCCTATAATTTGTTAACTTGGCGTTAGGTAGGTTCAATTTATTCCGTTGGTCGTAGTATTCCGTACCTTGGATTATTTATGATATATGTAGATCATTATAATCCAAGTTTATTAAGTTCAGGTCAAGACCCCAATTGCGTTTAAGAAATCCACTTTCATAAGGCGACTCACTATCGCTGGAAGGAATCTCGATCTAACCTTGAAGTGATTGATTGTTCCTACTGAGCCCTCACTCGAAAAACTTTCAAAACACATATTCGTGTAACGTAAAGTAAGTCTCGTGACTGAACAAACTTGTGCGACTTCAAATCTGAAACACTAACTTCGAAACCGCACCAAATATTTTATCTGAGCGCACCAATAACTGATCTAAAGGTGAGGTGCCACTGAACGGGCCATAGTTTTTAACCCCCGACGGAAAAAGGCCCCTCCTTTTTCTGTTTTAAGTTTGACCACTATGTGTGTCTGTCTGTGGCACCGTAGCTATTAAACGGGTCAACCGACTTGCATGCGCTGGCTGTCACTATAATATGTCTCCTCGCTAAAAATCAAAATGTAATCCTGCCATTTATTTATTTATAAGCATTTTGAAAAAAATATTTATTATATTATATTATATTATTAATATGCACGCATTCGGTTTTATAGTGAAACTTATTTAATGGGCTCATTAATATTCACTTTAAATATTCAAACAAACAAATATATGAGTTCTTACAAATGATATGGGTTCGTAATGATTCATCAAACGGACGTAATGATCTGAATGAGACTGAAGTAGAAAGATAAGAATGTTATGGCCTCCTTATAATAAAAGACGGAACCTTACCAATAAAGACTAATCGAAAAGGCGATAGAAATAAAGCGACCGATTGCTTGCAAAGCACCGCTTTGCCGTGTAAAAATTCCTTGATCAAAGAAATGAAGATCTTTTCTTGAATAATAAAATCCCAAGTGCATATTAAAAAAATAATAATAATATTACATTGTCATCGGACTTAGACAAGTATGCAAAATTTCAACTCCGTAGGATAAGAGGAATTGGTTGTGATTCAACTTTGAAAGATTTGACCCAAACAAACAAACATTACATTTATTACCTACGACGTTATTATCTTGGATCGTATCCACACGCCTGCTACAAAAAAACAGGATGTTCATATATAGCTAAGTACGCCCCTTTTTAATAATTAGGTACCTATAAATATATAGGTACCTAATTATTAATAAGGGGCGGTATTTACAGGTACCTAGCCTATTCTATAGTGATTATTCTGAAGCATTGTGTAAATCGTTTAGTTACATCTATCAATTACTTATCGTGTTCTAGAAATTAGTTAAACTGTTGGAATGTGGAAAACGTCCCGCGATACACATACTACACTGGTATAGTGACGGAATAATTAAAGTAAAGGGGCAATCAATGCAGCAATATCAACATAGGTATATTTTTTCAAAATCATCCTTATCCGCGTCATCATCATCATCTGCCTGCCTGAAGCGCTTTACGCCATCATTTTTGTAATTTCTGTAGAAAGGTTTAGTTTAGATGAATAAAAAATTTATAAATACAAAATACAAAACTCTTACCACTTTACAAAATAAATCCTACTAATATTATAAACGCGAAAGTTTGTAAGAATGGATGTATGAATGTATGAATGTACGTTTGTTACTCTTTCATGCAAAAACTACTGAATGGATTTTGATGAAATGTGATATGGAGATAGCTTATACCCTGGATTAACACATAGGTTACTTTTTATCCTGGGAAACCGCGGGTGAAACCGCAGGGCGCAGCTAGTAAACAATAATAGCACAAAATTCCTAAAAAAGTATTTTTTTGGTGTATAATACTTATATATTTAGGGCCAGGTCGTTAGAAAGCAATAAATCGAGATAACAGAATGATAACGTCTAATCTAGCTTCGAATGTTGGAAATTGTGTTGTGTTGGTCATGACAATGGTACTACAATTTTGTGCATTGATTCAATATTTTTTTGTTTCGGCATTTACCTCAACAATACAGAGAGTGACAAATTTGTTTGTTGTTATTGCCGCAACGGAGACGTAATATAACACAATTAATATTATAAATAAATATATAGCATATACAATAGAAAACAAAGCGCAATAATAGCAAATACAAAGCGTTTTGGTTCCACGTTTATATTGCGTAATGTATGGAATGGAAATCCTTGCCGTCTTCTCTGTTTCCTGATAACTACAATTTGAGTATCTTCAAGGCTAGAGTGAATAGGTATCTTCTAAATCTACGTGCTCCATCTTCGGCCAAATCCTCGCTTAGCATCAGGCAAGATAGTGGTCAAACGTAGATTTATCATAAATAGAAAAAAATAGCATTTGAAAGATTACAATCTGGATTTAAAATATCAAAAGTTAATTTGAAAGTGACGTCGCGAAGGCAGTTTAATTCCCCCACTGTACAGTTAGTTAAAGAGTTGTCCACAATATTTGTGTTGTTACTTCGTGTTTATTATTCGGTTGATATTTATGTGTGATTGTAATCAACTTTGCTTTAACATGGACTCGGTTGTAACTAATTATAGTTGTAATTAGTCTTTAATTTTAAAGCTAAAAGACACTTGTTACATTGTTAAAATACTTGGAGTGTTCGTTTTCTGCTTATTTTGATTAGTTATGTTGTGATCAGGGAGAGGGGGGGGCAAGATACAGCAGATTAAATGATGTGTGATTTCAGGTATAATTTATAACTTATTTCTTTTAGGAAAAACGCCATTAACAAAAAACTCAAAGTCAATACGAACGGCACTTTGAAAGTGTAAAAACAAAAAAGTGTGCCGCGGATCCAAAGCGTAAACTCCCGGAAGAAGAACATCCTAATTGTCCGAAACCTGGTCGGAGTTAATTCGACACAATCATAACGTGAGTGTAGCCGTTTATATTTATAATGAATATTTCGACTCACGATAGTTTCCAAAGTTTAAATGAATAATAAAGTGTTTATCTATCTATCTATCTGGTTATATACATTCTGATAATTGGACAGATTTTCCGGGTAACACTTTATGCTTGCATAAATCATAAATCCACATACACCTTTCACGTGTGTAAAGTGAAAAACACTCAGGACATTTAGAAATGGATGAGAAAAATTAAAATATACATTTTTTATGGTATTTTTGATGATTTGACCGTGATAACGTCCGAGTAACACTTAATTGTTTGCAGCGCCAGAGAGCTCTTGAATACTCTTGAATACTATTCGGTGTTTATGGTGAAAAACACAAAAATTAAAACATTCATTTCATATAATATTTTTGCTGATATATTTGCCGATTTGACCCTGATAACGTCCGGGAAACACTTTATGATTGGCAGCGCCAGATAGCTCTGTCACACACCTTTTACGTGTGTATAGTGAAAAACACTCAGGACACGGGTCAGAAAATTTTAAATGTATTTTTTCCAAATTTTAAATGTCCTGATTGTTTTTCACTATATGTATACACGTGAAAGGTGTACGAAAGAGCTATCTGGCGCTGCCTCAGAACTACAGAAATATTATTTGAAAATTAAGTTTCTGGTGTTTTTGTTCAAACTTTGTTTCAAAAGTCCTGAGGGATTCTCATAATATACAACTAAAAGCTGTCCTTCAATGCTTTCTGATGTTGCATTTCATAAAGTGTTACTCGGAAGATGTAGGACTCAAAAAATATTAAGTAGACCCATTCGAAATCGTGATAATGATGTTCCGAATTCACACGTAAATTGGTATTGCAACTGCTATCTGACATCTGAAAAAAAATGTGGACTTCTTAATTTGGTCGGGTTATCAAAGGCCGCTAACTTTAGGCCGCTAACTTCACACCGGTGCACAGTATGAAAAATGACCTCAAAAATGGTCTTCCACTTTTTAGATCTCTATTCGATAGAGTAAATGGTTTCAAATGCACGAGTAGAACTCCCGAACATCAAATGTACTTTTTACATCCAGAGATATGATTTTTTAAATTTTATTTTGTTTTTTTTTAATATTTAAAAATTATGGTTTTAATATACATTTTTATAATTCTACTAGTGTTATCATATGAGGGTTCTGCGTAGGCATATAATGTATGATATAATCAGATGCTAACTTCGATAGAATTTTTTATACTTACATACTTTCACATTCGCAGCCGAACGAAGTTGTGACGCGTCGCTAGTCAGGATAGGGTAATATTATCCAGTCGCGGATGAATTCAGGGTTAGTTGTAACTTATATCTTTCAAAAACTATGTTACTAGATTTCGGTAGCACATTAGCATTTAATTTCAAACGCTTGCCGCAGTGACCTTCACTTTTTCACCTTACTAAACAGGCTCAGTTTCGCTACTTACCGATATAATAAAAGTACGGTATCAATCGAAAAATTTGATATTCCGGTAACATTATTCCTTACCTACCGTTTTTTATCAACCGAAAAGTTATTTTGCTCTGGTTGTTGCGTCTAGGCGAATGTAATTTTATATTTAGTACTACCTAATAAATGATTGCCACAGAATACTAAGGGACAGAAGCATCACTCCGCAAAGAAATTTAAACAAATAGCGACTCTTGCTACGTATGACGCAATAAAATTCAATTCAGCTTGCGTAGCGTTGCATACCTACCAGTCATATTAACCTACAGAGCGCGTCTTTTTCTATCGCATAGCTCTTATCTCTTCTGACGCGGCACGTGTAACGACGCGCGACCCGCCGTCGGTGTCCGGTTATGTACCTACTTGTAGCTTCGTACCTACAGTGCGGAGTGCGCTAGGCCTGTTATTGCCGAAATTCATTATTATTTTCGATAACTTTCTCAGAAAATATTTCTTTTACCTACTTCATGGAGTATAATCGTCGTTGTTTTACTTCTATCCCCGCTGATTGGTTTGTGGCCGTGCGTAGCCAGCCATATCATGTTATTTATTTTAATTACCTTAATATTATAATTGTCATTAGAATAAGAAATTTATTAGTTATGACATCTATGTTAGTACATTGTCATAAAACAATAATAGGTATACCTATCATAACTGTAAGATTTTATTTATCCATAATCTCGATGATACCAAAGAAAACTAACTATATGATACCTTGAAGATATGGCAAGAATCTGGAAGACTTTGCATTGAAAGTGTTCATTTCAAACTTCGATGAATTACGTAAACTAACATCAAAAAAAATTAATTGAATAATATTTTTAAGACAAGCTTTTAACAAATTCGTAATCGGAACCGCGAGCATATTAAAATGAGCCCAAACACTAGTAGTTTACGATTATCCGGCGTTCCTTTGCCTGCCTTCCGTTTCCATCATTAGATCAGCTGGCTGTCACCATAATATTGCATTGTCATCGGACTTTGACAAGTATGCAAAATTGCAACTCCGTAGAATAAGAAAAAGTGGTTCTGACTCAACAACTCAACAAGATTTGACCCAAACAAACAAACATTGCATGTTAAATAAAAGCTTGTGAAAACAAGAAAAATAAAGCGTCTCAAATCAGCTTCATCACTACATAGTATAAAACAAAGTCGCTTTCTCTGTCCCTATATCCCTATGTATGCTTAAATCTTTAAAACTACGCAACGGATTTTGATGCGGTTTTTTTTAATAGATAGAGTGATTGAAGGGGAAGGTTTATATGTATAATAACCTTGCAAAGCCGGGGCGGGTCGCTAGTAAATAATAATAATCAGCTTATATCAAGCTACGTAAGCTCCTGTTTGATTCAAAAGCCTTCAAGGGTTGCATGTTTCACTGCATCTAATACCGCACTGCAGGGCAAACGCGCCGCATTAAATTTCCAACCCTCTACTTATATATTTAAGGTTGAAAGTGATGAAAAGCAACTGGCTCTGATTTACGGCCTGAAACATGATTGGCAATATGTAAAGGTGAAAAGGCGTGGAAGGCAGACTCGATTAAATCTGAAGAGCCACGTCTAAGTTGTTAATAGGTTTTTCGTATACAAACTTGTACTACTTTGCGCCTATTATTTTATTTTAGCGCCCACAGAAATACTCCAATTGATTGTTACCACTTAAAAAGATACTCAATTTTTTTTTTAATTATTTATATTTAAGCTTTAAAGCAATGCATTAATTTAAAAAACCCGTGAATTGGAGGTCACGTTAAGCCGTCGGTCCCTGTTGTAGTCTTTAGACAACATTCGTTAAGTCATGTCGGAGGCCTTCGGCGGTCTAAAAACTTCGACACCTGGGCCCTAATTCACTGTGACAACTTGGCGATTCCTTGCTTCGAGGAAACGTCGATTTCTTCACTAATAAACGACATCTGCGAAATTTGTATTCTCTATGACGCGTCATATAAATAAATATATGAATGCGTCATAGAGTTGTTATTTATTAATGAAGGAATCGACGTGATTTCGAAGCAAGGAATCGCAAAGTTGTCATAGTGAATTGGAGCCCAGGGCTATACGCCCACACGAGAGAACAAGAAGTTGGTTCGCTGTCTCAAAGACTAAAAGACCACTTTACTTTTGGATGGAACTTTTGAGTTCTCACAGCAGTCCTAATTAGGCTAGGTTCCAATAAAAATACGGAATACTCAACAGTTTGTTTGTATTACATATTCTGCTGCGACATTATGCATATTATGAGTACATTTTTAATACACACAAATGTTGTCATATCGCCATCAACAGCGTAAGCAGCCACATCTTCATATAACAAGATACCCACACGAGAGAAGAATTAAAAAATGTATAGGTAATACATACATCACCTACGCAGCAAGCTGTAATATTTGCCTGAAACAAAGAACTTTCTGATTTGTTTTTAGACTATTTATAAAAAGAATCCATATCTCGTTTCAGTATTTCTTTGTAGAATAAAGCTGAGCCAAAGGTCAACGAGACCACAGATCGTTGGTGTTTTTTATTTTGATGTTAATAGAAATCTTTACTAATCCACGCCGCGCTGTGCCGCGCTGCGCCGCGCTATTGCCTAAATGTTTAACGCGCGACCGTAGTGAGCCAGAAACTTGTATTTTTTTATATCTAATTGCTTGTCAATTTAAGTATAATAATGTTAAAACTTAAACATAGGCTTATAACCATGGTATTTTGTAAATAATATAAGTAGTAAGTAAGTAAGTAAGTAGTAAGTAAAATAATATAAGTAGTAAGTAATATTATAATATAATGTAAATAATAATATACCGTAAGTCAAAGTCCAAATCTAAATCTCTTTATTCATGTTTGGCATTACAGACGCACTTATGAACGTTAAATTATCACAAGACTCTACCACCGTATCGGAAAAAGAACCACTACTGACTAAGGGGCATTTTTGCTTAGAGATTCTGTTATTTTTTTTTGTGTTTCTACAATTTTATTTTTCATATGTACCAGTTGGTTACTTTGCAGAAGTGGAATGTTTCAAGCATCTTTGTCTTCTATGTAATTACGAACAGTGTAGTATGCTTTTCTCATTAGAACATTCTTAACGCGTAATTTGAATTTACTTTCTGTGAGCTCCGTTATACATTTTGGAATTTACTTATAAAAACGTAGGTACGTAGTTGCCCATAAAGGACTTATTCGTTTTAGTCAGTCTATACCTAGGTACAACAATCCTATCCTTATTTCTAGTGTTTATGGGATGATGGTCACTATTTACTTTGAATTTGTGGAAGTTTTACGAACGTGCATTATATTTTCATAAATAAGTATATCATAAATATATACCACCACCTATCTTATACACGTAAACTATCTTAACATAACTAATTTGTAGAAAAAAAAACAAAAACCGACTTCAATGTATCTTTGAAGTCCAAGGTCAAATATCGATGAAATTTATATGGGACCACTTCGTAGCTATACTGAACCCAACGTAAAAAAATACAAATCGGTCCATAAATGACGGAGTTTGAGGTAACAAACATATACCTAAAAAAATACAATCGAACAGAGAACCTTCTCCTTTTTGAAGTCGGTTAAAAATACGAAACTTCAAATGTGTGTTTCATGTTACTTTAGTTACTCGTACTAGGCTAAGCACATAACACAAGCTTACCGGCATTTATATTTTAATCTAAAAATTATTTTTCTTAGCAAGTGAATTTGTTAATTCTTATGAGAAATATATTCTTTAACCAAAAGCAAAAGTTCAAAAGACATAATTACAAATAAAAATTATATTTCTTTTATCAAAACGTAAAAGCAAATCTAATTACAATTCTAGCTTCTAAAAAGAGTAGTTCAACATTTTTTTTTATTATAAATTCGAGTGATGTTTGTCCTTCTCTATTTACTTGGACTTAATTTGCTACGAGACGACGTCAGTTCTAAGAATCTCACACTTGAGGTACTTCTCTTTTGATCGTTCATCCTCGTCCGGAGTTGACTCCTTGCTTTGTTAATTAAATGTTAATTTACTCGCTTCCTCTATCAGCGAATAAATAATTACCAGGTTTTAATATAATGTCGTAGTATACGATTATAACCGTAAACGAAGCTATCTTCCTTATTATAATAAATTAATTATATAATAATCATTATTGTTTTTTTGCTTTTTGCGGACGCATATATAATGCTATCCCGAAGGATATAAAGGAGTTGCCTGTCAGTAGATTTAGGCGAAAACTCAAACTGTGGCTACTGAATAAATGTTTCTATACTGTCTCGGAATTATTCAAATAGAAATTATCAAATTGTTGACATGTGAAATTTATTTAGCTAATATGACATTGTAAATGAAATGACATTGATATAATTTAATTTACATATCGTTATTTAATTTGTCATGGTTAAATTAATTAATTCGAATAATTACAAATTTACTTATTTATTAATCTCTGGCAATTGTAATTGTATTAATTATATAATGTGTGTTTAATAGTATTAATTTTTAATTTTTAATTGTATTAATGTTATAATATTTGCACGCCAAATTTGCAAAGTACGGCATAGTTTCTGAATCTGATTGTATAACATCTCCTTGGTACCTGTATTTTATGCAAATAAATGAATCTTGAATCTTGAATCTTGAATCTTTGAATTGCTTAAGAAATATCTTTTGCATCTGCTGCAAAGTCTACGCATTGTCTACGCTACATTCAATCAAACTGGTGGTATTTATGGGAATATAACCACCAGCAGCATTTTTATTATATCGCTGCACCAACAAGTCGCATAATTCGGTTACCAAACTAAATGATGCGCAAAATTTTGGATTGATTGTACCTTATGTTTTGTTTATTTTTTAGAAGTACAGTAATGTTGTTTTAATTACCTCATTTAACAAAACATAGGCATAGATGTAATTCATTCATAAGCTTCGCTTAACGGCACTCAATATTTTATACTTAAGTTATTAATTTATATGTTGTATTTTCTCTGTAAGTGAATAATTGTTATTCTTAAAAATAAATAATATTTTTGTGTAAAATATTTTTTTTCAAGACAAACTTTTAACAAATTCGTAAGCGGAACAGCGAGCAGATTAAAATGAGCCCAAACACTAGTAATTTACGATTATCCGTCAAGGAGTTCCATTGCCCACCTTCGGGCTCCATCTTCAGATCAGCTGGCTGTCACCATTATATTGCTTTGTCATCGGACTTTGACAAGTATGCAAAATTTCAACTCCGTAGAATAAGAGGAAGTGGTTCTAATTCAGCTTGCAAGATTCCACCCGAATACACACATACATTGCAAGTTAAATAAAGGCTTGTTGTAATAATAAAGTTCTTTAACCGTAATAAACGAACTTGATATGATCTAAGCAAGCCGACTTCTTGCACCACAATTTCGGATAGTTAGCGGTTTCCTAGCTAACAATAATTTGCTTAACCATTTCATCCCCTAAGCTCGCTAATATTGACCTACCCCAGTTCGCAGCGGCTAAATTGTTAACAGAGCGCAGAGCATTGCCGAAGGAGCTCTTTCTTGCAGACACTCCAATTAGAGCTGTGGACGACGCGACGACACAATTCAATTTACAACAGGCCGAAACTTTACAGAAATTAATCATTTATACGTTTGTCGTTTCTTTTTAAAACGCTTTCGTTTGTAAAATACATGAAATTGAAAATTGTGAAACCTATTCAAAGAAACAAAACCAAAATCATGTCTTTTATTATGCAAGTAAGTATGTCTAGTATATAACTTTGAAAAAAGCATACTATCTGACTCTACCGGTGCTCCAGAAATACACCTGCTACAGATGGCTAGCACCAAAAAACTCCGCGTTGATATTTTTTTATCTTTTAAACATACCTACTTATACAATCAAATACCTAATTATAAACAATACCTACATAAGTATATTGCATACTTAAAGACAATTAAAATAGTACCTACCTTATTTTAAGTTATTGTAATTTCTCTTTTAGGTGAACCATTTTCTTTGAGAAATAAATTATCTTAAACCAGATATTGTGAAAATCTTAGTTCTTAGAAGGAAAATAAACACGTAAAGATAAATAGTACGTAATATTGTTGTAATCGATGCAATCGCGGTCGCTACATTCCGTACCCTAACCTATAAATCTAAGGCTTTCCTAAATGAATATTGAGGGCCAAGTCTGCGATATTGTACCTAAAAGGCGTAATTTCATTTAGCAAGATGGGCCTCAGACAACTTTTGGGATATATCCTAATAAGAAAGTTTTCCTACTTAATACTTTTACTTGAATATATAAAATGTACTTACATTTGTAGGTACCGTTTATTTTGATCGTGACCGTTTCTTTACTTTCTTTATGGGCCAAGCCATACAAACATGCTAGTACTTTTAGCATCTGCGATCGGCGCTTTAGCAATCGAGTATCAAAGTTCGCGATTAAAATAGCTGCTATTGACGCATGATAGCGTGCACGGCGAAGCCTACAGTCGCAACTAGCTTCCGAAGCGATCGAATCTTCGATCGCAGTACATAGCGTGTGAGGTTAGGGCCGAAGTAAATTTCCCTTGCAGTTTGGATTCGGAGTGTAGTTATTCACACTTGTTTGAGTATTGAAGCCCGCAGACATAAGGCCCGCCATCCTGTTTTAACCAGCAAATTGAAAAACAAACGTCGCTTAGACAAGGTATTCTATGTCCCTAAATTTAAAACCTTTTTTATAAACAAATTTCCATGTTTCCTCGGTGGCTACCTTTATAATAAACTATCGAACAGTATTAATCTTCAAGATTTAAACTCTTATAATATTAAAAAAACTTTAAGCAAATTGTTGTTGTCATATAGCTACGAACAAACCGAACAACTACTTTCAGTTCAGATAAATGCTTTGTCCAATGTCACATCCACTCTCATACACGCACCTTTACACACGCCCTCCCAATCACTCTCCCTCTCTCAACTGCTCAGTCGTCCACTCACACTCATAAACACACACATATGTATACACACACGCACACACACTCATGGGTTCTATCTTTACTTAACTCCTTCATTACAATTAAATTAACATAATTGACAATTATTAATGAAGTTTAAATTAATGGTCACTAATAATCATTATTAGTGTATAAACCATATAATAAATTCCAATCACATTAATTTTTGTAATCTCATCTCATCATATCTTAAATAAATAATATACATGTAAACTTTATATTACCATTAATTTACTTTATATGATAATACAAACATTATAAATATTGTTTAAATTCAAGGGGAAGCGCAGATGCCTATATTACAGGCATACGCCTAGCTTAGACATCTGAGGTTCAACAACTGCTAGTGTAAACTATTGTGTTTGTATAATTATTGAGGCCAGTATGTTGTTTAAAAATGTTATTTGAAATTTTTTTTGGTAAATAAATTATATTATTATTATTATTATTAATATGAAATTGTAACACTAAAAAAAAAAGAATTTATGTAACTGATTGACGAGACGAGCTGGACGTTTGCCTGATGGTATATACACCAGCCCATAACAATAACAGCACCACCCAGAACTTTGTTTTGCAAAATCCTGCGCGGCACTGCACTGCGCTCGTCACCCTGATACAGTTAGCTGTTGAGTCTCATAATGCCCAGTAATTTCGCTGGCTACAATGCCCTTCAAACCAGAGCACAGTATTGCTCGCGCACTACTGCTTGGCGGCTGAATAACTGGCAAAGCGGTGGTACCCACCCAGACGGCCTCTCGCATACGAGAAACCTACCACCAGTTTAGCCGATCATCCTTTAGTACAATTCAGTAGAAAGTTTTTAGGTATGTAGTCACTGAAGAAATGCCGGTCGTATTTGTGTCAATAGTAGGTATTCTCTGAAGGTGTGAGTGAATCATTTATTCATCGATATCCAACAGGTAGGTAGGTAAATACAATTCAAGCTGTTTCGGCCACTATCCCACAAAATGAATACTTACTAGGTTTCCTTATTGGGCAAGTATTGGTGTAAGCTCTGAATACAAAACAAAGTAGCGATAGGCCAGTCCTTTCAACTAATAGGTACTTACTCTGTGGTCCTTTCCAGTAAGATAAGTATATCTTACTAATATTTTAAACGCGAAAGTTAGTAAGAATGTATGGATGTATGTTTGTTACTCTTTCACGCTGCAACGGCTAAACGGATTGAGATGAAATTTAGTATGGAGATAGCTTATACCATGGCTTAACACATAAGCTACTTTTTATCCCGGGAAACCGCGGGTGAAACCGCAAGGCGCAGCTAGTATAATATGTATGGGGGTTGATTGCAAATATAAAATGGATTAAAATTAAAAAAATTATATATATATATATATATATATATATATATATATATATATATATATGTATATTTAATAATGAATATGGTTTGAGTTGATGATAATATGAAATGAGTTTAATAATGTATATAAGATAAGGTAAGTAATGTATTAATTAAGTAAATAATAAATAATGTTAAATAAAGAAAGCCCTAACAACAACCCTCCTAATACGACACGTGTTTCCACGAGGCATCATCTGGTGTCGACTTGGCGAACGCTGAAACGAGAGACATAACTAACTAAGAGAAATAACTGAGTGACGAGACAAGCATGGCGATCGCCTGGTGGTAACCGCCACGTCTGGCTGTAACAACTGCAGTGCCACTCAAACCTGAAAATACAAACCGACTTCAATGTATCTTCGAAGTCCAAGGTCAAATATCGATGAAATTTATAAGGGACCACTTCGCAGCTATAGTGAACACAACGCGCGAGAATTTTTCAAATCGGTTAATAAATGACAGAGACCTGAGTTAACAAACATAAAATACAATCGAACAGAGAACCTTCTCCTTTTTTGAAGACGGTTAAACCAGATAAAAAGCACTGCGTAGGACTGCACTGCGCTCATCGCTCCGAGCTATTAGATATTACCTATATATACCCAATAATGCCCATGGCATGATTCAACAAGTTATTTCAAACCAACAACACAAAACAACAAATTATTTCGAATTTGGTGAAATACAAGCACGACATTGGAGCGGACACCGATTCAGAGTGCCAATCACTAACACAGTGGTTTGCCAAAACTCGGATGTTGGGTAGCCGGCTCAAACCTCTATGTTTAATTTACAGAAAATATATATTATTGAAATGCGTTTTATGAGCTAGGTAATTTCTATTGTAATACATTGTTATGCAGGTATTTATTATTGTAATCTAGTTGCATTGTTCATCGCCGGCTACTACTATATTAAAAGAGACGATTTTATTACTGTCATTATTAAATGTACAATATGATTAATATGCATAATATCGTTATATACCTACGTAAACAAGTTAGCACAAAATTTTGGGGCATCAACCTTTTCTGTTAAAGACAGTTCTGACCTTAAAAACACTTAGGTCACTTTCGATAAAATAAAAAACATCATTATTAGATTTTTTAGGTACAGGTAGCATGAACATTGAAAATTCTCTAAACAAGAATCGGTAATAGATTAAAAAACTAAAACCCACGTTTTTATGAATTTAAAATGCATTGTCACCGAGTTGTTAGCTGCCCTGAAAGTTTCAGCCGGATAGTAAATCGGGAAGTGCTCGAAATTTGAGTTGCAAGATTCCACCCGGAACAGACAGACAAATAGACAAACAAGAAAGTGACGTTATAAAAAGTGGTAAAAAGCATTGAGGATTCTACTTTATTTTCTAATAAACAGGAATGTTTCCTCCAAAGTGACTTTTAGAACAGTATTAACCAAAAAAGAGAAAAATGCAAAATACTTTTTCACAATCAATCGTCTCTATTTCCCAACATAAATGTTCTCTCAAACTGACGAGCCGTTAAAAACTTGTTGACTGAGACTTGTGGAAACCCAGATAGCACGTAAGCTTGCTGCAAGTTTGTTTCACCTTTGATATTGATTTGATAAGTCAAGTTTGTCGCGGCAATGGAATGTAAGCTTGCTGCAAGTTTGTTTTTATTTTATATTGATTTGATGCGTCAAGTTTGTTGCGACAATGGAAAGTAAGTATGCTGCAAGTTTGTTTTTCTTTTGATATTGTTCGATACGTCAAGTTAGTCGCAGCAATGGAGTGCAAGCTTGCTGCAAGCTTGTTTTTCCTTTGATATGTCTAACACATGTAGTTCCAAAATCATACACAGACGCTCATCCTCACGGCGAGCGCTTGCTTTTGAGTTCGCGCCAAGCGCTCGCCGCGGCCGCACGTACTCCGAGGATGAGCGTCTGTACCGCTCGAACACCGGTCGAGTGTCTCGACTTATTTTCGTGAGTGTAGCCGGTTAGTAAATAATAATATAACTATTACTTTGTAAAACTGCGTCAACCACTCAATAGGCACCCTTGGTTCACGAACGTTGTTGTCTGAACTGGAAGCTTAAAATAGCTTCTGATAATGCCCATTTCCACGAAATTGCGAAATTAGAAGTAGGCTGAGTTATCACGGCTATTGAGTCAAGATTACTGCCGGCGACGGCCTCGTCAGACTTCGGATTAGGGCTTGTCATTTTTGAGTACTCTATTAAAGAATCTGGAGAATATTGAATTCATTAATCTCTATAGCAAAGTAAGCGTAAGTAAATTTAGGCGGTAGACTAATTTTAGTCGTTAATCCTTTTTCCTACCCAATAAATAGGACTGATTTGAAAAAAAATTGCTTCTAATTAAAATTACTTTTTTTATTCTTGATGAAGTCCTACTAATATTGTAAATGCGAAAGTCTCTTTATCTCTGTGTGTGTGTTTTAGTTACCACTTAACTCCAAAACAACTAAACGGATTTTGATAATGCTGGAATAGGACATGGAGAATCATTCTAATCCCGGAGAAACGAACATTCCTTTGAAACAACTATAGGTACTAATACTAATTCTATGTGGACGGAGTCGCGGGCATCGGCTAGTCACAAATAAACTGCTTGCATTTGCTTTATCAATTTCATTATATAACCTCCATATATCATCATTTAAACAAATAGCGACTCTTGCTATGACGCAGAAAAATTCAATTCAGCTCGCGTAGCGCTGCATACCACCAGTCATATTAACCTACAGAGCGCCTCTCCTTCTATCGCATACCTCTTATCTCTTCTGACGCGTGCAACGACGCGCGACCCGACGTCGGTGACCGGCTATACTTGTAGCTTCGTACCTACAGTGTGGAGTGCGCTAGGCCTGCCATTACGTCCCTACTGCTGCGATACGGGCCTCCTCTCAAAAAGAGAATAAGCACCAAAATCTATCACGTTGGCCCAGAGCGGATTGGTGGATGTCACAAATCCTTGAATTTTTGTGATGAATTCTTGGACATGTCGGTTTCGTCACAATATTTTCCTTCACCGCGAGAGTTCACAGCGAGTTTTAAATCCGCACAAAGCTTATGAAAGTTTTGGGCCAGCAGGATTCGAACTCGGGTGCATGGGATCGAAAGTCGCACGTGTTCCAATGAGCCACACTCGCTCTATTAATGATATTTGGATAAAACAAAAAGATCCAGTGGACCGGAACAATTGCCGTCGAGATAATTATATAGGTAATCTGGTAATCTTCACATGGAGTGTACTAATTAGCAATTTTAGTATGAAAGTTTTCGTGAGTTTGATTCATCATAAATATTTAATAAAACGGCTAGGACTCACGTAGTTTGTCAAATTAGTCGACCTAGGTTTCGAGCATGTCCGATGCTCTTCATCAGGGGCGAGTTTACGCTGCGAGATCGCGGCGACCACTGGCGGTGTCGAGGCGAGATGCGCGGGCGGCCGCCCGCTCCGCACGACGCGAGGGGGGAGGTGGCGTCGGCGGCGCCTGCGGGGAGCGCCACGCGCCTCTCGCGCGCTGTCGTGTTGCCGACGACGACCGCACTAATGTCGGCACGAGTTCTTCATCATCGCTGACAGCGTCGTCGCCGAAAGTTCCATCACACACCGTGCTGACTGTGTCACACTCTAGACTACCTACCACATTCTGTGTCGAGGTAGCATTAAGAAGTGGTTTCCACGCTGCAGACAACAACCATCCACGGTCCCGGTTGAAGTTAGGACATCGAGAGATCTCTATAGCCTCACGCACTTTTCGAGGTACGAAGAACTTCTCTCTGGACAGTACGGAGGCTTTGTCAAACCTGACAAACAAACTGTGGCAAGTGTTTTTTTTTTTTTTTTTAATTTATTAAACAAAACGTTTTATACAAAACATATTTCTGTAGTACCACAAAACCACAGTAGGTTTGTCTTGGTACGCACATTCGCTTTCTACTGCCATTAAAAGTTCAACTATAGTACATTAGTTACATAGGCGAAACGCGACGCAATATTGCAACTAGGCTTACCGAACACATAAGGAGCATTAAGAATGTGGACACAACAAAATCAGCTCTGGCAGAGCATGCACATCTCGCAGACGTCAAACATTACATCAGGTTTGACAAAGCCTCCGTACTGTCCAGAGAGAAGTTCTTCGTACCTCGAAAAGTGCGTGAGGCTATAGAGATCTCTCGATGTCCTAACTTCAACCGGGACCGTGGATGGTTGTTGTCTGCAGCGTGGAAACCACTTCTTAATGCTACCTCGACACAGAATGTGGTAGGTAGTCTAGAGTGTGACACAGTCAGCACGGTGTGTGATGGAACTTTCGGCGACGACGCTGTCAGCGATGATGAAGAACTCGTGCCGACATTAGTGCGGTCGTCGTCGGCAACACGACAGCGCGCGAGAGGCGCGTGGCGCTCCCCGCAGGCGCCGCCGACGCCACCTCCCCCCTCGCGTCGTGCGGAGCGCATCTCGCCTCGACACCGCCAGTGGTCGCCGCGATCTCGCAGCGTAAACTCGCCCCTGATGAAGAGCATCGGACATGCTCGAAACCTAGGTCGACTAATTCGACAAACTACGTGAGTCCTAGCCGTTTTATTAAATATTTAGAGTGTACTATTTCCTGTCCATTAAGAGCGAGTGTGGCTTAGCGGGGACTCGTGCGCTTTTCGATCCGACGCACCTGTGTTCGAAACCCGACTCGGCCCTGCACCAATGACTTATAGTTAATTGCAAATTTTGCACGCTCGCTCTAAAACGGTGAAGGAAAACATCGTGATGAAACCCGCTTACGCGCTTTAGAGTGGTAGGCTCTGGCCGTGGTTGTAATACCACCCACCGAACAAAGCCATGCCGTCATACGACCTAGTCGTGTTTCGGGATGATGTTCGGTGAAATATTGGGGAGACGAGTCTGAGCAGCCGCTCAACTGCCGTCTCTCACTAGATCTATGTGCTTCGTCTTAGGCCACATCATTGCTTCACATCAGGCGAGATAGTGGCCAAACATGGATCTATTAAGCGTAAAAAAAATATATTGACGGATTGGCAAAGAAGGCCATTAATGAATGTTTTATTTTTACTGGCCCAATTTTAAAAAACAAAGACTGCATAATCGTCACTATCATCATCATCATCAGCCCATTACGTTCCCACAGCTGGGACACGGGCCTTCGAGAGTATGGGCCATAATCCACCACGCTGGCGCAGTGCGCGTTGGTGGATGTCACATATCCTTAAATTTTTAACCGACTTCAAAAAGGAGGAGGTTCTTCGTTCGATTGTATTTTTTTATGTTTGTTAGCTCAGAACTCCGTCATTTATGAACCGATTTAAAAAATTATTTTTGCGTCGGGTTCAGTATAGCTACGAAGTGGTCCCATATAAATTTCATCGATATGTGACCTTGGACTTCGAAGATACATTGAAGTCGGTTTTTGCTTTTTTTTTAAATTATTTATTGTGATTAATTCTTGAACATGCCGGTTTCCTCACGATGTTGTCCTTCAAAACGGTGAAGTTAATAGTGTGAGTGTTAATTCCGCACATAACTTAAGAAAGACAGTGGTGCGGGGCCAGCGGAGTTCGAACTCGGGTGCGTCTGATCGAAAGTCATACGTGCTCCCACTGAGCCACACTCGCTCCGACTGCCTAATACCAATTTATAATTATATCAAAAGCACAATAGAAAAGCCGTGAAGAAGAAGACAACCAAAGATCCAAAAATGTTCCAAAATAGGTTCGAGATTTTATCTGAAAAATAAGTCATGGCAATTAATGAATGACTGAATGAATGAATGAAAGAATGAAAATGCTTAGCTCCAATTATCCTTACGGAATTTTCACAAGGTAATTATTTTTGGGAATTCTAAATGGAGCCTTCTTGAGAATCGTTTGATTAAAAGCTCCCCGTCTATATGAAGTTCTATTTTTCGTCGTTTTATTTACTCGTGGTAGTTCTCTTGTATACGAGAGGCTGCCTGGGTAGGAACCACAGTTTTGCCAGTAATTCTGTCGCCACGCAGTAGTGCGCAAGCATTACTGTGTTCCAGTTTGAAGGGCATTGTAGCCTGCGAAATAACTGGGTATATGAGACTTAATATCTGATGTCTCGGGGCAATACAGTGCTACGCAGTGCTTTTTATGGTATTAAAAGTTCTGGGTGGCACTGCAATTGTTATGGGCAAGCGTGGTGCTTACCATCAGGCGAACAACTTGCTCGTCTCATAACAAATTCAGTTCCATAAAAAAAGGGTTTAGCGAATTTCTAGAACGAACCATTTCTTTTTGCCGTCATCGTTTAGGATCGTTTGCGCAAATCATTATGACTACCTACAAGTCCCAGAGCAAACAGTTCAGATTATTATTTTTAAAGATTTATCCACTGTTGGACTCGAAACGTGGGAGACCAGGAAAAATACACAAGTGACAACGAACGAACGACTTGTTCGGTTGATTAATGTGAACATTGATGACGTAGAATCGTCCCCGTAAGACGATATATGGATAGAAGAAATTTGGTTCCTGGAGGCGGTATTCCGAAGACGCAGGTTCAATCTCTGCCCGAGCAATTTAATTTTTCATCTCTCTAATTATTTAAAATCTTAAATGACAACGATTTCCATCTGTTGATTGATTCTCCATGTCGCGTTGATACAAGACCAGGGCCCCAATTCACTATGACAACTTGGCGGTTCCTTGCTTCGAGGAAACGTCGATTTCTTCATTAATAAACGACATCTGTGAAATTTGTATTCTCTATGACGCGTCATATATATGAATATATGAATGCGTCATAGAGATGTCGTTTATTTATGAAGGAATCGACGTGGTTTCGAAGCAAGGAATCGCCAAGTTGTCATAGTGAATTGGGGCCCTGGTAAATCGATAATTGGTGCATAGGACCTCAATGATGGGATAGTGTGACAGCCTCTGTGGTGTAGTGGTAGGGTTGGCGCAAATCTCATACACCACTGAGGATCTCATACACACTTAAAAGTGCATTTTTCGTACCTATTTAATTAATATTTTTTTACTTTTTACTTGACGGCTTTTGATTTTACGCGACGGGACAAATATTTATGCAAAGAAAAAAAGCAACAATTTGTTTCGTGTCTACGTGTTTGTGGGACCATGGTCTTCTTAGTTCCAGGTTCCCTAGATACAGGGAATCCTAGTTAGGGGCCAGGATCTATGTATGTGACTTCCACGAACCTCGCCTAACTCCGTTGTACCCTCAAAGGCAGCGGAATATCTTGCAAGATTTATCCGCATCGACAAAAATAGGCTAGGCCAGGAATAAATGAATCTTAAATATTCACAGTACATTCCTTGTTTGGCTCGCCAACAATCGCCTAGTGAATGTGTGTGTAGGAATGTATATGTAGGTGTATGTATATGTAGGTGTATGTATATGAGTGTGTGTCGGACCCTTTCATCGGCAACTCCACGTATTACAAATATGAATTCTAAACACGTTTATTAATTTAAATACATTTGAATTTATAGCTGAGATTTTACAGTCGAATGAAATGATGAAGGGACAAGTGATACTTTTACTTTTTTATTATACTGAGTGATGAGACGAGCAAGTCTTTCGCCTGATGGTAAGCGCCACGCCTCCCCATAACAATTGCAGTGCCACTCAGAACTTTTAATAACATAAAAAGCACTGCGTAGCACTGTATTGCGCTCATCGCCCCGAGACATTGATTTAAGTCTCATATGCCCAAACCTCCTTACTGAGTTTACTTTTAGCATAAAATACCAACTGTTTCTTAGTACCTTATATTGTTTTAAACAATAATATGATGATGAAAGTCATGTGTTGACTGATTTATGTACAGTATGGTTATGGGTTTTCTGGTAGAATTGAACCTGCTACGATACGAAGTCTAGATATTATAATTTATTTTAATGTTTTTTTAATTGCCTGAAAATAAAGTAATTTTATTTTATTTAATTTTATTTTTAAAAAGCTGCAAGACCGCCTAATATACCTTATACTACGGAAATATAGATAGATAGATAAGTCCGCCCATTGTACTTTAGTTTTGAAAGATGTTTTCATGTACCTACTGATATGTTTTGTTTGGTTGTACAATAAAGCATTGTGTATTTGTATTTGTATTTGTATAGGTTTTATACTTTACAAGCGTTATTCGTAAGATTGTTTTGAATGTGCAATACAATCTTTCATTTTTTATATCATAATATTTTTTACAGAAACAAAAAATTGAGAAAACAATGTTTTTTTCTTTTAAATCCGTCATAAAACATACATAGGTTCACGTAACGTACCTACACGTAGTACGTTAAACGTTCCTTCCCATAAAACGAAATCCTCTAAATTAGTGTTTTGACCTAAAAGCAGTGGATTTGCATTGTTATGGTTTAGGGGAGGTCTAGGAAGGGAGGGGGAACGCCCCAACCCTCCGGTCAGGTACAATTGGAACAAGTTACAAACATCCATCTTTGTCAGTGTTTCTCCTAGATCTTGAAAGAACCTTTCTAATACCTAATATACCTAAACATCCTTTGTAGAGCCAACATATAGGTAATTTGGACATAAAACATTTATTTATTTGCAAACAAATTATATAAAGTGTAAGTCACTTATAGTTAAGTGTAGATTTTGCACGCTCGCTCTAAAACGGTGAAGGAAAACATCGTGATGAAACCCGCTTACGCGCTTTGGAGTGGTAGGCTCTGGTCGTGGTACCATATATACCACCCACCGAACAAAGCCATGCCGTCAAACGACCTAGTCGTGTTTCGGGATGATGTTCGGTGAACCATCGGGGAGACGGGTCGGAGCAGCCGCTCAACTGCCGTCTCTCTCTAGATCTATATGCTTCATCTTAGGCCACATCATCGCTTCACGTCAGGCGAGATAGTGGCCAAACATGGATCTATTAAGCGTATAAAAAGCCTTTTTATAGGATGAGTGGTGTAAGTAATATAAAAATAGTTAAAAACAGGTAAGTTAAACATAAAAAATAGTTAATAAATGAAATAATAATTTAACTTATTTTTAATTTATTTATTTGTAAGATGATCTACAACTAATACATACATGTAAGTTACAAGCTTAAGTTATCATAATGTAGGCCAAAGACAGATCTTCCTAATTATTACTATTTATCTTTAGCGCTTGTGGTATCGATTGAGGTATGTACATATAAAGGGTGTATGTTTGTGTATTAGGATGTGTGTGGTGGTGTGTTTGTGCATGTAAAGTTGACTGTATGTAGATGTGCCCCGAGACTATGCCTAGTAATTTCGCTGATAACAATGCCCATCAAACCGGAACACAGTAACGCTTGCGCACTACTGTTTGGCGGCTGAATAACTGGCAAGGCTGCTGACTCCTGCAAATGAGCTCCCTAAAATAAAACCATACTAGCATGTATAGTATATGTATACTAAAACACTATTTATCATTTGATCCATCTAGCCTTGTGGCAGAAATATAGGTACCTAGCGCACTAGGCCCATTTGGGGCAAAAAACATACAAAAAGCGCAAGTGGCACTTAGGGTTGATTTTTAAACCTACCTAGGTCCGATAGTTATCAAGCCAAATAGCTTCACTCCGAACTGCAATGCAGTGCAAGCGGGATACAATTCGCACCATTCAATATGCGAGAAAAGGACAGTTTTTGTGACATTTTACCTTCCCACTTTGAGAAATGAGAAGCTCTTAAAATAAGAATGAAAAATACTACAAGCAGCGGCGGCGGCTGACAATGCGCGTGACGTTTTTGTGTCAATGTAATGACATTGACACAAAAACGTCACACCACGCATTGATCAGCTTTGACAAATATTTTCCCAAGCCCTATTAAACTACTTCATCAGTTATTGTGTACTTACGTCTAGTTTCCCGATCAATACACCATGCGAACGTCTTGAAGGAACTATGGCAAAAGAACTTCTAATCTAAATTACTATCTAGGTCAGGACCGTAAGGGTAACTTTATTGGCGTAGCCCAATAAACGGGATCGTTATTGCTTTAAGCACCTTATCATTACCCTTATCATTATTATATCGATATTCTTATGAACAATATTAGGTATTTGATTATTAAAATGGTTCCCAAAACTCACCTTCGCTGTCTAATGTTACGCAAGACTGTTCTTCATATCAAACCTCGATCCTCACTAGCCGATGAATTAAAAGTATCTTTGTTTGTCTTCACGATCACGAATGAATAATAAAAAATGTAAAATTGTATAACACTAATAAAAAATAAATCGTCTAACAATCATCACAGCACTATTGCAGTCATCGTGTCACTGGCATTAAACTTAGACGAAAAATTCAAAAGAGTTCGGATGCGTGTCACTGGGTTTTACTTTTTTGTTACAAATGATTGGTGAGAACTTTTTGGTGGTATTTTATTTTTTTTGTTTGAATTAGTGGAGGTGTGTCGCGATGTGTCAGGCATGCGGCCGCAGGGCGAGGGCGGGCGGCGACGGACCGACGGGGCGCGCCGGCGCGGACGTTGCACCCCTCAGCCGCAGGGGCGGATTTCAGAGTACCTATTTAAGTACTTTAGCAGAGCTAGTTTATCTTTTGCAAGAAATATAGACTAGCTAAGTAGTGCTAAAAGTCACAATTCATGGAAGTAAGGAGGCATCATACATAAAGCTGCCTCCTATTTTTATTACAATCTAAGCCATATAATAAGCTAATAAGTAATTAATTAAAGTTAAATTGAACTTAAACTGATACACACAGAAAAAGAAGTAAAGATACTTTTTCCTTTCTAGATATTTTCATCATCTCAATAAGTACAAAATAACACATCACTTGTCATGACTTCAGTCTCAACAAAACATCTCAAGAGGCTCTCGCTAGACGGATCAAGGGTCTAATGCAGAAAACAGTACTCTTTGGTACGGCACTTATTGTCAGGAGGTGCCTCACTCTGCCGATGCCCCTGACCACCCGTAGTTTGTGCACAGAATAAACAATAGTAATACGTTCTGGCCCTGTCCTGCTGCCGGCGTATTACTTATTCTGTGGCGGTACTCTAGGCTTAGGGTTTTTATAATATTTTTGTATATATCTTTTTATACACATATTGTAAAAACTAATATCTAAAATTAAATGATAACTGGGCATATGAAATTTAGTACCTATCTGTTGTCTCGGGGTTATGGGCGCAATGCAGTGCTACGCATACGCAGTGCTGTTTATGATATTAGAAGTTCTGGGTGACACTGCAATTGCTATAGGCAGGCGTGGCGCTTATCATAAGGCGAACGATCTGTTCGTCTCATCACTCAGTAAAAATATTTGATAGTAATAATTATGTCATTTATTCATAAGACAACTTAAATCAATAGATTCACAATAAATAAATTAATAGATTAAATAATAAATTATTTGTTGCTTTTTTAAATACACAATAGTTTCTAAATTTTAAATTAATGTATACGTTGATGTAATGTTAATTAGGTATGTAGGTACTTATTAAAGCACTAAGAATGACATTTACACTCACGTGCTGACCAAGAACATACAATTTAAAAAATACCTACTTGGTCAACGCGCGAAAGTGGTGCTCAAGAATAGGACAGTCAAATTTATTTACAAAGGCATTCAGAATGTCAGAATGCTTGCACGGATTCTTTGTAAAGGCGAGGCGATTTTTTTGCTGCAAATTATGAAGGATGCACTGCAAAACTGTGAAAACCGCATCAACATAATAAAAACTGTCTCTTTTCTCCAACCTAAATCCATTCCCTGCCTTTTCCACAGCCTGGAAAGGCTTTTACGGCCCGATACCGTCCGATCTCGCCCGAACGCTTCCGACCTCTAACAGGCCTGAAGTTGTTGCGAAGACCAACCTTACTTGGCCCTCCCCACCCCTCATTTATAATCCTTACACAGGGTGAAAACAACGTTATAGTAGTTAGTGCGGGGGCTCAGGCGGTGTGGTGGGTAGGCAAGGAGCATGCGCGGGTGAAAATCGACTTGATTTGTCAGGTGCTTATACAATCCAAAAGTCGTAAATCCTGTCCCTACAACAGGTACCTGCTGTTTTGCTATTTGAAAAATAAAATACAAGTAAACATTTGAAGTGTTTGTTCTACATTTGAAAACTAAAATCTATGTATATGTTAGACATACATGCTGTCTGTCTGAAGGTGTAAAAAAAATGTACTACTTACAGAGCGAGTATATAATACTCAATATAAATAATGTAAGATAAGAGCGAGTGTAGCTCAGTGGGGAATGTGCGATCACCCGAGTTCCACCACTGATTTTCTTAAGTTATGTGCGGATCTAACACTCGTTCTAAAAACGGTGAAGGAAAACATCGTGAGGAAATCGGCATGTCCAAGAAAGAAAAAACAAAAATTCATGTACATGTGACATCCCGCACTGGGCCAGCGTGGCGGATTATGGTCCATACTCTCTCTATGAGAGAAGGCCCGTGTCCCAACAGTGGGAACGTGATGGGCTGATGATGATGATAATTATGAGCAGGAACTATTGAATGTTTCACTATACCTAACATAACATTTTGTTTCCTAGAATACCTAGTTAACAATTCAATACTAATCTAATAAATTTTAAAATTATCAAGTAATTAAAACTGGAACTACACTATTATGTTATTTTTTTTTATAATTTCGTATCTCAAAATGACACCTCATTAACATTACATACAGTCTTATAAGACTAATAAGTAATTTGAATTTAACTTAAACTGCTAAGTAGAGTAAAACTAAGAATATGTCCATCAACACTTTTCTTATTGTCTCTACTTGTGTTCTATGGTAATTAAATAGTAATAAATTAAGGATCCCATTTAACTGTACCTCAATTTATTCCCGTTGTTCTGCCAAATATACTGATTGTGCACTAAATATAGGTACGGATTGTGCACCAAAGTATGTTCATTAAAATATGTTTATTTTATAATGAGCACCTATTTTATGAATATGTAGTTCGCGGCGTTGGGGTGGCCCAAGGGCCACCGCACCCTAACCTACCGACGGCTGCCCCTTATACCGTTGGGGTGGCCCAAGGTCCAAGGGCTGCCTCTATGCTACCTTTGAGTCCTAAAAACAGACCAAAATTGGTGCACAATCAATATTTTTGGTGAACAGTTAAAAATTATCCATTAATTAATACTAATTCCTGATAATGATAATTCCTAGAACCTGCGCCTTCGTGATACGATACTCCGATACCAATTCATGCGATCGAGAACCAAAGTTTATCTGGTCTCGAGGATAAAGTTCAAAGTTCAAAAGTCCTTTATTCGTTTCTGGCATCACAGACGCACTAATGAACGTCAATTATTACAATGACTCTACCGCCGTATCGGAAAAAGAACCACTCAGAAGATACGGCAAGAAACTGCGGGCGTTTTTTTAAAACTTTTGTTACAATATTTTATGTTTGTTAGATTATGAATATTACGTATACTTTTTGACTTTCTTAAATAATGAAGGACGTGGCTCAAGATTTTAAGCTCTCGCCAGTTTCCCCCCTTGATTTTTGCAGTGTTTGAAAGTGGTAAACTCGTCCCTTTTTTGCACTTTTCCCTCAGCCATTCTGATAACACAGTCTTCAGACTGTTTGGTTAGCTGTGTCTGTATCTGTAAACCAGAAAACAGTAAACAGTAAAATCATGAAGACGGCAAACTAGAAGCTAGCTAACTAGAGCGACTGTGGCTCAGCGGGAATGCGCCTTTCGATCCGACGCACCTGGGTTGGAGTCTCGACTCGGCTCTGCACCAATGGGCCAATGGCTTGACTTATAGTCAAGTGCAGATTTTGCACGCTCGCTTTAAAGCGGTGAAGGAAAACATCGTGATGAAACCCGCTTACGCGCTTTGGAGTGGTAGGTTCTGGCCATGGTTGTAATACCACCCACCGAACAAAGCCATGCCGTCAAGCGACCTAGTCGTGTTTCGGGATGATGTTCGGTGAACCATCGGGGAGACGGGTCTGAGCAGTCGTCTGCCGTCTCTCTCTAGATCTATGTGCTCCATCTTAGGCCACATCATCGCTTCACATCGGGCGAGATAGTGGTCAAACATAGATCTATTAGCAGTTAAAAAAAAACTGACTCAAATCTTGTCAGATTTAATTTCATCCAGTTACATCTTGTATTTTATTATTGACTAGCTGCGCCCCGTGATTCCACCTGCGGTTTCCCGGGATATAAAAATTAGCCTATGTGCTAATCCAAGTCCTAAAGTACCTACATACCTAATTTCATCAAAATCGGTTCGGTAGTTTTCGCGTGAAAGAACAACAAAGATCCATACATCCATACCATACAAACCTTCGCGTTTATATTATTAGTAAGGGTAGTAAGGAAGTGAGGATTTCACGCGACTAAGGACATCAGAGGATATTCAACACCATTTATTATGATTCATATGATATCATGGATCTAACAAGTTTTGTGGATGTCTGCTGTAGCGGCCCATCTAGGGGTTTTAGTATTTTTTTGATTGAGTAACAAACAAGGTTTGTTTTTGTAAAGAAAAAAATACGACCACCACCGGCTGGGAGTGAACATCACAATCTTCTCTAGGCGCGGGAAGGACTCTGCCCAATTGAGCTACGGTGGTCATAAAGACTAGTATTTGAGTATATCCCTTGGCATTCGTTAATGCTTAATAAAAAATATTACAAGAATTTGGTAACAACTTTTAATGGTGGTAGGTTTCCCGTATGCGAGAGGTCGTTTGGGTGGGTACCACCGCTTTGCCAGTTATTCAGCCGCCAAGCAGTAGTGCGCAAGCATTACTGTCTTTCGGTTTGAAGGGCATTGTAGCCAGCGAAATTTACTAGGCATTATGAGACTAAACAGCAGCGCCGCGCAGGATTTTGCAAAACAATGTTCCGGGTGGTGCTGTTATTGTTATGGGCTGGCGTATTGCTTACCATCTGGCAAACGACCAGCCAGCATTCAGTCACATAAAAAAAAGACGAGCAGGTAAAAAAAATGCTTTGACTCTAGTTTGCGCATTGTGCGCATAACACATCAAAATTGAAGTGTACTTTTTGAAAAAGAAAATCTACTTTACTGTCACCAATATTTATCTATGAATGCACACAAAACAACACCTCCTCAGTCCACCCTTGTGTACGATCCACAGTTTAGTTTCGTCTTATGCATACAAATCTAATTCGATTTCATTGTTTTGGTTTGACTTACGATAAGTCCCAGATTGGATTACACCAATACATTTGTATAGCGCCACTATCAATATGATTCCTGCCGCCAGACTGCCAAAGAATATAGCTGTGTATTTCACTGTCTCTGATTTAATCTTCTCTCGATCTAGTGCGAACCCTTTAATGGTTTTATCCTTATATGTTGTTGTTTCTATTTGATCTATTTTAGTCATTTTAGTCGTAAATGGTTTAACACTTGCGAAAATTGTTGTTTTAGGGTGCCTAGGTTTGGTAGTCGTGGAATCTGTATGTATCGTTGTTGTATTTATTGTATTATTACTAATAGTGGCTATATCAATTGTGTTTTTATCTTTAACTTCTGTTTCTGTTGTTGTTGTCAAACTATTTTCTGTAGTTCTTTCTTTACTGACTGGCATACTTTCTGTAACTGTTTCTGATGTAGTAACTGGTGTGTTGATTGTTGTATTACTGTCGGCAGTTACTTCTGTTGGTGTTTTTTCAGAAGATCCCGTTTTACTTCTTTCGGGAGATTTTGTTGTAGTGTAGATGTCAGTATTTGTATCTGTTATTGCCATTTCTTTATCTTTAGTGGCCTCGGCTTTGGTATAGATTATATTTTCTGTTGTTTCAGGCACACTGTTTTCAGTAGCTAGTGATGTGTTGATTGTATTATTGTCGATTGTTACTTCTGTTGTAGTAAAACTGGTTATTTCGGTATATGTTGACCCGTAATAACTAGCTTCTTCTGTTGTTGTAATTAAAGCTGTTTCTGTTACCGTTATATTGTCATCCGTACCCTCTTCTGGTATTTTTGTTAATATCTTATCTGTAACTATTTCATGCGTAGATTTGTGAGTAAATTTTTTTGGTAGGGTAACACAAGTAGTGACTGAGCTAAAATCACATGCGAGGTCTATCACGCAATCCATATTTGCTTTAAGGATACTGTATTCTTTAGTAGTATTGAATGAGTAACTATTTATATCATTTCTGAAAAAGAAAAGAATAATTACAAAATTATAAATAATAGGCAATTTAATGCTTCCGCCGACGTCTAAATGTTTATAGGTCAGATTTTTTTCACCGTCATTTGTCACTTATTTTTAATCGACTTCAAAAAAGGAGGAGGTTCTCAATTCGATTGTATTTTTTATGTTTGTTACCGTTTGTTAACCTCAGAACTCCGTCATTTATAAACCGTTTTAGAAAATTCTAAATCGTATTAGATTTAAAATTACGACTATAAATTAGAAAAAACTAATAAATAAATAATAATAATTAAACAAATATATTATAGAATATAGACTTACAGTGCTTTTGGGGTTACATCAAATTGGCCAGGTGCGATTTCTTCAATTTCCAACATGGTGTAATAGTTTGAACATTTCGCATGCGAATCTTGGGGAAGTTGAAATATCTGTAACAGGAAAAAATATGAAAAGTAGAATATGGCACTATTTTCAATATTCTAGGCACACTATTCTCAGTAGTTACTGGTGTGTTGATTGTTGTATTACCAGGCCTAGCACACTCCGCACTGTAGGTACGAAGCTACAAGTACATAGCCGGACACCGACGGCGGGTCGCGCGTCGTTACACGTGCCGCCCCCAATCCCTACCCCAATCACGATCACTAAAAATGAGGACTTTTTGGCGGGAAGTGAAAAGTGATACAGTTCGATTTTGTTTTATTTTCCAAACAAGTGTTATTTCGCGTGATCATGTGTAATATCGGTGGAATATTAACCATTATGTGTTCGTAAACGTGCACGAGTGTAGGCAAATGAAACAAAATAGAGAAAACATTGCTTTTTATGTTCTCCTAAAAAGTCCATGGAAAGCTTGAATAAAGTTCCACCAATTTATTGAAGCACTAGGAGAGGGTCCGGCTTGTTGCTAATGACCCCCATTCTTAACAAAAGTATAATAAATGGAATATTAAACTATCAATTAAGAACTACGTAAGACATGGCGGTATGGTCCTAGAGACTATAGCCGGCCCCAACGGGCGAAATTAAAAAAAAACACTACAATGATTGAAATCGTAGTTTAAAAGATGCTAACGCCTTCTAAACTTGAAAAAGAAAGCGATCGAGATCGGTGTTCAAATTAGACGATTCCACTGCGGTTTTTACTAATTATTTCCGCTTTTATTGACACATTATAATTACTAACTTCATCTGTTGTTGTAATCAAAGCTCTTTCTGTTACCGTTGCATCATCATCGGTGCCCTCTTCTGGTGTTTCTGTTAATATATTATCTGTAACTATTTCATGCGTAGATTTAAGAGTTACGTTTTTTTGTACAGTATCACAAGTAGTGCCGGAACTAAAATCACATGTGAGGTCTACCGCGCAATCCATATTTGCGTTAAGGGTTTTGTATTCTTCAGTAGTGTTAAATGGGTAGCTCCATAAGTCACTTCTGGAAAAGAAATGATTACAAAATATAGTAGCTTTGTGTGACATCCAATTATTTTTATTATCTTTTTATTGTATCTTTTATTATCGAGAATTTAGAATTGCTCGTGAACGACAGAATTGGCAACGCATGAAAGAGGCCTACGCCCAAATTTGGGTGCCCAATGCAAAACAAACAAATATATTAAATAATTTAGAATAGTAATTATAAACCTGTAAGCAACATTTTTAAGTATATTTGGGAATAATGCTTTAATTGTTTATATTGAAATGTCAATATAATTTTTTTGTTACAGTAAGTTTTCAATTGTGGTACCTAAATATAAATAAATGTAAACAAATAACTTTCACTTAACTCTAGATAAGGTTCTATTCCTAAAAGTTACGTGCCTCAACAATTGGAGCGAATAAGTAGTAGTGATACTATTAGATATTCTGTGGTATGAGGCTAAAGATTAGATTAGATAACTCTTTATTCTTACACCACCAGAAACTATTACAACGAAAGAAGAAATACAAACTAAAATTTTACAATGGGCGGTCTTATCGCTCAAAGCGATCTCTTCCAGACAACCTTTGGATGGAGAAGGCTTAAAGAAACAGTAAGAGATGGGGGTGTCAACATAAATAAGATAAGTGACATGTACATATGTACAAAGAGTACAAACTATACATGTACTACCTACTTACATATACATATACTAAATATATGATAATATATACATAATGACAATACATAATGACATATACGATAACATATACATATAATATATAAGATTGCATAAGCGAAATAATAAACAGTAAGAGATGAATTAAAGAGATATATATAGATGATGTTACAGAGAGCATAGAGGTGATTTTTTTAATTATCTTTTTTACAAAATATATATATGTTCAGCAATTTTTTTTAGCACCACAAAACCCAAAGGAGGTTTGCCTTGGTACGCACATTTTCTTTCTACTTCCATTAAGAGTTCAGCTATGAAATAACATAATTGGAAAATATGTGCCTACCTCCGATAGTCAAAGAAAATATTTTTTGATAGAACTAATATAGAATACTTACGAGAGTGATTTTGGGGTAACTGTAAATTCGCCAGGCGACATTTCTTCAATTTCCAACATGGTGTAGTAGTTTGAGCATTTTGCATGGGAATATTGAGGCAGTTGAATTATCTGAAATGAAAAAAAAATTACTTTTTCGTATCTATTTACCTACTGTCAACAAATCTATTT
Source organism: Petrophora chlorosata (assembly GCA_951640565.1). Lineage (NCBI taxonomy): Eukaryota > Metazoa > Arthropoda > Insecta > Lepidoptera > Geometridae > Petrophora > Petrophora chlorosata. Next base: position 17,391,147 of record OX621196.1, on the reverse strand, counting down.
TTACGTTATTCTTGCAGGGAGGCACGGTTGTCTGAAAGAGATCGCTTTTAGCGATTAGACCGCCAATTGTTACATTACCTACTAATAAGCTATTATTGTTAGTTTCTTAATTATCTGTGTGTGAATCAATAAAAAGTATTTTTTCCTTTAGTATGGTTCTATAAATATTATGGTCGCCATTTTTATTACAATATAGCCAATTGATTAGGCTTATAAGTAATTTACTAAGAATATGTCCATTAACACTTTTCTTATTGTCTCTATTAAGGCAGACCCCCGACACTCCATACAAATTCGCCGAACTAACTGTCTAGTACTACTACTGGTGCACCAGCCTGTCCGCACACGTTTTGTGTGTGTGCGTAATTATTGTAGGGATGAGCTAATACGAATCGAGCGCGACAAGGACAACGCTATACGTAAGCAACCTAAGTGTTTCTCTTTCACACCCACTATCGCTTGGCTGGGAGAAGCGAAAAACCAAAAAATCTTCGATTCTTATTTGTGTAAGTGGTTATTTTGCATCCATACACAGAACAATAACAGACCTCCGTCAGTCAGGTCAGGTCCTGGTCAGCTCCACCGTCTTCAGCCGTTCTCCGTCTTTTTCTCAATATGTTTCGTCTATATGTCAAAGTCAAATAGTCGGCCTGCTCTACCTCTGTAAAGCAGGTCGTCGTCGTCATCCAAAAAGGTCATAACAACCTCAAATAACATCAATTGATCGCACATATAACATAAACATTTAAATTTCACTCACTAGTCATTCGCAGCGAGCGGTGACAACCGAGTGACGCAAGCACGGCATTGCCCATTTTTTCATCGGTTTGTTGCGGGTGAAGACAAATTAGCGGGGGGGGTGGGAGTGTCGCTTCTTTACGTAGTAAAATTTAGTTTTCTTTGATTAAGGTGAAGACACTTTGAGAATAAGTTATTTAATTTTTTTTATCAGCATCGCTTTATATCTAGTACGAAAAAAAAATGTTTTTTTTTATATAACTAATAGACAAACAAGCAGACGGCCCGCCTGGATGGTAAGCGGTTACCGTCGCCTATGAACACCTGCAACACTCGGGGCATTACTGGTGCGTTGCGTACCTTTAAGGACCCTTTTCACCCTTCTTTCAGTTTTAGGGACCCTGAAAAACCTTTTATGTTAAAAGAACTTTGAGTTCAACACGACAAAAATCGGTAGGTATGACATAAACTGTGGGTAGGTTGACTCATCTGAAAAATATGAAATATAAAATCTCTTTCAGCAAAGTGCTTTTCTCATTCACTGCCACAAATTACCCACATTTAAAATTTTTTTTATGTAACTGAATAACGAGACGAGCTGGTCGTTTGCCTGATGGTAAGCAATACGCCAGCCCATAACAATAACAGCACCACCCAGAACTTTGTTTTGCAAAATCCTGCGCGGCGCTGCACTGCACCCTGAGACAATTAGCTGTTGAGTATCATGATGCCCAGTAATTTCATTCATTATATTAATTCAATAAGATTTCTCATCAGTTATGCTTTCGAAGGTATTTTCTACTACCGAAAGCATTGAGTCTTACATAAAGTCCTAACTACTGTTACGTTGTCAGTACTATGTGCCACCCTTGAACTGTTTCCTTTTTAATAATATCTAATAATTGAGACGAGCAAGTCGGTTGCCTGATGACAAGCGCCACGCCTGCCCATATTTTTAAAAACCGTTAAAAGTACTGGGTAGCACTGCATTGAGCTCATCACCCCGAGACATCAGATATTCTCATATGCCCAGTAATTTCGCTGGCTACAATGCCCTTCAAACGGGAACACAGTAATGCTTGCACACTACTGTTGTTCCTACTCAGACAGCGTCCCGCATACGAAAGAGCTACCTCAAGTAACGAAGTCGTACCTATTTGTCAGTGCATATATAGTAGTAGAACATACATAGTCCGGTTACTGCTGCCTTGTACCAACTTGTACTATCTTGCAGGAACTATTAATTATTCTAACAAAGCGTCTAACTATTAATTATTCTTTGGTATTATTACTTACCGAAAGATATAGAACATAAAATATTATTTTATTCTTCATTCTTCATTTAAATCCCTTAAATGTAAAAACAAATTACACACAGACTTTAAATATCACTTCTAAAATATAGCACTTCACTATATCTCTTCTTGCACTATATCACTTCTATTGAACACTGTATAGTTTTTTTTTATTTATTTTTAGCGCAAGTCCTCTAAACAATAAGTTTGCGTAAGAATGCAGTTTTTAAAATAATTAATACATTATGTAATAAATAAAATTAAGCAGGTTAACTGATGTCGCGGACAGAATAGAATGTTTTGAACAAAGTTATAATCATCGGGAAAAACTCTAATATAAATGTGGCTCGCATAATTACAATCAACGATATTTCCTCCATAACACATCATTGCTAAGTAAATATTATTTATAAATTAGAATTTATTGTTAAAATATATGTGTCACATTAAATATGAATTATTTGATAGTATTTGTCGGCTTCTGTGGTGTAGTGGTTGGTCAGGTTGGCTCAAATCTTGAGATTATATTACAGAGACCTTTCCTAAGGTCGCGGCTATAGAGCGCGTGTTCCTAAGTGGGAACAATATGCACGGGTGAGAACATAGCATCCTCCTGTCCACAAGCGCTAGTAGTCTTACGAGTACTAGCAGTGTGTGCGCCCGTTGCGAGTTCTTAGCAGATACTTCTCTATTTATCTTAAAAAAATAATTATAAAACCTTGTAAAAACATTACTCGGACACACTAAACAGAATTCTAACAACACATTTCACCGGTAAGCCATTTTTTAATACATATAAGTTAAAAGTTCAAAACATTTCGCTGGGGTTAACAAGACGTGGGACGCGAGGCTACACGTACCGCCCGCACTGCCCCGCAACCCCGCTTCGATTGCCGACTCAAATAGTGATGTGACGCGTTCGGCCTATTCGATAATGATGTGTGTTATGAGTATGGCGAGCAATAGTTTACACCAGCACATTATCTGCGCTTACGATTTACAATTATAGTAATCTATATAAATAACAATTAAATGCTGTTCTATATAATAAAAGACGATATAGAAGAAAATAGATAAAAGATTGGCAGTAAAAGATGAAATAATGTAAATAAATAGAGATACCTATATAGATATCAAAGAATAATTCCTGAATATTTATTTGTAACTTTCTTATTTCATATCCCATACATATTTTACATAGGTACACATGTATCTTAAAAGTACATTCATACATTAAAATAAATAATGTTCACTTACAAAAATGTCACTTATACTTACACAAGACATACCATACATACACAATAATAGGTACCGTGTCACGGCGCACAATATTTGCCACATATCTACCAAGATAGCTAGCTATAGTTTACTTGCCTCCGCTGTTATGGGCAACAAGTACGATATGCGCGCTCTATACCTAGTTATATATACTCTAAGACAGAGGCCGACCACAGAGGTTCGATTCTCGCGACGGCACAATTGTATTTATTTTTTATTGAACCGAGTGATGAGACGAGCAAGTCGTTCGCGTGATGGTAAGCGCCACGCCTGCTGAAATAGTTGCAGAATTGGACCAAATATTGCGTCCAATTATTCAACTATAAATATTTTGGTCATATTTTTTGAGCAACTATATTACTTCCCCATTCCCCTAACTATATAAAAACCCGACGAGCCAAGGGTAAAAATAAAATCGTGCCAAAGTGTTATCTAATAAAACACATTTAACTTCACATCGTCGGATGGATGTCCTTTATCAAGCAGATTGACGCTCGTCGCGAGTCGTTGCTCCCTGCGACACTTTCTAGAGTCCTATATGTTAGATTTTGTCTGACTGTATGTTTGTACATTGAAAATGGGTATATCAAATAAGCATTTATTTATCTGCAATTATTAACTACTAGTTCCTGGCCGCGACTTTCATCGGGAACTATGTGTTTAATGGGACGAAAATTCTATGTCCTTAAGGCTACATGCCATTTCTGTACCAAATTTTGTCAAGATTGGTTCAGTTGTGAAACAGTCATAACATAAAGACAGAGTTATTTGAATTCATAATAATTGCGGATTGTATGCCAATTAAAACGAGTATTTTTTTTATAGATGCAATAGGTTTTATAAAAGATTTGCATAATTCCTACATTTATAGATATAAAAGACACATACATTTATTTATTTCCTACATTTATAGATATAAAACACACCTACATTTATTTATTTCCTACATTTATAGATATAAAATTATGCAAATCTTTTCTCAACTGCTACTGTATCTATATAACTGTTAGAGATTTAATACAACAAAACTACTCAAAGGAAAATACTTTTAATCTTACGCGGCAAAACACCATGAAGTTCTGTTTTTAAAAATCGCATAAATTACGTTTAAAATTGCATTATTTGTGCCTATTTAATAAATAAGTTTTGATTTTTGAATTTCATACAAATTCAAATAATTTTATTCAAGTTCAAGTTCAAAAGTTCTTTATCACAGACGCACTTATGAACGTCAATTATTACAATGACTCTACCACCGTATGGAAAAAGAACCGCTACTCAGAAGATACGGCAAGAAACTAAGGGACATATTTTTTTAGAACTTTTGTTACAATATTTTATGTTTGTTTTTGACAATATTATGTTTCTTATGTGCCAGTTGGCTACTTGGCAGAAGCGGAATGTTCCAAGCATCTTTATCTTCGATGTAATTACTAACTGTATAGTATGCTTTATTCATTAGAATATTTTTCACACGCAATTTGAATCTAATTTATGTGAAGTCCGTTATACATTTCAGAATTTAATTGTAAAAACGTACGCAATTGCCCATGAACGACTTATTCTTTTTTTTTTTTTACACTTAGTAGATCTATGTTTGGCCACTATCTCGCCTGATGTGAAGCGATGATGTGACTTAAGATGGAGCACATAGATCTAGAGAGAGACGGCAGTTGAGCGGCTGCTCAGACCCGTGTCCCCGATGGTTCACCGAACATTATCCCGAAACACGACTAGGTCGCTTGACGGCATGGCTTTGTTCGGTGGGTGGTATTACAACCACGGCCAGAGCCTACCACTCCAAAGCGCGTAAGCGGGTTTCATCACGATGTTTTCCTTCACCGTTTTAGAGCGAGCGAACAAAATCTGCACTTAACTATAAGTCATTGGTGCAGGCCCGACTCGGGAATCGAACCCAGGTGCGTCGGATTGAAAGGCGCACGAGTTCCCGCTGAGCCACACTCGCTCTATTCTTTTTACTCAGTCTGAACCTAGTTACTGCAAACCTTGTTATATAATAATCTGTAATAAAGATTATTATGTAACCTAAAACAATACCGAGGTTACAAACATACAGAAACATAATGATATTTATACTTTATATATATGTCTATATGTAGGTACCTATATCCTTATGTTCGTAAATCGGGTCCGTAAATGGCTGACACATTTTCCTCTAACTATAATTGTTTATCAATGCCGGTGGTGCATACAGAAACATAAGGATGTAGGACATAGAAATAGACTTTTTTTTTACGCTTAATAGATCTATGTTTGGCCACTATCTCACCTGATGTGAAGCGATGATGTGGCCTAAGATAGAGCACATAGATCTAGAGAGAGACGGCAGTTGAGCGGCTGCTCAGACCCGTCTCCCCGATGGTTCACCGAACATCATCCCGAAACACGACTAGGTCGCTTGACGGCATGGCTGTGTTAGGTGGGTGGTATTGCAACCACGGCCTGAGACTACCACTCCAAAGACATATATATATGTATATATATATATATATATATATATATATCCTTATGTTTCTGTATGGTAGAGGCAACCATAAGTTTCCCCGGGTTGCTACCAGCGGCAATGATAAACAATTATAGTTAGAGGAAAATGTGTCAGCCATTTACGGATGGATGTACTAAAACAAACCAAAAAAGCAGCGGACGAAGGTATATAATCTGGCTGTCATGGATGGATGTCTGAGATGATCTGCTTACTGTTCCCTTTGACGACTGCAGAACTAAAACCAGGCGTAACCGAGTTTTAAAACCGTAATTGATCTCCGTTGATTATAATCGATTGATCAAGGTTATATAGGTAGGTTACAAAATACCAGAAGAAATAAAAGAAATTGAATCGTTTCGTTTTTGAATCTTATTTAATCGACAAGGCATTTTATTCCATTAAAGAATTTCTAACTGATAACTAATTGTAATTGCTTACCTGACATGACTAATTCTATGCCAATTATTGACTATGGAAATTTAATATGATGTCGATATGTACCTAATTATTGTTGATATTTTAAATTTATCAATTCTCATAAATATTGCTATATGTTACAAAAATAAAATATGTTTTGAATTTTAAATTTATATTTAATTTATTATTTATATATTGTGATAAAAATTTGCACACCTGTCGGTCATAACATAGCGATCTATTATATTAATTATTATTATTATTATTAAATCATTTATTTCAGATAAAAATCCATATTAAACATGTCAAATAATTTAATCTACAATAATTATATTACATTTAATAAACAAAATCAAAATTAAAAACAGTCCAATCAAATTAAATTACAAATCAAATGAAATTATAAAAATGAACCAAATTAAATTAAATCAAATTAAATAAATCAAATCAAAATTAAAATTAATTCAAATAAAATTACATTAAAATAAACCAATTCACATTTGAATAAATTAAATTACATAATATTAAAATTAAAATTAAATGTCTTCACTCACAACAAATGGCCGAACGCTATGTTGGATTACCCATCATAATGTTCATCCATCTGTTCTGAATGGGGCAGTTTTGTCGGGCAACAACCATTCTCAGGATGCCGTTGCGACTGCCTCGTGATCGCTGTCGTAGGGAAGCGACTTTCTTGCGAATAATCGCATGAAAGCCGTCCGTGTGCGCCTCAGCGAACATCTTAGATGCGCTGCAAAAGCGAGGCAGACGCACCAGCACCCTGAAAATGTCATTATACTGGATACGTAGATCACTGGCAGCCCGACGAGTATGGCTTACCCAGAGGCTGCTCGAGTAGAAGGACTGGCAATATGCCTTAAAAAGAGTGATCTTGACTTCTCTGGAGCAGCGAGCAAACCTCCGAGCAATCATATTTCCCCGTACCGCCAGCGCTCTACGTTCCCTTTCAATATCGGCATCATCGCTTAGGTCTTCAGTAACAATATGCCCCAGGTACTTAAATTTACTTACCACCTGTAGAGCCGCACCGTTCAGTATAATTGGCGGAACATGTATGGGTTTGGTCTTGCCACTCCTGAAAATGAGTACTTCACTCTTTTTGGAGTTGTACCGCAGTCCATGTTCCGCCGCATATACCTCACATTTCCCAACTAGTTTACGTATCGACCCCACTGACGGGCCCAGCAGCACCATGTCATCAGCGTAACTAATGTTATTGACGCATACGCCGTCAATAATGCACCCCGTATGAGTACTGCTGAGCTCGCCGATGAGGTCGTTCATTATAAGTTGAACAGCAGAGGAGAGGTGATCCCGCCCTGTCGCACGCCGCACTCCATGCCGTACGCATCAGACAATGTACCAGCCCATCGAACTTGATTTCTCTGGCAACAATACCAACGCCTCAGAATGGTGATTATTTCCACCGGCACACCCGCGACCCGTAACTTCTCCCAAAGCCTTTCGTACACGACGGTATCAAAGGCCTTAGAGAGATCCAAGAAGCAGGCATAAACCGGCGTCTTCCTATCTGTGTAGTACTTGACAGCCTGCTTAAGACATAGGATCGCACTTTCCGTCGAAAGCCCAGCCCGAAAGCCGAACTGAGCATCATGTAGTTCGATGTGCTGTAGCAGAATGTCATTAAGCAAACTGTCAAGAACCTTCGCCAGTACCGGTGCCAGTGAAATAGGACGGTAATTATTTTTATTTGATGCGTCTCCAGTTCTACATTTGATGATTGGCACGACAATTGTTTGTGTCAATTCGTCCGGCAGATAGCCATGGCACAAACACATATTGTAAAACATGGCGAGCACGCTCGGCAGATGAACCCCAGCATACTTGAGATGCTCTATGCTGAGACCGTCATGTCCAGGAGATTTACCTCTGTGCATGGCGTGAATGATTTTTCGTACGCGTTTTGCTTCAAAGCTTACAGTTCGTTCTGGACTGACAGTCTCATCACCGAGCAGCTAATTAAAACCTATAATAAAATTATGTTTTTACCTATATTCATGCAAATAAATGAATTTTGTTTTTTTTAATTTTGAATTATCTTTATTGTCATCCTTACCATTATGTACGCATTTGATGCTTTACACAACCATGATTAACTTTGAAAAACTTGAAGTTGACAAGTAATACAAACAATATCAAGAAAGGAGGTGCATAAGACTTACGAGAACTCTATGCTTGATTTTCGAAATTTGCTTCCGATTAAACGATGAAGGTAGTGTTTCATATCCAAGACCAGACTTTCTTTACGAATTTTGTTTAAGTTAGCGACCAAAATATGTATATTGCTACTGCATGTAATTTTTTTAGGGACCACTGATCATATATTAACAAGAATAAGTATGTAGGTACGTTATAATGCATTTCGAACTTATTTGACAACCAAGTAAACATTTTACCAAAAAAAAACCGACTTCAGTATCTTTGAAGTCCAAGGTCAAATATCAATGAAACTCATAATGGGACCACTTCGTAGCTAGGTATACTGAATCCAACGCAAAAATAATTTTCGAAATAGGTTTATAAATGACGGGGTTTTGAGGTAACAAACATAAAAAAATACAATCTAATGGTTCTCTATTCAAAATAAAAAATAAAATACGAAAATCCGCATGAAGTAGTCGTATAGTTTCGAAAGATGCGTTCTAAATATTTGAGCTTTAGAGCGCTGTGATAAGAGCCACATTACAATTATGTTTTATCAATACAATTAGGTTGGCATACATAATAGCCTCATTTGTCTCCCAGAGATAGTAAGCTCATCATATTGTAGTGGACATTGCAGGACAATGGTAGTGTAAAAAGTATCTAATCGGCTGAAAATACTCTTGCCTTTGCCAAATAAAAAAAAAACGCGCTCACTTTTTAAACGAATTGCCGAAAAGCTAAAAAATAAACTTTTTATTCTTAAATGTTTGCTACCAACCAAACACCGCGAGTTATATACAACCTCTTTATATAAAAAAGACGCGTAGAGAAAATGGTTTCTAAATTGATGCTCTGTTGTTTTTTGTTAATGTTGGCGGTCGTTTTCTTCCGAGAGTCACAAGCTTTGGAAGTTGGTGCGGACGGTGTTTGTGTCGTGAAGCGAAGGTAGGTGGAACTGAAAATAATTTGAAATTGACTCCGTATACGTAATATAAATAACAAGAATACGTTTTATTAAACAAAAAAACCGACTTCAATGTATCTTCGAAGTCCAAGGTCAAATACCGATGAAGCTTATATGGGACCACTTCGTAGCTATACTGAACCCAACGCAAATAATTTTCCGAAGCGGTTCCTGAATGACGGAGTTCTGAGGTAACAAACTTAAAAAAATACAATCGAATAGAGAACTTTCTCCTTTTTTGAAGTCGGTTAATTAAGTAGGTATATAGGTAGGTACCTACTCTGTTTAGTAAACGCCGGGTGAAAAATAGGATATATATATATATATACCCTACCCTATTCTATATATATATATATATATATATAGAATAGGGTAATACATAGGTGCAATATGTAATAAGTAGGTCTTCTCCGCTTACTTTTGCATAATATGCGTACATATTGGTAGGTTTATGGGGTATATATAAACTTTAATTTTGATCACACTTAATGAACACACTTATTATCTATTGGTTATATGTACATACACAATTGTTGGAAATTCGATTAGTTCATACATTTATGAGTATGCCTAATTTAATTATTAAGAAAAATTTAGGTATATACTTATTTAAAAAAATTGCTATTTTCCTGTTAGTCCTAAAATTTACCACACGGGAAAAACCAAATGACGCACCTAGCATTTTTTTTTAAATATTTCTTACAACAGATTAAGTAAATCATGGGGTGAGTTTTTAAAATTTTTCTAGATTAAAATTACGTGGTAGTAAGGCCGAGTTTTTCCCTGCCTGACATATTTTATACGAAACTAGCTGCGAACCGCGGTTTCACCCGCGCAAGAAAGCACTTTCAGTTTTTTCCGAATATCACATTTTTCCAGGCAACTTTTCTAAACTTTCATATTACAAATATTAAAAAATAACTAGACACATTATAATTTTTATTTATTTAATTTATTTTATTTTACATCAATTTTGTTTTCAGCCTTCTTGATCGTAAAAGGGTGTCGTACGCTGTCACCGGCTGGTGCCGAGGGCGGAGGTGCCGAATGAGAAAATGGAAATACGATGTGAGTTCACCGAGTCTTCCTTAATCTCTTCTCTTTTCTATCTTTCTCTATCTCTTAGTTTTATTCGCATTCATCTGTTTATTCGCTATTACTTTTAAATTACATGATTGATTTCACCATCACTTAGAAATAATTTTGAGGAAATTTCAAGTACAATTTACATTCACCCGATCTAAACCGGGGCGGGTAGGAAGTTTGAACTAATTCAGTTATTTTATAACCTGCCTTTTGTTTATGCCTGATGGTGACGATGCGGTCGATAGTGTAGCAGTAATAGTTAGTATGATTTGGTAGCAAGCTCGCCTAGATCTGTCCAAGTTTTAGTACTCATGGTTATAAATGAGTTAATGAATATCACTGTCGTTACCTTTGTAATATACATAACCAAGAGCGACAGCAATACACCACCACCTCAAAATAATGTATGACAGCAAAACTTTATTGTCAACAGACATTCAAAAAAATGATGAACAGCACAATATGCTGTTCAGGCTGGGAGCACGATAGTGAGCTTGACGCTTGCAAACCCATCTGCAGCACGGGCTGCCACAACGGCACCTGCGTGGCGCCTGCCACCTGCCACTGCGCGCCCCCGCTATACCTCGACCCTGAGCTCAAGAACATCTGCCTCGCCCCACAGTGCGACCAGCCTTGTGTCAACTCCATCTGCATCCAAAACAACACGTGTCAATGCGTCGAAAACACGCGACGCTACAACGACACGCACTGCGCCCGATGTGATGAGAACTACACGATCAACACAGACCTGACCTGCACACCAGAGTGTCGGACTCCGTGCGTCAATGCCGTCTGCTCAGCACCCGACAAATGCCAATGTCTTGATGGATACGCGCGTAAAAACGACTTCACCTGCGAGCCTCAATGCGATAGCTGCGTCAACTCCTTCTGCATTTCACCAAATAAGTGCGCGTGTCGGCCAGGTTACACTTCTGTCAATGACACGCACTGCGTCCCGAGATGCAGTGGTTGTGCGAATGGGGATTGTGTTCGGCCAAACACGTGTGTTTGCCGCGAGGGGTATGTTAAATTGGGTGGTGATTGCGAGCCAGTGTGCAGTAAGCAGTGTGTTAACGGTGACTGTTCGGCTCCTGAGGAGTGCACTTGCTTCGAGGGTCATGAGAGGAGGAACGGGAGTGATCCGGAGGTGTGCTGCCGGCCGGAGTGCGGGGGTGTCTGCGATGCGGATGGCGAGTGCTCGTCGGTTGCTTGCTTGCCGCGGTAAGTGTCTTACTATACCTAATTGTTTTTAGAGAAGTTGTCAAATTAGCCCCGCTGAAATCGGGGTTCCATAATTTTTTGTTTATCGATTTAATCGTTAGGTTTATTTAAGTATCGTTAGTCAGGTGTTTTATTTTACATCAGTTTCTCAAAGATTTGTTTTATTGATTACACTACAAAATAAGTTGGTATACTTTGTTTCCCATCTGATCACTGGCATATTATACTATTCTATCATTACCTAATTTCGCTCGTAAAATATATTTTAACCTCTATAGCGGGCCTGCCCCCGTACCCATAGGTATGTCCCTCAAACGCCAATCGTATATCGTGTTGAGCTCAGATTAGGGTGTATTGTTCACTGCGACAATGTCTTATAATGCTTTTTTGTCCCATTAAGTTTATTTCAACTTGTAGTTATCGTATTTTGCTATAAATGAATGAGATTAATTCGATTTCTTGCCTGAATCGACAATAATTAGACAGTATCTAATTAGTTATAGTGAAGCTATACCTTAATTTGAGCTCAACACGATACATGTGCTATTGACGCTTTGAGGGACATATGGGTAAAAGGCCTGTTTTCGTCGTTTGGTGACAAAACTTTGAGTTTGTGGCGTGAGGACGTAAACATTTCAGAAAATCCGTCGCAAATAAATCTTGTTCGGCATGACGGTGAAAGTAGATATAATCTCTATCGTAAAGTTAATCTCCGTTGACCGAAAATTACCTACTAATCTCGGTCTACCTATTGACTATTAAATTTAATAGCTAGGTATTTATGTTTAGTTGTAACATTTCGAAAAAACAACCAAAATGATCGCAGAAACGCTAATCGCTGATGCTTATAGCAGTGGCCTATCTCAGGGCCCCAGCCCTAAGAAGTGCCTAACCATTAATTTAATGTAATTTTTTTATTATTTCTTTAAACAGCACTCTGTGCGACATCTATTGAGAACGCAGTGAAACCTTTATTTATGTATTGTACGCTTGCTTATCCTCCCGGATGCTTTATATTACGTACATAGAAAAAAAAATATTGGTTTAAGAGCCATCTACTGAGTGACGGCTGTACACATTTAGAAAAAAATGAAGCTGTTATCCAGGAGGTTGAGAGGGTTATTTGCCGTGAACTAGATGGTGCTAACACAGAAACATTATTTCTCCATCCCAATCCTACTAATATTATAAACGCGGAAGTTTGTAAGAATGGATGTACCTTTGTTACTCTTTCACGCAAAAACTACTGAATGGATTTTGATGAAATTTGGTATGAAGATAGCTTATACCCTGGATTAACACATATGCTACTTTTTATCCCGGGAAACCACGGGTGAAACCGCAGGGCGCTGCTAGTTATTAATATTTTGAAGACTTTATTTATGCAGAAATAATATAATCTAATGAATATGATCATACATACATTTAGATTATTGTTAAGCTCTAGCGATTGTATTACTTATTAATGAAATGAAATGAAATAAATTTATTTGTTTAAAACATGGGTACGTATGAAGATGTTAAGATTGATTAGGTAAAGATTCCATCATGTTCTACCTTTCGAAGTACAAATATAAACGATAATGAATTTGTGAATTGGCCTATTTTTAAAAAGACTTTAAGTAAGATTACATTTGGGTATAGCAAAATGTTTGCAGTAACGAGTCGACCGCTGTACATCATCGTAAATATTTAAGAAATGTGAATATTGTTTCACAAATATACTCATTTCTTTGATGTAGAGACTAGGAAGTATTAATATTTCAACTCATTAAATAACGGTATACATGTGCCCCAATATCATGCCAAGCACAAAGCACGTATTTTTCGAGCTTTAAAGGCTCTTTCCATAACAAAAGAATTCCCCCAAATTATCAATCCATGTCGCAACACCGATCCAATATTTTATTTTATTTTATATTTTATTTTATTTTATATCCGTACGTAACACGAAGATAGTGCAGCTATCTTTCGTATACGTTTGAGATCGAAAGTAAAGTATTTTGTTGCAAACGTCGATGTGGGTTTTCCAAGAGCAATGTTTATCAAGTGTCATGCCTAGGAAAACACAACGGTCTACCTCCTCTATGTTCTGACCGTTTAAGGATGTACACAATGGAGTAGCCCGATATAGAGATCGTTTTTAGCGATAAGGACGCCCATTGTAACAGTTTCTTTTATTGTTTTTATGTAATGTCCTTAATTTAATGTTTGCAATAAAGCGTTTATCTATCTATCTAGCCCTATATAGTGCGAAACTGCATAATTTTTTTTATTAATATTTTCTTGTTTAATAATTACGATGCAATTAGGCGTTCATACTTTTGGAATGTAATTTAGAACGATATCATGTACAACACATGCTTAAGTCTGTATATATGATTGCATTCTGTTTTGTATGCTATTAAATAAATATATAAATACCTAAAATATCTATTGTTCTTGTACCATTAATAAAACCAACTTCGTCTTTGAATAAAACTCAGTGATTATGACAAAATATGATGTATGTTATGTCAAAGTCTAAATCTCTTTATTCATGTTCGGCATCACAGACGCACTTATGAACGTCAAATTATTACAAGACTCTACCACCGTATCGGAAAAATCATATCGGAAATGTCTAAAAATCGTAAAATCGTAATGAGAGATAGGTATGTCTTTTGTGACGCAGAAATAAGTTTTAATAATAAATAAAATAATAAACACAGTAGTTTCTTATATTAAAATGAACACAAAATATTTGAATTAATATAAAATACCGTTAAATAAGGAAAAGCAGTACTGAAGTCTCTAGATAGCGCGGTAAGGCGGCACTTCTTAGAGATATTTTCAATAAATAAATTACTTATTTAATTTATATAAGTGAACTTTAGTTACAGCACTTAATTAGTAGTATACTTAAAGCTCACACTTATTAGTGACCTAGTCGTGTTTCGGCATGATGTTCGGTGAACCATCGGGGAGAAGGGTCTGAGCAGCCGCTCAACTGCCGTCTCTCTCTAGATCTATGTGCTCCATCTTAGGTCACATCATCGCTTCACATCAGGCGAGATAGTGGCCAAACAAAGATCTATTAAGGGCAAAAAAAACCCCTAATTAACTATCGACCAGGTGTAATATAATTAATGTTATTAATGTCCAGTTGATTAACATACTATGTTTAGAGAATAAATTGCAACTGTTGTTTTATCTTCAGGACGCAGTGTCAAAATAGTCGCCGCCGCTATTTTTGCATAATATGCCCTTTATGTTGCGGTCAGTGACCACCCACTATCGCGATGACGTCATTTTTACAATTGCGACAAACGATACGAAATATGTTTTTTTTAATGTAACTGAATAAAGATACGAGCTGGTCGTTTGCCTGATGGTAAGCAATACGACAACCCATAACAATAACAGCACCACCCAGAACTTTGTTTTGCAAAATTCTGCACGGCGCTGTACTGCGCTCGTCACCCTGAGACAATCAGCTGTTGAGTCTCATAATGCCCAGTAATTTCGCTGCCTACAATGCCCTTCAAACCGGAACACAATAATACTTGCGCACTACTGCTTGGTGGCAGAATAACTGGCAAAGCGGTGGTACCCACCCAGACAGCCACTCGCATACGAGAAACCTACCACCAGTAAATTATGATGAATTGCATCTTTTTTCCGGTGTTCTTTCAGTCCTAGTGCCAAATGAACTGATATTTGACGACGGCAAAAGGCCCGATAGAATGACACTCGTTGTCTTTCCTTGGAAGTTGGGATGGCCGTTAGCACGATGCTACATGTGTAGATACCCTAGCTCCGTCTCATCTTCCAGAAGCAATGGTCAGCTTGGAGCACGTTTAAAGCTGAAAACATCAAATGGAGCAACACATCGGAGTCTCCAGAAGACTTAATAGCCTTCTTTTCTTTTTTATTTTCTTTTTTTTTTTATCGAAGACTTAACCTATCGACTGAGATTGCATGGACCGGTGTTGGTATGTTTGTGCCGTTTGTGATAGAAACATTAGGACCGCGGGGTCCGAGCATCTTGAAATCTACAGGTACTTGGCAAAACGTCTGGTAGAGGCGGCAAAACTCTTATTTGGGGCAAAAAATCATCATAGCTATTCAGCGTGGCAATGCGGTCAGCGTTTTAGATAGTTCTATGATATTATATTCTGTTATGTTCTTAAAGTTTTAGCTTTAGGTGAACATGAGTTGTGGTGGCCAACAGAAGGTAAACGATCTAGGGGCAGACCATCAGCCAGATGGATCGACGACGTAGCCAGGGTTGTTGGGAAGATGTGGTTAAGAAAGGCACAAGACCGGAAGGGGTGGCGTGATGGAGAGGAGGCCTATACTCAACAGTGTGATAAGAAGGGCTGAAAAAGACGAAATAAAGAAGGAAAAAGAAGAACATGAATTGACTCTATTTCCCAACAGAAATGTCCTAATAATAATTCCTCCAATGTACGAAATTAACAAAAAAACGTAGCTACCGAAATTGATGTAGTAAGAAATAGTCTTCTCTATAAAAAAGCTTGAAGGTCTTCTCGAAGCGAACGAAGCTTGTGCATAAAGGACGATATTTTAATACATTCCTTTTAAAATAGACTTATTGCACAAAATCATTTTTTTGAATGCAATAGTAATAAAACATATTGTTTTCCTTTTAAAGTAATAAGATGTAAAGACGGGTTCAGCCGCCTCTTGCATCGCGCGTCCTGTTTGGTCACGTTTTTCAGCACTAGTTCCCACTTATCGCAAAACATTGTTCCCTGGCGCTATTGAATAGGAAAATTCCAATGGAAGTATTACTTATTAAAATAATAGTTATTTATAGGACATTAAATGCGCATTTGCTTTTTTCCCATTACGTTGTAGACCAAAAAACAGGTTTTTACGTTCCACATATTTTATAAACTTACCTACATTATTAAATTAAATGAATTTTCAAAATAATATTTAATAAAATTATTATTGGTATAGCTGTACCTAAAAATCTGTGACAATATATCTTCCGTATATTGGTATTATTATTTTCTCATGAATATACCTATTACAGACAAAGCAACGGTATTCCTAGGTATAGGCATAGACTCTAAGTTGCAGTGGGTTCCTCATATTGATGCTCTATCTGGAAAACTTAGTTCTGCTTAGTTATGCATATGCGGTTCGTAAAATTAGGCAATTAACGGATATAGCTACGGCTCGGTTAGTTTGCTTTGCATACTACCACAGCATAATGTCATATGGCATTTTGCTGTGGGGTTCTGCTGCGGATATAGATACTATTTTTATATTACTAAAGCGTGGGGTTCGCGCGATTTACGAGATGCGTCCACGCGACTTGTTAAGGGATTTTTTAAGCTAATTAATATATTAACTTTACCTTCTTTATATATTTACGAAAATATAATGCACGTTCGTAAAAACTTCCAAAAATTCAAAGTAAATAGTGACCATCATAACATAAACACTAGAAATAAGGATAGGATTGTTGTGCCTAGGTATAGACTGAATAAAACGAATAAGTCCTATATGGGCAACTGCGTACGTTTTTAAAATAAAATTCCAAAGTGTATACGGAGTGTATAACTGACGAGCTCACACAAAGTAAATTCAAATTGCGCGTTAAGAATTTTCTAATGAGAAAAGCATACTACACTGTTCGTAATTACATAGAAGACAAAGATGCTTGGGACATTCCACTTCTGCAAAGTAACCAACTGGTACATAAGAAACATAACATTGTAAAAACCTAAAAAATTGTAACAAAATCTCTAAAAAAGATACTCCTCAGTTTCTTGCCGTATCTTTTTAGTGGTTCTTTTTCCGATACGGTGGTAGAGAACGTCAAATTATCACCATAAGGTGATAATTGAAGTTTTTTTTTTTACCCTTGATAGGTCTATGTTTCGCCACTATCTCGCCTGATGTGAAGCGATGATGTGGCCTAAGATGGAGCACATAAATCTAGAGGGAGACGGCAGTTGAGTGGCTGCTCAGACCCGTCTCCCCGATGGTTCACCGAACATCATCCCGAAACACGACTAGGTCGCTTGACGGCATAAGTGCGTCTGTGATGCCAAAAATGAATAAAGAGATTTTGATTTAATTTGATTTGAAATATGGATAGATGGAATAGACAGAGCGGTGGGCAAAAACTGACTGACAATTGCGCAGGATAAAAATAAATGGTTTAAAATGGAGGAGGCAATAACCCTAACTTATTTAACATTTATTTTTAAATTCAATAATATTATCACTTTTATCTTTATAAAGAAGAGGTTTTTATAATAATAATTTCTACAATCTCTCACTATAAGAGCTACGAGTCCACCACCATCATCTTCCCTACAATACCACCATCACCAATACACCCCATGCGGGACGTCAGTGCAGGACTTATCGCCCCCTTATTGAATAAGAATAAGCTAGGAGTGCAAATAGCACGTAAAACTTAAAAGTTCACGCAGGTGATTATCTAAGTAATCTCTAGGCGTTCCATAAAGTATTTAGTTAAATTCTACTACTTAGTTAATACATGATATGAATCTAATTAAAGTTTCATATAAATATTACTAGCTCATTCACTAATTGACTTACTCGTCCGGGAATCGAGTAGTGGTTCTTTTTCGGATAAGGTTGTAGAGTCGTTGTAATAATTGACGATCATTAGTGCGTCTGTGATGCCAATATTGAATAAAGAACTTTCGATTGATTGAATCTTCAGAAGCAACTATAGCTCAGTTATGATGTTTAACCTATAGTTAGCAAGCGAACGCACGCGACTTCGTTCGTATCGATATAGTAAAACATAGCCTTAGATACTCAGGGATAGTGTAGTTTTCTATCAGTAAAAGATTTTTTTAAATCGGATCCATAGTTCCAAAAATTACCTTCTACAAATATACATACTCACAATTCTACCTCATTGTAATATTAGTATAGATTTTATAGATTATAAGGCTCTATATTAAACTGAACGTGTATATATGTTACTCTTGGATTTGAGGGACTAAAGTGCTGTTAAGAGAAGACTCAACATTTCCACGGAAAAACGGGGAAATCACTAATTAGGTTTTTTGAAATATTTCCTTCATATAAGAGCCCGCAAAGCATGCTTTTGGAAAGGGATTCGGAACTCAAATAATAGCATTTTAAAAAGCTTGTCTGAATGTTTGTGCTGTTGTGAATGTTATTATATATATAAACCTTCCTCTTCAATCACTCTATCTATTAATAATATAATTTTTAGTAAAAACAAAAACCGACTTCAATGTATCTTCGAAGTCCAAGGTCAAATATCGTTGAAATTTCGTAGCTATACTGAACCCAACGCAAAAAGAATTTTCCAAACGGTTCATAAATAGCGGAGCTCATAGATCTGAGGTAACAAACATAAAAAAAATACATCCGAATAGAGAACCTCCTCCTTTTTTGAACACGGTTAAAAAAAAACCGCATCAAAATCCGTTGCGTAGTTTTAACGATTTAAGCATACATAGGGATATAGGGACAGATAAAGCGACTTTGTTTTATACTATGTAGTGATAGTGATATACGACTTTGACTCACGTAAAATACTTTAAATTGTAATTATGGGTTTCAGATTGCCTGCAATAAAGACATTTATTGTTATATATACCATGCAGCATTAAACCGACGCAATTATATAAAAGTACAACCTATTACAGATAACAGAATATCCAAAGGTTCCAGCCTTAGAGTATAACTGTTATATATACCTACTCTAAGGTTCCAGCCCACTACTCATCATCATCAGCCCGTCACGTTCCCACTGCTGGGACACGGGCCTTCTCTCATAGAGAGAGAATGGGCCGCATGGCAGTGCGGGTTGGTGGATGTCACATGTCCTTGACTTTTTGTGAAAAATTCTCGGACATGCCGGTTTTCTCACGATGTATTCCGTCACCGTTTTTAGAGTGAGTGTTAAATCCGCACATAACTTAAGAAAGTCAGTGGTGCGGGACCAGCGGGATTCGAACTCAGGTGCGTCGGATCGAAATTCGCACGTGCTCCCACTGAGCCATACTCGCTGTAGCCACTACTATCTACTATTAAGTCATCTGTGCTATTTTCAATGCAGCAGCATAAGTTTCTAGTGCATTGCGCCGTTGAATTGCAATGCTGATTTTATATTTTTGTACAATTTTGATATTATTGTACGTATAGCTTGTTTACTTACAGTTTATTATCGTGAGATGAGTCATACTCTAAATCAATTTGTGCTATTTACTTGAACGTTATAGGAAATAGTTGAACGTTAACGATTAATTAATTAATTAAAGATTTAATAAACACATAACTTGACACGACACGTGTTTGTGCGCAAGGAAGTATTTATTCCTTAAGTTCGGTTTTGCAAGTGTCCCATATTCAATCCAGGAGTTCCAGGACTTTTTCTTACTTACACCCAGTGGATCTATAACCCAAGGCTATTGAATGAGTGTAATTATTTATTAAATAAATTTAAATACGCCCAACGATCACATACATAAATCCTGGTCCCTAACTAGGATTCCCTGTATCTAGGGAACCAGGAACTACGAGGACCATGCTCCCACAACACCCAGACACAAAACAAATGTTTGCATTTTTTTTTGTTGTCCACAATCATTTGTCTCGCCGTGGGAATCAAACCCGCAACCTCAGTGGTGTATGAGATTTGAGCCGACCGACCTACCGAACCACTACACCAGAAAGACATGAAAATGATAAAAACCAACTAGAAATGTATCATCAACAATCAACTAAAAAATTAAAACAAACTTAAAAACCTATGAGATCAATTCAACATTTCTTAAATTTAGAAATAGATTCGCTTAAATCTAGTTTAAGTTACATCAATGATGTTCTCGAAACTACTGGATAGCAATTGGCACATCATGGCAGTGTTATTTGAGTCATTTGAAGCGGACTTGGACTTCGATCAGACTTATCAACAGTTTGTCATGGAATGCTCCTAACATTCATGTGGGGGCTGTATTATGGTGCAATCATTTGATAAGTTCTATCTACAGCCTATAAAAGCATATATGTATAGGCTCATAGGTAAGCAACATATATTAGACAGCCTCTAGGGCAGGTTGGCTCAATACACATACACCAAATGAGGTTGCGGGTTCGATTCCGCGACCTCATTTGACCTCACGGGACAAATGTTTGTGCACAGAAAAAAAAATAAGCATTTGTTTCATGTCTGGGTGGTCATATTGGACCATGGTCCTCGTAGTTTATGGCTCCCCAGATACAGGGAATCATAGTTTTCCTAATCATTCAGTCATACGAGCTTTCCGATAAAGCAAGACTGGTGCTGAATAGTTTTCTTTAAATGTAATTGAGTGACGCGACAAATAGGTCGTTCGCCTGATGGTAAGCAATACGCCTGCCCATAACAGTTGCAGCATGACTCAGAACTTTGTTTTGCAAAATCCTGCGCCATTGGGCTCGTCACCCGAAACAATAGCGCTTAGGTCTTCATAACGCCCAGTAATTTCACTGGCTACAATGCCCTTCAAACTAAAACACAGTAATGCTTGCGCACTGCTGCTTGCTTCTGCAGTAACTCCTAAATATGTGAGCCATCAACAATCTATACATATATAAAAGGCTTTGTCCTGAATGACTGGTGGATCAACGCACAGCCTAAACCGCTGATCGTAGAGACTTGAAACTTGGAGGATGTGTTCTTTGTATGACGTAAGCATCCGACAAGAAAGGATTTTCTGAAATTCTTCCTCTATGGGGGTGAAAAAAGGACAAAAAATTTGTATGGGACACCGTGATTCCTTGGTCCAATCTACTTCAAATTTTGCATAAACCTTTTTTAACAGAATTGATGGAAGACGTGTTTCGTATTTTATTGAAATTAAAAGGGGTAGAAAGTTATTTTGGCGGTGATTTGCTTCGAAGTTGATATCAATACTCCTTAGTGCTTTTGATTTAAATTACATTTTATTTTGACACATGTTTGAAAACTTAATCCGATTTTAATCAAAAAAGGTTGAACTCCTTGAAAAACATAAGCAAATACCTACTAAACTTTAAAATTGGAATGTCTCGAAAGTCACCGTACTATATTAGTACCTCATTTGAAGGTTTCTAAGCATAAAGAGGTTATGCACATTTCGGACACTGCCTCATAGGGACGTAGAGTTAGAAATTTGAAATAGTAAAGACATTGTGGTTATAAATTATACGAATCAAAGAGTTTTGTTAGTTAGAGTTTCAGTTTCCCATCAAAGTCTGCTTCGCAATAACCAGCTCAAGCTAAAACTCTAAGGTAGCGGGAATAGACTTAAGGGAAAGCTGCTTCTCTCACGGTTAGTTATATATGGCATGCTCTAGAGTAAGCGCACAGAGTAGCCTGATGATTCTAGCTCCCGAAGGAAAAACAAAAAATATTGTTTATAAAAAAATACTGCTGTAGAAGGATAATACCCCCGTGTAACTTTTACCAGATCAAAAGCCGAGCTTCGTGTTTACAAAATATAACATTTTTATTTTATTTTAATGTTTATTTAACCTTTAAATCGCTACACTATAATAAAGATTGGTTTATTTTATATGTATTCAAATATTTGAACATTTATATGTTATAAATAACAAAATGAATAACGTAAAACGTCCAACTGGTAGTGAGTTGGAGCATTTGAGCTATCTATAGGCCTTTAATGGTCTATGGGTTGTCCGATTGCTTCTCCTTGTATGTAGTTAGTTTAGTTTTAGTAAGTAGAGTTTAGTTTGTTTTCAGTAATAAAGGCATAACGTAAAAAATCAATTAAAGATCCTATTAGAACCATTTTCGACTTCTACGCCGACGAAGTCGCGGGCAAAAGCTAGTTGAATATAAATTACTATCTACTTTCATAAGTGCGTTTGTGATGCCAAAAATAATAAAGAACTTTCGAACTAAAAAAAAAAAAATCTACTAGTTTATATAGAGGATTGATAGAAGCGAGCAAAACTAAAATTTTAATGAGCGGCTCCATCTTACACCACGCGTCCAGACAAAAGAGACATTGACTGATTTATAATGCATCATACAAGTTCATAATAACAATTCTGTATTCGTACCCCGGCGCACGTCACGACAATATTTACGACTACGCACCGGACGTCTATAAAACCGTCCATAGTATGCAAAATGTCATTGTTCTCGCGTCCAAGAACATTTCAATACAAGACGCTGCCGCCGCCGGCGACGGTCTTCTTAATCACCACATAGTAATCAACTGATGACAACGCGAGTGATTAAAAAGCTCATTTCAGAACAACTGTATAATAATGACTAGTTCAATTTCGGGAATAATTAGTATTTTTTCCAAATTCGACACGTGTTTCGGATCAGTAATCATTTGTACTGCAGCAGTTGCACCGAACTTTGTGAAACTGCACCTCTGTGAAACTGGAACTTTGTGAAACTGCAACTCTGTGGGAAATAGCGTTGGAACTGTTCGCGTTGAGGAAGTAGCTGATAGCGTTTATCAGCTGTGGTGTTGTGTATAAGCCGCATCGAGGGCGGTTATTAGCCAGTCCTGTTGGAACACTGTGCCGCGACTGATGTCCTGAACAATGATGTGTCTCAAAGTGGTGTTGGCGGTCGTGGCGGCGCTTGCCACGGTCACCGACGGCTTGAAGGAAGGAGATAATGGTGTCTGTCTCATAAAAACGAGGTCAGTCAGCCTGCCTGTATTTTGTGGTCAGTTAGTTTAAGTCGGAACTGTGTGGGGTTGCCGGATGTGAAAGCCTATGTGTTGATGTAATAGTTAAAATAATAACAAGAAAGTCACAGATTAAAAAGCAATCTAAAAACCACGTTTTATACGCCTTTTGAGGTTAGGTCGGCATTGCTTGCTAATAAATGGATTTAGAATGCATGTTCATCGAGTTTTAAGCTACCCTGAAAGTTTCAGCCGGATAGCAAATCGGGAAGTGCTTGAAATTCGAGTTTCAAGATTCCACCCGAAACGACAGCAGACAAACAAAAATAGGATTAATAAAAAAACGTGGTAAAATAAAAACAAGTTAAAACTATTATAATTATTTCTAATCACTTTCTAAAAACACATCGTACTCGTACATATTCTAAACACACTTTTACGAATTTATCATCATTAATTTTCTTGTGACCTCGCTGCAAAGCGTTCGTAGCACAGATATTGAAAGGAAAAATTATTTAATCGTCTCTATGGTTCGTAGCTAAATATAAGCGTAGTATAAATTTTTATGTACCTAAATGGCGAGACGAGCAAATTATTCTCCGGATGAAAAGCAATTAACTCAATTTCCCGTAACAGCGCCACCAGAACCTTTTTACAAAATTCTGGGAACAATAGCTTTTAAATAAAGAACGGTGTTACAATTGCAGCAAAAATTGCCGCAACTTAAAATATTGCCGCAAAAAGATGTTTCTTTATGTAAATAACAGGAAAATAGTAAACTAATAATAAGATAACAACCGATTAAGCATAATTCAAAATGTACCCGTTGGGTTTTAGCGTCTTTTTAACGGCTCTTATCATTCGGAAGTCATTGGCTATCAAAACGTGCGATGCGTGCAAAAACACAATACTGCTGTTATGCGCAAATTTTAATAACCTAGGTACATACTTCCGCCATACTAATAATGAAACATGTAAATAAATTAATGAATTTTAATAATTCAGTTCAGTTGTACGTACTTTAGGCGGTTTTGACGAATTTAGAAGTACCTACCTACTATTTAATTAAATCTATTACAACATCAAACAATTATATTGTGGTGCCCCACTTCAGTTATAGGTACAATACGTAAGTACCTACCATTAATTAGAAATGAACATTGACTTACTAATTATTATACTCAAAATGACATGATTGTTATATCGGTGCCGGTTGTTGTGTTGGACAGCAGTCATTTATATCTCCAACCAGGATTGACGATACACCCACCCGAGAGAGAGAGAGAGAGAGAGTTAGATAATATGGTCAAATCTCGCAAATTAGTGAGGAGCTATTTCAGTTTGACCTTGACCTTTGAAACGCACTCATGCATATATTATTTGACCTTAACAACATTATTCCTTGACATTGTAATAATTGTATTTATTCGGAATTTTTTAATTATATTTTTGATATATTAATATTTTTTATTGTTGATATTTTCGTAGTATTGTATAAAATAGTCACTATTTATCATTATTATATCTTATGGCGTGTAAAATGGCTTTATAAATTAAATATAATAAATAAAATGATTATGATTATTATATACATCGTAGCGTCGTTGTAGCGACGACAATAAGAAAATATGTAGTACTACGGCACAGAAAAACTATTAGCAGGCCTAGCGCACTCCGCACTGTATGTACGAAGCTACAAGTACACAGCCGGACACCGACGGCGGGTCGCGCGTCGTTACACGTGCCGCGTCAGAAGAGATAAGAGCTATGCGATAGAAAGAGAGGCGCTCTGTAGGTTAATATGACTAGTAGGTATGCAGCGCTACGAGAGCTTCATCAAGTTGAAGTTCAAAAGTTCTTTATTCAATATTGGCATCATAGACGCCCTTATGAACATCAATTATAACATTGACTCTACCGTATCGGAAAAAGAACCACTACTGAGAAGATACAGCAAGAAACTGCAACTGCAAGGGCATAGTTTTAAAACTTTTGTTACAATATTTTATGTTTGTTTTTGATAATATTATGTTTCTTATGTGCCAGTTGGCTACTTGGCAGAAGCGGAACGTTCCATGCATCTTTGTCTTCGTGATGAGACATTTTGTATTTTTTTTGTATATGTACGAGCAGCGACCGAAACTGATACCTAAAATAAAATAACGATAATATCCTATTTTTCCCGGTAAATTTATAAAATACCGATTACAGTTAATAATATATACAGTTAATATACCTTTTTTAATCATAAAATACATAAAAAACAGATTCTTATGTATCTTCGAAGTCCAAAGTCGAATATCGGTGAAATTTATATGGAACCACCTTGAAGCTATAATGAACCCAACTCAGGAATTTTTCAAATTTATATATGATGGAGTTCTAATCAGAACTCAACAGAGGTAACAAACACAAAAAAAAATACAATCGAATTGAGAATATTCTCCTTTTGTGAAGTCGGTTAAAATAGGTCTTTGCCGCACTTTATAAGCAAGTACAAGTCATTATTATAACTATTAAATTTTGTAACTGCAATATCAAATGATATTTAATTTTAATATTATTAATTTTCGTATGACATGTAACTTCCGTTATGAATAAATGAACTATGAACTATTTTCGTGATGCAATAAAGTATAATTGTTAAGATTAAGAATTGAATAAAAGCAAAATAATAATTCGATAATCAGTATTAATTGCTATTAAACCTTTAATTATTAACATCATTATAATAAAATACATTAACAAAAAGCGCGATTAAGCGATAACGCATGTGGAATCCATGACTCATACATAAATATGTATATATCCACAGCAAATGATAAACTTGTACCTAATGTAATATTGTTCAAAGAGCTTTATATATTAGTATTCAGAATAAATGTGATACGTTGTTGCAATTATTAATATAATAAGGGCCGGTGAGTGCTAGGCGCGACTGGGACACACTGGGATTCGCTGCTGGAACACGGGCCTTCTCGCATAGAGAGAGTATGGGCCATCCACAATGCTGGTTCAGTGCGGGTTGGTGGATGTCACATGTTCTTGAATTTTGTGATATTTCTCGAACATGCCGGTTTCCTCACGATGTTTTCCTGCACCGTTTTTAGAGCGAGTGTTAAATCCGCACATGACTTAAGAAAGTCAGTGGTGCGGGGCTAGCAGGATTCGAACTTGGGTGCATCGGAAAGTCGCACATGCTCCCACTGAGCCACACTCGCTCTCTTATTACGTATTAATATCTTTATTATTAATATAATAAAATAATTACATATCGCGCTAAAATATACGACATAAAAAAACTATTTAGGTATAAAAACACTTACACTTACAGTAGGCTTAATAAATTAATAAATCCCTTTCTCTTAATTATTGTTTTTATATTAAATACTAGATGACCCGGCAAATGTTTTTAAAAAAAAAAATGTTAAGGGTGAACAACCCTTATCACTTAGGGGTATGAAAAATAGATAGTAGCCGATTCTCAGACCTACTGAATATATGAATGAAATAAAATTTGGTAAAAATCAGTAAAGCCGTTTCGGAGGAGTAAGGTAACTAACATTGTGACACGAGAATTTTATATATATGAAGAAGAAGAAGAAGAAGAAGATATTAATGAATACCAAGCGATAAACGATAGTATTTTGTTAGAATACATACCTTCTTTCTTATGTCTGCACACTATCGTCTATAAATTTTAATATTGTCTTTATAGCATACGGTTGTCTGGAAGAGATCGCTGTTTAGCGATAAGACCGCCTATTGTACTTATCATAAGAAAGTATGTTCAAAATTTAATTCCTTCTTAAGTGCAATAAAGTGTTTTCTATTCTAAATTCCAACACAGTTTTTGGAAAGAAAAATACTGCCACCGCCACCGGCTAGGGCTTGAACTCATATCACAATCTTCCCTCGGCGAGGGAAGGGCTCTACTCAATTGGTGGTCATCAAGTCGGGTGTCGCATTTTTTCTTTAAACAGATGCGGATTCAAATCCCAGCTGGAGGTCGTATTTTATCTTTCCGAAAAACCTTTTCCCTTGCTGACTGTCAGTTGATACTATTTTTTTTGTTACTGAAGTACGAAATAAGTTAAAAAGGCAAAGTTCGGGTTTCCTGTTATCACTTCACTACATAGTATAAAACAAAGTCGCTTTCTCTGTCCCTATATCCATATGTATGCTTAAATCTTTAAAACTACGCAACGGATATTGATGCAGTTTTTTTTTAATAGATAGAGTGATTGAAGAGGGAGGTTTATAATATATGTATAATAACCGTGCGAAGCCGGGGCGGGTCGCTAGTATATGTAAAAAATATATGATAGAATAAGTCTGACAGTGTTGTAGCGGTTGAATAAATCCGTTCATACACCATTTCCGTTATGAGATGAGACAAATCTGCTTTATTCACAGAATAAATTATTTTTCAAAAAAATCTAAACCGACTTCAAAACCACAAATGGCACTCAAAAGTAAAAAATAAATTAATATAATTATCATAAGCGCTACCCACTCATATATTTGAAGTCGGTGCCAGCCAAGTCTAATAGGTAGTAGATAGATACTATGTATATAGTAAGTACTACTTCTAGGTAGTATTTATTTACTACCTTTTAGACTTGGCTGGCACCGACTTCAAATATATGAGTGGGTAGCGCTTATGATAATTATATTAATTTATTTTTTACTTTTGAGTGCCATTTGTGGTTTTGAAGTCGGTTTAGATTTTTTTGAAAAATAATTTATTTTAACCTTTTTAGTGAAAAACAAGTTTTAATTAAATTAATTCAAAAAGTTTAAAAGACAAGCTTTTATGATCTAGAAGCCACATCATGACGAAATTTAAAACGGGCTATCACAATTAAATGCATGTGCAAAAAAATTTCATGTCTGTCCTATTCTCTGTTGAGGAGTTCGCCGGAAGTCAATCCTGGGTGTATCTGCCATGTCATGATGGAATTTAGAACAGGCTATTATGGTTAAATCCATTTACGAAATGATGTGTCTGTACTATTCACCGTTGAGGAGTTCCCTCACCGGAAGTCAACCCTGGGTGAAGCAGGTGAAGCAGTCGAATACAAACCTCCACCTTTAGAAAGTTGGTTACGAAAAAACAAGAACCGACTTGAAGATTAAACTTATATTTTTTTGTTTTTGCTATTTTTTTCAAAAACTACTGAATGAATTTCGATAAAATTTATATGGGACCACCTTTGAAGTATTACCTACCAATCAAAAAAAGAATCATCGAAATCAATGCATAATTGACGGAGAAATCGCGTAACAAACATACAAAAAAAAAAAAAAAACATACCGTCGAATTGTAAACCTCCTCCTTTTTGAAGTCGGTTAAAAAAGCGCTAGTATCTTACGAGTCTGGATGTTGTTGGACCACGGTCGTTGTAGTTCCCCTGGTTCCTGGTGCCTCTGGTTATCTGTTGGTAGCGTCATTGGTTGGTAGATATACAGATAAACCTTGTTAGGCGTCAAAATATACATATGTTAATAAAGTCTCTAACTCTAAGCCCCACCCGTTTCTTGTCATAATATCTTCTTTTTGGATTAATTCTACTATCCTTCTGTATATTCTTATTGTAAGAGCTGTTGGTTCTCAAATGAATAAAAAAAATCCCCAGCTGTACACCACCGTCTTAATTCATTTATGCATTAATTCAGTCCATCCAATGGTTGTCTGTAAGATTTTGTTTCAAGCTTTAAGACCGCCAGTTGTATAACCCTAAAAAAGTCTTATTTCTTAACGTATTTTTATATAACTAATAGCGCCCCGCCGTTTCGCCTGCGGTTTCCCGGGTAAATGTATCCTATGTGTTAGTCCAGGGTATAAGCTATCACCATTCTGAATTTCACTCACAACCTTTGCGGCGTGAATAGGTAACAAACACATTCACACACTAACACACTTTCGTATTTATAATATTAGAGTGATGTGGTATACAATAAAGAGTATTTCTATTCTATTCTCTTCTTCAGTAACTGTCAACCGCTAGTCGTCGAAGCGCACCGTTCTGGGTTCACACTCAAATAAGTAATTTTTTTTTATTTTCAGTAAGATAAAAAAAGTTGCGAATTGCAGACTAAGGCCACGGAGTAGATGTAACCAGGTTAGTAAACCATAATATACATTATAAGAAATATCTATACACTGAAATATGACTACATGTTGAAGAGACGATGTGTAACTGATATGTAAGTCGCGAAAAAGGCGCAGAGAAGTTAGTCTTCGCTCGTCTACGTACCGACTTAAGGGCAAAATTAAAAAACATTTATTGATATAATTTAATTTAAATTCTGATGGAATTCCTCGCTGCAACAGAAATAGACCCAGAAGATCCCAAAATTTTGCCATACCCTGTATCTATATATCCCATCACTAGAAGCTACCGCACCGTTGGTACTCAAATAGAAATAAATTTGAATTATCCAAGCTAAAATATGAATACGTGCTCAAATGTGACTACCTATTGGTGTTCAATGCACTGTTCCTCAAATGGGAATGCTTCATAATTTTTATATTTTCAGAGTACATTTTTTGACAAGCCAAACTGTTGCAAACGCTGGAAGTACATCGCAGAGCAAGACAAATGTGAACCGATCTGTAGTTTGGGATGCGTGAACGGCACGTGCGTGATGCCCGACGTCTGCCGCTGCGAGCCGCCGCTGCAGTTGCGCAACCACACGTGTGTGGAGCCCGTGTGCGAGCCGGCGTGTGTGAACGCGCGCTGCGTCGGCACCGACACCTGCGAGTGCCTCGCCGGCCACCACGCGCTGAACGACACGCACTGCCTGCGCACCTGCGAGCCGGGGTACGACAACGCGCCCGCCGGCGACTGCCGCCCCGTCTGCCGCGAGCCGTGCCACCGCGCGCTCTGCACCGCGCCCGACACCTGCACCTGCCTGCCTGGCTACGCGGAAGACGACGACGGCGTCTGCGCCCCGCGCTGCGACGCGCCCTGCCACCACGGCACCTGCACCGAACCCAACCAGTGCACCTGTCGCGACGGATACCGACTAGACCCCACCGACAAATTTAACTGTCTACCGATTTGCGAACCGAAATGCGTCAACGCTTCCTGCGTTTCACCTGATACGTGCTCGTGCGATTCCGGATACGAGGCCGAGAATAGCTGGAAGTGCAAACCTATTTGCAACCGATGCGAGAATGGCGAGTGTATAGCCCCGAATAACTGTAGATGTGACGCCGGATATGCGAAGAAAGACGGCCGATGCGCTCCCGTCTGCGACGAGCCGTGTCTGAACGGATTTTGCTCGAAGCCAAACGTATGCTCTTGTAATGAAGGCTTCGCACTTGACACAATCAACAAATTTACCTGTAATCCGATCTGTAAGCCTGAATGTGTCAACTCGAAATGTGTGTCTCCTAATACATGCTCATGCGACTCCGGATACGAGGTCGAAAACCACTGGAAGTGCAAGCCCGTATGTGATCGCTGTGAAAACGGCGTATGTGTAGCTCCAAACAACTGCTCATGTAACGACGGATACGCGACGACAGACGGCCAGTGCGCGCCTGTTTGCAATAAGCCATGCCAGAATGGACATTGTGTAGAACCAAATGTTTGCCATTGCAGCGAAGGTTACTCGCTTAATCCCTCAAACACATTCGTTTGCGATCCAATCTGCGAGCCAGAATGCGTGAACTCGAAGTGCGTTGCTCCCGATTCTTGCACATGTTTCAACGGATACGAACCCACGAGCAAAGCTTCTGTTTGTACACCAACCTGTGAGTCCTGCGATCATGGAGTATGCGTGGCTCCTGACACGTGTCTCTGCGACGAAGGCTACAACAAGACTGATGGGAAATGCTCTCCAGTCTGTCGGAAGTCTTGCGTGAACGGATACTGTTCGTCTCCGGATATTTGCACTTGCCACGACGGGTTTGTCAGAGAACCTGGCCACGAAAACATTTGCTACAAGACGTGCGACGGCCCCTGTGATAATGGAAACTGCAACGAGTATGGCGTGTGTATCTGCAACGGTGGTTTCGAGATGATCAACGACACTTGTATACCCATTGAACTGTAAGTCATACTTCACTCTTTGACTTACACATATTTTAATGACACTAAATGTATATATAGCACCCACCTACTTACTAGTGCTAGGTCTAACGGTAATTTTTTTTCGTTTAGTACATTGCCGACAAGAACATTCACAGTGATAAAATTATCCTCACCAAGGTTGCGACAAAATTAATATACAATTGCTAGATTTCCAACAATCCGTTTTCAAGGACAGTTTATGGACTCAATAAATAAAGCCTTTATATCCAAAGTTAGTATAATATAGGATTTAAATTGGATAAATAATTTTATTAAGTGCACCCTTTAATAATTTAATTACATATGATATTCAGTATTGAGCACCCACAGAGTAGGCGCCCTCCATACGTTGCCAATCATTTAGTTCTCAGACGATTCTCATCCACTTTCTTCAAGACGCTCTTTTCATGGACCTTTTATAGGAAGAAATATCTCTTGAAATTCCTGTTCAACAACTCTTTGCTGCGATAGACAACTCAAAAAAATTTAAGATTAACTCGTATGATTCTTTCCAGCGTGGACTGCGGGTTGTGTGAAGGCAACTGCACGAGTGGCGACTGCTGGTGTCCTGACGGCAATCCGTGCTTCGTCTCGCTGGCGGCTTCGCCGGAGGAAATCACCACTTCCGCTAGGTTAGTGTAGCTTTGACTCTTGTTTCAGCTATTTATTATGGATATTTATTTCCATAATTATTATTCTGAATCTGGACTATCGTAATTTGTTGCCTAAAACCTAATAGGTACTACCAGAGAAATAGCATTCTCTGTTTCTCTGGGTACCACCTACCTCTCAATATTAATTAAGTTGAAGACCTACCTAAGTACTATTCACTATTCTCGTCTTCTCCTTTTTTCGATATTAATTTGGATGGAGGTTGTCTAAAAGAGATCGCTTTAAGCGATAAGACCGCCCATTGTACTACCATAGTAAGGAATTTTGTTCTATTACTTTTCTGTACTGGTATACAATAAAGAGTACAGTAATTGTATTCATTCTGTTTTGATTGATTTATAATCGGAAGAAGCGCCATCTGTTGAGTTTTCTCTCTCTTGCTCTATCTGTGGTAGGAGTCGGACGTATTGCCTCCCTAGTGAAATTAAAATAAAAAAAAAATATAATATTATTGCTATTTAAATACTAGTGATTGTTTCATTTGACCCATAAATTACGATATTCTGCACTTAGCTTCAAGTCTTGGGTGAAATAATAAATTCATCTCCAAAAAACTTCTTATGTTGTTTGGTTTTGGGCAATTTATTTGCATTTTTAGATTAAGATATCTTGTTGTAGAATGGCCACATGAAGATGTGGCCGCTTACGCTGTTGATGGCGATATGACAACATTTGTGTGTATTAAAAATATACTCATAATATGCATAATGTCGCAGTAGAATACGTAATACAAACAAACTGTTGAGTATTCCGTAATTTTATTGGAACCTAGCCTAGTTAGGGCTGCTGTGAGAACTCAAAAGCTCCATCCAAAAGTAAAGTGGTCTTTTAGTCTTTGAGACGGCGAACTACATAAAAAAACATAAAAAATTATTTATTGACATAGTAAGTGTTACAATTTATTATAGAAGTCTCTAGCCCTCGACGTAGCTTGACGCTGTGTTTTAAGAACTAGCTGCTTCTCTCAATTTAGATACATAAAAATGCCAAATCTGAATACTTAGTTAAAATAAACAAAGAGAAAATTAAGAAAAAATAAAACAACATGCTATGTGTGTGTGAGTGTATGAAGGTATAATGGAGGGTGTGTGAGTGATTGTGGGGGTTGAGTGTGTGTGTGTGTGTAACTAACTGAATGACGAGAAGAGCAGATCGTTTGCCTGATGGTAAGCAATACGCCAGTCCATAACAATAACAGCACCACCTAGAACTTTGTTTTACAAAATCCTGCGTGGCGCTGCACTGCGCTCGTCACCCTGAGACAATTAGCTGTTGTGTCTCATAATGATCTGTTACGAACGGCTACGCGAGCTTCAATACGAGCGCTACAACCAACTAAGTTTACTGAACAAAGGACCTTGCCCCCAGCCTGGCTGGGTTAGAGTGGAGCTGGGTGCTGGGCGGCGCGCTCGGGCTGCTTCTGCTGGTGCTGCTGCTTGTCATCATCCAGCGCTCCTGGACCAAGAGGAAGCACATCAACAAGACTCCCGACGAAGGTAGGATTTAACCTCAACAGCAGACTTTTACAGTTTCACTATAGAGCACAACGACTCTCGACTAGACCTTACATCAGGCATTAAGCTTCCAAAAAGTGCCCCATTCGCACATCTGCTGCTATACTTTTTTCATTCTTCTGCATATTTTTTTTATGTAACTGAATGACGAGACGAGCTGATCGTTTGCCTGATGGTGAGCAACACGCCAGCCCATAACAATAACAGCACCACCCAGAACTTTGTTTTGCAGAATCCTGCACGGCGCTGCACTGCGCTCGTCATGCTGAGACAATTAGCTGTTGAGTCTCATAATGCCAATGGAACACAGTACTGCTTGCGCACTACTGCTTGGCGGCTAAATTACTGACAAACTGATTAAACATCAAAATAAAAGACATTTATTTATTGTCAGTCTCTAATTAATAATGTCAGAATAAAATATAAAGTTATGTCATGATCATGAGATACAATAATAATAATAATTAGTAATAATATATTTAATATACCTTGACTTTACATTATTTAATGAGAGAGTTTAATTTTGATGTGAGAGTGTTTCGAACTTATGAAGTGGCCTCTTATTCCTCAATAGAAATAATATGTTTATAAATTGTGATAGCTATACGAGAGTAATATTTAGTTTTCTTTGGCCATATAATAGGCATAGTTTTTAAAAAGACAGGTTACATTTGTATAGCAAAATTTTTGCAGTAACGAGTCAACCGCTGCTGTGAAATTTGCCTTTAATATTAAAGAAATGTGAATATTGTTTCACAAATATACTCATTTCTTCGATGTAGAGATATGGAAGTACCTAATATTTTAAACTTTTTTAATAACGGTCTGTAGAACATACTTGTTGCCACTAT
Source organism: Petrophora chlorosata (assembly GCA_951640565.1). Lineage (NCBI taxonomy): Eukaryota > Metazoa > Arthropoda > Insecta > Lepidoptera > Geometridae > Petrophora > Petrophora chlorosata. The sequence continues at coordinate 17,356,662 of OX621196.1, read as the reverse complement.
ACACTGACCATAACTTTGTACTTGAACATAAAATTAATATAATAATTACTGTCTTCCAGACGCAGCATACGGCAGTGTCGTCTACCACACAGTAGTACCAGACTCCCTCCTCACCAGCAAGATCCCTGAAGATGGAGAGGATCCGGAGGGTGACTACGAAGAGGTCACGAAGGGCCCTGAGCATCAGGAGGCACGGGGCGGCCTCCTGGGGACCAGAGTCGAGGTGGAAGATGAACACCTATAGTGTGGCGGTAAAAGAAAAGATATGCAAGTAATTCGACTAGGGTTGTACCGAAAGTCTTCTTAATGGAGGCGGATGCGGAGGCGACGAGCTTCACCTCCGCGAACGCGGAGGGTAACAGAGGCGGAGGCGAAGGTGAAAGTGGAAGTGGAAAAAATAATGATTCATGATTTATTGAATTAATAGAAAGTCAAAAGTCTTTATTTCAAATAGGTACATTCATAGTATACTTTCTTAAAAATACAAATATATACTAGTAATCAAAATTAATGAGAAACCGAGTTTATTTCACAAACAAGAGTATTGCGGCTTTGTCACCTTCGAAAAGCTGCTCGGGCGTTGTACTCGTATTACGACGTAAACAAACCTCCGTTACAACTTCGCAATCAGTTTGCGGAGGCGAAGCGGAGGTACGAAACTACCGCAGTAACGGAGGGCGTGGCGAAGTTCCGTTACAACCCTAATTTCGATCATCGAGATTCCTGCCGTAGTAGCTCAGTTGGTTAAGAGCGTTTCCTGTACTAAAGGAGAGTTCTGAGTTCAAACCTCGGCTGCGGCGAAATATTTTGCATATTAAAAAGTTTGTTAACCTATAGTGTGGACTCGATGTGGAGCAGTTGGGAAAATGTGACAAGTTGGGAATGGAAAGTCAGTTTTTTTATTACAACAACTAGTTTACCTTTGTTTTTACGGCAAAAGATATTATATTATAGATATATTTGAAAAACAATTCGGCCTGATGGTTTCAGCTAAATTTCACACGATAATAGATTAACATACAAACATACAATTTTATTTGGTGTGCAATAAAGTGTTATTGTATTGTATTGTACAATGAGTACCAGCTAACCTTAAAAAAAAAAAGGATCTTGGATGCAAAAACCACAATTTTATTCGCTTGTTGAGGTTAGATCGGCATTACATGCTAATAAATGGATTTAGAATGCATTGTCATCGATTTGTGAGCTACCCTGAAAGTTTCAGCCGGATAGCTATCCATCCGAAATTACAGACAGTGACTTAGTGAACATGACTTAATAAAAACGTGGTAAAAATAATATATATTAAAAAAAATATGTTTCCCAACTCGTCAAATTTTCGTCCCAAAGTATTGTCCAAAGATATAGTACAAAGAAAGAAAGAAAGAAAGAAAGAAAGAAAGAAAATAAGTATATTATTAAACCATCGTATACTAAAAACAGAGGTAATGGGTACATTTAAATGATAGTCATAAAAGGACACCCAATAATTGACTTAAAATTGGTGCAGTGTCTAATGTGCTATTATTCTTATTATTGATTTATTTTTTAACAACCAACCGGCCCTGGCTTGACACGGATGCCATTTACTATTGTTAAAGAAAACTAAGTAATACTTACGAACTAATGTGGTCTAATTTTTTGACAACTTGATAACAAAACATTGAATCTTCTCAAGTATACAAAAACATCATTAGAATATATTGTACATAATTAACCTTTCGTATAAAAATCTCTAAATGATAGTGTAAACCGTATCAAAATCCGTTTAGAAGAAGTAAGCGGAGTATATAGAAATGGGGACGCAGATAGCTACTTTGTCTTATACTTTTTAACCGACTTCAAAAAGGAGGAGGTTTACAATTCGACGGTATGTTTTTTTTTTATTTTTTTTTTGTGTGTTTGTTACGCGATTACTCCGCCAGTTATGCATTGATTTCGATGATTCTTTTTTTGATTGGTAGGTAATACTTCAAAGGTGGTCCCATATAAATTTTATCGAAATTCATTCAGTAGTTTTTGAAAAAAATAGCAAAAACAAAAAATATAAGTTTAATCTTCAAGTCGATTCTTGTTTTTTTCGTAACCAACTTTCTAAAGGTGGAGGTTTGTATTCGACTGCTTCACCTGCTTCACCCAGGGTTGACTTCCGGTGAGGAAACTCCTCAACAGTGAATAGTACAGACACAACATTTTGTAAATGGATTTAACCATAATAGCCTGTTCTAAATTCCATCTCGACATGGCAGATACACCCAGGATTGACTTCCGGCGAGGGAACTCCTCAACAGAGATATAGGACAGACATGAAATTTTTTTGTACATGCATTTAATTGTGATAACCCGTTTTAAACTTCGTCATGATGTGGCTTCTAGATCATAAAAGCTTGTCTTTAAAAACTTTTTGAATTAATTTAATTAAAACTTGTTTTTCACTAAAACGGGTAAAATAAAATATTTTAAAAAAAAACTAAACCGACTTCAAAACCACAAAAGCACTCAAAAGTAAAAAATAAATTAATATAATTATCATAAGCGCTACCCACTCATATATTTGAAGTCGGTGCCAGCCAAGTCTAAAAGGTAGTAGATAGATACTACCAACAAGTAGTACTTACTATATACATAGTATTTATCTGCTACCTATTAGACTTGGCTGGCACCGACTTCAAATATATGAGTGGGTAGCGCTTATGATAATTATATTAATTTATTTTTTACTTTTGAGTGCCATTTGTGGTTTTGAAGTCGGTTTAGTTTTTTTTGAAAAATAATTTATTTATGTAACTGAATGAGGAGACGAGCAAGTCCTTCGCCTCTGTTTAGAGATTTGAGATTTTGTGTGATAAGTAGGTACACTTAACTCACAAGAAAATTTCGGATATTTACTTGTCAATCTGGAAGAAATTTTGTAAACGATCTCAAAGCTAATACCAAGGTCTGTGTTAAGTCCGTTAAACACTTACACGGGTTTAAATTAAACACTTTAAGGACTTCTTGCGCCACCGTTAACCCACGGGTTAGTTGACAGTTGTAATACGAACAATTCAAGTTAATCCACAGGTTAACCATGATTTTACCTTTTTTATGGAAGTGAGTGCTGAGACGGGCTGGTCGTTCGCCTGATGGTAAGGCACGCCTGTCCATAATAATTTCAATGCCAACTAAAACTTTTAATACCATAAAAAGTACTGAGTAGCGCTGCATTGCGCTCATCACTCGAGACATCAGACATGTCTCTCATATGCCCAGTAATTCCTCTGGCTACAATAAAACCCTTCAAACTGGAACACAGTAATGCTTGCGCACTGCTGCTTGGCGGCAGAATAACTGGCAAATCTGTGGTACCTATCCAGACGGCCTCCCGCGTACGAGAGACGAGTAAAAACTGGCGCAAGTGGCCCTTAATATTTCGTAAAACTACCCTCCAACTTTATTACAAGTAATTATACGGAAGCAAAAGTAAAATAAATCACGCATTCAACTATTGTAAATAATATATTATTGTTGTAAATCTATTTTCATAAGATTATTTGATAAAATGAGTTCAAAATTCTAAATTATTATTAAGTTATTTAAAAAATTGCTTTATGGCTCTGTGATGTCGAACAATATTACTAGGGTAAGTTAATTTTAAGATTTAATATTTTTTAAGAATTAAATTCGTAAGTAAATTTTATTGTTCGTTTTTATTTTAAGCCATTTTTTTTACCTACCATTTTATATTCCACATTGAATAAGTGAAAACATGTAAGTTATTTAAAAAATATGTATGTAAAAGACAAAGTTAAAGTTAGCTAAAGTGAGCTTAACTGAGCTAAAGTCAGCCCTCTGTGGGTTAGTGGTTGGGCAGGTTGGCTCTAATCTCATACACCACTGAGGTTGCGGGTTCGATTTCCACGACAGACGGGACAAATCGTCGGCACAGAAAACACGCAAGCACTTGTTGCGTGTCTGGATTTTATGGGACCATGGTCCGTATAGTTCCTGATTCCCTGGAATCCTAGTAAGGTGCCAGGATCATTGGGCGTAAAGTGGTTTATTATTTGATTAAACTTTCACACGGGATATAATAATAACAATTTATTTTATTTGAGATTTACAGCCATATTTGTTAATATTTGACTTAAAATTAGGTTAGTACCAATACATTATTATTCAATTGCATTTCAATAAAATAAATTAAATCAAATTTCATTATTTAAATCTTACTAATTAAAAGTCAAACTAAAACCACAATAATGAATTATTGTCAACATACTATTTGTCACCGTAAAATTGTAAATACCTTTAGATTATAATCTATCTCGCGAGATTATAAACTGTCGAAAGATTGTGAACCGTAACATACTGTTTACAATTTAACGCATTATTTTTCGGTAGATTATAAACTATCGAAGTAAAACTGTTAATCATAAACATACGTGAATATAATATACATGTTCGTGGCGATAGGGTGGCCCAAGGGCCACCTCCACCGCACCCTAACCTGCCGAGAGCTGCTCCTTATACGTTAGATGGTAAGCAGTTCACAATCTTTCGTCAGTTTACAATCTCGCGAGATATATTAAGATAGATTATAATCTAACGGTATTTACAATTTAACTGTGACATATACATAAGCTAAGGTTTACGGAAGGATATATCTGTTCCTATTTTTTTTAATAATACCAGCATTTAAGTAGGTATACATTATACATTAATTAGTTTGTTAGCTAACACAATCACAAAGCAAAATACATATAGGTAGTTAGTATGTACAATTTATTAAAGTTTTCCTTATTAAACTTGTATAAGTATGCAGTTACTATGATTTGAACGTACTGAAACGTATATTGTGTAGGTCTATGACATCATTGCTTTTATCTGAAAAAAGCAACAATGTATATTAGTTCAGTAACAATTTCTTAGTAAGTATACTATTTAATAACATTATGGTATCTTTTTACGTGTTATTATTATTTAAAAAAAGTATCTATTGTCTTGATAGCCTCTATGGTGTAGTTGTTGGGCAAGTTGGCTCAAATCTCATACACCACTCAGGTTGCGGGTTTGATTCCCACGAAGGGACATATATTTGTGGACAGAAAAAAAGCGCAAGAGTTTGTTTCATGTCTGGGTGTTATCGTCATAGTGTCTGGTTCCTTAAATACAGGGAGAACCACATAAATAGTTATGTAATATAGTTATATAAAAATTACATAAATAGGTATGTAATATGGTATCCTTCTAATGATTAGAAAAGAGATGTTTACTATACCTTGTGAATGTATAAATAGTTTTTTACAGCATTTTCGTTTTACAATGAAGCCCAGAATTAAAACCACTGTCAAAATTGCAACGGTTACTATTGCATACACCCAATTGGCACTGAAATTAACGATTACCTTGAAATATTTTGGTAATAGCCAATTTTATGTAATACGGGTATTGTCTCATAAAACGAAGACCTGTATTTGTACATTAAAGTCGGTTTAAAAGAAGGACTTACGGTAATCCAAGAACTCTCGGATGTTCCAAGACCTGATCTGAATGAGAAACTGATTCGTCTTCATCTCTTTTATCTTCAGTGCGAACAGTAGTAGAATCAACTTTTTTAATGGCGTGTACATCAGGAATGTGTATTGTTTTATCTTCATCCTCTGCTGGATGTGACCTGAATTTCTCTCTTTTGAACGCACAAGCAGATTTAGTGCATTTGTGATTGGAATCGGAGCAAATCCCAAAGCAATCACATCGACCTCCATTGTCGTTCGTATGAATTACTTCATATGGATGCTCACATTTGCAGCTTTCAAGATCGGAACCACCTTCGCAATCCTTGCGACTTGGCACACATCTGGGTTTCCCTTCGCTCATGTCGAGTTGAAAATTGGAACGACATACACAAATATTCGGTGCAACGCAGTCTCCGTTTTCGCAGTGCATATCGCAGTGTGCGATGCATTCTCCACCTTCTCCGATCATGTACCATCCAGGGTTGCACCGACATATTTCAGGGCTGACACATTTGCCATTTGTGCATCCCGTAGAACAGTGCGGTTCACATTTGCCTTTGTCAGATTTGACATATCCATTGTTGCATTTGCACTCACCGGGTGATTCACAGGTTCCGTGCTCGCAATCAAAACACACTGGTTGGCATGACCCGCATTGCAATTGCCATCCTATATCGCAGGTACACGTTTCTGGTGCGATACAAGTACCATGGTCGCAAGAGGAGCATCGCGGCTCGCAAATGTTCGCCGGGGATTTGTTATATCCAGGAAGACATTGGTTGACCTCTGGTGCGAGGCTAGTTGCACCGTCGCACGGCTTTGTATATTTGGGACTTGATAACTCAGTATTGTTTGAGAAACATTGTGGAGTTTTGGTGAGAATGCAGTCGGGGATATCGCAGTCTTTGAGGCACAGAGGCTTGCAGACGTGAGGTTTCAGTGGGTCGAGAGCATATCCCGCTTCGCAAGCACATTCATTGGGTCTTCTGCAGTAGCCATTGTGACAAGGAGGGTCACAGATTGGTTCGCAATATAACCTGCAAATAAGAACACCATAGTACTACACTTAGTCAGTACCTTTATGAGAGTGGTAATAATCGATTCATAGTCAGAGCTAAACAGTTGAATATAATTAAAACATATGTAAATTAGGATTACCCATTGCCTTCATGATAGTCGTCTTGAACGTAACCATCGCAGCAAACGTTTACAGTTACATTGTCATACCGCTGAAAACAAATGTTAGGGTCACATACAATAATATTTTATTTAAAATAATGGTGCCTATCAAGTGGACAGCTCACCGCTGCCATATGGAAAGTGGCCACGCCGCATATTCAAAAGAAACGACGGAGGAAGGAGACTTACTACTTAGGTAATGTTCAAAAGTTCTTTATTCAATTTTGTCGTCACAGACGCACTTATGAACGTCAATTATTACAATGACTCTACCACCGTATCGGAAAAAGAACCACTACTCAGAAGATACAGCAAGAAACTGAGGGGCATTTTTTTTTCAATATTTTGTTTGTTTTCGACAATATTATTTTTTTATGTGCCAGTTGGCTACTTGGCAGAAGCGGAATGTTCCATGCATCTTTGTCTTCTGAAAATACTTATAAGACCTTGTTGTACTCACCTGTACAATTCTACTGGTGACATTAACGGAGGTTCTAGTCTTGACGGAACAGAAGATAATGCAAGGCTCCTCGTAGGTTTCGATGTAACTAAACCGAAAGGTTTCCGGCACCTCTCGGTATATGCTGGCGATACAAGGTATGGTAATAAACGAGCAGTTTATTCTACAATTAATACTAATAGAGAGATGAGACTAGCTGCGTCCTGCGGTAAACTACAACTAAACTACGTTTCAGGCTCGTGGACAACTTTCAGGGATAAATGAATCAAATTTTCTTTTCCAGAAACTAAACTACCTACAATTAACGAAATTTCATCACAATCCGTTTGATTCTTGCTTGATTGAGTAACAAACAAGGATACCACTTATATAAAATTTAAGGAAGAAGAAAAAAATATAAGAGATTAGAGAAAAGTTGTAACATACATTTTTATTTATTTTTCCCACAAAGGAATACAGTATATACTATGCCAGGATTTATAGTAGAACTTTGAAATCCTATTTTGTGGGAGACTGGTGCCTTATGTAGGTCTAAAAGACCTGTATTACCGGTCACCAGGCTCCCAGATAGTAAATAAAAATATTGCAATTTGCTTAATAGAACTGCCACGTTCTTTCTTATAGGAATACAACGTTGTGATAAAATAAGCTAATAAAACTAATTTTGAGTAAATACCTTCTTGTCTCATTGCAAACTTGACAATTAACGTATTGAAAGAACAAAAAGAAGACCAATAATGTTAGATCCATGTTGTCTGTTGAAATATTTAAGTAATACTGCCAGATACCTACTGAAAATCTCAAAGGTGGGATAGGTAGGTATTCATGCTAACTACGTGTTAAAAATGAGAAAATAAAGACATTAAGATACGGGCACTATGATTCACGCATTCAAATGGTCTCTCCGTGACTGTCTGTAGACTAGTAGTAGGTATATACATCTTTTAAATAGATAACGATGACAGTGATGACGCACAGCAAGCTTGAGGTCCTATAGTAACAATCATTTGAACACCCTATCGGTCCTCAAGTAATCATAACTTTCTAAATAATTTGATAAGTTAAAAAGTCTGTACCAAGAAATTTGAAATCATTTTGGTAACTATTTACCCCAGGAAGTGTTTGTCTATCCTCACTCACCCTACGTAAACTTTGTTGTTTTATTCTTAAGTTGTACTTTAAAAACCAGTCAATACCCACTTATTGTCCTAAAAGTTATGTTTCATTATCATGCGTATATTTACCGCAAGTTGTCGGTCATTCTACCACATTTTTACCGCTTATTTTTTTCTTGTAACTTTCTTTTTGATTATAAACTGTGATGCTAGTTTAATAAGTTCAGCGGAAAAAATAATGTTATTCTTTATTCAGGAAAAGAAAACGCTTCCTTTAAACTAAACGTTTAATTTAATAAATTCAATAAATTATTTACAGTATTTATTTATAATGTCATTGTTACTCAAGTTCTAAAACTCTTATAATATAATCTTCGCTGAAAGATGGCACGATCTAGCATAAAGGTCTTAAGGCTCGGCCGACCTCCTGATGCGCTTGACGCAGCCCGACCTTCCTTTGACGCCCTGCTCCTTGCGGTACCCCACGTTGCAGATGCAAAAGTTTGGAGCTGAGCAGACGCCATTGTGGCACCCCCCAGGGCAGTATGGGAGACACCTGGCATAAATGTTATTGGTATTAAATGTCGTACATGCGTCCATATAACACCATCAAATAAATTTAAAGAAGCACTCAGAATTCTCACCTCGATCCTGTGGGATCAGTATTGTCTAACATGTATCCAGAGTTACAACTGCAACGGTTGCCTTCCACGCAAATGCCATTGATACAAGGCTGAGAGCACTGCGGAATCAGATTTCCGTTGCCATATTGATCGTAAGGGTTAGGAAGATTTGACAGCTGGTTCGTAGGGTACAAAGGTTGGTAAGGATTAGGTAGGGATTGGCCGGATTGGTTTGGGTAGGATGAGTTCGCTTGGTTGGACGGGTTATAACCTGGTTGGTTTGGCTGACTTGGATTGTAGCCAGGCTGGTGACCAGGTTGGTTGGAATTTCCTGGGGTACCCTGTTGATTTGGGTAGTAGCCCGGCTGGTAAGGCTGACCCGGATAGTAGCCTTGTTGATTGGGATTGCTAGGAGGTCCTGTCGGGTTACTAGGATCTGTGTAATATGGGTAATAAGGGTGATTTGTGGGGCGTTGGTTCGGATTGGGATTTCCAGGACCTGAAGGATTTAAAGTTTGGCCAGGATAATAGCCTGTTTGATTTAAAGGATACTGCGAGTTAGGTTGTCCGTTAGGACTTGAGTATGTAGAATTTGTAGGGTAACTAGAACCAGAACCATAAGATGGATTGGGATTGTTTGGATTATATGGTCGAACTTGAGAATCCGATGAGATATTATATGATGCTTGGTTTTGGTAGTTAGTTTGGTAGTAGCTATTATCAGAGTAATAGGGTGCCTGATTATCGTGGTAGGATTGGTTGGATGGCGAAGGAGGATAGTTACCATAGTAAGGTCGTTGATTGTCAGGACTATGCGGATGGTTTGACTGGTAATTTGAAGGATTTTGAGGATAGGTCGTCGGATAGTGTTGGTTAATGTATGAAGTGGGTGGAGCGCTGGAGTTTGTTGCCGGGTTATAGCCGTGGCCCGGGATATGAGGAGGAACAGCAGTTGTTGGATTGCTACAAACATTTGGAGCAGTGCAGCGGCCACCTGGTCCACAGTCCCTGTAAATAAAAACAATGTTTATAAATAAATCAAGCTCATCGTGTTAAATGCCATTAAATCAATGATGCAAAAAAATAACGTACTGAGCACAGTGAGGCACGCATAATCCCTGTTGGTCCTTGTTATATCCTGGCCTACAACGGCAGTCGTTTGGTGCGACGCAGTCGCCATTGACGCAGGGCTTGTCACAAGATGCTTTGCAGGATCCTTCAGGAGTAGACTGGTAGCCAGTTTTGCAGGTACAGGTGTTAGGTGCAGTACAGTTACCTGAAGATTAAAAATAGTTGAAATATCTTTTTACTATTGATAGTGTGAAATATTCATGGCTTGAATTTACCGTGGATTAAATAACACGCCACTTACCTATTCCACCACAATTATCCTTACAACTCGGCAGGCAGTACTTGCTCTCCGAATCCAGCCTGTACCCATTTTTACAAATACATTCTCCTCCTGCACAGTTGCCGTTCTGACATCCGATAGGGCAGGTGGGTATGCAGAAACCAGCTGCATTCTTCACGTGGTCAGGGAAGCAGGTGCAGGTTTCTGGGGCTGTGCAGAGTGCGTTGACACACTCCTGGTTGCAGACTGGGTCGCAGATCTGGTAGTTGTGGATGTTGCGGATGTAACCGCTGCAGCAGGATTGGATGCGGCTGAGGTCTGGACGTGACTGGAATGTAAGATTTAGATTTGAGACTGAGAAACGAAATTTACGATAACTGGGTTCAGTGGCGTTCATAAGGCCTATGTCTAGCAGTGGATATTGGATAACTACAGGCTGATGACGAAGCTTAGAGGTAGATAGGTATTCTTCACCGTTGCTTCACAAAGTATATTATCGCTTCATATTATAATTTAGTAACCCCGGACATTATACATATTGTTCCATGGTACGGTACAAACCTTATTAGAAAGTCAACATTTTTGGGAACCGTCGTTTTGGCAATTCAATATTTAGGTTCAATGTAAGTTTTCCCCCATATTGATAAACAATAACAGTTCTAATTGATAAAAATTCAAGGATCAAAATTGAGTGTATCTAAAAAGAAACCTCATTGAGTGGTATTTTGTGATCAGTTTTCCATTTCGGGGTAGTTGGTAACTCTTTTGTACTACCGATTGAACTAAGTTCTTTCCTAGGGTGGTGGATTTTCTCGATCACTGTTCAATTAAATCAATGTATGAATATTTACCCCATTGCCTGCCGGTACATGTGTAGGATCTCTCACCAAAGAGGCAGTTCTGTAAATATAAATTACAACATGCGTTAATGAAAATAAAGACAAAATAATGATTATATAATTTATAATTATATACTCGTATTATTATATATCTAGCAAAGTTACAGAAGCTCATCGGCATATGGACCTAGTACGGTATTCAGAAGACGCAGTTTCGATCCCTGTCCGAGCAATATAATTTGTCTTATTTGTAATTATTTTAAATTTTAAGATTTTCGCTTAGCATGCGCTAATGCATTCAATGCAATGCTATAAATGCTATGCATCATCATCAGCCCATCACGTTCCCACTTCTGGGACACGGGCCTTCTCTCATAGAGAGAATATGGGCCATAATCCACCACGCTGGCCTAGTGCGGGTTGGTGGATGTCACATGTCCTTGAATTTTTGTGATAAATTCTTGGACATACCGGTTTCCTCACGTTTTCCTTCACCGTTTTTAGAGCTAGTGTTAAATCCGCACATAACTTAAGAAAGTCAGTGGTCTTAGGCCAGCGGGATTCGAACTCAGGTGCGTCGGATCGAAAGTCGCACGTTCTCCCACTGAGCCAGACTCGCTCTAAATGATTAAATGCTTAATAATTCAATTAAAAACAAGTAAAGGAAAATTTATAAAAGCTATATATTAAAGCGATTATATGTATAGATACCTACCACTTGTCTAAATCCTCTTTCGGTTACCTACCTAATTTATTCCGTTCTAGATATTTGTTTTGGTACAAATCATCCTTATCTTCACTGTATCATGGTCAATGCACATGTTGAATGATGTCAGTGATACTACAAGCTCTTGACCTACTTATCTTTTTGTTATTTTACAGCACTTTCTTACATAATTTTCATGTTTTTACAACAAAAGTAAATACGAGTACGTAGGTACGTAGGTAGGTATACTAGCTTTGCCTATGTAGGGCACCCTTACTTAGGAAAATCTAGTGAAGAATTTACAAATTTGAAACTGGTAAAATCAGAGGTGAGCTTTTGACTGCCCAATTTCAAATTAAGAAGTAAATGGGAAAATTTGAAACACATATTTTTTTTACGTCGATTTTTATAATAAATTTACTAATTTAAATATTACTAATTCTACTGATTTTGAGATTGGCAGAATAAAGTGGTATGCCGTTGCCGACTTTTTTTTAATTACCCTTAAGTGATTGGGTCACAGTAAGAACCTACTTTGGGTTGGTTGGTTTACAAAATTTCAAATAACAGTTAATGTCATTCAACTTCAAAGTTGATACATTTTGTATTAATAAAAATTATATATCAATAATAAAAATGAAATTGAGTCAATTATACAGAAGTCAAAGTCAAATATCATTTATTAAATAGGCACAAAAGTGCACTTTTAAAGGTCATAAACACATGATACAAATAAAAAATGTTAAAAATTGTAACTTATGTTAACATGACTTTGAAAAAAAAGGTAAGTATGTTTACCCATTTCTTTCCTATACTCAAATTGAAGTCTGAGTGCTAAAAAGAAATGCGAAAACTGACTCTACCAGTGCTTCGGAAATACGCCCGCTAGAGAAGATAGCACCAAGAAACTCTGCGGGGATGTCTTTTTTCAGCACAATTACGTATAAAATTAGAATTAACAGAATGTAAAACAAGAAATGCGAGTGAGATGTGAGTTGATGAAGATTACTTACGGTACTTCGATGTAGCATATTCCGACTTGCGATAGAGGTGGTGCATTGTAATTCTGACCACCGTTGTAACCGTAGCCGTACTGTTGAGTGTTGTTCCCGAAATATCTGGAAAAGTATTCCCTTCATATTATTTACAGCAAAGTGCAAGTACTAAATAAATGGATTTATAAATACCCTACGATAACATACATAAACCTGGCCCCCAATCTGCGGAACCAGGAACTACGAGGACCCTGGTCCAACGACACCCAGACATGAACAAAATGGTGAAATCACACGAGTGAAATTTTCTTTTAGCTTTTCACTTTTTATTTTTACTGGACCCTCCGAAAGGTCGTAAAAATATGGTAGACAGAAGAAGTAAAATCTGAGATATTTTATGCGATCTCATATAAACAGTAGCCAAAGCGGAGTCTCACTGTAACAGTCGTGCCGTGCAGTATTTTGCAATCTAGGCATGGTGAGTACCATCGGGCAGACAGCCTACTTATAAACCTACTTATACTTTTATAAAACTAAGCGACTAGGACGGGACGCAGTGCAACGAGAACTCGGCTAATAAAAAAATTTGGTATGAAACCGCGTAAACTAACAAACACGCCCAGACGGGGTGACCGATGTCATGAAAGTCCGATGACAATGCAATGTTATGGTGACAGCCAGCTGATCTGATGATGGACACGGAAGGTGGGCAATGGAACTCCTTGACAAATAATCGTAAACTACTAGTGTTTGGGCTTAATTTCATTTGCTTGCGGTTCCGATTACAAATTTGTTAAAAGCTTGTTTGAAGTCGGTTGAAAATTATCGATAGTTTGAAGGATGCTAATGTACTCCAAATTTGAAATTGAAAGCGTCAGCATCGGTGTTCGAGGTAAATGATTCCCCTGCGGCTCGTCTCCTCACATAAAAAAAATATCTACACTTACTTGACTAGATTTTCCCCCGCGTTGTACTGGTGGCTGCCGTGACTGTAGCCTCCTTTGACGCCGTAGTTGGCTGTCTTCACGTTCTGTGTGTTGGCACACCCTAGCACTGCGGCTAGCACGATTACCCACATTTTGGCTGGAATTTAGTAATAAAATTGTATGAGCGAAATTACTGGGCATATGAGAGTTATCTGTCTCGGGGTGACGAGCGCAATGCAGTGCTACTCAGTGCTTTTTAGCTATGATTTTTTTGGGTTCCGAGATGGTAGCATTTTTAGGAATAATACGAGTATATGCACAATGACGTATCATTAAATCTATCTATCATTAAATCAGTATTAAGAAAACTGGCAAAATATTAGAAATCTGATAAATTTTAGAATTTAGTAGATATATTTTTAACATAGTGATGATATGATTTGACGCCTTGTTATTTTTGACCGACTTCGAAAAGGAGGAAGATCCCAATTCGACTGTAAGGTTTTTTGTATGTTTGTTACGCGATTACTCCGCAATTAATGAATTGAGTTTGATGATTCTTTTTTGTTTGGTTAGTCATTCTTCAGAGGTGGTCCCATATAAATTCATCAATATTCGACCTTAAACATAGAAGTTACATTGAAGTCGGTTATTTTGTTATGAAATGTATAACATCCTACTAAAATTATAAACGCGAAAGTTTGTAAGAATGTATGGATGTATGTATGTACTTATGTTTGTTACTCTTTCACGCAAAAACTACTGAATGGATTTTGATGAAATTTGGTATGTAGGTACATTAGGACTTGGAATAGCTTAAATGCTACTTTTCATCCCGGGAAGGCGCAGCTAGTCTATGCTATATATAATATTATAAAAAGGAAAGTTTGTTTGTTTGTTTGTAACGAATAGGCTCCGAAACTACTGGACCGATTTTAACCATTTTTTTCACCAATAGAAAGCTAAATTATCAGGAAGTAACATAGGCTATAATTTATATTCAAAACAAATAGAGATACTTAAGAAATAACCCAAAGAAAAAAAAATACCTATAAAATTAATTATTTGGCATATACTTGGTACCAGGCGATCATACATTTGTAGGAGTATATATATAATAAATAAATAAATTTAAATAAATAACGCCCAACGATTACATACATAGATCCTGACCCCTTACTAGGTTTCCCTGTATCTAGGGAACCAGGAACTATGAGGACCATGGTCCCACAACACCCAGACACGAAACAAATGATTGCGTTTTTTTTTAAGTGCACAAACATTTGTCCCGTCGCGGGAATCGAACCCGCAACCTCAGTGGTGTATGAGATTTGAGCCAACCTGCCCAACCACTACACCACAGAGGCTATCAATAACAAAATCTCACGGATTTTGGAACCTGATAGACAATTTTTCCTGTTAAAACTGCTCTTAGCTTCTCAGAATGCCCTCAGAGACCACGATGTCAATGTCACGTAAACAAATCACATCATCGATAATAACTGAACACAAAGCACAACATAATGAACCTAAACAGAATCACATAGAGTTGTTTTTGCTTAGTATTTGTTTTTTGTATGAGTTAATTTTACTTACGTATTTTGTGATACGGCAACACACTGGACTTGTTGACTTTGTGAGGTTCCTTGATGTACTGAATGCTTGGTATTTGGTATTCTAGACGCTGGATATGTTGTCATAATATGTAAGTATTCACTGCAACGATGAGATGGGTTCCGTAGATAATTTATCATCATTTTGACGCGGTTGTCCGACCACCCACAAAACGAAGCTATATATTATAATGTTACAAATCCGATCCGCACAAAGCGTTTCGCTGATTCTTTCATTTCATCATGCGGACTGCTAAGGAGTGGAACGCTTTACCAGCTTCTTTGTTCCCAAAAAGCTACAACTTGTGTCTCTAAGTCTAGAGTGAACAGGCATCTCATGCAGCGCGCTCCATCTTAGGCTGCTTCTTTGCTTTCCATCAGGCGGGATGTCGTCAAACATTTCGCAATAAAAAAACAAAGCTTTTATCATACCTTTTTGTCATCAATTTTTTCTCCTTGTACGTTATGTTACTGGATGATGTTTGGTGAACCATCCAGAGAGACGGGCCGCAACTGGCGTTTAACTAGAGACCATGCTACATCTTCCGCCTTAACATAGTGGTTTAACATCTGGAGACTAATTTGATCTATGAGACACAATCGTGGACATTCGAATAATTATTCTATTTAATTTATGGGCAGGAGTGGCGCTTACCACCAGGCTAACTTGCTCGTCTCATGTCATTTAGTTCCATAATAAAAAAAATTAGAACGGAGACTAGTATTATTTGGGAGTCCTACGTATTCAGTGACATTTTTTTTATGTAACTGATTGACGAGACGAGCTGGTCGTTTACCTGATGGTAAGCAATACGCCAGCCCATAACAATAATAGCACAACCCAGAACTTTGTTTTGCAAAATCCTGCGCGGCGCTGCACTGCGCTCGTCACCCTGAGACAATTAGCTGTTGAGTCTAATAATGCCCAGTAATTTCGCTGGCTGCACTGCCCTTCAAACCGGAACACAGTAATGCTTGCGCACTACTGCTTGGCGGCTGAATAACTGGCAAAGCGACAATTAAATTGTCACTGAATAATATCCCAGATGTAAGTAATAAAATAGGTAAGTACTTAATGAATGTGGTAATTAAGTAACTGCCTAACTTAGTAGCGCATTTGGCCACATTAGATATAATGCTACTTACTCGTAACAGATTCCCAATAGAAGAATTACTTAAACGAGGTCTCCTTTAGCTATTAGAATAATATATTGTACCTCCTCTTTTCAAACCAACTTCAAAAAAAGGACGGTTCTCAATTCGATTGTACTTTTTTATGTTTGATACCTCATAACTCCGTCATTTATAAACCGATTTAGAAAATCCTTCAGTATAGCTACAAGGGACTGGGATCGAATATCGATGAAATTGATATGGGACCACCCATATCAATTTCATCGATATTCGACCTTCGACTTAGAAGATACATCATGCAGTCGGTTTTTTTTGTTATAAAATGAATTATATTTGTTGGCAGAAGCTTGACAATACATTTCTTTTTGTAAAATGAATTATATTTATTGGCAGAAGCTTGGCAATACATTTTTTTTATAAAATGAATTATATTTATTGGCAGAAGCTTGGCAATACATTTTTTAAAGGCAGCACGTTTTATAAAGTTAAATGAATGTGCAATCTTCGTTTTGTAGACATTTTATTGAATAAGTGCTTAGTTTTTATTATTATATTATATCAACCCATTGTGTCCCACTGCTGGGCAAAGGTCTCCCCCATCTCCCTTCAAACATCACACATACACACACACTCCACAGCCACTTCCATCCATCCGGGTCGGTAGGTTTCGGGATCGTCACGCCACCTTTTCCGAGGCCGGCCACGTCGTCTCCGCCCGTCTTGAGGCTCCCATTGAGTGACGATTCTTGCCCACCTCTCCGGATGCATGCGAACCACGTGCCTCGCCCAGTCCCACTTTAGTTTTACACTTTTAAATCCTGCGTCAGCAATGCCTGTCTTCGAACTTAGAACAATATTTATTCATCAATAACCGTCACTTTATGTGAGTGGAACCCTAACTCGAGTAAGTAGGTATATGTTGTGATACGTTGTCATTACCTAAATATCGGAAACGCTGATATCATTTGGCGATTGTTAACTACTGACAACCGAAACAAAAACTTACGTTAGTACGTATCTACAACACGAATTGGTGCCTCCTAAGTAAGGTAACCTACTAATATTATGAACGCGAAAGTTTGTAAGAATGTATGGATGTATGTTTGTTACTCTTTCACGCAAAAAGTACCGAACCGATTTTAATGAAATTTGGTATGTAGGTACTTTAGGACATGGAATAGCACATAGGCTACTTTTTATCCCGGGTAACCGCGGGTGAAACCGCAAGGCGCAGCTGGTATGTTTATATTCATACTCACCTAAATAAGTACCTAAATAAATATTTACTTACCTACTTTTTATAACTTTATACGTACTGAATTCTTTAAACGCAGGAACCACTTATGTAAAACGTATTAATCTGCCTCCTACCCATATATTATGTCCCCCGAGCGCCAATTGTATATCGTGTTGAGATTCACTGCGACATATGAGATACGGTCTAATTATTGTCGATTCAGGCAAGAAATCGAATTCATCTCATTCATTTATAGCAAAATACGATAACTAGAAGTTGAGATGAACTTAATGGGACAATATATGGCATCATAAAACATTATCGCAATGAATCTACACCCTAATCTGAGCTCAACACGATATACGATTGGCGCTTGAGGAACATACGGTTAGGGGGGGGCTGACCTTAATAATCTTGTCATTTCTACGAATCTTGCACTTATGAATACAAACACAAACAATCGCTAGTTATTTTGTCTTTCTATATCATTGGAGAAAAGCAAAAGCTTAATTATTTAAGTTAGTTAATTTAATTTCAATAATCATTAACATTAAAATACAAATACATTCACACGAAATAAAATCTTTGGTTTAATTTAACACACAATATTTAAAACAGCGCCATCTACTTAAAACCTCTAGAACTAACTTGGCCTGTGGTTCGCAATCTTTACGTTCCGTTTTTCTTTCATAACCACATATTGTTCCTTACGTGGGCGGTCATAATTCTGTAACAGCCTCTCCATTTAGATTCATGATTTCAATCGCATGTTCTGATGGTGGTCTCCAGCAAGGAATTTCAGCGTATAGCGGTTCCAACGTAGTGGAATCTAAAACATCTAGTTTAGCTTCGCATTTCAACGCGTCTATCGTGGACTCTGCGATGCTGCAAGGTCGCAAATGAGTGAGCTCATCCACGTCTTCGATAGATGGCGGTATTGAACAATGTTTCTGTCTAACCTCGAAATCATGGCTTCTCCTTGGTAGATGATCATAGTGGCATTCTAATATTCCTGAAAATAAAATTATTATTAATGAGATTTTATTGTTGAGAATCAAAATTAGATAAACTTATCCTTCTATGAATTTACCTCTGAAATTTTCAAGCATGATGGGTGAAATAGTTTGTACGACCACAGGCCTCATAAACTGTTTTAAATTCCTGTCCAAAGTCGAAATTGGTTGGTAGTGGCATTTGTCTGAAGTTGGTGGATCTGTAAAATAGAAAAATTTAAAAATTACATGCAAAAAGATATACTGGCCCATGAGGGGATCGAACCCGCGACCTTCGCGTTATTAGCACGACGCTCTAACCAACTGAGCTAATGGGCCGTTGTGAAGAAGTGCGAAATTTAGATATTGGACATGCAACTTTGTTTTGTATGTATTTTCAGGTCATGCGGGATCATTGAGATAACTTTGTTATAATTGTATGACATAGTTATATGAAGTTCTACAAAATGAATTGTTTTCATACAAAGACCAGTTTCATACTATCAGACACTGACATAATTATATGAATATAAATTATGATTATAATAGGTATTAAATATTATTCTATGCAAATAAGTATGCACTTTGCAACGAATCCTATCCTATCTTTCAAAATATTTAATATAATATTATAAATGCAAATATTTGTGAGGACGGATGGATAGACAAATAGATGGATGGTTTTTTACTTAATCACAAAAACTACTCAACCTATTTTCATGAAATTTGACAGGTTGATAGGTTGGTATGGCCATGTAAAAGGATATAATAGTACTTGTACTATCCCGGAGCAACTAGATACAAAATTATGTAAGTAATAGGTCAGGTAGATCACGACATCTACCTATACCTACCTAAAAATGAGAAATGTCTTTTTTTATGCAATAACTATGTTTATATAGGTATACCTATAGAAGTAGGTACTTACTACTTGTACAATTATTGCTACCTACTTTACTAGTTTATTGTTATTTTATGTTTAATTTATCACAGTTTAATATAATGATAATGTCAGTTTCGATATTTTATTATTTATATCAATAAATTGATTAGTTCATAAATTAATAAATTAATTGATTAAGTAACACAATTTCTACAATTCATTTTCTTTTCTTTTCACAGTAATTTATACAACGCGTGATGCATACAACATTGCAAAACAGGGTAGGTATAATACTGGCAGGTACTTAGACTTACCCGGCAATGGTGTATGAAAAATACTCCTGACGTATGGCGGCGGCACATCACTGTTATCAATCATGACTTGCATGTGAATGTCGTTTATTTTGCGCACGTCCTCGTACCGCGGCCTCCTGCACCTCTCCACCATCACTATGATCACAGCCACCGTGATCACGGCCATCATGATCCCTCCCGCTATGCTAATCACTGATATCAGATCAACCGACGTCCTCTCCTTCCCTTTCCCTTCCATCACAGCTGTTATATGCTCCGGTTCTGTCAAAATATGAAACGTCTCTTCATCGTCTGGACTCTCAGTCGTTATTTTATTAGTTTTAGCGTTAATATCCTTAGTTTTAGTAGCGTTAGTCTGTTCCTTTACAACAGTTTTAGCTATTTTAATAGTGTCATTGTTATTTCCAGACACAGTTGCGTTTGTTACATTTCGAGGTTTTGCTGTTACTATTTTTATTATAGGATGTTTTGTTACTCTTTCTACATGTCTTGTTGCATCTTTAAATGCAGTTTTGTCCATTGTAACGCTTGGTTTGTGTGTGATCGGTATAAAGTTAGTCGAAGAAACAGTTGGTGTTATAAAGTTAGAAGAGTTCAGATTCTGATTAACAGTTGTCATGCTGTTAGTTCCATTTAGAGATACAGTTTTATTCTTCCAAGTCGTTCTTGTATTAGACAAAGTTGAAAGAGTTTTAGCGACTTTGTGCAAGTGTGGATTAGATTTAGATGAGTTCACACTTTTCGAAATGCTTCGTTTTGTTGCATTTTCGACAGTTGGAGAAGTACTTAATTTGGAAGCCAATGGTGATGACGTTGTAGTCAAAACTGACATTGGCTTGGTGAATCCTTGCTCCGCAGATTTGTTGTAAGGTGTCAGCGTCATATTCGTTGTTTTTGATACAAGAGACGCGGTGGTTAAAGCTATCTTTTTAAATGTCGCGTAGGATACTGATGTTGGTATTATAGACACTATAATAGTTTTTGGTGTTGTGTTTGGGGCTGGTTCCTTATTAGTTGCAATTCGGTGTCTTGAATGGAAGTCATGGTTTGGTTTCTTTGATTCGGCAAATGTTTCACCTTTTTGTGCCGGTCGTATCCAAATCTCCTTTGGTTTGAACTTCACTGTTGTTGGGAAGTATCGGATAGTTGCATCTGGTCTTCTACTTGTTTCAGCTTTTGGAGCTACTTCTGTAACGGTTGTTGCATGAGGAGAAGTTACTATTGGAGTCTCTGTGAAAATGCTCATCGCATTTGTTTTTTGTGAAATAGTACTAAACATATCATTGGTTTTGATTATTTTAATTGGAGTTGTTTTAATTTCAACGTGTACTTCGTTGGCATACTTCCTTGTTTCATGTGGAGGCTCCGTACGGTTATATATTGAATTAGTTGACAATATATGCGTTGTTTGTGTGATTGGTTTGAACACTTCGGTTGTCCCAAGTCTTGTTAACGACACATTATTAAAAACTGTAGTTGGCTTATACGATTCTGTTGTAGTAGTTGTTATTTTATCAAATGCCATCTCTGTAGTGATTACTTTGTTAGTTTTGGTATTTGAAGAAAATCCGTTTTCTGTACTCATTGATTGGGTTGAAGCTTTTGTAGTGCTTTGTATAATAGAAGTGGTACTTATAGACGAATTTGTTAGCATTTTAGGTGTCGTAATTGGTGCTACTGTAGAAACTTCTAGAGATGACAATGTCACCGTGGTAGGTGTCGTTAAAGGACGAGTCGTCATTGTAGTGCTTTCTAACAAGGTTGTACTGCTTGTACGTGGAACACTTTCTGCAGAACCGACTATCTTTGGATTTGATATAATTTCTACAAATGTAGTCCTTTGACTTGAAGTAGTCCCCAGAGTAGTTAATATGCTAGGACTTGAGGTAGTTTCAAGTGAAGTTGCTTTACTAGTGCTTGCAGCGATTTCTAACGTAATTCTACTTGTTGTAGGAATCGACGTGGTTTCTAAAGCTGTTCTAGTGGTAGAAGGAATAGTAGAAGTGATAGGCGGAGTGGGTTTAGTGGCAGGTATTTTTGTTAGTAGCTCCTCTACCCTTGCAGTTGTAGTGGTGGTCGTACTTGTGGTAGAAGACATGCGGCTTTCACAACTGAAACATAACATTATAACTTTTGAATACACAGAATATGTTAACAGTAAGAAATTCTGTATGGGTGAATATATTATATTTCAACACAAATAAGTATGTGATAGACTTAGGGAAGAATATTCAAACAAAATCTTGTATGGTCAACTACACTAGTGATGTTGACTATACAAGATAAATGCGCATTAAGAATAATGGTAGAATTACTCAAACAAGGCTTATTGGAAAAAAAATATTCGAGCACCAGCTAGGGCTTGAACCCGCATTACAATATTCCCTAGGCGTGGGAAATGCAATGGAGCTACGGTGAGCTTGTTTGAGTTTTTCGCTTGGTATTCGTTAATATTTCATAAAAATAATATAAAAATAGTAGAATTATATCATCTTTTTTTATGCTACTGAATGACGAGACGAGCTGGTCGTTTGCCTGATGGTAAGCAATACGCCAGCCCATAACAATAACAGCACCACCCAGAACTTTGTTTTGCAAAATCCTGGGCGGCGCTGCACTGCGCTCGTAACCCTGAGACAATTAGCTTTTCAGTTATCATTTGACACAATTATCTTCTAATCTTTCTTATCCTCGCCATCTTTCTAAGCATTATCCTGAACGTTAAGTACAAGTGGTAACCCACCTCTCACCTTGCCATCCTTCCTGGCAGGAGCATTCGCCGGTGATGGGTGAACACGTTCCATGCTCAGAGCATGGCCTGCACTCGTTCACGCAGTTTGGGCCCCATTTGTCTTCTGGACAGTCTAAAACATGATGAAAGACGTAATGAGCGATATGCCCCTCAGTTACTTGCCGTATATATATATTTTTTACGCTTAATTGATCTATGTTTGCCTACTATCTCACCTGATGTTAAGTGATGATGTGGCCTAAGATGGAGCACATAGATCTAGAGAGAGATGGCAGTTGAGCGGCTGCTCAGACCCGTCTCCCTGATGGTTCACCGAACATCATCCCGAAACACGACTAGGTCGTTTGACGGCATGGCTTTGTTTGGTGGGTGGTATTACAACCACGGCCAGAGCCTACCACTCCAAAGCGCGGAAGCGGGTGTCATCACGATGTTTTCCTTCACCGTTTTTAGAGCGTGCAAAATCTGGGGCCGAGTCGGGATTCGAACCCAGGTGCGTCGGATCGAAAGGCGCACGAGTTCCCGATTAGCCACACTCGCTCCTAAAATATTCTGAGTAGTAGTTTTATTTCCGATACGGTGTTAGTCTTGGTGATAAAATGACGTTCAAATGAATAAAGAGATTTCTTTTTGATTTAACCCACACACATTTTTGTTTTACTTACTTTAACATACAAAACAAAGAATATCTAAACTTAATAGCAAACTGTACTGTATACATTTTGAAAATTACTACCTGCAGAAAATCTGTTTAAATTTTTCTCTGAAATTCAGATCGACTAAGTAGTGATTCTTAGCACAAATCAAACAAGTTTCTTATTTATTAACATTAGATTAAAAAGATAGTAATCTGAACTTAAGTTTAATCGCCAGGGTCTTGCAGCGTACCCTTTTCCAGTAGTAGATAAAGCTGATCGTTACGGCCATGGTGCCTCCGGGAGACATTATTTGTAATACGATCAAGAGAACCACTCAATGATGACGTTGGGTCAAAAAGTTGAAGGGACTCGTTAAAGAAACTACTTTAACAAGTGTCATAGTAAAATGTTACCCTTTGTACGCAGGACTTTTGTACTACCAACAAGATCAATTAATTATTACTTCTCACCACCACTTATGCGAAGGGTATTTATAACGCTTGTTTATAAAAATTAATTAATTGCATTATTAAAATAATAATTATATATTAATATTATATTATAAAATAAAATAATAATATAATATTAGTCAAGCCGTCCTTCCAAATTATGTAAGTCCTTTCTGTTCAAAGGTTGTCTGGAAGAGATCGCTTTGAGCGATAAGACCGCTTATTGTTATGCTGATTACTGTGAAATTTACTTGTTTTTCATGTACCTATATTTAAGGTATTTTAACAATCAAGTGTTTATCTATCTATCTATCTATATTAATATTATTTTTTTCGATTTTATATATTTCTTTAGTCTACAGCTTTTCAAATCATGTTATGTTCTTTATTTAATAAAATGTTAATTATATAAAATTAATTAATTGTAGTATTAAAATTATAATTGAATATTAATATTAGATTATAAAATAAAATAATAGTATAATATTAATATTATTTTTTTCGGCTTTATATATTTGTTTAGTCTACAGCTTTTCAATTCATATTATGTTCTTTATTTAATAAAATGTTAATTATATTAGTTGTATATGCAAAATTTCTTAAAATAACAGGAAAAAACCATAGAAACTTTTAAGTAATCTTTAGGAACTTTTAGGTCATGTAAATACCATATTCATGACAATATATTATCTGATTTTGTATTGTAGGTACCTATAGGGAATGATGCACAAATACATAAATAATAGAATATGATTATACAGGTGATTGTTTAAGTGGATGTAGGAGGCCAAATCTGAAGCTATATGGAATAAAAAAAAACATTTTTGTAATTTTTGTTCAAAGTCTATACCTACTTTCGAGTCCTGGCTAACCGAGACTTCTTTGAGCGTTTTTCGCTACTATAGCTATAGTTTCGGACTTGCCCCTCCACTTACTTGACTTGAAAAAATTCACTCTGTATAGATACCTAAGCCAATTTTCTGTTTGGACTACCAATTGTATGTGAACCTATATGTTTATAATAAAAATGGCAAATTGTCGTACCTTCAGAGCAACCATGTCCAGTCTTCCCATTGGGGCATATGGGAACGCAGGAGACGTCCTTCATCTTGTACCCCGGACAGCAGACAGCTACCTCTGCTGTCCTTTCTTCTGTCTAAATATTACATAATGATATTATTTTGTAAGACTATAAAAAGAAAATCATTATCTGAAGAAACTAGGAACTAGGATGTAAGTCTCTCGTATGCAAGCGGTCGTCTTAGTTGGTGACTTGGTACCACCTGCACCGCTTTGCGATCTTTTTTGCCACCATGAAGGAGACCATTGTAGCCAGCGAAATTACTGGGCATATACACGGTGTGAGCGCAATGCAGTGCTACTTAGTACTTGTTCTGGGTGGCACTGCAATTGTTATGGACAACCGTGGCGCTTACCATCAGGCAAATGATTTGCTCTTCTCATTGTACAGTAGCATAAAAAAGGCAACTCGCGTAAGGTTTCTTATCTTTATGTTAAGCTGAAAATAATTTGTAAAAGTGACTTGTGAAATTTAAGGCAGAAAATCATTGCGCACAGCACAGTCTAATAAATTATATGACTAAGAAAAACAGAATTATGTTCTTAAGTAAATTAAAACGTACATTTACATGCAGATCAACTAACAACCAAGTAACATAACCGTTAAGAATGCAGTGACAATTAAAGCAACCTGTGCGACCTGGCTGTCACTTCGCAAACGATCTAGTTTTTCTCAAGGATATAAACCGTTGCAAAACATCACAGTTATTCAGAATGCGAATATTTTATTAGCCATAACCATAAATCTCTTATAATGCCGTATTTAGAAATTACTAGTTTAATAAGAATCGGAATAGTTTAACAAAGCAAAAATTTCAAAATAAATGAATCATCAATGAATCATGATGTAATACGAGTAAATATTATTAAGTATTCCGATTATTATTTATATTATTATAGAAATTAGAGGCCAATACTTATGCTTTACAAAAGCCGTCAGAAGTTATTAATACTTTAATTGTATATAGAAAGGTAATAAAAGTGGTCCCAACCTCGAGCCTTGTGAGATCTCGCATCTCGGTGCTCCACTTGGAGCATCGCGGGGGTAAAGACATGCACCACTCGTAGGTTCTGACGGACATCGGCGCTCTGTACTTCACTCGCTTTGTGATATTGTACCTAGGAACAGAAAACACGTGGAAAACACTAGAAAATAGTGTCGAAGGCTTCTTTCAAGTAAAAATTTATAATTGTATGGAATTTGGAAGACAAAACTTTTATAGATCAATCAAACAATCAATCAAGCGTTTATTGCAAATATATGTAAAGACACATTGCTGTTACAAAATATATGAGTATCACTATATTCAGGTATTTAGCATGCAAATATAATTAAACCTATTCTTTTAATATTCTGATTTACATTTTTGTTATAATATATTTTAATAGATATAACCTCTTTTCTTTTGTTATGGCATGAATGATCGAGATCATTATTTTATTAACGATCTAGTATATCCCATTGACAATCTCACTCATCTGTACCATTATTGTCACAAAACATAATTGATTTTATTCATGCAAATTTATTAACATAGAAAGACATCACATCGAGACATCGTATTCTTAACCCTTATATTATACAGTACGTAATAAAATCTCTGTAGGACCCGGAAAGGGTGAGTTTGGACACCTGTTAAAAGATAACCTCAACGTTGGTTAGCGTTAGCCTGTAGTATCTAAGAATTTATTGCACTTACTTTTGTTTGACCATGCACACATTCGGTCCGTTGAGGGTGGCCACCTCCAGCACCATCGCCAACAATACAACGAGCACCACACACCATAGCTGTGTCTTTGCACTGAACGTCACTTTAGGAACAGTCACCATTTTATAACTTCTTCTCGAGATCCATAGTTCTTTTGAGTTCACATCGTTTAGTGTTTACTGCATATTTTTATTCTGTGAAAAAGAAAATATACGAAACATAGTATAAGCTTGATAAGACCAAAGTTCAAAGTTCAGAAGTTCTTAATTCAGTTTTCGCATCATAGAACGTCAATTTTCACAATGACTCTACCACCGTATCGGAAAGGGAACCACTACTCAGAAGATACGGCAAGAAACTGAGGGGCATATTTTTTAGAACTTTTGTTATAATATTTTATGTTTGTTTTTGACAATATTATGTTTCTTATGTGCCGTATTAGTATATTAGTTAGTAGGACGGATAATGTTTCTCTTATCTATATTATCTATTTTTTAATTTATTTGTAACAATTTTAAAATTTCTCTTATAGAGTACAGTCATTTGATTCGAAAATTAGTGGTTTCCTGGAAAGTTTTCCGGGAGGTTTGAAAATTGGTAATTTTATAGATTTTGATGTGCTCTTTCCGAATTTCAACATTGCCACCTCGTATTTTGGCCGCTCGCACTGCTATATTGGAAAAATGGCGCCCAAAAGCAGTTTTTTTGACCATACCTCCTTTCCAACTTATTTTACAATAAAAAGTTATATACTCGGCTCGGCTATATACTTCTCTAGCCTTTTCATCTAATAGCCATCCACAACGCGACCCAACGTTTTCAGGTCCTATTGAAATAGCGTTGTATTCAAATAGCAGCTTCCTATTCTGTCCCACATTGGGTGATCAACTATTCACGGGGTCAACTAACTCGGCAGGATGGGGGGCCAAATGCAGGCCGGCGGCTAATTGTCGTGCGATAAATGTGGCATGATGCTAGCATAGACAATATTCAAAACACCACAACAAGGACAAAACTAACTTTATTTTAAGTAGTTGATCTAGCAAATATAAGCAAGTGTTATTTTTATGAGAATGTTTCAGTAGAACAGTTACCAGGGACATACCCAAACATTTGACTCTTGATTTTTTTATAGATATGATTGATGAGATGAGCAAGTCGTTCGCCTGATGTTAAACGCAACTCATAACAAATGCAGTGCCACCCAGAACTTGAAATACCATAAAAAGCAATGCGTAACTGCATTGCACTCATCACCCCGATACATCAAATATTAAGTTTCATGTGCCCAGTAAATTCGCATGCTACATTGCCCCAAAAACCAGAACACAGTAATGCTTGCGCACTACAGCTTGGCGGCAGAATGACTGACTAAGCGGTGGTATACCTACCCAGACGGCCTCCCGCATACGAGAGAGCTACCACGAGTAAACTTGTTTCAGAATGAACATGTGGTGAGACGAGCAAGTCGTTCGACACGCAACACGCTCGTCGTAACAACCGGAACTTTTGCAAAATTTTAGAGTTATTGTCCCTGAGACAACAACTCTAGTTTCATAATGCCTAGTAATTTCGCTCTTTTAAATGTTTGCACACTACTGCTTGGCGGTTACTGGCAAAGGTGTGGTACTTCTCTCGAAAGATGCCTATTGCTACATAAAATCAACAATTACTAATATAAAAAAGCTGTATCTTCTGAAATTCCTAATTACATTACCAACTTACCAAACCGAACTAGTAAGACTGTGCGTCAGTATGAAGTTTAATCAGGAATTAACGATGGGGAGGCAGCATCATGGAAGCTGTATGACGTCATTAATTAAATGAACGATGGTGTAATAGTGATGTCGACAGCCAGTTTGTGATAGAGTTTGACCTACTTCTGGCTTCTGGTGACTAAATTAAATAACTTTTTGTTTTGGTGAAGAAACAAAAATAATTGAAAAAATGAACTGAACATTCTTGAGCAAAAATATAATAATCGATTTAGAGGGAAAGATCCTACAAACAAAGAAGAAGAATAAGAATAAATATGTAACAAAATCTCTAAAAAAATGCGTATCTTCGGAGTAGTGGTTCTTTTTCCGATACGGTGGTAGAGTCATTGTGATAATTTGACGTTTATAAGTGCGTCTGTGAAGCCAAAATGATTAAAGAGATTTTGATTTGATTTTGTGGGAAAGATTTTAGCTGAAAATCTGGCTCGCGAGTTTTTATTAACTTAAGTTTTTATTTTACCACGTTTTCATTAAGTCACTTTTTTGTTTTTCTATCTGTCTCTGGTTCCGGGTGGAATCTTGCAACTCAAATTTCGAGCACTTCCCGATAAGCTATCGAGCTGAAAGTTTCAGGGTAGCTCACAACTCGATGACAATGCTATACCCACTTATTCTTATTAAAGCGCATAAAACGTGGTTTATAGATTATTTTTTAATCTACATTAAAGCCTTGTTAAAATAACTAGTATCGGAATACAAGTGTGGTAAGAGAAAAATATAATACCTCCTACCTAGTCATATTCACCTTGGAGAGATGGAGGGCTAAAACCCT
Organism: Petrophora chlorosata; assembly: GCA_951640565.1. Taxonomy (NCBI): domain Eukaryota; kingdom Metazoa; phylum Arthropoda; class Insecta; order Lepidoptera; family Geometridae; genus Petrophora; species Petrophora chlorosata. The sequence continues at coordinate 17,327,619 of OX621196.1, read as the reverse complement.
GGTGTAGTTTGTAAATAGAAAGTTTGGTTTGATGCACTTGCTTATTTCACCTGCCAAATACAAAGGTACAAATTATTACACTGCACAAACTACCTATAATAATAAAACCAAAACTCGCCAAGACTCATACAAAAGCGAACGAGTTTGCTTTTACTTAAAATCCTGTGTCGCGTTTTTAGAACATTGTCATACCAGAACCAAATCCATTGCCCCTGAAGTTCAAGCAACGCGTGACAAAGCGCATTGTGCTATTCAGAAAGAGGTCAACGGCTCCATTGATAAGCCACGTCAATGGACGCATCCTGTCGCGCAATTGGTGCGAACTCCCATGTGCACAAAGATGTGGGTGCGCGCCTGTATGGGCTGATACTGATAGAGAAAATAATCTGCGAACTTCATAGTGCGACGAAGAACCCACACGTAATGAAAGACGAGATGGTGCCACTTTCACAGCGAGGTGACGTCGAGACTTGACCCCTGCCATTGCTGGAAACGACTTATTCCAATGTTGAGCGGGTTCATTTCGATTCTGCTTCCAGTGTAGTAAGTAGGTAGTTAATAATTTGTTCGGTTGAAAAAACAAAGACGTTACGAAAAACAAAACACGATCACGTAGACTACTAAAATCGAAGATGTTTGCGCGAACAAGAGCAAAACAAAACACAATCACTAAAGCAAAGTAGCTCGCAAAGTTGTTACTTGTTATAGGACCGCGGGGAATAACATTACGGGAGAAGTGAGAACAAACAGCTCTTTGATAAAGGCATGGTCTAGCAGCACGTAGAAATAATCTAACAATTATAGGATAAAATAATGTTTTGGAACACAATCAGATTATAAAGATACAATCGTGGGCTAAAGTTACAGTTCTGGAATATTTTGGTAAAGTAGCTTTTTTTGCGATTTTACACTCGGTCACTCGGTGGTACACCAAAATTTCACCTGATTCTTACCGTAATCACTGGCCTGTTAGAGCCCTTAACCGCGAAGATTGGAAGAAAGAAGATTGGAGAGTGGTTTTTTCCCGGCAGTGGGAACTAAATGGTTTATAATAATAACAAGAATGATAAGAATGTTTTACCTAGATGAGAAGGCGAAGGATGAAAGATGCAGTACAAGAGAGACCAATTTAAGAAATACCTACTCTGCTATGTATTACCGAAATAGCAGACTTTTAATGATTATGATAATGATGATGAATCTAGCTCTATAAAACAAGAGGCAGTCACTTACATACATCATTAGTCGGATGGCTAACTATATTTTTTTAAACAAGTTGCCAACGCTGTGCATCACCATTTGCCAACAGAATTTTACAGGTATAAATTAAATCTCATTTCATATTTTGCGCATATTTGAAATTAATGAGCGTATGAGAGGTGTCTTGCGGTGACAAGCGCAATGCGGTGCTACGCAGTACTTTTTACAAAGTTTAGTAGGTGGCACTGCAATTGTAATGGGCAGGCGTGGCGCTTGTTATCAGGCGAATGACTACCTCGTATCATCACTGTTCCAAAAAAAATGAAACAGATTGGCCAAGTATGATTTGTGGATAGGAGAGCCAATCAGCACATCCTGTCAGCAATTGGTGCGAAGTGCCGTGCGTGCGGTGTTGACACGCGAACACGCATGAGAAAGTCGTCCTGGAGATGTGAGAAAGGAAGTTACCTATTACGGAATAGACATTTAAAATTAATGAAATAACAGATTAAAAAAATTATCAAAAACCACGTTTTTATGCGCTTTTTGATGTTAGGTCGGCATTACATGCTAATAAAAGGATTAAGAATGCATGGTCATCGATTTGTGAGCTACCTTGAATGTTTTAACCAGATAGATAATCGAGCAGTGCTCGAAATTTGAGTAGTAAGATTCCACCCGGAATGACAGACAGACAAAAGAAATTGACTCAGTAAAAACGTAGCAATATCTTACGTGTCTATCTCGATTATGCAGTAACATATTTGTTGATTTAATACGGTGTTTACTATCAGCATCCCTATTAAATCCCAAATAGCTCTAACCAAAATTGTCCTTACTCAGGCCCTTTCGTCCTAATGCGACAGGATCCATTCGAAAACAATATCAATTCATCAATCGGTCCCTTACTTGTGATAATATTTTGTCAGGCGTCGTTACCACAACTAGGTCTAATGGACCACAGGGGTCTATTGGACTCGGGCTAAAGTACCCTCCTTCCGCTATAAACACTGACGAAATAGTTCCCTTCCAGTGGGGTTACAAGCACTTTGATTTTGGTTTGGATATTGGGTGGGTAGGTAATAATTTTATTATATCTTATACTACCACTATATAGGTTAATTACTAGGCACATGAGACTTAATATCTGATGTCTCGGGGTGATGAGCGCAAAGCAGTGCTTTTTAAGGTTTTAAATGTTATGGGCGGTACTGCAATTGTTATGGGCAGACGTGGCGCTTACCATCAGGCGAATGACCTGCTCTTCTTATTACTCACGTACCATAAAACCAAACACTATATAGGTTTCTTTACATTTTATATCAATACGATTGATTTGGTATCAGATTCAAAGACGGTAGGCTCTGGCCGTGGTTGTAATACCACCCACCGAACAAATAAGCCATGCCGTCAAGCGTCCTAGTCGTGTTTCGGGATGATGTTCGGTGAACCAACGGGGAGACGGGTCTGAGCAGCCGCTCAACTGCCGTCTCTCTATAGATCTATGTGCTCCATCTTAGGCCACATCGTCGCTTCACATCAGGCGAGATAGTGGCCAAACATAGATCTATTAAACGTAAAAAAAAGACCAAAGGAAAAAAAAATAGGCACAAAAATGCACTCTAAAACGTCATAAGCACATAATACAAATCAAATTAATGTCTACCCATTTCTTTCCCATACTCTTATTGAATTCCAGCTGAAAGAGATGCTACCAGTGCTTCGGAAATACACCCGCTAGAGAAGATAGCACTAACAACTGGGCCGAGATGTATAACGAAGAACAATGAAGTATAAATTAAAACAAAATGTCAAACTAACAAGAGGTGCGAGTGAGATGTCCCATAGTCAAAGCATCATTGATTGAAAAGGTTTTTCCGGTTTCGGTATAAATTTAATTAAACGAGTTCGTCAAATTGTTCTTCGCTGATTAAAATGTTGGCCTTCGCCGTTTGTTGAAAGAAAAAAGAAATGGGGAAAGACTTTTATTATTTAAAGCTTTTGTTATTTAGCTAGGCGATGATTAATGTCTAACTTTATAAAATACCTATTTTTCATATTATTCTACTTCCTAATATTATAAACGCGAAAGTTTGTAAGAATGTATGGGTGTATGTTTGTTACTCTTTCATGCAAAAACTACTGAATGGATTTTGATGAAATTTGGTATGTAGGTACTTTAGGACTTTGAATAGCACTTAGGCTACTTTTGTATCCCGGGAAACCGCGGGTGGAACCGCGGGGCGCAGCTAGTATTTATATAAAGCATTAGTCTTATGCGCAAGCATCACGTGTCTTGAAACCGAATCCTGCACCTACAACCTCTGGTACGACGTTGAAAGTGCATGACATGAACAAGGTTGACAATGACGGCTTCACTACAGTGGAGAAGAAGAAGCGTCGACCCCGACCGAGCCGCCACCAAGGTGGCACCGCCCCGCTCACGGCGTCTACACTACGTGCTGTGGAGCCTATCCATCTGCCTCTCCCGCTTGAACCCCGAAACATCAGGCGATGAAGTGTTGAAGTATATCAAAGCAACGCTTCATGGACGGATCCAGGGACAGATAGCAATGCGACTGTCGAGGCTGGAGTCAACTAGGACCACTGAATTCAAGTCCTATAGGCTCCAAGTTCCGGCGGTGCATAAGGAACTGTTCCTGAAATCTGACTTCTGGTCTGTAGGGGTAGTATACCGGAGATACAGGGAAGGAGCGAAATTTTTGAACCCTGTGAAGTAGTGTGTGTGGTTTATTTAATGAAATGTTATAGTTTCGTATGTATGTTAGTCTGTAACGTATATATTCTATGGGCCTCTGTTAATTTTACTTTGTTGTACTTTAATACTGCCTGAAATAAAGAGTTTAATAATAATTAATAATTAACGAATGCCAAGCTAATAACCTACTTCTACCTCTTTTTTGTAGGAATTTGATATAATAATATTGCATTCGTTGGTGATTCCCCGAATGATATAGATAAACGGCAAAACGGAAGGGGCTTTGTATTACCGGAATGTGTGTATTAGGTACTTCTTTGTTACGCGTACGTGCTGCAATACCACTGAAAAGGATTAGCAAAAATGTTTGTTTGTGAAAATCAATTTCGTACGTAAGAGTAAAAGAAAATAACGCGAAATAAGAAAAAATATGATTTCGCGCTTACAGTGTTAACGCTTTGTTGGTGAAATAAGATTAGGTACAGAATAAATAATATGGTAGGATAGGTAACAAAATACTGGGTGTTTTATATAATTTACCTACAATATTCCACAAACTAAAAAATAAAAAGTGTACTTCAGCTCGTAATATTAATTATTCTGTGGTTCAGCCTCCTAGTCGTTAACTTAATGTACCTAATAACTTCAATGTTGGATGCTGATAAAAAATAAAACTATAAGAGCAGGTATATGGTACAAATAAAAGTGGTCATTTAATCATGCTAACACTGTACACAATGTACCAGGCAGGTGTTAGACATGTCTTATATAATAATTACATGTGCCCTGTGGCGGAGCTGCACATGTTTTGAGTGGAGTTAGTATCTTATCCCTACTCGTTTGATTTATATATTGTATACATTTGTCAATTTAAATTATTATTATTCATATATATCAAGTGTACAGTACGAGTATCTAATAATGAATCATATTTTAAGATTTATATGGACTAAAGTTCAATGTCTTAAGTTTAAAGGTTCTTTATTCAGTTTTGGGACAAACGCACTTAAGGACGTCAATTATTACAATGTCTCTACCACCGTATCGGAAAAAGAACCACTGCTCGAAGATACGGCAAGAAACCGAGGAGCATTATTTTTTAGAACTTTTGTTATTTTATTTTATGTTTGTTTTTGACAATATTATGTTTCTTATGTGGCAGTTAGCTACTTGGCAGAAGCGGAATGTTCCATGCATCTTTGTCTTCTATGTAATAACGGTATAGTATGCTTTTATCATTAGAATATTTTTCGCACGCAATTTGAATCTACTTTCTGTGAGCTCCGTTACACATTTCGGAATTTTATTGTAAAGACGTATAAAGCACTTATTTGTTTTACTTAGTCTAAACCTAGGCACAGCAATTCTATCCATATTTCTAGTGTTTATGTTATGATGGTCACTATTCACTTTGAATTTGTTCAGTTATAAAATAATTAAGTGAAGAGAATAGACATTGAAGAGAGAGAGATATATTGAGAGAGATTAGTTAGGTACACAAACTTTACAAATAGTAGTTCCAAAGCTGTGTTGATAAAGTTTAAAGAGATACAGGAATCTGGGCCAACTCTACCATCAATTAAAGCAGAGATAAGGAACGAAAGTTTCAAAGCTGAGTAAATGTTTCTAATTAGAAGAGAATAAATCTGATTAGAACATCTATATAATAAATGTAGATCAAACAGTGATCAATATACTGGAGAAAGTACGACAGGTCCTGCTCGACAGGCACATAAGAAATATAATATTGTCAAAAACAAACATAAAATATTGTAACAAAAGTTCTAAAAAATATGCCCCTCAGTTTCTTGCCGTATCTTCTGAGTAGTGGTTCTTTTGTGGTAGAGTCATTGTAATTGACGTTCATAAGTTCGTCTGTGATGACAAAATTGAATATAGAACTTTTGAACTTTGAACATTAGTCTTATCAAGCTTTGGCTGAGAAAGGAGTATGATAAGAAACGATAGTATTTAGAATAGAATAGAATATATTTATTATCATAAAGTTACACATTGCATTATACATACATAATGAATGTTACACATTAAGACTCGTCTGTACATGGGGTAGAGATAACATATTAAGAATATTATTATTTTGCATATATAAGTCCCAAAATCGCAAAAGAGGTCGCGGCAGGCCCAGAAAAAGATGGCGGGACGAACTTGATTCCTACTGGAATGATTGGCCTGTTAGAGCCCTAAACCGCGAAGATTGGAAGGAGAGAAGAGAGGCCTTTGCCCTGCAGTGGGACATTAATGGCTTATAATAATAATATATAAGTATAGATACACATTTTAGGCATTAGTGATTCAGATGCAGTGTCTTACTTTGATGCCATTAAGCATAACTTAATTAATTTAATACGTTTTATAATATTTTTTTTAATTTTTTTTTATATGAAAACAAATTTATTGAAACACACAGATAATTCTTATCTTCTTCTTTTTATCTATTTTAATTAAATTAATTTAATAAATTTTGGAAAAAAATATTCAAAAATTCCTAGTCCAATATATGTACCTAGCTCTAACAAAAAATGCAAATTAAATAATTGCTGTATAGGGGCTTCATCCTTTCTTTAGGTATTAGTATATTATGCTCTTATCATATTGTGCTCTTATATGTATATCTCGTATGTTTTATCTATCTATACAGATATTTTTAATTTTATCTGTAGTAATTTTGAAAAAACCACCGTCCTTCCACATTATTTTAGTCCTTTCTGTTCAATGGTTGTCTGGAAGAGATCGCTTCAAGCGATTAGACCACCTTTTGTTACGCTGATTACTTTGAAATGTACTTGTTTTTCAGGCACTTATGTTTTTGGTTTTTAACAATAAAGTGTTTATCTATCTATCTATCTATCTATCTATCTATGTATTCTGTGGTATTTCGGGGAAATTAAATGTACTTGGAGCGTATGTGGCTCAGCGAGTACTCGTGCGACTTACGATCCGACGCGCTGGAGTTCGAATCTCGTTTTACACACCAATGAATTTCTTAAGTTATGTGCGGATCTCAAAACGGTGAAGGAAAACATCGTGAGGAAATTGGCATATCCAAGAATTATTATCAAAAATTCACGAACATGTGTGACATCCATCCGGATTGTGCCAGCGTGGTGGTTTATGGCCCGTACTCTCTCTATGAGAGAAGGCTCGTGTCCCAGCAGTGGGAACGTGATGGACTGATGATGATGACGATGATAAATGCACTGACAACTAATATTATGTAAAATTACTTAAATACACTCAACTGCTTAAGACAACTATTGAAAAACATTGGCAAAAATTAGTTATGAACGGCCTGTATGTAGGATCTAATAAAAATGAAATAAGGATAAAAAAACATGGAAGAAGGTTACAAGAGATGCTTTTAGCGATAAGTACGCTCGTTGTACTGTAGTTTGTAAGCCCTTCCCTGTACCTTGTTAAGCTATTGCATAGCTTCTATCGCGGGCCTTGAGCGTGGAGACCGAGTCCAGAAATTCCGTAACGAAAATCACCTAAAACCCCCCACTCCGAATGCTATGCAATAGCTTTACCGCGGCAGTCTCCGAGTGCCACACGTCTTTTTATTTTTTGTTATGGTGTACAATAAAGCATTTTTGTGTTGTATTGTATTGTATTGTATGGAAAATCATTTATAATGCTAGATGTGAATAATCTCACTTACCTACATACAATCATTACAGAGGATATGATCTATATAGATAGCGGCAGGAATTCATTGCGTAGTAATACAACTTTGTGCTAATAATATTATTATAAGGCAATTACAATTTATTACTTATTGTAGTACTTAATACTAGCTTTCCGTTATTTTGCAAATGATTAATAATAAACAATAATTAAGTAATTTATAACCGACTAAAAGGAGGTTCTCAAATTCGATTGTATTTTTTTATGTTTGTTACCTCAGAACTCCGTCATTTATAAAACGATTTGGAAAATTCTTTTTGCGTTGGGTTCAGTATAGCTACAATGTGGACCCATGTAAATTTCATTTCAATTGATACTAATTAGAATTGAAATCGGTTTTTTTGTTATAAAAAATAAAACGAAGTTGTCCATAAGGCGCAAGTCACACCACGAGCTAAGCTAATTTGGCTTAGCTAGCTCATGGCCCATGTAATCCAGCTAGTTACACAAGCTACGTTTGCTGTGTGAACCGAATTATGAACGGAGGCCACATATGCCTGCACTAAGATGAGCTATGTTAGCTTCGCTTACAGTGTGTTCAATGGAACAGCGTAAGGGAAATATATTTTAGGATTGTTCCAGCAGTCTCTTGAAAAATTTGTTCCGACCCTCTTTGAAGAGGTAAATAATAAAACAACGAGTTCCAAAAAACTCTTTTTTACGGTGTAATAGTTCAAGGAGATTTAATATTAATCAGGAAATGCAGAGCTTACAAAATATAAGCTTCAAAAGAAACGCTTGTGTAAAGGTTTCCTTAATCTTGCTGAACTTTCTGTAAAAAAAGATATTCTCTCCGAGAATCTTATCTTAATTTGTGTTAGATAAGTGCCTTCTAACTTCGTAAACTAAGAAGAAGTCAAACAGAAGGGTCACTTTATAAAATTCCGCTATTGCCAAGTAACCAACTACAAAACATAACACAACATACAAACATTACATAACATAACTACAACATACATAATATACGTTAACACCGTAACATAAGAAACATAATATTGTCAAAAACAAACAGATTGTTATAAAAGTTCTAAAAAGAATGCCCCTCAGTTTCTTGCCGTATCTTCTAAGTAGCGGTTCTTTTTCCGATACGGTGGTAAAGTCATTGTAATAACGTTCGTAAGTGTTCGTAAGTTCTGTGATGCCAAAACTGAATAAAGAACTTTTGAACTTTGGACTTTGACCTTTAATTCATATGAATGTTTAAATATGATTCACTTTTAGATATTCTGTACGTGATTAATTTTATTTGTACCAAATACCTGCTTTTATAGAATAAAGAACTTTTGAAATTTGAAAAGCATTTAAGCTCAAATGTGAATGGATAAAAAGCTGTCACATCACAAACAATGACTAAATAGTCACTTTTAGCCCGTCATCAAGCTGATAGCTTGAACATCTGGTCATTTACTCCATAGCATAATGAATTGTTTTAATGAGTAAAACATGCATCGTCGTGCTGCGTGACAAAAGTTAAATTGGACGGTCTGTACTTAACGACTTCAATGGGCGAGTTAATTTTATGATCCGCTCCCATGAGCGTAATAGAACTTTTATGATCGAGTGAATAAACATGGCCTTTTTGATTAATTTTTAATCTTCACTGTTGAAAGGGCAGCGGGAGAAAGACCCTCGTTTCGTCTGTTTTTGATAAATTGAAATTAATTTTGTAAAGCTTGGGTGTTGTAGGAGTTTCTTGGGATTTGTAACTCCTTATAAACGGAATCTCGTGTTTTTTACGACTATAATTGCTACTTAGAGAAGCTTTTATAAAAATAATAATTTCAATAACTACAGAAAATGTTCACTTATTTGAGAATGCTCATTAACATTACCATAATCAAAATAATCAAATAAATGGGTTGTAATGTCAAATAAAATAATGTCAAAATGTCCAATTGCTTCTGCTTAGTTCATTTAATTTAAGAAAGTAGAGTGTAAAGTTGTTTCCAGTAATAAAGGCATTCGCCCGTAAAACAAATAATGGTTTTAGTTGCATCTCTACGAAGGTATTTAGAAACTTTCAAGCCATTTACTAAAGTTTATAATCATCATAAATTGCAAAATTGGAATAAAATTAGGCAATCAAATTATTTTAAATTATGCCAGTTTAAATTACAAATTACCTTCATCCGCCAAACAATAAAAAAATCCAAGAATCACAACAAAAACACGACAGGCAGGTACCAGGCGCACAGAAACGCATGGAGCACGACTGAAGCGCGGCGCGGTCGGGATGCGACTGGAGCCGGGACTCCGGGACGCCGGGCATCTACGCCTGTGGGATGGCTCAGTCGATAGGAGCATAGGGGTCCTGCCCAATATTTCTATTTTGGGATAAAAGGCAATGAGGGCTATTAATATGAGATTCCTATGGATAAACAAAGGCAGAAAATGACATAGCTCCCCACATGCTCATTTAAGCTTACATAATAATTATAAAATACAAATAATCTTTCCTACCAAACTTATCAATCGAGTTATCAGAGTTTTTCGTAGTAACTGGCTGTTATTTTGTTGACTGAAGTGTCATTATAGGTAATTCACAGTTCAGTTCAGTTTTTATTTAAAAATGTATAATGGTATGGATTTGATTAAGGTGCTACGATTTTAGCTCTCTGCTATGTAGGTGGGCAGAGGTGTAAATAAACACTAACTAAAAGAGTAGGTGTATTATAGTAGTGCAAAGTGTATTTATTGTACCAGGAACGAAGTAAACATGTTTACCATAATCCAAAGCAAAGTACTAGGAGCCCATATCTACGTAGGAATAACAAGCTTTTATGGAGACTGCTCTAGAATCTACCAGGGTGTAAGCGAGCAATATTGCAGCCGATTGAAAAGTACTAGGAGCCCATAACAATGCAGAGACGGATTCAATAAACGTGGCGACAGATTGTCGGGAGGCGGTAGAATGCAATAAAGGGGTTATTACACTTGTTTGTCTAGTGGAGTTCGGTGGAGTATTGACAATTGAGTGATTATGTTATAACACATACCAGCTCAATGGTACCTCTTCTTCAGTATAAATCTTCTCTTTTGTAGTTTAAAACAAAGTCGCTATCCGCGTTCTCATTTCTGTTTCTGTTTTTAAACCACGCAACGGATTTTGATACGGGTTTCACCACAGGTTTCAGTGTCATTTTGAGATTTTTTTACGGAAGGCCCAAGGGCCTTCCTTCAAGGCAAGCAAAACTTAATTAGAATGTACTGTAGATACAAGTATCCACAGTACATTCTAATGAAGTGTAGTTTATAATTAATAATTAATTAAGTTTAGTTATTAAGTTTAGATACAAGTATCGACAGTACACTCTAATGAAATTTTTGTATAGTAAAGAAAATTCAACGTTTTGTAATCAAGGCGAAGCCAGGGCGGATCACTAGTTGACAATAATTTCGTGTTTGATATGAAATAGTCTTCATAAAATAAGAGAAAAATGCCTGTAAGTTTGAACAGATGCTGCGTCAGACTCAGTGCCGTTGTTTGTACATTATATTTGTTTTGAATTGTTTGTAATTGAAATATTTATTTGAGTAACGTATGCGATAGCAACTAATGTAAGTACTCAATATTTATCATCACTGATAACTCGGGTGGTATATACGATTAATATTGCAAAATTGTGTGAGAGAGTTCATCATATTTTATGTCCTCAAAGCAAATTCTATTACACATTAATGTTATAACATTTGTATGCAAACAATTTGCTGATATTATTGTTTACTAACCGGCTACACTCACGAGAATAATTCGAGACACTCGACACGCGGCACGTGTAATGACGCGCGACCCGCCGTCGGTGTCCGACTATGTACTTGTAGCTTCGTACCTACAGTGCGGAGTGCGCTAGGCCTGGCCATACACCGACACAAAAGAAAAGATGAATGTGTCTACTGTTGCCAAATCAACACCCTGTTGAATAAACTAAGAAGGTATAACCGCCTATCGTAACACTTTTAGATTTAAACTAGGTATGTTTTGTGTTTGTTGTTTTTCTGTAGGTACTACCTATGTACAGTAACAATAAATATATAGTTAAACTAATTATTAGGTAATTAAAACACGCCGTTCAATTTGGGGTAGGCAAGAGATTATAGAACGCCAGCCGCCGCACTATAACAGTAAATCAATAAAATTAAAAAATGTCGTATTGTTTCGATCAGTAAGCAGAGCAAAGTACTAGGCGAACAGAAGTGAATAGGAGTCAATCGGAAACTAACCGTTCGTAAAGGTGGCGTCTCAGTGGCGGCGACGAGCGACGGGCGCCAACCGCTCCCTACATCCATCTACTATTCAGTTTTGAAAGCAGAAGAGTTTAGAGAAGTTTGAACCTTGATGCATTGAAATAGAGTGTAAAGTCCTGTTATTAAAGTTTGTTTATCCCCCAGTAATGTTATCAGCAGGGGACCGCTGACAAGGGCTGTAGTGTTTATTTGATAATGTATGGCTACGAAATGAGAAAATAAATAATGTAGCGAAAAATGGCGTTCAATGATGAAAAATTAATGTTCCAAGTGGGAATAGCGAAACTGAATAAAAAGCTTAGTCATAAAATGTATTCGGGCGTGAATCTTCTCATTTTTGGTAAAGTATACGCAAGTATTACGGTAAGTATTAACACGCAAGTAATTGAAATTTGAAATACGTAAGTTTATACAGAAATTGAATTACGGTGTTCGGGCTTGGAGGGCACTTACTACTACTAAGATGGCGCAAGCGACCCAAAGTGATTCTTGGCCTCCGATAATAAGAGTCTCCACTTGGATCTGTCTTGCGCCACCTCCTTCCATTCCTCGACGTGGAGTTCGCACAAGTCCCTTTCGACCTCCTTCCAGCGATACCTAGGACGGCCGACTGGACGTTGACCAGTCGGTCGTCCCAAGTATGCTCGCTTAACAGCTCGGTCTTCCCCCATTCTTTCAAGGCGAGATAAAAGCGCACAAACTTCGTTGGCTCGGCCTTGGAGGGCATTATAGCCAACGAAATTACTGGGCATTATGAGAACAGCTAATTGTCTCAGTGTGACGAGCGCGGTGCAGCGCCGTGCAGGATTTTGCAACTTAAAGTTCTGGGTGTTGCTGTGTATTGTAAACGTTTAACTTGTATCTTTAATTTCTATCTTTAAGGTGAATAATAAAGTGTTATCTATGTATCTATCTATCTATTAATGGTTTAGCTCATCACTAAAGTATATAGTATATATAAGTATATAGCTGGGAATATGAGACTTAACATCTGATGTCACGGGGTGATGAGCGCAATGCAGTGCTACGCATTGCTTTTTATGGTAGGTACTAAAAGTTCTGGGTGTCCCTACAATTGTTATGGGCAGGCGTGGCCTTAACCATCACGCGAACGACTTACTAGTCTCATCACGCAGTTCAATAAAAAAAATTAGGTACAGTCTGATTCATCTATTGATTTATCAAAACGCTAGTTTACTGTTAGTTAAATTGGTATAGTAAACAACCGTCAATTAGTCCAGTCCCTTAAAGTAAACAAACCTTTGCCAAATTTCAATCAACTTCGGTTGGGATTCCATCAATCAGTCTCAAGGTTGCGGATTCATTTCAGTTAGCAACAGTAGAAGTACTGTTTATTTTGTAGCAAAAGTTTTAATTGCCTACGAAGACTGCTTTTTTAATTAATTACTTTTTTCTCAAAAATGCATGGAAATATTGTCATTATTTTCGAAAAAAGAACACGCGAAGTATCGAAATTACGGACAAAGAAAATCAAATTCATTGCAGGAGCGTTTTTTGAATTTGGAACATTACAACGCTCCAGCAATGTTGTATGAAACGGCGTGCTGGGGTCATTAAATACTCTTTGATTGGATCTCTTTTATCATTCTTGGCATCTGGATACTTTATTTGAGCTTGGCATACCAAAGTAAGTCTCTTTGTCTAGTACAAATTGCGTTCACGTGGCTGTATAGCCATAAATGCGTTTGCCTTTCGGCACAGATGATAAATAGAAAATTGGCGGCAAAGCTGAAAATTGGTCCTGATTTGTTATTTACTTAATAAATATTTATTTCCCTGCATTTTTTTGAGAAAAGCACTATATATGTCTCGTTATTAGTGAAGTCCTCGCCTCCGACTAAGCCTTCAAACTTATACTCGACCTGGAATTGCCTATTTCACGGCCTTTGCAATAATGTATATATGTACTATTTATTAATAAATTCTTTTCGTGTGGTCTATTAGGGTTTTTTAAAAGATATTTATTAAATAGGCACAAATGAAAAATTTTTAAATAAAATATCTAGACTTTGAAATAAAAGGTAAGTTTGTCTACTGATTTCTTTTCCATGCTAAATTGAAGTCCGGGCCCAGAAAAGAATTGCGAAAACTGACTCTACCAGTGCTTCGGAAATACCTCTTTATGAGAGAAGGCCCGTGTATGAAAGGCATTGGGAACGCAACGGGCTGATGATGATACTTCCTGGCCTCTGACACAGAACACTTAATATAATTAATTATATTATTATAGTTAATTATATTATTTTATTTACTTTTTATTTTTTTGTTATTTCATTTTTTTTTGACATATTTTTTGAATTTCATATTGAATTTAGAATTTTTGCAAATTTATTTATATTTTATTGTGTCGTGTGTATACATGCTAGTATATCTAGCTAGTATATCGTAATACATGCACCTTCCACTCAAATTACTTCTTAGACATTATGATTGACTTGTAAACCCAGTTTATGAATAAATGAGTATTTTAGTAGCCACAAGTAGGTACATTCTCTGATTAGGATGTAGTATTCTCATTTGAGCACCAATGCGTTGAGCACCAACACAGAAATCTAAATAGTACCTTTTTATTTAGATTTCTGTGAGCACCAATGATATTCCCATTTCAGCACCAATGAATATTTTACCTTGGTGCCCAAATTACTGGGCATATATGAGGCTTAATATATGATGTCTCGGGGTGATGAGCGGAATGCATTGCTACTCACTGCTTTTTATGGTATTAAAAATTCTGGGTGGCACTGCAATTATTATGAGCAGGCGTGGCGCTTACCATAAGACGAACGACTTGCTAGCCTCACCACTCAGGTCCATAAAAAAATAGGAGCTAAAATAACACAGTTCTGTAACTTACGAGACCTTATAACTTGATTAAATTATCTTAACTTAAAGTCCGAAAACTTATCCGTTAAATTAATTGTAATTTACACAAAGCATTGTGAAGTTTACAATGGTAATTTGTCAGCCACTAGGGGCAGACAAATTGGAAGCTATGGCTAGTCGATATCTACAACTCCGTCCGCGTAGAATTAGGCTTATAGTAAAGTTGTTCCCTAAAGAAGTCGTGTTTTCGGGATTAAATTTACCCTTATCATCATCATCATCAGCCTGTCGCAGTCCACTGCTGCACATAGGCCTCTTCAACTGCACGCCATTGAGCACGATCCCCGGCTACTCTCATCCAGCTGCTACCAGCCACTTTGCGAAGATCGTCGTTCCACCTAGCCTGCGGGCGTCATACACTACGCACTGGTGGTAGGTTTCTCGTATGCGAGAGTCCATCTGGGTGGGTACACAGGGTACCACCGGTCTGTACCGGAACAGTAATGCTTGAGCACTACTGTTCCGGTTTGAAGGGCATTGTAGCCAGCGAAATTACTGGGCATTATGAGACTTAACAGCTAAATGTCTCAGGATGACGAGCGCAGTACAGTGCCCCGTATTGCCCCAATTTTCGTCCAAATCTGTTCAGTAGCTACCTACGTACAACATCACGAGAAACAGACATTCAAACAAACATACAAACATTCGCATCTATCATAATATTCGTAGGATAAGTTACGTAAATTACTCGCCCGCATTGTCAAAATCAGTTTAACATTGATAGCTTCATTGTTCAATAGTCCCTTTAGTTTAGATCTATTTTAGATGGAAATTTAAGCGTAAGCTGATCAAGATAAGCTATGATTACTTTACTAGAGTTACGTAGATAATTTGTCTTAAAGAATGGATCCAAAACTCTAGGAAAACTGGCTAGATAATAAGCCTCAGGACCTCGTGGGTATAGTTTTATCATGGTCTAATGTATATGGTGGACGTTCCTCCTGCGCGCACTAAGCGTTTCGCTTCCACTTTCATTATGCGTACCGCTAACGAGTGGAACTCCCTGCCGGAGTCAATCTTTCCCGATACTTATAATCTAGGAATCTTCAAATCTCGAGTGAACAGGTACTATCTTGTGTCTAGCGCGCTACATCGTCGCTTACCATCAGGTTATACTTAGTGGTCAAACGTAAGCCAATAATGTATAAAAAAAAAGTTATGTAAATAATTGGATACTCCTGATGACAGGTTGGTGGCTATACATTGTCTAATCAAAAAAATTAAACACTTGGTGTTCACCAAGTGTTTAATTTTTTTGATTCACCGACCACATATCTATAAAAAAATCTCCCGCCACAAAAATTTATAAAAAGCCAATAGCTAAATTTGATTTAGATAAAAACCATCGCTAGAAAACCTGCTTTCAAATAAAAAAAAACCGCATCCAAATCGGTTCATTTGTTTAAGAGCTACGGTGCCACAGACAGACACTCATAGTGGTTAAGCGTATTTATCCTTTTTTATCGGGGGTTAAAATATTACTTGATAACAGATAGTGTTCCCAATTTAATAGAAACTACTGTATAGTCAGTCTCTGTGGTGTAGTGGTTTGGCAGGTTGGCTCAAATCTCATACATCACCGGTTGCGGGTTCGATTCCCGCAGCGGAACAAATGTTGTGCAGAGAAAAAAGAGCGCAATTTGTTTCGTTTCTGGGTGTTGTGGTACCAGGATCCTCATAGTGCCTGGTTCCCTAGATCCAGGGAATCCTAGTTAGGGGACAAGATCTACGTATGTGATATAATAAAAATGTTCCCTATATAGGATATACTTAGTGTAAAAAGAAATTATCATTGATAACTTAAAAGTTTATTTCTTAATAATTAGTGTAATCAGTTATCACAAGTCCTAAAGATTTGACACAGAAATTTGCGTTAGTTGCTATTTACAATAATTTGTTTTTTTTTAATTAAACAAAATGGACATCTTCACCCTGATATAAGAAACTTAATTAATTTAAATAAAAATTATTGAGAAATTGTATAAAATAATATGTACGTTGCTCTTTATGTTAAAAGTACAGTGCGACTAGAATCTGAAATCAATGGAATTGATACGGATATTATATCAGCATTTTTCAGTGCAGCGTATGAAGTATAAGAAAATCCTACAGTCACCAAAAATACAGTGCATAGCCAAATATAAGAGTCAAAGCAATTAATGAATATAATTTTAAAATATGGTGTCGATCTTGTGATATTGTTAACAGAAGATTCAGAAGTGTAGGTACAGTCAGCTGCGCTGATATGTATACACTCCCAAGTTTTGATGGGGTCGAGGTCGGGACTCCATATATAATTTTGATAAATTGTATACCGCATTCTGACAAATAAGATGACTACATACATTTGAAAAATGTTGCGTACGCTTTTCTTTGAAAGTTATGAGTACCTACCTATATATAAATTTGAAAACTTGGGAGTGTATACATATCAGCGTAGCTGACTGTACATATAATTCTTTTTCGACTCAAAGTCCTCAAAATTTGGAGTGGTAAGTAATAGACTTGTTAACGTTTTGTATAAAAGGAATTACTTGCTACAGTTTCAAAATACTTAGTTTTTTTTTTAACTGTGAAAATCTAACAAAAGGAAATTGCTTTCCATACGCCTCGAGTTTTTTAATATCTTTACCTTATTACTTAATGCAGAAGGAAATTGCGAAACGGTTGAATACGATTACTTCGAATTTCAGACTCTTACCGCGCAATATTTTTCAAAACTTCTATCGACTTCAAAAATCTTATTTTATTTTTGATAAAAAATATATTAACAGCTTACTCGTATTCTAACTTAAATACTTGAGATAGATCTATCGCCGTAGCAAGGTGATGCAGGTGGTGATGGTAGAAGCCAGCAGGATGGTGATGAAACTGGTGACGTCATAGCTGCTGACTGCCGCGTTGTAGAACCCGCCGTACACTTGCAGACCGGCTGTCTCGATGCTGGAAATAAAATTAGAACTAAATGATGTTGGTTCTTATTGGAAGAGATAGAATTTAATTTATTTTAGTTTTTATAACAATTTTGACACAAACATCGCTTCAAATTCACGAACGGACGTTTAATAAGAGCGCCTTGTTAAATTTGAATTAGTGTATGTAAATATCAAATGATGCCATAAATAATAATTTATGTCAGTTTAGACATAATTATTATAGATATATAGACAAGGAAGGACCTTGATCCCACTTCTAGAAAACTAATAAATACTTTTGCGCAAAAATGCAATCAATTTGCAAGATATTTTCTTGAGGACAAGAAAAGGTTCTGGATGGGAATCTAATGGAATCAGGCGTTCATCATCATCATCATCAACCCATCATGTTCCCACTGCTGGGCCACACGGGCCTTCTTTCATAGAGAGAGTATGGGCTATAATCCACCACGCTGGCCCAGTGCGGGTTGATGGATGTCACATGTCCTTAATTTTTTTGTGATGTTATAATGAACTAATCAAGATCACTTATCTTGATTAATATCTTGTCACTAGACATTTTCATTGCGTTTCAGTTCTGGGCGGGGCTCGGGTAGGGTTGGCCTTTACCTGAACTTGCAGTAATCTCCATCGTAACTCCAGCCCAGGTACTCTCCAGTCCTGAGGTTCTCGCTCCGCAGCCAGTCTTCCAGTGGGCGGAAGTAGTCCCGCAGAGCCTCGCCGTTCAGCCTCCCTTCTCCTATGGAGTCCTGCAGGATCTGGGACCAGGGTGCAGAGGAACCACGCTCCATGAGACGCCTGGAATTTGGAGAAGTTATGTGTAAGTGAGACGAAACAAGGGAACACGTTAAGAAATAAGTGGATCGAAATGGCCTGTATAGGAGCTCATAAATCATTTTAGTTTTATAAATTGTAACAAGTATTTTAAGCTTTGAAATAAACAGGTGTTATTATCGTTAGTGCGTCGCAGTTTGTAATTTCGGGGTTTTAATGATTCGCAATACCACATCATAGCAGTTCTGTTCTTTCGTGGTCCTGTTGTTCGTGTGCGATAGCGTGCGTCGCAACTATATTATTCGCAGTCTGTTATTAGCAGTAACGTAATACACTCGGATAACATACAGTGATACATTTCTAAATTACTGTATCATAAACTAAACTACAGTATCAATATTTGAATAAAAAGGCTGATATGTGGAATACTTTAAGGTCTTTGTGGAAATAGACGTCGACGTTGCTTGCGTTTAACCTTTTTATGCAGGATATTGAATTACTTAAAGTTAATTTATATTATTTAAAACTATTTAAGCCGAAGTTACTCACATATTTCTTTAATTTATATTTACTTTAGAGAAAGTTAAACAACTTTAAATGTTTTTGCAGATTTATCGACCAGCATTGCAATTATCCTAGATACCATCTACGGCATAACTTCTCAACTCGTACGTACAGTCAGTGCACTAGTAAACACCGCTAAATAAAATTTTACATAGCCCCATGAAATAAACATCGATATCATTACGTAGCTACATCTACTGCTATTTGCTATATAGAAAATTAAGAATATCCAGCTGTTTTTGTCGCAAACTGTACTCTCAATTCTAAATAACAACTTATGTGACACTTAAAACCGTTTTTACTGCATTACTAAATCAGGTAATATACTCGTTACATAATTGTGTAACGAAATCTGTGACCGTTTTCGCAAAGGCATCTCAGTCAAGACAAATATAGCATGCGATCTTTACATTGCGAAATAGCAACACTGCGACAATTTTATAGTGACCGTGGCGATTTTTGGTGCTAACCAAAAGCGTATGCAAGTGCCAGAGAATCTTTATATGTATCTACTTAAAGTATTAAGCACAGTGGTGCTTCGAGAGGTCAGAATAGAATTGTCGGACGTTTTGGTCGTGCATTTGTCACATAATGATTTGCTTACGTTTCATTGTTGCACCATAGTGCAGGTACAGTTTTACAATCCAAATACTGTTGTGCAGGTTTGCAATGGAAATTGCCATGAGCAAAATGACACATAGGCAGAGCGAGTGACGCTCAGTGGGAATCCTGCTGGCCCCGCACCACTATGCGGATTTAACACTTGCTCTAAAACGGTGAAGGAAAACAAAAGGAAACCGGCATGTCCAAGATTAATCACAAAAATTTAAGGACATGTGACATCTACCAACCGTCACTGGGCCAGCGTGGTGGATTATGACCCATACTCTCCCTAAGAGAGAATGCCCGTGTCCCAGCAGTGGGAACGTGATGGGCTGATGATGATGACGAACGCTTATGACATATATTATATTATGTTAGGACGGCTTTGATCACAGAAAACTTACAAGATTTAATTGGGTATTTAATAATAATTACAACATACAAATCCTTAAAAGTGAAAAACAGAGTTCCAGTCACTGTCTGCGGGTAAGTTACCCAAAAGGCTGTAGTTACTGTCAAATAGTTTCATCTTCATTGTAATCATAGTAGATCAAAAATAGTCTTCACCGTTGTTTGTTGGTTATAATTTGTTGTTTGTGGTCCAACTACTTGTTAGTTGGGTTTGGACCACGGACAATTTCTGTTGTCGGTGGTTTAGGCGGATTATCGTCATAACACAGTGGTTAAGAGACCAAACATAGATGTATCGGCGATAAAAACACAACTGGACCTAAAAGCTTCTTTAGGTGACGAGCGCACTTTGTAATTCAAAGTCCCGAATGGCTACTATTATGGGCAGACTAGATATTAAAGGTAGCGAGCTTTGTCTTGCAATAGGCAATCGTGCTTCACTTTAGGCCCCATTTTCGCTTTCCATCAGATCTCAAACGCAAGCCCATTTATTAAAAATCGACAAACGACGGAAACATCAGGAAACAGAAAACAAACATACATGACGGATTAAAAACCTCCCCTTTTTACAAGCTTTTGTAACTTCTAAAGTTTATTAATTAATTTGTTCGGGTCAAATCTTGCAAGTTGAATCAGAAACACTTCCTTTTACACTACGGAGTTAAAATTTTGCATACTTGTCAAAGTCCGATGACAATGCAATATGACAACCGGCTGATCTGATGATGGAGACGGAAGGTGGGCAATGGAACTCCTCGACGGATAATCGTAAACTACTAGTGTTTAGGCTCATTTTAATCTGCTTGCGGTTCCAATTACGACTTTGCTACAAGCTTGTCTTGAAAAATATATTTTTCAACGAAAATCTTGTTTTGAAATCGCTAAATGCAGCGCCCTCGGGTCATGTTCATGCCGACCCTTGCGTACAAGAAATTTCAAAACATTGATACAGTTACGTCACTCATTGACACATGCGAGGTCACAGCCGGTCGAATCGACCATTATCGAGCTTTTCATGGCATTTCATTGTGAACTTTACGAGGATTGCCGGCGATACAGCATTTTGCGATTCTTGTTCGGCCATTGATTTTAATTTAATGGGATATTTCGACATTGGTCGCGTTAAATACGTAAGTAGACTGGAGTCAACTGATGGTCTGGTTTTGATCAGATGAACTTTTAAATGAGGTAAGTGTCGAATATGTGAATTACCTGCTTGCACATAATTTAAGAAATGACAATTTCTCAATTGTTATTTTATGTGCAATAAGGTTTATCAATATTTTTGGAGACCTAGAATTTATATGGATTGTGTTTTTCTGTTTTGTTACAAAAGATTACCTCGTTGCAATATTATTGTCATGTGTAATTTTTAAACAAAAACCAAAAATGCTGTTCGTCGGGAAGTGCATCACTTGAGAATGGCTGGACCGATTTAGCAATTTTTTTTAAATGTTGGTAAAAGTCTAAATTTAGTGTTTACGGAAAGAAAAATTGGATACGTTGATCGGAAAATTGGGAAAGTCGGGAGAAACTATAATGCGTTTTTCTATTGGATTTTTTATGAACAGGACAACATCTGTCGCTTCAGCTAGTTTCTAACAAGTTTTGTTATTAATTGTACCAATGTGTTTGAGAATTCTTACTAATTGTAATGTGTGTAATGTGTTGAATTAGGACTGGCAGTGTGCCATTTCCCGGGATAAAAACATCCCTTGTTCTATTCCAGGATTTAGCTAACGAAATTTTATCAAAATTCGTTCAGCGGTTTTTGCATGATTAACAACCATCCATCCCCAAAAACTTTCACTTTCTAATATAAGTAGGGTGAGATAGAGGGATAGTATTAATCTTTACTTGATCTCTTTCTTAGAGGAAGTGGTAAGTAAACCATGTAAAAAAAAATAGACCATCAAGCAACTGACATCTGTCAAATCGCAATAAGCAGATTCTTTCTCCACGTGAGAGAAGGCCTGGCACTGCTAACCCAGTAGGACGAATGTAAAAAGCAGCTGATGTCAATGCTTTTCAAATTTCGAAGTAATATCATGCTATTATTTATTCTGTGGTAATAATATTATTACAAATAATAGTTCATAACTATCATAGCTCTCATAATTTTGAAGGAATTTGTGAAGAAATCAAAGTGCAGAATAACAAATCCTTGCACAAGCACAAGTGTAAAACTACCGAATCGTGACTCCTTCTAGTAATTACCATTGTACAAACAGACGGACCGAACCATAGGAAGGGACATCTATATGGGTCAGATCGGTTGCGAAAACAAACTGGACTAGTACGCCGGCGCGGTGCCGTGTGACGATAAAATGTTGCGCAGGTTGCTACGGAGTATGGGAAATAGGATACAGAAATGCTCAAACTCCATATACACACACAGACATAATTAACTATACATATAGTTACTACATATAGGTAGGGTACGGTGTACTGTTCAAAGAAATGCAGCATTGTAGTTTTAATACAAAGCAATGCAACTTGTAGACAGCCTCTGTGGTGTAGTAGTAGGTCAGGCTGGCTCAAATCTCATACACTATTGAAGTTGCGGGTTCGATTCTCGCGGCGGGATAAATGTTTGTGCACAGAAAAAAATAAGCGCAAGCATTTCTTTCGTGTCTTGGTGTTGTGGGACCATGGTCCTCCTAGTTCCTGGTTCTCTAGACACAGGGAATCCTAGTTAGGGGCCAGAAATTATGTTTATGGATTCCTTGTATCTAGGGAACCAGGAACTACGAGGACCATGGCCCCACAATACCCAGGCACGAAACAAATACTTGCGCTTCTGTGGACAAACATTTGTCCCGTCGCGGGAATCGAACCCTCAACCTCAGTGGTGTATGAGATTTCAGCCAACCGGCCCAACCACTACACCACAGAGGCTGTCATGTAACTTTTAATGTGTAATAGATTTCCATAAGGTAATAAAATCTGTTGTTTAAATGCGGCATTTTAGCCCACTCCAACAGCTTGCTTCAAACCTATAAATGCTGAGCATTATGTAATGAATCTGCATAGATCCATATCAGTTTTATAGACTATAATCTACGTTCCTAGAATAAACGTTGTGGGCTTGTGGGATGCCTATTTAATTGATTGGATGCTGGTTTATTGTCAAATTAAATTAAGATGTAGGAGTGGCGTACATAATGTGTCTTTTACAGCTAGGGCTGGAGAAAGTGAATTACGACTGTATTTTATTTTATTTCATTTATTTATGCGATCTATACAGCTTAGCTAATTTTTATTTATTTATTGAGCGAGTTGCAACCTTTTTGAGTGAAGAGTTTTGGCCGAGGGGTGTCAAGTACCGAAGATTCTACGGAAGGCTGACTCGGGACACCACGCAATGATGTTTCTAGTGAAATGCATTTTATATTATCTGTATGTTAGTCTGTAAGGTATTTATTTATATGGGCCTATGTACTTTTGTGACTTGTTGCTTGAAATAAACGATAATAATAATAAGCATCAGCCTAACCACCGGTAGTTTGGGCCCTGCCCCGCTGCCGGCGGCACTCTAGGTTTAGGATTTTTGTAATGTTTTTGTATATATATTTTTATAGAAATATTATAAAAATCATAAATCTAAGAAATTAAATAAATAAATGAGAATAATAATAATAATTTACGCTTATGTATAATTAACATGACGAGGACTCACCACACCACACACAACACCTAATGTAAAGTGAGGACGCGGCCAACGATAGGACATGCTTGCCTAGTAATATACCAACATAATCCTTACCTACGAGTATTTAGGTAGCAATAGTGTTATTTACGACCACATAAAGCCACAATGCCGGAATACTTTACAACCTGGTTAGCAGTAGGAAGGGTCACAGTATCTGGTCTAGGGTTATGTAACCGCCGCAGGAGACTAGGCATTGTTTCATAGCAATCGATACCGTTATGCAACGCATCTTGGTGTGCTAATTTAGTAGCCCGCTAACTTGCTTTATTGAGTTACGTTTGGTGATCAGTAGTGATCACTGATCAAGGTGTATAGATTGAATAAATGTGCCTACATGAGTCAGTTGTCGCATTTATTTTCAGAGCCCGGACTTCAATTTGAGTATGTGGATGAAAGCGGTAAACATCCTTACCTTTTTTTTTCATAAACATGATATATTATAGAATTTTTAACGTATTTTAGTTGATATTTATTGTGTGAATTAAAAGTAAATTTTTGTGCCTATTTAATAAATGACTTTTGACTACCTGTAACGATGTGCTACAGGTACTTGATTTTGGTATTTATTAAAAGCTAAATCTTTTATTTAGAATTTAGCAGTTTATAATTTACTTAGTAGCAAATCTTGTAAAGTTTGTATCGTTATCAGTAAATAATGTTTCGTACATACGTTACTGACGTAGGTACGAAAAGGCACGTAGATGCAACATAAGGAGTATGAGTAGGGGGCAACATTCAAAAGGAAGTAAAAAAAAAATATAGTGAATTTTCAAATGTCGTATAATAAAAGTTTGTAATTCTAATGATTGGAATAAAATTGTCACCTGAAAACTTTCTGATATTTTAAAAATTACCCTGTATATTATAATATAGCTCTATGCAAATATCAAATATTAACTTTCAGGATAATCGTTATAATATAAGTACCTAAAGCGCATTGAACACAAATGTTTAATAACATTTTAATGGATGATATTTTAATTGAAATAAAAATTATTTTTCCCGGCTGAAACTGGTAAATCAGTGGCGTGATGATGTCACGATATTGGTTACCAAATTACTGTCATCGCTTTAGGTATACGACAAACGTCTAACGGGATAAGTTACCCTGATGACAGTAATAAAAAGTTAAATGAGTAAAACTGCTAAAGTTTCCGTCGCATACTCAAACTTATTATAATAATTTCACAGAATCACCTAAATTAATTTAATAAAATCAAGAAGTTTACTCAAAATTAACGCTGGGGGCTTGTGTAACTCCAAAATTATATGTAGACTTCTGGAGAATTGCCGCCATGTCAGGATGTGCACGTGGTACTATAATTAAATTAAACGATGTCAATATGTACGCCTTGTACAAAATTTAATTATTTAAATACAAAATTTTCAGGCGAAAATTTTATTCAAATCATTAGAATTAATAACTTTTTATTTACGACATTTGATTCATTATATTTAATTATTTCAATGAATTATTAATTTGTTTTTATGAAAATGAATGATGAGACAAGCAAGTGACTCTCCTAATGGTAAATTATTGAATATGAATATAAGCGCCACGCCTGCTCATAACAATCGCAGCGCCACCCAGAACTTTTAATACTATAAAAAGCACTGCGAAGCTCTTCATTGCGCTCATCACCCCGAGACATTAGATATTAAGTCTTATATGCCCAGTAATTTCGCTGGCTACAATGCCCTTCAAACCAGAACACAGTAATGCTCGCGCACTACTGCTTGGTGGCAGAATAACTGGCAAAGTGGTGGTACCTACCCAGACGGCCTCACGCATACGAGAGACAAATACAAGTAAAATTCATTATCATTACGTTCTCACTGCTGGAATTCTTCCCTCGGCCCTCCATCGGAGTATGGACCATAATCCACCACGCTGGCCCAGTGCGGGTTGGTGGATGTCACATGTCCTTGACTTTTTGAGATACATTCTTAGACATGCCGGTTTCCTCACGATGCGGGATTCGAACTCGAGTGCGTCGGATCGAAAGTCGCACGTGCTCAGTTAATTATCGAATTGTTATTATTAACTAATTCGAAGGCTTTGTGTTTTATTATTACGGATCTAAACCACACCGTGGGTGTTTCTTTAGCGTATATAATTTAAATTTGAGAAATTGCGTCGAGTATTTTCGTCGCCTATCCCACAAAGCCTTAAGACAAAAGTCTTCAATCAGTACGTCCTACCTGTCATGACTTACGGAGCCGAGACGTGGACACTCACGGTACGACTGGTTCACCAATTTAAAGTCGGTCAGCGGGCTATGGAAAGGGTTATGCTTGGAGTCTCTCTGAAGGATCATATCCGGAACGAGGTTATCCGACAGAGAACCAAATTCATTGACATAGCCCACAGAATTAGTCAGTGTAAGTGGCAGTGGGCCGGACATATTAGCCGCAGAACCGATAACCGCTGGGGTAGACGTGTTCTAGAGTGGAGACCGCGAATTGGCAAACGTAGTGTAGGACGCCCTCAGGCTAGGTGGAACGACGATCTTCGCAAGGTGGCTGGCAGCAGCTGCATGAGAGTAGCCGGGATCGTGCTCAGTGGCGTGCAATTGGAGAGGCCTATGTCCAGCAGTGGACTGCGATAGGCTGATGATGATATAAGTTAAAAAAATAATGATAATGATTGTTTGTGTTGTCGAAATATTTTCTGTCGAACTATTACTGGTTAAATTGTGTTCAGTTGAAACAATGACTTGTCCAACTATATTTTTTCGAAGTAAGTGTTGTGTCAAAATAAACAACTGTCGAAGCTCAGACACCGAGTACACCCCAAGCCAATTTTATTGTGAGTACATCATCATCAGCCCATCACGTTCCCACTGCTGGGACACGGGCCTTCTCTCATAGAGAGAGAATGGGCCATAATCCACCACGCTGGCCCAGTGCGGGTTGGTGAATGTCACATGTCCTTGAATGTTTGTGATTAATTCTTGGACATGCCGGTTTCCTCACGATGTTTTCCTTCACCGTTTTAGAGCGAGTGTTAAATCCGCACATAGCTTAAGAAAGTCAGTGGTGCGGGGTCAGCGGGATTCGAACTCGGGTGCGTCGGATCGAAAGTCGCACGAGCTCCCACTGAGCCACACTCGCTCTACGCTTGTGAGTACGCATGCGCACAATAAGATAATAGACATGACAAATTGTTACTTCTGTATTCCCATTTATGATAATGGATTCAATACATGTCATTATAATTCTTAAATTAATAATCATATTAAATATACCTTCAATTATAAACAAAACTATAAGGCAAACACGCCGTGTAGATCGCCACCGTGCGGCAGGGTTCCCAGAATACTGGCGGCGTTACCCCTTTGTATTAAGAGGCTTAATTTCTGGGCAAAGTACGCGCCAGCTCTGAGATCCCCCGAAGCGAGGACCAGTCTCGTCGAAATATTTTTACAAAATTTTTTGGTATCGGACGACCACGGGCCTAAAGTTTCCACAGCCAGCGCTACAAATTCATAGTGCGCGCTGAGCTGTGAATACTTTCGATGTTTTAAGATTTGGGCTTGTTCAGCCGCCACCCCGACATTGCGAGCGGTGCTACCGACGTGTGACGGCGCCAAAGTGTCCACGCAGGTGGCGTCCCAGACCAGGGCTCGTCCTAGGCACCACGGTACCAGAGTGGCACCATCTGGCCTTTTGCCGTCGTCCCATTTTGGCCTAATAAAGCCTTACAAAAAACAATGTTACTTTATCGCTTATAAAATAAACAAATAAAAATAAAAATTCTTTATTTCGGAAAATACATACCCATATTTTGAAATTGAAATAAACATTAAAATCAAAAATTAAAAATTAAAATTAAAAAAGACAAGTCAGAATTACAAATTGAAATTAACAATTAAAATTAAAAATGAAATTCAAAATTAAAATTAAATCCAACAATTAAAACCATAAATTACATTCAAAGATTTAGAATTATAAATTAAAAATGAAATAACTAAATAAATAAAATGGAAATGTAATAAAGTTACCTTAAAACCCGTATAAAATAATATAACCAATATAAATATCCCGCGACGACCCTACACGGGCATAAAGTCAACAATACCGAAGGGACGCTGGACAATGCCCACATTTCTCGATATTACAACTTAACTCAATATGACGCCCGCATCGCGCGTTGTCAAGTGGTCGTTTCCGTGAGCGCAGACGGCGTCAATTGTATGCAGCGTGCTTTATTTTTACATACACATAACCGTACAAATATAGACCTTAACTTAAGGAAATTAAGTTTAAAGCGCGGTTGGCGTTTCAGAGTAATCATGCTTTATTTTTAAAACTCTTTATCAATCCAAAATAAACTTTAAAACTTTAACATCAAAGTTGTATTTTCAAAGGTTGTTTTTCAATAATTAGTCGCATCAAATTGGTTTTTATTGAATTTGGAATGCGTTTCGGCATCGAATGTCGGGGTTAATTGAATTGGCTGAAGTACGAAATATTTTTGTGATGACGCCTTTTTTAATGGAACTGACGATGTGACGAGTAGGTAATTCGCCTGATGGTAAGCGCTGCGCCTGCCCATAGCAATTGCAGTGCCACCCAGAACTTTTTTTTTAATACCGTAAACATCACTGCGTAGGACTGCGCTCATCTCCCGAGACATCAAAAATTATGTCTCATATGCCCAGTAATTTCGCTTGTTACAATGCCCTTCACCTCGGAACACAGTAATGCTTGCGCACTACTGCTTGGCGGCAGAATAACTGGCAAAGATGTGGTACCTAAGTGTGGTCTGTAAGAGATTGCTTTATGCGATAAGACCTCCAATTGTATTACCCTAGTTAAGACTTATATCTTTCTCATGTAACTATGTTTGTGGTAGCAATAAAGTGTAATTGTATTGTATTGTACCTACCCAGACGGCCTCCCGCATACGAGAGCCCTACTACGATTGCCTGAAATGTTTACAGAACGGGCGTAGGGTGAGATTTTTTGTTTGTCTGTTAAAACCTTTTGTTTAATTAATCGAATATTCGATTAAATATTCGAACAGGCAATAAACAATTAAAAAGTTGATTATGGCCTGTTATTCCAATCCGTTTTTACTAGGGGAGGCATTAGGAGAAGGATAATGGATTGTTGTAGGTTCTAATAGGTGCCTATTCTTTTTAATTAAATTTATCGGGGGCTAAGTAGACCGGGTGTAATCGCCATCAGGGAGAATTGCCAAGGGAAAGAAAATGTGTTTAATGAATTCTTTTGTTTCGATTAGTTACAAGACAGCTACTTG
Organism: Petrophora chlorosata; assembly: GCA_951640565.1. Taxonomy (NCBI): domain Eukaryota; kingdom Metazoa; phylum Arthropoda; class Insecta; order Lepidoptera; family Geometridae; genus Petrophora; species Petrophora chlorosata. The sequence continues at coordinate 17,298,580 of OX621196.1, read as the reverse complement.
TTAGTCAATAGTGTTGCTAGCCCATGTTTTGATCTAATTAAGCAGCTAAACTGTTTCAAATTAGCAATTTTACTAATAATTTTCAGAGATATAAAATAATTTAAAATTATAATTTATATACTTATGAAATATGTAAACTACATTATAACCTAATCTGAATGTGAAAACTATGCTAATTGTGATAATTTATCTAAAAATATTTTATATTTTATTATGATACTCATCAGGGGAAGTGCAGCTACGCCTCACAGGTTACACAATTTAACAGCAACATTTTAGAATTGTTTATTATAACATAACTACATAACTCTTGTACTAGAATTTGATTTACAGACGGGATATTTACCATGTATTTGTTTTGTTTCGAGTTCTCGATATTTCGGCACTGTTGCAGTTTTAGCGAGATACTAAAGTACTAAACTTTAGTATCGTCATGATCATAGTGCTTGTAATAGTGCCGAAATATCGAGTTACTACTACTAATCAGCCCGTATCTACCCACTGCTGGGTATAGGCCTCCTCTCGTTCACGCCACTCTTTCCGGTCCTGTGCTAGCCTCATCCATTGCAATCCGTCGTGCTTAACGATGTCATCTTTCCATCTGACCGGTGGTCTGCCTGGAAGTCTTCGCCCAAGCCTCGGATACCACTCGGTGACTGCCTTGGTCTACCGGTTGACATCCCGCCTTGCCAAGTGTCCTGCCCATCTCCACTTAAGCCTGGCAATACGTGTGCCTACGTCTTCGACTTTTGTGCGACGTCGAATTTCGACGTTTGGTGCACGATCCACCAGGCGTATGCCTAACATGGCACGTTCCATTGCCCTTTGAGCCACTCTGATTTTATAGATGTGCTCGTTTGTCAACGGCCATGTTTCGGCACCATAAGTGAGTATGGGCAGCACACGTTGGTTAAATACCTTACTCTTCAGAAATGTCGAGCACTCAAAACAAAACAAATACATAGTAAATATCCAGTTTCTAAATCAAATTCTAGTCAGTGACCTATGTTGTTTAAAAACATACTCGTATATAACTCTTGTATTTCAAAATAGTGTCTAGAATTATGTGTGATTGTTGGGCGTATTTATTATTATATATAATATTTACCTATGTATGGTTTTTAAATTAATATTTGCAGGATTTGAAATATTATTACTGTATTGTAAACAGGCTGTGGCAAAATTTTTGCAGGCAAACAGGAAAATTCCATTTAAAAATAATAAACAACATGGTCTTAATGGACCCTTTTCCCCCACCAGGAATGTTTCCTCCAAAGTAACCCATCAAATGAAATACTAAGTTTTTGACAAAAATTAAATAAACGTTTCGGATTCTCACTATTTACACGTGTCGTGTCGGTATTCTGATGTACCTACTGATGCATCACGACTGCATCAGTAGGTACATTAGAAAGCCTATCAGATTCATATATTTTGTATAGAGGCGTACAGACTATCCTTATGTGATGCGAGCTGACGGTGTGTGCACTCCTCTATACAAAATATTTGAATACGATATGCTTATACATCAGAACCTTATAGGCTTAGATTATACACAACACAGTTGTAGGCTTAGACGCTTAGAGTATACATAACGTAGTTATGTAAACTCTAAGCCGACAAGCTTCTAAGTAATGTTTACTCTAAGCTGCTAAGCTTCTGATGTACCTACTGATGCATCAGGATACAACACGTGTGAATCTGGCTTTAGTGTACAAACAAAACAAGCAAAATAAATTACATAGCGTCGAATTGAGAATCTCCTCCTTGTTTTGAAGTTCGGTTAAAAATATAAATGGAAAAACTTCAAGCACCTTTGTTCTTTCTGCTCTAATATCACAACTTTAACCGGGAAACGTCTCACCTTGGTTTCTCCGGTCAAGGTCGAAAGCACACGACTCGAATAATAGTAATAACTCCACGTAGATCATGTTATTGAAGATCATTATCTCTGACTCTATGCAGAATTAGAACGGAATCAATTTTTATCCGTTCTCCTGATGTAATTGAAATTTTTAGATTATATTACGGTTACCTATTGCCCTGTACTTACTGGCAAGGTTGAGCTTGGTTTGCTACTATTAAGGTACTAAAGCACGTTACTTGTTAAGGTTAGCGTTTTCAATAAGTGGAAATAACAATATTAAGTGAGTATAGTGAACAGGTAAGGTCAATACAATAGATTCAATACATCGTTAATTCTTATAGCTATCAGAGAAAATTACTAACAACTATTTTAAACGCATTTTTGGAAATTGCTTTCGTTGTTTAAAACCATCTTTTGAGTGGAAAAGACGAACCTTGATTTTTAAATGGCTTGTTATTTGTCATACATTTCTTCGCATCTGTTAACTTTAAGCACAGAATACTAAGGGACAGAAGTATCACTCCGCAAAGAAATTTAAACAAATAGCGACTCTTGCTATGACGCAATAAAGTTCAATTCAGCTCGCGTAGCGCTGCATACCTACCAGTCATATTAACCTATAGAGCGCCTCTCTTTCTATCGTATAGCTCTTATCTCTTCTGACGCGGCACGTGTAACGACGCGCGACCCGCCGTCGGTGTCCGGCTATGTACTTGTAGCTTCGTACCTACAGGGCGGAGTGCGCTAGGCCTGCTTTAACTTAAACTTACCTAGGGTGGCGCAGTGACCCAAAGTGAGTCTTAGCCTCCGACAATGGAAGACACCACTTTAGTCTGTTTTGCGCCAACTCCTGCCATTCCTCGAACTGAAGCTCACGCAAGTCCTTCTCTACTTCGTTTATCCAGAGTTAACTTTGATTCACTACAATACAGTGAAGTTTTTGAGTCAGTGTTCCAAGCTCTTACTTGAGAGGCCATGTCCAAAATTCATGATCGATGCCTTAATTCAAAATTACATATATATGTTACGGCTAATAGCTGAAGTGCGGCTACACCTAGTTTTAGCCGGCTACAACTAGGTGCAGCCGTTTACATGCGGTTAAACTTAGATGTATCCTACTTATCTTCGGTTAGAACTAGGTTTAGCCTTCATCATAGCGGCTAGAACTAGGTGCAGCCGCATGTGAATATAGCTGCAGCCCTCGGTAGGTTAGGGTGCGGCGGGGGTGGCCCTTGGCCCCAACGCCGCGAATATGTATATTAGATATAATATAATGTAGATTATCATCTATCACTTCAATAGATTATAATCTACTGAAAAATAATGCAACACCGGTTAGAACTAGGTGTAGCCAAGAGTAAGTGGCTACACCTAGTTCTAACCGGCTAAAACTAGGTGTAGCCGCACTTCGGGTATTAGCCGTAACATATACTTTGTTGTAAATACAACTGCGCACAATTATCCAAGCGAGTGTGGCTCAGTGGGAGCATGTGTGACTTCCGATCCGACGCACCCGATTTCGAATCCCGCTGGGCACTGACTTTCTTAAGTTATGTGCGGATTTAACACTCGCTCTAAAACGATAAAGGAAAACATCGTGAGGAAACCGGCATGTCCAAGAATTTATCACACAAATTTAAGGACATGTGACATCCACCTGCACTGAGCCAGCGTGAAAGCTGATGAGGATGATGACGATGAAAATAAAAAAAATTACACATTTTTTTAATTGTGTTAATCTTCGTTTTAGTTGCGTTTACCATTAAACAAACGAAGCGCTCCTCTCATTGCGTAGCTGCATAGTAAAAATTAGTTTACGTTTAATTTTGTACTTACGTCAAAATTCGTCCTGCTTCAGGATTGCGGTAGATGTCGCACTTGTGCAGGGGACGCGATGGGTCGCCCGGAATGAACTGTCCGGTCCGCTCGCAGAGTGCCCGGTGAATCTGGAACTGCAGGACGGTGCTCACGAAGTATCTGAAACGAACATATGCGGGGAATGTTAGGCATTTTGATTTCTAAGTTTCACAGCTACACAAGTTCTTTGGGAATAACTAGAGGTGAGGTTTATACTACTGGTGGCACTGGTTTACTGGTGGTAGGTTTCTCGTATGCGTGAGGCCGTCTGGGTGGGTACCACCGCTTTGCCAGTTATTCAGCCGCCAAGCGGTAGTGCGCAAGCATTACTGTCTTCCGGCTTGAAGGGCATTGTAGCCAGCGAAATTACTGGGCATTATGAGACTCAACAGCTAATTGTCTCAGAGTGACGAGCGCAGTACAGCGCCGCGCAAGATTTTGCAAAACAAAGTTCTGGGTGGTGCTGTTATTGTTATGGGCTGGCGTATTGCTTACCATCAGGCAAACGACCAGCTCGTCTCGTCATTAAGTTACATAAAAAAAAAAAAAAAAAGTGTACATCTTCAAGAATTATACCTATTATTGGTCATGCCTATATTTTTGTTTTTGTTGATTATTTCAAAAACGCTGAATCAATTTCGATTAAATTTATATACAGAATTGAGAAGTTCCTCCTTTTTGATGTCGGTAAAATTGGAACTGAGCCAATCCTGTAATTTGAAGGTATTTTTGAAAAACCAACTACGATTGTCTATTTAGAGGGTAACACAATGCCACGGTTTTTAGTATTTTTGTCTGTTTGTTTGTTAGTATGTTTGTTATCTCAAGACTCGGAAACTGCTAAACAGATTTTGATATGGGTTTTGTAGCATTAGTCCCAACATAGATTAAAGGTTATGTTACATCAAAACCGGTTGAGTGACTACGAAAATACAGGGGTCTTGTTTTGGAAAAAATACGAATATGGGCTTCTTCTGTCGTTCACGCAGACGAAGTCTTTTTTTTATTGAACTGAGTGTTGAGACTAGAAAGTCGTTCGCCTGATGGTAAGCGCCACACCTTCCCATAACAATTGCAGTGCCACCCATAACTTTTAATATCATATAAAGCACTGCGTTGCGCTCAGCATCCCGAGACATCAGATATTAAGTCTCATATGCCTAGTTATTTCGCTGGCTACAATGCCCTTGAAACCGGAACACAGTCACGGGAAAAAGCTAGTTACATATCTAATAATTAGTTGTATTCCCTCGGCAGTAAACATAGCTAACCTTGCTGCAATACATAACTGACGTTGTTAAGTAATCCGATATTATTTGATTGAGTGCTGTTTAGTACCGACGGGCTACTGATGGTTTAATGATCGATTTCAATGTAAATAATTGCTCTCGGAACGGATGTCGTAAATATTAGTAATTCATAAACGTCATAGGCAATTGGCGAAATTATGACTTAGTTACGTTATGTGCGGGCGGAACAACGATTGCTCTAAAAAGAGGCGAACGAAAACATCGTGAGAAACCTACTAAGACTATAAGCTACTATAACGACACTTGAAATTATTGCTAAGCGAATGCCTACAATTAACAAAAACAATATTTACAATAACTACAATCTGGGTATCTTCAAGGCCAGAGTGAATAGGTATCTTCTAGATCTACGTGCTCCATCTGCGGCCACATCGTCGCTTAACATCAGGCGAGATGGTGGTCAAACGTAGATCTATCTATTGTAAAAAAAAAACCTCATTTGGCGCCACATTGTAGTCATTTAAGTTTAACTTAGTTTAGTTTTATACCATTTATATATTTATTTCTTCATTTTGTATTTCTGTTTTCTTAGTTTGTTGTTAATTGATTTTGTGGTTGTCAAATAAATGTTTTTCTATCTTTTCTTTCTACTTGTCCAATCTCTCTTTCATCTAATTGTTTTTCCAAAATACAACGCTAAGTTTCACGGTTTACGGTCGTGTTTTGGGATGAAATTCAGTAAACCATCAGGGAGCCGGGTCTGAGTAATCGCTCAACACAAAACAGTTAAGCCTTCGGTTCCGGTTGTTGTTAGGCCAACAATCGGTAGGCCATGTGGCCATCGTGAGGCCTTTGGGAGGTCTAAAACTTTGACACCAGGGTTGGCCACACACTCACACGATAGAGGATGTAATGTCATCACTGTGATGGTTCAGCCTATGAACATAATCTTTGTCATACCCACTAGATATATCTTCCAACATGAGTTTCAAAGTATTTATTTTGGTAAAACTTCATGTTTTATATGTAACTGAATGACGAGACGAGCTGACCGTTAGCTTGATGGTAAGCAATACGCCAGCCCATAACAATAACAGCACCACCCAGAACTTTGTTTTGCAAGATTCTCGTCACCCTGAGACAATTAGCTGTTAATTCTCATAATGCACACAGTAATGCCTGAGCACTACTGCTTGGCGGCTGAATAACTGGCAGAGTGATGGTACCCATCCAGACGACCTCTCGCATACGAGAAACCTACCACCAGTGAATGTAGAACACGTCCTCCACTTAAGTTATAATTTTCATCTTTTACTAACGATTTCGTCAAATCCAAAACGAATGCACGTTGGTGTTTAGCATCCAATTAGACAGACAATGCAAACAGGAAGACAAAAAAGATAATGGATTTCCATAGTTGGTATCTACAGCTCCAAAAATATAGCAGAAATTTATTTTACGCTAGGTTTTTCGAACGGAAAATTAAATTATGTATTTACAGACTCCAATTACAGGCAATGTTTGATTTAGGCATCAGTTATTCTTGTACGTTCTATCCTGTTTCGTCACTTATCAGATATATAACTAACTTAAGTTTTTTATGGTACTGTGTGATGAGATGAGCAAGTCGTTTGCCTAATGGTAAGCGCCACGCCCGCCATAACAATTGCATTGCCACCCAGAACTTTAAATGCCATAAAAGCACTGCGTAGCACTGCATTGCGCTCATCACCCCGAGACACATCAGATATAAGTATTATATGCCCAATAATTTCGCTGGCTGCTATGCCCTTCGGAAAAAATGTATTTTCTTTCTTTCTTTCTTTCCCTTCAAACCGAAACACAGTAATGCTTACGCACTACTGCTTGGCGGCAGAGTAACAAAGCTGTAGTGCCCACCCAGTCGGCCTCCCGCATACGAGAGACCTACCACGACTAAAGTTTCAGACAAATTAGGCTAGTTTTACGACTTTATTAACCTTTGCATTTTAAGATATCGAACTAGATGCAAAGCTCCTTATATGATATGTTAATACGGGTTATTAAAAAAAGTTATGATAGGTTAAATGATGCATCTGTTTTTTTTTTGTCTATGTGTACAGAAACTGCAGCGTTTCTGTCTGTTTGTTCTAATTCTAATCAAATGTTACAGTTTTCTTTTTTTAATTTTTTTTACACTCAACGAGCATCAAATATATATATATATATATATCAATCTCTCATCTTTTTTTTTTTTTATATGACTAGGTAGTCAAACAAGCAGACGGCCCGCCTGGATGGTAAGCGGTTACCGTCGCCTATGGACACCTGCAACACTCGGGGCATTACTGGTGCGTTGCCTACCTTTAAGGACCCTTTTCACCCTTCTTTTAAAGTACCCCATGTTATAGCTCTGCGGAAAAACCTCGGGCGGTAGCCCATTCCATATTTTGCAGGTGTGCGGCAAGAAAGATCTGGAGAATCGGACAGTATGCGATTTCCATAGATCTATGGTATGTGGATGGGCTTTCGCACGATGTCGGGCAGTGCGGTAATAAAACCGTGATGGAGGAATGAGATCAAATAGTTCCTCAGAACATTCCCCAATATAGATTTTATAAAACACACTGAGTGCACCGATGTCTCGACGTTGACTCAGATTGATCTCAAGATATCTTGGCCTCTAACTAGAATTCCCTTAATCTAGGGAACCAGGAAGAAGACCATGGTCTCAACATCCAGACACGAAACAAATGGTTACGTTTTTTTTATGAAGAAACATATTGGTCCAATCGCGGGGATCGAACCCGCAACCTAAATTAAAAATTTAATTATATGTATTTATTTGTATTATTTTGAGTCTTGGGTTTTCAAATAGCTACTAAAACACTACTATAGTTCAAGAGGTTTTTATTATTTGAAATATATTTAGGTCATAGAACCAAAAGAACAGAGTCAGTAAAATGGTTATGTATTAAACAATGTCAAAGTTATATGACAAAAAGCTAGACTTCATAATATTTCCTAGATCATATATCTTGGATAATGGATTATAAATAAGGATAATATTTAGACACGGACACGGAAGTTGAAGTTAATGTTAAAATCATCAAATCGAACCTTAAACTTACGATTTTTATTGATGGATCCATCTTGAACAATTTTATCCAAGTTTCCTTTAAACAATTTTGCGTGGCAAATAAAAATTAATTCGTTTGAACTTAAGACCATATTTATTAGGTTATTTTAAATCGTTTATCTAGATTTGACCATTGATGGTAAGTGGCCGTGAAGCACAAAAACGAAAATCTAGAATTAATTAACTGCTATTTTAGTCTGGAAAATTGTTAGTGCTAAGATAGACACATAAACACTTTATTATTCACCTTAAACATAGAAATAAAGTACAAGTTAAATGCTTACAATGGTGTAACAATGGGCGGTCTTATCGCTCAAAGCGATCTCATCCAGACAACCTTTGGATGGAGAGGAATAACATAAACGGACGGCGGTGATAGAAATTATAATAGACTAGCGACCCGCCCCGGCTTCGCACGGTTATTATACATATAAACCTTCCTCTTCAATCACTCTATCTATTAAAAAAAACCGCATCAAAATCCGTTGCGTAGTTTTAAAGATTTAAGCATACATAGGGATATGGGGACAGAGAAAGCGACTTTGTTTTATACTATGTAGTGGTAGTAATATACTAAGGGCTTACACATGATATAAAATATAATATCTAAATACTTATACATATGACTACGTAAATAACTTATATAAGTAGCTAATTAATATACATACATATCTCTATATACTTACAATATATAATTATAAATATACATACATATTGTACATATATTATGGACTAAGACATAATCATATACCTCTACGCATAATTGTATATTTAGGTGTCGATAATTGTCATTCGCAAAGCGATCTGTGAGCACTTCCTCATTGACTTATCCTTTCAGCTGAAGAGGATGAGAAGGGAAGTACTGAAGTCAGTACCTCATCCTCCCTTTCTGGGCCAGATCGTCTGAGAAGAAGGATAAAGAAAATGTAAAGCTTTACCAGCTTTACTAAGTATATGAATATAGAATTTAAAAAAAACGCTCGTTCTAAAACGGTGAAGGCATACATCATGACGAAACCCGCTAACGGAAAGATTAGATTTGATTTAACTTTAATTAAATACGAGATTCTTAGCACCAGACCATTATCTTATAAGACATAAATAAATAAAGTTTTTCTGCGATGAAACAAGCAGGTCATTCGCCTGACGATAGCTGCCACTGCCCATAACTATTGCAGTACCGCCCAGACCTTTTAATACCGCAAAATGCACTGCGTAGCTTTGCATTGCGCTCATCACGCCGAGTCACCCCACACACAGAGAAACACAGATAATGGCTGGATATAATGAAACCACATAAAAAATTAGAATAATCTATAAATAAATGTCACAAAAGACACAGTTTCCTTTCTTAGAAGCGATCTCTTCCAGACAACCATGCAAAGGGAGGAATAAAGCTTCATAAGTGGAAGAGTTGGTCAATATAAGTATTGAAAACAAACAACATGACTTATATATACAGTCATAAGTATATAGCATGCGTTAGAACTTTCTAGAACAATATTACCTCATCGACCAAGAATGCTTTGTTTACAATATCTGGCATATTAATTAGAAATCGAGGATACCTAGCTATCATTTTCTTGGTTCATTAAATGCGGGCAAATTTTGAAACCGGCCAGTCTGTATTTTAAAATTATAGTCATGTTGTAATACAAATACTTATCGTACGTAGTTACTAGTGTTGCCAGGTCCAATGTGTCAAATTTCGGAACGGAGGGTAAAAATAATCGGGATTTTGATTTTCAAATTGGGACAACTACAATGGCTACAAAATAAAACTAGTTTTTGTGAATCAGCGTATATAGGTATATATTTTTAGCGGATAGTCAGGTTTTTAATGGTAGAACAAATAAAACTCTAGAATTTAACAAAATTCAAACGTAACCTTTACGACTAATTATAATACTTAAGTTTATGTCTTTTTTATCAAAATTATTGAATAAAGTACAGACTAAAGAGGTTAGTGAAAAATCGGGATATTTGGAATCGAAACGTGTCACCAGATCCCTAAAACTCGGGACGTCCGACGCAAATCCGAATACCTGGCAACACTAGTAGTTACTGCGGTTTAATCTGCGCCTGTGACACAGAATAAGTAGTAAAAGTAGTGGTCACAGATTAAATGCTAGTTAGTTTGGCTATGGTATGTGAATGAGCCTATGAGGTAATGATATTGCGTGCAGAATGTCTGTAAATAGTAGATGGGTCATTTATTTTGAGGTGTAAATTGATTTAATTGCGCCAAGTCTTATAGAGTTATATTCTGCTGGATCTCCTATTTGCTTATTTTATTATTAAGTTATTATTATTATATTATATTTGGTTTTATTTTTGAGATCTTGGAACATAAAGTGATTTATTTATTAATACTTTCCCATATTGAAACATTTGAAACTTCAATATCAAAAATAGCGCTCTTGTCGTAGCTCGCCTAGCCGTTCGTAGCAGCAGGTTGAGCAAGGTTCGCTGCGGTCACCACTTGGACGGGTGATCGTTTTTGTGTTTTACATTTGAGCTTTACAGAGGCCATGTCGGAGGCCTTTAGGCAGTCTTTAACTCCAACACCACATCCACACGAGAAGGAATAATTAATTTTTGGAAAAAAACAAGGGCCGACTTCAAGACTAAACTTACAGTTTTTGATTATTTTTTTTTTCAAAAAATGCTGAATCTCTTTCGGTAAAATTTATATGGGACCACCTCTGAAGTATGACCTACCAAACAAAAGAAGAATCTAGAAAATTAACTCATAACTGGCGGAATATTCGCGTAACAAACATACAAAAAAAAAGAAAAAAAAACATACCGTCAAATTGAGAACCTTTTTTTTTCATGTAACTGAATGACGAGACGAGCTGGTCGTTTGGCCTGATGGTAAGCAACATGCCAGCCCATCACAATAACAGCACCACCCAGAACTTTGTTTTGCAAATCCTGCGCGGCGCTGTACTGCGCTCGTCACCCTGAGACAATTAGCTGTTGAGTCTCATAATGCCCAGTAATTTCGCTGGCTACAATGCCCTTCAAGCCGGAACACAGGAACCTTGATAACAGAAAATAAACTGAAGGCATTAAGTTTACATAATATAAAAACAACGGAAATTAGCAACAAAAAGTTGTACATACTTAGGTAAGTAAGTTTTTATCAACACTAAGTAATAAAATCATGTTTTTGATGTAGTAACTTAAAATTCTTGCTTATTGACCCGTTACATGCTAAGCACGCTTCTAATTACAACTATCTATCCAAGATTATCCAACAGTTCGAACGCTGCACTAAATCATTGGTATTGCAATAAAGGTAAACGGTGTGCCGCTGCCAGTCAACTGCAAGCGGGTATAGATAAATTAATAGATTGCTTAAAAGTTGTAGTGTTACATATCATCTTCATTCATTTTTCAAGACTCATCAAACCTATTTCTTATTTATATCTAATGGACCTACTTTTATTGCCTTGAAAAAGAAAACAGAATTCAAAATTGGATGAACTGAGAGAGAACGGAAAAAAGAGGAAAACCAGGACTTGAACTTGAGCTTGGAGAGAAAGGTGCTCTGACGATTTGTTAAAGGTGGAAAACCATATTATTTTTGTGGCTCCGTTGTTGTGAGGTATCACAAGTTGGTGGCCCGAACAAAGGCCCACTCACCGCCGTTGAACGTCCCCTGGATTGGGAGAAGGACAAACCCAGGACAAACTTCCAGCTTCTTGGGAGAAGGACAAACCCAGGACAAAGTTCTACGTTCTCATTTACCCTCTTCGACAGGCAGAAGAAGCCTATCGACAAGGACAAAGTACTACGTTCTCATTTACCCTCTTCGACAGGCAGAAGAAGCCTATCGACAAAGTATACGTTCTCATTTCCCTCTATCGACAATTTTCATTACCCGGAAGATCTTTTCCTCAGCAGCACTGTTTTATATACTGTATTAAAAGTATCACCAAATTAACATCATTTTATTACAGCTTCCCAGTCCCTCTCTCTCTCCCAGAAAGGTACTGTACGTGCGGAGGTCCATAGGTAGAGCTAGCCGGGGGACCTCCGTAACGCTACAATTGGCGCCAAACTGTTCTTGAACTCACGACCCCCAAAATTCTAAAAGACCACAGCGTCCGAATTTATTGTTTCGACTTTTTTTTCAAACCTTTTATTCCGACCTTTAATTTTTTTATTTTGGCCATCTTTCAGATATAGCATCAGCATTGAACAATTAATCGGAAGAAGGATACCTACTTGAGTTTTAGTACGTGCCTTACTTTTATGCAAATATATACAAATTTCATCGGTTAGTACCCATTTCACTACTTTGTAGACGGACTTCCACTCCATGGTCTGATATGTTAAATCACCTTACCTAATTCATTTCCACCTCATATGACGACTACGACTACTATTTATTTGAGTGAATCGTAATACCTATCTTAACTGTGATATTCGAATGTGCCTGGTCTCATTGTGATCGCAGAACATTAAAATCGTTTACAGTGTTTATTGTAAAGTGATTAAGGGTATTTATTGTGTTATTTCTGTACCTTATTGCATAACTGCATAGTTGCGTGCGATAATTTTACTAGCGGTGATTCAATATTATAAATGCGGTGAGTGTTGAATATTTTTTTTGTTGAACTGTAACTTGAGTTGTAGTTCGTATGGAATTTTGTGAAAAACCAGTGCAGTGCTTTTTTTCTCGAAATAATTGTTGATAATACATAATTTATTGTGTTTGTGTTCATGGTGTTGTTTGTCTACATATAGTTCGACTTTTCGCCAGTGACAACACAAGATTGTCATTCGGTCACGTTGACAAGTTCGAGCGGCAGTAGATATAGACAAGAAGGCGGCATATATTCAAGAAGTTTTAATCAAAATAATATTTTCTTTATGTCGTAGTAGTAGTAAAATAAAGAAAATTTCTAAACCAAATGGCTTTTATTTAAATAAAGTTATATAGTTATTTTTGTTGTTTTACTGAACGCCATCTGCGTGATTTTGGTAAGTGTTCATTTTTATCTCTCATACTAACCATTCAAGTACATAATATTGTAGAAATTTCAAGTATTTGGTGGACGATATGTTTTACCAAATAAATTAATTCCTGTTTGGGATTATATTCAATATTCATGGTAAGGAATAGGGAGATATTTTTATTTTTTATTCTTTTTGGACTTACGATTACTTGTGTTTACTTTTATTACTTAAACTTTTCGTTTTTTAGTGAATTTTTGTTCGACTTGGAGATTTTTAATATAATTGTAATTTATATGTATGTCTATGGATATCTATTTTACGTATAGTATTTAATTTTATTATTATTACATAGAGCGGGATTCGGGACTCTAAAAATAAGCCTTAGTCCGTTAATATTGTTTATGTATATGTAAGGGGTGATAGTTCTAGTTGACCCTCGGTACCTGTCCAGTCAACTGGATCCTGACAGAGCGGGGTTCGGGACTCTCAAAATAAGCCTTAGTCCGTTAATATTATTAATATGCGTAGACCGTTAATATTAGGTTTATGTGATACTGTTAGTTGATTCTCGGTACCTGTCCAGTCAACTAACGGGATCTTAACAGAGCGGGATTCGGGACTCTAAAAATAAGCCTTAGTCCGTTAATATTATTATTGCATATGCCGTTAATATGCATAATGATGCATATGTTTGTGATAGTGCTAGTTGACTCTCGGTACTTGTCCAGTCAATTAACTAGATTTTGTTTATGTGATAGTGCTAGTTGACTCTCGGCACTTGTCCAGTCAACTGGATCCTGACAGAGCGGGGTTCGGGACTCTCAAAATAAGCCTTAGTCCGTTAATATTGTTTTTGTATCTATTTATATGAGGTGATGGTGTAAGTTGGCTCTCGGTCCTGTCCAGTCAACTCACTGGATCCTGTGAGAGCGGGATTCGGGACTCTTAAAATAAGCCTCAGACCGTCTATATTTATATTAGGGGTTTTTAAAGGGTTTTATTATTATATCTTTTTCAAAACATTATTTTTACAACATTTTTACTTTCGTAAATTCAGAACTCTCCAAGTCAGACAAATTTTTATTTTTATTTTGTTTCTGGTGTTTCTCCTCCAGAACGATGTCTGTGCTAGCTCCTATGGTTGGTGAGGACCACAGAACTTGGGATGATCAATTAGTGTTAGGTCGCAAGTTGGTATCATGTGGAAGTCTGTACACAAATTGTGATAATTTAGATGATATATCTATGGTATTATCGTTGGTTATCGTATATTTTCGATAAGGTCGAATATAACTTGTTTATGGCACATGCTAAGAACTCAAGATATTATAACACTCGTCGAGCTAATTACGAATATAATGTCGGTGACATTGTGTGGCGGAAAAACTTTGCACTAAGCAATGCTGGTGCTTATTTTTCAGCAAAATTATGCCCTAAATTTTTAAAATCTAAAATTGTTGAGAAGCTGTCGCCTCTGGTATTCATTCTGGAAGATGAGAATGGGACTAGAGCAAAATGGCATGTGAAGGATTTTAAATAAGTTTTTACCTTTTAATGAAATTGTTTTAAATTTATATTGTTCTTCTTTTGTTAATCTTTGTTTTAGGACGTAATTCAAAATTCTTTGTTATTTATGCGTTGTACACTTTGGCTTTAATTTGAAATTTGTTCTTTTACTTTGTAAATATTTTTTTTATGTACTTTCTTTTGTTTTTGTTTCGCCTCATTTCACTTCATTCACTTCAAACTTGGATTTTTCTTTTGGTTTTTTTTACTAACTTTTTTTTTTTTTTCGTTTATGATTAGGTTAGGGTTAGGGTACCTACGTTATTGGAGCAGTGGGCCGACTCCTAAAATAAGCTCATAAGGTCATGTAATGTCTAAATTGTTTTATTTTCTTTTATTTTTTTATTGGGTTTTCAGTATGTGGTGCAGTTGACCGACACCCTAAAAATAAGCTTTCGGGTCACTAGGGACATTTCTTCTTTGAGTTTGGGCCATTGGATCTTAAGTAGTCGTGAGCCCAAACCCATACTTTTGTTAGGCGAGTATATGTTTGGGTGAATTTGAATGTTGTGAATTGAGAGATGTATGAATGGGTGGATGACGATGTTCTGTTAGGTTGGTGATTGGTTCGAATGGGGAAGTATATGTTCCATAATCTCAAAATTTTCTCTCTGCGTTCAAAATTTTATCTTGGTTGGGGGGATAATGTAGTGTTACATATCATCTTCATTCATTTTTCAAGACTCATCAAACCTATTTCTTATTTATATCTAATGGACCTACTTTTATTGCCTTGAAAAAGAAAACAGAATTCAAAATTGGATGAACTGAGAGAGAACGGAAAAAAGAGGAAAACCAGGACTTGAACTTGAGCTTGGAGAGAAAGGTGCTCTGACGATTTGTTAAAGGTGGAAAACCATATTATTTTTGTGGCTCCGTTGTTGTGAGGTATCACAAGTTGGTGGCCCGAACAAAGGCCCACTCACCGCCGTTGAACGTCCCCTGGATTGGGAGAAGGACAAACCCAGGACAAACTTCCAGCTTCTTGGGAGAAGGACAAACCCAGGACAAAGTTCTACGTTCTCATTTACCCTCTTCGACAGGCAGAAGAAGCCTATCGACAAGGACAAAGTACTACGTTCTCATTTACCCTCTTCGACAGGCAGAAGAAGCCTATCGACAAAGTATACGTTCTCATTTCCCTCTATCGACAATTTTCATTACCCGGAAGATCTTTTCCTCAGCAGCACTGTTTTATATACTGTATTAAAAGTATCACCAAATTAACATCATTTTATTACAGCTTCCCAGTCCCTCTCTCTCTCCCAGAAAGGTACTGTACGTGCGGAGGTCCATAGGTAGAGCTAGCCGGGGGACCTCCGTAACGTTACAAAGTTTTTGAAAATGTTCTTGTCATCATCATCAGCCAATCACGTTCCCACTGCTGGGACACGGGCCTTCTCTCATAGAGAGAGTATAGGCTATAATCCTCCACTCTGACCCAGTGCCGGTTGGTGGATGTCACATGTCCTTGAATTTTTGTGATTATTTCTTGGACAGGCCTGGTTTCTCACGATGTTTTCCTTTACGTTTTAAAGTAAGTGCTATTAGGTAATTTTACAAGCTTTTATTTAACTTGCAATGTATGTAGGTATGTTTGTCCGGGTGGAATCTTGCAAGCTGAATTAGAACCATCCTCTTATCCTATGGAGTTGAAATTTTGCATACTTTTCAAAGTCCGATGACAATGCAATGTTATGGTGACAGCCAGCTGATCTAATGATGGAGACGGAAGGTGGGCAATGGAACTCCTTGACGGATAATCGTAAACTACTAGTGTTTGGGCTCATTTTAACTGCTTGCTATTCCAATTATGAACTTATTAAAAGCTTGTCGTTAGACGTAACTTAAAAACGAAAGTGTTACAATGGGCGGTCTCATCGTTCAAATATATTATCTATATTAAATATACAATAATATATACCAATTATAAACATACATAATAATATAATAGGTATATACAAAATGTATAAGATATACCTATGTTTATATATATATATATATATATATATATATATATATATATATATATATATATATATATATATATATATATATATATATATAGACATATATAGGTAGGTACGTCGTTGTGTCACAAAACTTATTTTATTATTTGAGAAAAATGTATAGTAGGTATCCTACGTTGACTTCGCTAATCGCTAACATAGGAGACGCGCGATTTATCCAGCAACCAACAATATTCGAAAATGTCGGTTCTACATCACTGCTTGACTTGATTTGTTCAAAAGTCAACAGAAGTGGTTATACAGGATCTGCATACTAAATCAGCTGAAAGTCAATCAATCACTTTAAAGTAGGTGTTACCCCTACTTTAAAGTGATTGATTTGGGCAAACCACAAGTGTATGTTTTTTTAGGATAATAGATAGATTTACTAGTTTTGACTACTGTATATTATCATTAACGTAACTGATTTATTGCGGCCTGCAAGGATACGCTTAGGCACTTTGGAGTGGTAGCCTCTGGCCATGGTTGTAAGACCACCCACCGAACAAAGCCATGCCGTCAAGTGACCTAGTCGTGTTTCGGGATGATGTTCGCTGAACCAGCGGGGAGACGGGTCTGAGCAGCCGCTCAACTGCCGTCTCTCTCTAGATCTATGTGCTCCATATTAGGCCACATCATCGCTTCACATCAGGCTAGATAGTGGCCAAACATAGATATATTGCGAAAAAAATTCCACCACTTTATTGAAGCACTAGGAGAGGGTCCGGCTTGTTGCTGTTGACCCTCATTCTCAACAAAAGTATAATAAATGGAATATTGAACTATCAAATCAAAACTACTTAAGACATGGCGGTATGGTCCTAGAGAGTAGCCTGCCCTAAAGGGCGAACTTAAAAAAAAAGTGGTACTCGATTGTGACATCGTAGTTCTTCCCTCTCACTCTCTGATCGGCATTACCTGTAATAGGGAATCGGACAGTAATCGAGAAAAAATCTAATATATAGTTAGAACGAATGTTCGTCGAACCAGAAATATCATCCAATCAATATTTTTGTGAAATAATAATGATTTATATTTTTAAATCAATAAATAAAATCTAATAATTATTCTGACATTTTTAATCTGTTCTTCATCTCAAACGAAACAACAATCACAGCGCATGACGTCATTTGTAGGCAAATGCCGTGGGTCAAGCTTGTGTTTATTATACGTTTTTGCTTTTCATAAAATGTATATTGCTAATTTTTTCGTTCCATTACTACAATATCGTCCACAAACTTCACATATCGTATTTAAATCTCTTTGCATGTTTTATTTCGAAGAGTTTGTCGTTATCTACCTTCATATGACGTCACAAGTTTTAATTTGACTTTTTGCGCGGCAATATTTGAAACATAATATATAAACATAGTTTTAGATACTTTTAGAGCGTTATTTAGTTAAATAGTATTTTCCATGGCAATATAATTATATTAATTGTAATTAATTTAAAACACTTTCTGAAAAGTTGTCTGATCCCTATTGTACTTGCTTTCAATGTAAAGAACTAAACTAATTAATTTATCTCAACCCATTGAAATCCGCGCCATACGCGTTATTGTAAAGAATTCGCACTCGCGATACCATAGAATAGAATAGAATAGAAAAACTCTTTATTGTATACCAATTTAAAGACATAGACAATAACTAACCTTAACTATGGTAGTACAATGGGCGGTCTTATCGCTCGAAGTGATCTCTTCCAGACAACATTTGGATGGACAGTAAGAAATAAAAAGAAAGAAGAAGTAGACGGTGGTGTACAATTTTTTTTATTAATTACAGCTAAACACCTACATAACCATACATACATGCTAATATTTACATTCTAATACACACGAAAACAAATATATTATTATTAAAACAGACCGTAAGCACATTGATTATGAAAAATAATGCCACAGCTGTGTCCACACCTTGGGCAATTCAATTAATCTTCCTTGTAGGTCGAGCATCGTATCCTTCAGAGAAACTCCAGTAGACAGCCACTTTTTATCTCATTTTATGGTTAACGTATAAAAAGCGTTTATTACGCGTTTACCGCATCCCAGAGCAAGTGAGGTCCAGTTATTGCACAACAGTTTTCCGAGATGTAACACCATTTATGTAATGATGTTGTTTACAAAATTATAGTGCCTATAGTAGGTATGAGACAAGTGTAGGGTCGCTGGGTCAGATCGGATCAGGTACTTAGGTGAAGAAAGTATGGCAGTTTATAATTATTTATGTGCGTATCTACCGGTTTCTTGTACGCATATGGTCGCAGTTTGTGCGTCACTAAAGTGCGCCCTTTATGACGACGTTGACAAATATGGATTATCAAGATCGTCGCTTGGAAACCACTTGGAAAAACAGAAATACAAACTGACCACATTATTCAATAAGCTGGTTTGAGGGAAATTGTTGTACTAAATGATGTAATACTCGTGGTAGGTCTGTCGCATGCAGGAGGCCGTCTAGGTAGGTACCACAGCTTTGCTAGTTATTCTGCCACCAAGCAGTAGTGCGCAAGCACTACTGTGTTCCGGTTTGTAAGGGCATTGTAGTCAACAAATTACTGGGCATATGAGACTTAATGTCTGATGTCTCGGAGTGATGAGGGCAATGCAGTGCTACGCAGTTCGCTTTTTATGGTATTAAAAGTTCTGGATGGCGCTGTAATTATTATGGGCATGTGTGGCGCTTACATGCGAACGATTTGTTCGTCTCATCACTCAGTTCCATAAAGAAAAAATAATAAACGATATCATAGGTATATAATCACAAGCGTGAACAAAACAGCCCTAATCATTGTTATACTTATAATAATATAATGTTTGTTTTAATTCCACAGTAAATAATAGTAGTTGAAATAAAATAAATGTTTTGTTTGTGTTCCTACCTAAAAAATAGTGTTATGTACCATTTAATTTGTTAATGTATAGGGTCTTTTGTAACCGGAATTATTTCTTTTTTAACCAACTAAATAAAAAGAAAAGGTTAAAAAAGGAGAAGGTTCTCTGTTCGGATGTACTTTTTTATGTTTGTTAGCTCAGAAATCCGTCATTTATAAGCTTTTTAGAGTTCAGTCGGAGTTCAGTGAATAACTACGAAGTGGTCCCATATAAATTACATCGATATTTGAAGATAAGACTTCGAAGATACATTGAAGTCGTATTTTTTTTTGATAAAATGTTATTTCGTATATTATCTAATATATGTAGCATCCATTGAGACAGATAATACTTTTATAAGACAGGTGGTTACTAACTTTTATTGCCTTCTTGCCCAATATCCCTACAACCAAAACCTTTTGGCCGAAAATCAATTTCCATTCATATTAGGAACGTTTGCCTTAACCTTAGTTTAGGCGCACCTGAACCTGAATAGGCAATTGAAAATCCCAATCTCATATTCTATTCAGTAGTCTATTTATTCAATTGGACAGTTTTAGATTTCGCATGCAGGAGCGAGTGTATCTCAGTTGGAGCACGTGTGACTTTCGATCCCACGCACCAGAGTTCGAATCCCGCTGGCCTCGCACCACTAACTTTCTTAAGTTATGTGCGGATTTAACACTCGCTCTTCAACCGGTGAAGGAAACATTATGAGGAAACCGGCATCTTCAAAAATTAAACACAAACATTTTAGGACATTCACCAACCCGCACTTGGCCAGCTTGGTGGATTATGACCCTTACCCTCTCTGAGAGAGGACCTGTGTCTCAGTAGTGGGAACGTGATGGGCTGATGATGCATGATTGTGAACATTTACATAAAAATTAGACGCTTGTTTAGATGATGTGATGCGTGCTACATCTTCGACCGCATCGTCACTTTCCATCAGGTGAGGTTGTGGTCAAACGCAGACCCAGTATGTTGTAAAAAAACAATGCCGTGCGATAGATATAGAAAACAAAATATAACTAGCAAGTCGCACCCGCTTCGCACCGATGGAATTTACTAATAATGTGTAATTTTTTGACGACTTAATTACAAAACATTTAATAATCTCTAGTATAAATAAAATATTTAATAAAACGGCTAGTACTCACGTAGTTTGTCGAATTTGTCGACCTAGGTTTCGAGCATATCCGATGCTCTTCATCAGGGCGAGTTTACGCTGCGCGGCGACCACTGGCATCTCTACTATACAAAAACTTAATTAGAATATATTGTGCCTTCCGTAATAAAAACTCTAAATGACAGTGAAAACTGTATCAAAATCCGTTGCGTGGTTTAGAAGTAAGCAGAGAAACAGATACAAGGATGTTGATAGCTACGTTTACTGTTTAGATAAATAATTAAGGTTCTTGATTCATCTGCTTATGCTTCGTTTGAATCTGTTTGTAGCGAAATTCCTGATTTTTAGGGTTCCGTACCCAAAGGGTAATACGGGACCCTATTACTAAGACTCCGCTGTCCGTCCGTCTGTCTGTCTGTCTGTCCGTCTGTCACCAGGCTGTATCTCATGAACCGTGATAGTTAGACAGTTGAAATTATCACAGATAATGTATTTATGTTGCCGCTATAACAAAAAATACTAAAAAGTTTGTTGTAGTATTGTTATAGCAACAACTAAATTATTTAAGGGGGCTCCCATACAAAAAACGTGATTTTTTTGCCGTTTTTATAGATAATGTTACGGAACCCTTCGCGCGCGAGTCCGACTTGCACTTGGCCAGTTTTTATACATACACGAACCATTACGGTAAAGCAGATTTTCCCGTTTCCAAAACATTTTGCCTCCTTAAGGTCAGGAAGGGATAACCATTATTCGCCAGGAGGGTTTCAAATGATAGTCACCTTAAAAGCTGTTGGTTTGTATTTTTCTCGCCCCTTACAGGGTTATTCCATCCCCTAGGCAGCGGGAAAACATTATTTGTAATTGTCTAATATAATCTAAGCAAGCTTTTTTTCTAAAATCTTAATTTCTTATTGAATTACTCAGAAACAGTCCTCGATATAATTTGCCCACTTCATATTTAAATTAATTTAACATTTGACAGTCTCTGTAGCGTAGGGGTTGGGCAGGTCGGCTCAAATCTCATACACCACTGAGGTTGCGGGATAGATTCCCGCGACGGGACAAATGTTTGCGCAAAGAAAAAAGTCCCAAGTATTTGTTTCGTGTCTGGCTGTTGTGGGACCATGGTACTCCTAGTTCCTGTTTCGCTAGATACAGGAAATCCGTGTTAAGGGCCAGGTGCTATAAAAGTGATCGTTGGCAGGCCTCTACGTGATAGATTCATGCTCTCACGCAAGCCTAAAAAAACCGGTGGACATACCTACAAAACATTATTCGTAGGTACCTACTAAGAAATCTAAATATATATGAGTAAAATAATAAAGATCTAGATTACTCATATTTAGATTCCTATAGCCTCTGGCCTCTAATCTAGAAAGAAAATGACAAAGGCAAAATACTAGTAATTCTTTTCGTCTTTGACCGTGCTGGTAACACCAGGCATATCATCATATCGTCAGATGCTGATGCTCTTGAAATATATTAATTACTGGTAATAAAAGAATATAGTCACAATCTGGACTCATTAAAACTGCAGAATTAAAGCGTTAACTCTCCAAGTATTTAGAGTAAATTGTGATATTGCGAAATCCTTTTGTTTATGGTGTTGACATTTATCAGTGTTGCCATACAAAGCTGATATGATATTTATGAACATAATTAATCATAATTAATATAAATCGCTGACAGTCGCACGTAAATAAGAATTCCTGTGATAATTTAATGTATTAATGGTGTGCGTGTGGCGTACAAAGATACGTTTTGTGATGATTTACACTTAGAATTTGGAAAATTGTTCTCATACATATTTTGTTGGGTGTAGTAGTTGGAGTGTAAAGGTTTTTTTTATGTAATTTTGATACTTGTTGATACTGCTTCATATTTTTCGTTCTCTCTCTCGTGGGATGTGGCCAACCTTATTGTTGAAGTTATATAGTTCGTTTGATGGCCTCCGCACGGCATAGAGATTGTTGTTATAAGACAACCGGGCGGGTTTCGTCGGTAGCGTTCAGATGTCAATACTACACGAACGGTTACCCATCCAAGTGGTGGCTACAAATAAAACATCGTTACACATGCATCGTTAACAAATAAATAAAAATAGGGAAACATTGTTTCTACAATCTGTATTACTAAGCGAAAGGTTCGGTGGTAGGCTTACCTACGTGTTTATAATAATGCAAAATCGTGCACTCGGAGTGATTAAATTCTCTGACTTCTCATTTGTTTTTGATATTTTAACAAATTAAAAGAAATACCTCCATATTTTTTTTAATTTTTCTGACAATAGTAGCTCTACCATATGTTTATTTAATTGCCATAGTGTGCCATTGAAACCACGTGGTATATTATCGTTACAGTTTTATGATATTTACATAATCAGATCATTGAGTTACGCACTCGCAAGTACCAACGTATCGACATTTAACAAGAGTTAATAAATACCAGCATCTGTCGGCGGAATGAGCTCTTTATGTAATTTTATGTACTTGATACTCTACTTGGGAGGTCACTTTACAGCTCACGACCATACGGCGAGTGTTGGCAAATAACATAGTCTTCTATATTTTTTTAACGTATTATTTTATAAATTAAAATTTAATAAAACCACACCACACCAAAAACCTATAAAAAGTAAAACACGGCTGACGATTTTGATAAAACATGTCTAAGAACCACCGCTAGAAAACCAGCTTTAAAATAAAAAAAAACCTCATCTAAATCGGTTCGCCCGTTTTAGAGCTACGGTGCCACAGACAGACACACATAGTGGTCAAACTTATTACACCCCTCCTTTGTGCGTCGAGGATTAAAATATGCAAAACAATTTACTAATAAGGGATAGAACACTATTAATGCATCCAGTTTTATGCCAATAAAAGAGATTTACCAATCACTTACTTCCTTCTTGTGGTCGCATAGCATAATATATACCTACTCTTACCTAAAGTTGGTAAAAATTTAAATGATCATTTTGACTTTAAGATGGACGACGACCTCATGGTCAACTTATTCTAAAGTGAAGACTATGAGATGTTTATGTACAGCTGAAGAGAAAAAGAGAAGAGAAATATCAATGCTTTTTTTTTGGAAGAGCGGTGAAGACATTTTCAAATCGCGACCGATCGTGTCGTAGTCGGATCGCTACATCTAAGCTGCCCAGATCTTTCGGTAAGCCAGTTTCCTAATATAATGTAGTAACATCTTAAATCGTATGCGATGTTCTAAGGCGAAGGTCGGTGAAATTCTGTGTGGCCTACATTTATATTACACACGAGACGTGGCCTTACGCAGTTGATAATGCGGTTACAAAATTGTAAATTACGCTTCTAATTGGACAGTTTTATTGAGAGACCATTGAGGCGAATAAAGATATACTTTATTTAACATCTACACATAAACGCACCTTCCATCAATCCTGGTGGTAGGTTTCTCGTATGCGGGAGGCCGTCTGGTTGTGTACCACAGCTTTGCCAGTGTTTAAGCCGCCAAGCAGTAGTGCCCGAGCATTACTGTGTTCCGGTTTGAAGAAATTGTAGCCAGTGAAACTACTGGGCATTATGAGACTCAACAGCTAATTGTCTCAGGGTGACGAGCGCAGTGCAGGATTTTGCAAATCAAAGTTCTGGGTTGTGTTATGGGCTGGCGTTATTGTTATGGGCTGGCGTATTGCTTACCATCAGGCAAACGACCAGCTCGTCTCGTCAAACAGTTACATAAAAAACCTTAAGAACTCACAGCTTAACCTTTTAGTAATTCTTTAGACCTAAATTTTAGCGTTAGTTATAATTATTAGTTTAATCATCTGTACTATTATAAAACTGTACCATTAATACCGAGCCAATTCTGTGCATTGAAGATATTTTTGAAAAACCAACTACGATCAATTATTTAGAGGGTACTGAATATAAATCCACGGTTATTAGATTTTCTATCTCTTTGTTTGTATGCTGTTTGTTATCTATAGACTCGAAAACTGCTGAACGGCTTTTAATGTGGTTTTCAGGGTTTGGTAGCATAGGTCTCATCCCAACTTAGATTATAAGGTAAGGAGATTAACATCTCCTTAGTACGCGCTCTCATATACTGAAGAGGTCTAAAAAAACGACTATCACCGACTACGGGCTTCTTCTGTCATCTACGCGTACGAAGTCGCGGGAAAAAGCTATTTTAGAGCGAGTGTGGCTCAGCGGGGACTCGCGCACCTG
This sequence comes from Petrophora chlorosata, assembly GCA_951640565.1. Lineage (NCBI taxonomy): Eukaryota > Metazoa > Arthropoda > Insecta > Lepidoptera > Geometridae > Petrophora > Petrophora chlorosata. The sequence goes on along the minus strand of OX621196.1, from coordinate 17,273,729 downwards.
GGTTCGAATCCCGACTCGGCCCTGCACCAATAACTTAGGGCTGTCATAGTCGCAAAGCGACTCAAAGCCCTTACAAAAACAAAGATTTAAAAAAAAAAAAAAAAACCAATAACTTATAGTTAAGTGCAGATTTTGCACGCTCGCTCTAAAACGGTGAAGGAAAACATCGTGATGAATCCCGCTTACGCGCTTTGGAGTGGTAGGCTCTGGCCGTGGTTGTAATACCACCCACCGAACAAAGCCGTGCCGTCAAACGACCTAGTCGTGTTTCGGGATGATGTTCGGTGAACCATCGGGGAGACGGGTCTGAGCAGCCGCTCAACTGCCGTCTCTCTCTAGATCTATGTGCTTCATCTTAGGCCACATCATCGCTTCACATCAGGCGAGATAGTGGCTAAACATGGATCTATTAAGCGTAAAAAAATAAAAAAATAAACCAACGCTTTACATGTAGGCAAAGATTTGATGAATACTAGGCGTGTAGACACGTATAGATACAAGTACTGTATCATCATCACAACAATTTTCGTATGTTTTTGCTATCCTGCACCTTCTACAATACCTAGTCTGTAATTGAGAGACTAGAAACTGCACGTTGACCTTTCTAAAGGTGCTGAGGGCAGGCAAAGGTATTCAATAAGTTTAAAGGCAGCGGGCAGAGGCAAATTACATGCATTAGAGCATGTTGACCTTAATGCGTTAACCCTTTGTGAGGAAGTCTCGTGGAAGTGTTGGCGGAAACATCTTTCCTTTTGATCGAAGCTTTAAAAAGGCTCTTTCTCTCTTTACCTTGCTATATTTCTAACTATATTTAACTATTATTATTGCTCACTCTATATTTCACAAGCTTTTATTTTTTTATTTAACTTGCAATGTTTGTCCGGGTGGAATCTTGCAAGCTGAATTAAAACCACTTCCTCTTATCCTACGGAGTTGAAATTTTCCATACTTGTCAAAGTCCGATGACAAGGATGTTATGGTGACAGCCAGCTGATCTGATGATGGACACGGAAGGTGGGCAATGGAACTCCTTAACGGATAATCGTAAAATACTAGTGTTTGTGCTCATTTTAATATGCTCGCGGTGCTGATTACGAATTTGTTAAAAGCTTGTCTTGAAAAATATATCTATTGTAGGAATTGGTTAAAATTTCCGCTTTTCGACCCACAGAGCTAGATATACAGCCAGCAGGTCCCAGAAAGGGGTTGCTTTAATGCCCTTAGGTATGTGCTCTGTCCAGTTGTGACTAAGCCGTTGCATCACGGTGTCCAAATTTCATTCCAGTTATGTCTTTCTAGAAAGAAATTTACACGTGGCGCTCGTAGCGTAGCTCGCCTAGCCGCTCGAAACAGATCCTAACGAATCTGTTAAGCAACGTTCGCGGCGGTCACACCTTGGATGGGTGACCGTTTGTGTGGTATTTACATCAAAGCGCTATCTTCCTTCGGCGGTCCTGGTTGCTGTTGCACTGACGACAATAGTTAGGCCATGTCGGAGGCCTTCGGGTGGTCCGAAAACTCCGACACCAGGGTTGGCCCCCCACCCACAGAAAAAGAAGAACACACAGAAGAAGATTTATTATTATCCTAAAGTATTTATGTTAATAAATATATTGCATCCTCAACAAACTCATCAGTCAACTAATTTCCTACGCCTAAGAAATATGTCTCAAATTGGTATCCGAAACTGCTTTAAAATTCAAATGTAATTTCTTCATTTCCAAGGTCAAGCTCAGGTCCCTTGACCCAAAGAATAACATTAAAAACTGGTCTTCATAAGAATTAAAATTAATTGTGTTTAAATTAATGATACTTCAAATATCATGAATATTAAAGTGCCATAAGGGTCTGCATGAACAATGAACATGGATTGGGGTCGCTGCTGTTACACACATTAGCTCGTTGTGCGCTTTGGCGCTCTGCTGTAAGCACAACAAGCGTTTATATACAAATAAATAAATATACCTATGCCTGTCAGCATAAGACAAAATCTCCTTTTTTTATTAATTCCTGTTTTGGCATGAAGATCTTTGTCGTATTATAGACAAGCCGTTGTCGCGAACAGTCGTCAGCTATTTGTGTTGGCGTCTCGCTTTGTTTGTAATTTATATACCTTTATTTTTTTATTTTTTTATGAAAGTGATGAGGCGAGCGAGTCGTTCGCCTGATGGTAAGCGCCACGCCTGCCCATAACAATTGCAGTGCCATCCAGAATTTTTAATACCAAAAATAACACTGCCTAGCACTGCACTGCGCTGATCACCCCGAGACATCGGATATTAAGTCTCATATGCCCAGTAATTTCGCTGGCTACAATGCCTAGGAACCAGGAACTACGAGGACCATGGTCCTACAACACCCAGACACGAAACAATGTTTGCGCTATTTTCCTTCTGCACAAACATTTGTCCCACCGCGGGAATCGAACCCGCAACCTCAGTGGTTTTTGAGATTTGAGCCGACCTACCAACCTCTACACCACAGAGGCTGTCGACGTTTTTAGTTTTTTTGCTTACTTGGAACCAACATTTTTCTCGTTTTGCTGTAATTTTCCATTAACTAATGATTTCTCCGTTTTACTCAAGGGAGGAGATTAGTACTCGCGGCTACGCCAATAATTTTAGAAGCATGCAAGCAGGGTGAGGAATCATGTAGGTAAAGGTAGGTATTTGGCTCAGATTCATTAAAATTAACTGATTGCTCGGTTACCGCTCATTTCGCTGATTTTGATTACATGCTATGAACATAAAAAGATTAGACACGGTTAAGATGAGATGGTGAGATACATGAGGCAAAGAAAACTAACTATTATATTACTTACGTACATGAGGTGAGATTTGAATCGGCACAGTCTAAATACTAATCTATAATTTACTCGTGATGTTTTTCTAAAATATCTTGAGATAATAAAATTTAGTTTTTGAATGCTATAAATTAAATAAATTATTTTTCTAAAAACCTAAACCGACTTCAAAACCACAAATAGGCACTCAACAGTGAAAAAGAAATTAATATAATTATCATAAGCGCTACCCACTCATATATTTGAAGTCGGTGCCAGCCAAGTCTAATAGGTAGCAGATAAATACTATGTACATATTTAGTAAGTACTACTTGTAGGTAGTATCTATCTACTACCTTTTAGACTTTTTTTCAAAGTACTGAATTAATTTCGATAAAATTTATATGGGACCACCTCTGAAGTATGACCTACCAATCAAAAGAAGAATCATCGAAATCAATTTATAATTGGCGGATTAATCGCGTAACAAACACACAAAAAAAACATACCGTCGAATTGTAAACCTCCACCTTTTTGAAGTCGGTTAAAAACAAAACAAATTATTGTTTTTAAAATGTGTTGTCAAATAAATATTGTCGTTTTTACATTAAAAAGGGGAAACAATTTTTATTATGCATATTTTTGGTGGAACTAACCTAGCTGGTGTTTGCTACCAGTGTGTTACCATCCACCACTTGAGACGGTGAATGTAATATAACACAGTGTGTTTTTTTATATTTAATTAAAGTTTTAGGTAGGTATCATTGTTGTAGGTATCGTGTAGTGACCATATCAAGTGAGATAGTCGAAAAAAATTACATGAGCGCAATGCTGTGCTACGCAGCGCTTTTTATAGCATTCAAAGTTCAGGGTGGCACTTGCTATGGACAGGCGTGGCGCTTACCATCAGGCGAACGACTTGCTCGTCTCATTACTCAGTTTCAAAAAATACCATGAAATATAGATTTATCCTTATTTACGCCGAATGTTGCATTCCAGTCTATTGTGCGAAATCTGCCTTCACGGCATAATACTTTAGAAAATAGAAGATACAACAGCCGCAAGAGCATTAAATTAAAACTACGTAACTAACGTAATTTAATTCCGCTGTTGAGGCTCATTAAATCTGATTTAAGACCTTACTTATGCCTTTAACGAGCGGGAAAAGCGATAACTTGAAACTTAGGTTTCTAATGATTTGTATACTATTTTAAACTGGACATAGTGGCGTGTCTGTTCCTTTAAACAATATTTTTAAATAGGTTAAATTGGACTTTTTACTTACGGCGGAACGGAGAAGGCATTTACGTTTTTAGTAAGAGGTAACTTGCGGCCATATTTTGGTAGGCAACCCGGAAGATTTTCTTTTTTTCCTAACCTCTACTGTCCTGTGTTGCTGGGCAAAGGCCTTCCCCAATTCCTTCCACCTGTCTCGCTCCTGTGCCATCTCATGCCAATAAGATTTACCTTTCAAAAAATATTTTTTATTAAAAAACAGATGGCCGTAGTAACCCCGCAGTGGGACCTCGGACTATAATCATATTGTGTTCTATTAATCGGTCAAATGGCAAACGTTAAACCAACTTAACGCAATACTTAAACCTACTGCAAACAGGGGGATATTTTTTTTATATGTAACTGAATGACGATACCAGCTGATCGTTTGCCTGATGGTAAGCAATACGCCAGCCCATAACAATAACAGCACCACCCAGAACTTTGTTTTGCAAAATCCTGCGACAATCAGCCTGAGACAATTAGCTGTTGAGTCTCATAATGCCCAGTAATTTCGCTGGCTACAATGCCCTTCAAACCGAAACACAGTAATCCTCGACATGCATATTAACCTTCACTTTATTATTTTGAACAAAGTAATCTGATAAAGCTAGTTCATAAAGATATAAATCAAGTGTCATCACTTTAAACTCCTTACATAAGCGTGTGCAGGCAAATAACGCGTAATCGAATAACCAATCTTGGTCAAACGGGACCGGCCGGCGCGGCCGATTTATTATATCAATTGTAATAAATATCGGTTCAATTGGTTACATCACTAATACTTTGTGAATATGTGCAGTAACTCAGTTTTATGTGAATGATTTGATTGATACATGGCTGTCGGCGACGATGGCGTAACAGTGTCGTAGGCGTAGTCGTTGGCTTCAGATTCAACGTCCGATCGGTGTCAGCGTCTGCACCGAACTCAGCTTACGCTTATTGTAGGCAACGGCGTTGGCGTAGCCGTTGGCTTCGGATTCAGCGTCTAATCGGTGTCAGCGTCTGCACCGGTGTCAGCTTACGGCTTGTTTTGTGCTTATCGTAGGCAACGGCGCTGGCATAGGCGTAGCCGTTGGCTTCGGATTCAGCGTCTAATCGGTGTCAGCGTCTGCACCGGTGTCAGCTTGCGGCATGTTTTGTGCTTATCGTAGGCAACGGCGTTGGCGTAGGCGTAGCCGTTGGCTTTGGAGTCAGCGTCTAATCGGTGTCAGCATCTGCACCGGTGTCAGCTTACGGCTTGTTTTGTGCTTATCGTAGGCAATGGCGTTGGCGTAGGCGTAGCCGTTGGCTTTGGCTTTGGATTTAGCATCCTATTGATGTCGACGTCTATCAGTACCGGTAATGGCTTAAGTTCTAATCTGTGATTACAGGGTAGACGACGGCGTCGGTGTCTTTATTGGAATCGATATCGTTCAAAGTCCTACGATATAAATAAACAGAAACTTCCAAAATTGAAAACACTGATCAAGGTTTATCATAATATCATCCATGCCGATTTCATTGTTCCTCTATGCCAGCTGATTTGCACCACTTTATAAGTATACATTGTTTCAAAAATCTCTAGAACGCACATGCTTTTACAGAGGAATACAGCCAGTTTGTCGGCTTTTTAATCGAAAGGAGAAGGTTCTCTATTCGATTGTATGTTTTTTTTATATTTGTTACTTCAGAACTCCGTCACTTATGAACCGACTTGGAAAATTCTTTTTGCGTTGGGTTTAGTATAGCTACGAAGTGGTCCCATATAAATTTCATCGATATTTGACCTTGGACTTCGAAGATACATTGAAGTCGGTTTTTTTTTATAAAATGTATACTTGTTGATGAATCAATAGAATGAAATAACAGGTACAAAATACTTTTATTGCACTAATTCCTGTGTTCAGTGTATCAAACGCGTGCCAGAACACGCAAGTAAACGCATGCAGTGCGTGACAATTGATTGTTTGTTTAGAGTTGCGTTACTGTTCGTATCTATCGCAGATTTGTAAAGTATGATCCAGGTCACTGTGTTAGAACGTTGCGGCGTACGCACCTTATAGCCCGACTTAAACAGGTGTTTAGTACTTTATTAACCGATTATTTATGTGGGCAATAAAAGTATTGAACTTGTTTTTTGGCAGTTTGCAATATAAATAAGTAACGACACGCTCTCGCTTTGTATGCGTGTTTTGTATGATAAAGTAAACGCTTCCGCTTGTTTACCTAAATCTAAAATAAACGTAACGTAAGTAGTAATAAGTCATATGAATAAAATTATAGACCTTCTTTAATTTTTTTCTAAATGATTTAAATGTAAAATCAAACTAACTACTTACGAAGTAAACTACTTACGTTACGTTTATTTTAGATTTAGGTAAACAAGCGGAAGCGTTTACTTTATCATCACCATCATCATCAGCCCATCACGTTCCCACTACTGTGACTCGGGCCTTCCCTCGTAGAGAGAGTATGGACCATAATCCACCACGCTGGCCCAGTGCGGGTTGGTGGATGTCACATGTCCTTGAATTTTGTGATAAATTCTTGGACATGCCGGTTTCCTCACGATGTTTTCCTTCACCGTTTTTAGAGCGAGATTTAAATCCGCACATAACTTAAGAAAGTCAGTAGTGCGGGGCCATCGGGATTCGAACTCGGGTGCATCGGATTGATAGTCGCACGTGCTCCCACTAAGCCACACTCGCTTTTTACTTTATTCTAGGTATTAATAGTGAAGACGATAAAAAAATAAAATTACCTATGACCATCCAAATTTCCAGGGCCGTAACTAGAAGTCCTAGTATCTAGGAACCAGAAACTATTGTGATCATAACTGGGACTGGGCCCATGTTTCTAATAATTCCTGATTCAACCAGACTACTCGAATACAACATAAGTAATTTTAGTACTTTTAAATTCTTCTTTCTTTGCGTTCAAATACTCTGAGCTGATCTTGTTGTTCTGTCCCGGAAATGAACCCGAGCCTCCATATGATTTTAAATAATTAAGAAGAAGAAAAATGATATTGCTCGGGCAGTGATCGAACCTGCGTCTGTTGAATACCGTCCCGACGTCTTAACCTTTCGCCTTGACGCCATTTTTTTTCTTCCTAATTATTCAAAAATCTTAAGATTTTCGCCTAGCATGCGCTAATGCATTCAATACCAGAAACTGAACCTCCATGTTGCTGACCTAACCCAACCACCCTGCCTTGTAATTCTGATTCACCCACAGAGGCTGTGAACATAGCTACAATACAAAGTAACATAAGGAAGCAATGCAATTGTTATATTCAGACTTATAATCTACATTTAACGAACATTATAATAAATAAAGCAACTTGATCTGTAATGCAAACAACTATATCGAATTTGTCGTTTTGTCTGTCTATACAAAGACTGATCTTTTAGCCCGTTCCCATACCAGCTCCTGTTGTAAAAGTTAACCGTCTTATGACATTTTGAAGGCGTGTACCACCTCGATCCTTGACATTACTGTCTTGTAAGGTTCATTGACATTTAAAGGTGGATTAAAGGAGTTGAATGAAATGCAGTCATTTTATGAGTTCTTTGGTTAAGATGCGGTTTCAGCGCGGTCATTACTTATGAGTATGCGTATTATAAATGTGATATAGTGATGTAGGAATCACTTATCACATTAAAAAAAGAGATGTAAAAAAAAAAAACACAAACCGTCTTCAAGACTATACCTATATGTTTTGTTTTCGTTGATTTTTTTAAAGCGCTGAATCAATTTCGATAAAATTTATATGAGACCTGTACAGCATGTCCTACTAAAAAAAAAGAGAATCGTCTAAATCAATTCACAATTGGCGGAGTAATAGCGTAACAAACACACCAAAAAAACAGTCGAATTGAGAACCTCCTTCTTTGTTAATTCGGTTGAACTCTAAATGAGAAAAAAGCAAGTAATTGTACTCATTAAAAAAAATGAGTCAAAATTGTTTAGTTGGCACTGCGAACGGTTTCGCATGGCGGTTATCATCAGGCGCACCTGATTAGATAGGGATAATGATAATGAAAATCATGACTGAACATGGAAAATGCTGAAAATAAATGCCATAACATTGAATTAACTGGACTCTATTTCTATTGAGGTCGAACTGATGATAAGCAACGCCTGCCCATAACAGTTGTAGCGCCACCTAGAATTACTACCATAGTATATTTATATAGTAATTTTACTATACTTTATGCTACTACGCTATCGTAGTTAAAGCTTTTGACCTAACTGACGACAATGCAGTGCAAAATAAGAATTTTGACTATCTAGATCTTCATATGAATTATGATATACTTTACTTTTTCTGTCTTACATTTTTCTGTACTCTAAGCAAGTCACAAAGCTACTTACATAAGACTATAACCTGCTATCTATCAAAATCTAGCGGCGACCTCAATCTGCGCTCCATTGATCAAAGTTTCACACACATCCGTTCAGCACAAGGACACGACAAGCTCGACCAGTTTTGGTATAAACTTTTTGAATTACGCACTTCGCACACTTGCTACATTTTGCATTAGAAACCAGCGATTTAGCCACTTAGATTGACTCTAAATGGTTATCGACACTTGATTGTGGTATCAATCCGTGATACCCGCATATCACTAGGTATATGTCTTAATTGATTTTTCATTGTTTAATTACACTTATTTCAACAGAATTTTAATAACAGTCGAGCCAAAAAAGACATGGCGGCGTTCTGTCATCATAGAAGCAAAGACCATCGGGCTGACCTGCAGTAAAGTGAAGCGTATGGCTCAGGAAAGAAGAATGACGAAACATTGTCACTGCCCTCTGTCCCAACTTAGTAAGTAAGTAGGTAAATAAATATGGTTAATTATTTATTAGTCAGTGCGCCAATTCTGTTTGACTTTCTAGCGACATTCCGCCTTTGATCGCATCATCGAGTTGTGACAACAAATTTAAAATGGACGTTTGGATGGCTATGCTAATTCAAAAATTACTGAAATTGTGTGCTGGGTTAGAGTTGAAGTCGGGTAGAGAGTAGAAAGTTTAGTTATAGAGCAAGTCAGCAAGAGATTGTAGGCATGTTTCCCCCTATTTTCATAGATTCTTTTCTGACACTAAAGTTTGGTATAAATTCGGTTCACAAAATCTTTAAGCATGCACTAAAAATTTGGGACCACGGTAAATTCAGATTGCGCGTCTTTTAACGAATAAAGGAGTAAATAGAAGGAGTGTTCCGTTAGTTTGCTATTTACAAAGCAACTTGTAACTCCGCTAAAAGTATCAAGTGTGCGCAGGGCTTTAACAGTTTAAATTATATCCTAACGCAGTATCAGCAAGATAATCTATATGTGAATGAAGTGTAATTATTGGTAGGTATGTTCGGTATTGCAATGTGTCATGCAGTCTCGGCTGACGCGAAAGGATAATTAAGTGTTTGGAGAAGGCTCTTTTATGTAGCTATTATTATTTGTTGGCTATTATTATTTAAATACGGCAGTAAACTAAAACCAGTGAAGAACGGTATGATAAATTATTATAGTGACACGCGGATATGATAGATTACCCATATTTCAATGATGAGTTGACGATGTTTCAATTGATGAATAGACACCACACGTGAGTTCACAATATGTAAATTGATGAGTAGACTCCACACTTGAGTTGAAGATATTTCAGTTGGTGAATGGACACCATGCATGAGTTGACAACAATTCAATTGATGAGTGGAGTGGACACCACACGTGAGTTTAAGATATTTCAATTGATGAGTGGACACCAGACATGAGTTGAAGATATTTCAATTGATGAGTGGGCACCACCCATATGAGTTGACGATGAAACAAACTTAAGTTAGTAAGACTTTGAAAAAAAAAGGTAAGCATGTCTACCCATTTCTTTCCCAGACTTAGGATGAGAAAGGCCCTTATTTTCTAAATCAAATCAAATCAAATCAATCGTTTATTTGCAAGAATACATACAATAAAGGTCTTAAAACTAATTACAACAGTCAAGTATTCAGGCTGCAAGCAAGCGTGCAAATATTATGTCAATTCTCTAATTACTATAAAATGTATTTAAAACAATAATTGTATTTAATTTAATTACATTCTCGATTAAAATATTCTATCATGCTATAAAAACAATTGTCCATTAAATAATTATTAAGTTCAGTTTTGAATGCATTGCCCTGCAACGATTTTATATTGTCGGGTAGTTTATTATACACTAGGATACACATATTAAAAACATTTTTTTCATATATATATTTACGGCAAGGAGGTTGATATAGTAAGTTTTTAAACTTTGCTCGTTTTTGTCTCATTAAAACTTCATTGCGTTTTGTAAAATAATTTGAATGTGTTCTAACAAAGATGCATACGTCTCTTATATACATGCATGGAAGTGGAAGGACTTTACATTTTTTAAATAATGGTTTGCAACTGTCCAAGAACCATGCTTTGTTTATCACCCTGATACACCTTTTCTGCACTTTAAAAACTGACCCAGACTCTACGGAGTTTCCCCACATTATAAGACCGTAACTAAGGACTGATGATACATATCCGTGGTAAGCAGCTAATGCAGCTTCCTTGGAAACCGTCTGCCTCAGTTTCTTCAGCGCAAAAACAAAGCGACTCAGCTTCTGATGTACTGCATTGACATGTACCTTCCAATTCAAATGTCTATCCAAATGTATACATAAGAATTTAAACGATTCCACTTCATCTATCTTTTGATTTTTATACATAATGTCAAGGGGTAATGGATTGTTATTATATGAATTAAATTGAATTATTTTTGTTTTTTTTATATTTATACTGAGGTGATTATATTCTGTCCAATAAAATCTAGATCTGCTGTTCGATCCACGTTAAGCAAACAGTTGAAATGGTCAACCCAACGTTTCAACACATCATCCTTATTAGAAACAAACGAGCCGTCAGAAGACCTTAGGGGTACATTACGCCTACAACACGTAACACCTATCAGCTTACGGACTTCGCCAAAAAATGTACCCAGCTGGTTCGTATCTGCAAGCCACTGGATGTGATGAACCTTATCGTGCCACCACCTGTCTTTAGTAGCGCGAGCAAGCTTTCTTAGGTCAGATGAACTCTGCTTGACTTTATCAGACGATGAAGTTGTCTGCTTGTTCGACTGTTGTTGGCGCAAGAGCTTCCGATGCTCGGATATGGCTTCAGTTAGTATCTTGTCGTTCTCATCATACCAATCCTCATGTTTTCTTGATTGCAAACCGAGTGTCTCTGTTGCTGCATTGATAATATGAGAAGACAAGCTTTGCCACCTCTGCTCAAAGTCATTGCTTTCAGTACTAAGACTTTCTGCTATAGTTAAGCTACTAAGAGCCTGTTTGTAATTTTCTCGAATCTCTTGACTTTCAAGTCTTTGGAGATTGAGACAAGGAGGCCTTGCTCTACTCTGCCTACGAGGGAGATGGAGACGTAGACGCAAATTAATAATGACAAGCCGGTGATCGGTCCAGCAGTGAGCACTCCGCATTACTCGCGTCACCATAACCTGCGAGATATCACGCTGCCGTACAATCGCATAATCAATCAAGTGCCAATGCTTGGACCGCGGGTGCATCCAGGTGGTCTTGTGTATCATCGGAAGTCTAAACATGGTATTCGTAATGGCTAACTCAAACTGTGAACAAAGACTCAGCAATAGTTGTCCGTTACTGTTCATATTACCAATTCCATGTCTTCCCAACACCCGTGGCCATGCTTCAAAGTCTCTTCCGACACGAGCGTTAAAGTCGCCGAGAAGCAAAATTTGCTCACTTTGCGGAACTCCAGACAAAGTTTGCGAGAGCTCCTCATAGAACTTATCTTTAATGTCATCGCTTTTATCTAAGTATTAGGGACGATTGGTGGACTGTATAATGAAATGAAAACACTTTAGATAGTTACTCGTTAATTTTATAATAGTCGAACTAAAAATCACCTATATTGACAAGACCCAAATCAAAACCAAAAACAAACGCCCATAAAACATTGTCAGTAAAAAATAGCTAAACAAAAAGAGGTTGCACCAGCCAGTCGCCAACATTCCGGACCCCTAGTGGAGCACTAAACTCTGGTGGCAACTGACTGGGTATGTGCAACAAGCGGCAGAAGCTTACGGACTGGTCGGCGCAAGATACCTCCTTTGGTAGCAACGTCTGCGACACGAACCAGTCCGTCAGGTCCTGGAAAGGTTTTGTTTATCCTACTAAGAAGCCAAAGACCCCTTGGTAGTGTATTGTCCGCTATAAGGACCACGTCACCCTCGCATAATCCAGACTCGCTTCTGTTTCGGCCTCGTGGAATCAGAGTAGGCAGGTACTCAGCCAGCCATCTTGCCCAGAAATGTTCAGCCAGCCTAAGAGCGAGCCGCCAATCAGTCGCTCGTAATGAGTCTGCATCCGGAAGTTTGCAGGGCCATGATGTCACTGATGAAGAGCCGAGGATGAAATGAAAAGGCGTTATAGCCTCGGGGGCGTCTGGTGAGTTTGGTACATAAGTCAATGGCCTGCTGTTGACGATCGATTCCGCTTCGATAAGCAACGTGGTAAGAACTTCTTCTCGAGGTGCTCTGTTCTTTAATGTGACTCGTAGAGCTGTCTTCACCGAGCGTACCAGCCTTTCCCACGCTCCACCCATAAATGGCGAGGCAGGTGGAATGAAACGCCAGGAGATCTTGCGGCTGGTCGCGAAGTTTTCTACTTCCTCATCGTAGAGTGATGCAAGCTCACGCTTGGCTCCAACAAAGCAGGTTGCGTTGTCGCAGAAGATTGTAGCTGGAGTCCCTCGCCGGGAAATTAGGCGCCTAAGGCTCATTATTGCAGAGCTAGATGATAATGAAGCGACTACCTCCAGATGTAGAGCTCTTGTAACAAGGCATGTGTAAAGAGCCACCCACCTCTTTTCGCGTCGTCGGCCATTTGCAACTTCTATGGGGCCGAAATAATCTAAACCAACATGCGTAAACGGCCGTGTGTGGTGGTCTAGCCGCTCTCGTGGCAAGTCGCCTGTTGCTGGTGATACTAAACGACCATTCTGTCTTCTGCATTGTAGACACCCTTTGGCTATGCTTCGGATGGTAGCCCTAGCCCGTAGAATCCAAAATGTCTGCCTTATTTCATTGAGCACAAGCTCATGGTTCCCATGTCCGGCTTCAGCGTGTTTATGCAAAATGATTAAGTGTACAATACGATGACGACCGTCAAGAATGATCGGTGACTTAACACTCTCACTCACCCCAGGAGCGGATTTTATTCGTGAGTATAATCTAATCAGACCATCTTTGTCAAGAACCGGGGCGAGTGCGGCTATGCGACTGGTCTTGGGTACAGGTTGCGAGGCTTTCAAAATCTTCAGTTCTTCGGAAAAGCTGTCTATCTGAATCCTTGAGAAAAGCATCTTCTCTGCTTGAAGAATGTCATCAGCTGAAAGATGCGAGGGGGACGTAGTATCGTGAACAGATTTCGATAGTAAGCGCGGTGAATTGGATTTTGACCAAAACTTTCGTACGGCTTGGAAAACGCGGGCCGTAGATCTTAGTAACCGTAGCCAGCTGCTAAAACGAGCTGCGTCTGGAACCGGCGGAACTAACAATGGATTGTCTACAAGAAGCCCTACGTACTCCGGTTTTAACTCAGAAGTCCGTAAAACTTCGTCAATGATGTGTTCTGGTTCATGTGGCCATTCTGAGGGTGAATCGATGAGAAAAGATGGGCCAGCGAACCATCTATGCGATGATGTAAATTCAAAATGCTTTGGCTTAGTAGCATCGTCTGCGATGTTGAGTTCGCTAGGAAGCCATTTCCAATTGGATGGATTCGTAAATTCTAAAATTTCGCCTAACCTGTGGGCTACAAACGGCTTAAAACACCGCGCGTCGCTGCGAATCCACTTTAAGACCGTGGTGGAGTCAGTCCAGTAGAAAACAGCGGAAGGTTGTGTCCGATGAGCATTCAAAATAGTTTGTGCAAAACGCGTCGCGATCAGAGCAGCCTGCAGTTCAAGACGCGGAATAGAAAGTGGCTTTAAAGGTGCAACACGCGCTTTGCTGCCTATCAACGCTAAACTAACTGAACCATCAACGAACGCATAACGCCAATATGCAACGGAGGCATAAGCCTGTTCCCCCCATCGGCTATAACGTGAAGTTGAGTGCTGCACTGCTCTGATTTGCCTACGTACCACCGCGGAATACGGAGATTAGCTACAGAATCAATCTGATCAAACCACAACTTGCAGTCGACTTCATACTTGGGTGGGATCGGCGAATCCCAGTCAGTCCCTTCCCTCCATAATTTTTGTATCAAAATTCTACCTTGGATAACTATTGGCATGATCAGTCCTAAAGGATCGTAGACGCTCATAACACTGGAGAGTAAACTTCGTTTAGTTATCGTGCATACGCCACTGCGATTGCCACACGTGCGAAACCCTAAAGTATCGTTCAGAGGATTCCACTTTACGCCTAAAGCACCTACGTCATTATTTAAAGGTAAGTTGACATCAGAATTCGAGTCGCTACAAAGCTCTTTGGGTACTAAAGCAAGTGCCTCGGGCACGTTCGATACCCACGAACGCATTTCAAAACCACATGAGTTGTGAACCGTTACTATATCCGAGGCTAAACGTTTCGCGTCGGGGAGGTTAAACTCACTCCCAATATAATCGTCCATGTAGTGGTCGTGAATGATCGCGTGAGTAGCAGCTGGATATTTGTGCTCAAATTCCTTAGCATTTTTGTTTTTAATTAACATTGCTATAAAAGGGCTCGATACAGCGCCAAAAATTAAAGACGTCATCCTATATTCTTTGACGGTATCCTGAGAGTTCCCGTTGCGCCATAAAAACCGTAGCGCATCACGATCGTTTTCTTTCATTTTGATTTGAAGAAACATTTCCCTTATATCAGCATTAAACGCGATCGGTCCTTCTCTAAAACGGAACAAAATGTTTAAAAGAGACTGCAATAGATCCGGACCTTGCAGTAGCATTGCGTTCAAACTTACACCTCTAGTGACAGCTGCTGCGTCGTACACCACCCTCAACTTACGCTTCTGTGGATGGTACACACCAAAATGTGGTAAGTACCATCTCAAAGAAACGCCAGCCGAGGACTTGTCCCTGAGAAAGTTGTCGTGGAAGGTAGAGGGCGCGCATTCTTCTGCATAACCTTTTTGAACTATGCTTTCAATATATTTTTTGTAAGCTAACGCAAGTGTGCTATCTTTGGCCATCTGTTTTTCGAGAGACTTGAGTCGTGATAAAGCGTGAGGGTAACTATCTGGAACGTCGTTTGTTACCCTTTCCTTCCAAGGCAAGCCTACCTCAAAACGTCCTGTAGCCAGTCGCTGAGCGGAAGACTCTACCAAACTTACCGCACGTGCATCGTCATTGTTTTGTCGGGTGGCAAGCTTCTGGATGCCTAAAGAATCTATTTCATATTGTTTTTTGATTAATGCCTCAAGAGAGTTAATTGTCCTTGACGCGTAATCTACCTCACAAACATTGTTGACAAATTCTACTGGTTTAATCGACAGGGACATAGCGCCGTGTAGAGCCCAGCCCAAAAGCGTTCTTGAGGCAACAGGTTCGTTTTTCTTACCTACTCTCATCTCACGGCTTAAAGACAAATGCCAATCGGCCGCTCCAATGAGCACAGTTGGCGTAGCGTCTTGATATTTCAACATAGCCGACAGATCCAACAAATGGTTGTATTTTGATAAATCAAGCATGTCGGTGCTTTGCGGAGTTAGACAAAGAGGGGTAATACTGCGTGCGCCTTGGACTAAGTGGCGTTCAGGCATGTCGCGCCCTCGAATGTAAAAATTGACAAAGCATACCTCAGTGTCGAGGTACATACCGCCTACCCCTGTGATACGTAGTTTCTGACGGTTTGTGGTGTCAGCTCCGATGCGCGCCGCTACGTCACCGTCGATAAGTGTAGCTGTGCTGCCCTCATCAAGAAGCGCAAACGTATCAAACGTGCCGCGTAGACCTTCTAAAGTGACAGGTAGAATCTTGAGCAGTCCCCGCCTACCAGCTGCAGGTACCCCGATCGTATTAGCCACCACGTTGCCGCCGTCAGCTTGAGGAGGCACGATAGTGTCATTCTTTGGTGAGCTCTGCAGAGAAACAATATCATTAGCGGAGAGGTTACTATTAGATACCGATTTGTCACCGTGAAGGAGGGCGTGGTGGCGCCTGTCGCAGCTACTAACACCGCATCGCTTAGCCTGGCATGTGTTCCATGTATGTGGGCTAGACTTTAGGCATCTATAGCACGTTTTGGTTTCTTTTATCCAGCGCCATCTATCGTCAACCGAAAGCGATGAAAACGCTTTACATGTTTTAACAGAGTGAGGCCCTTGTTTACAGTATGCACACTGTGTCGTTTTGTCATTCGAGGTAGTAGCATGAACATTCAAATCTTTCGTTACGTTTGGCTTATAAAAAGGTGGCTTACTTTGCGACGAGCTCGGCGTTACGTCAACCAAAAAGTTGTAATTGAGTTGTCGTTCAGCTTCGATAACTAAGAACCTAGAAAGCAACTCTAGTTTAGTAATCGTTGGCTCAAAAGGTTTGTGAGTGGCTGCGTAATCCGTAAAACGGTCTCGCGTGTGTTCATTAAGTTTTAAAAGGACCGTACGAAGAAGCTCGAGTGATGATAGGTACTCGTGCTGCTGAAACAATTTTATAATGGCAACGCAGTTCCTCAGCTTGTTAGCCAGAATGTTTAAATGTTCTGCGTTACCTATTTTAATACTGCGTAGACCGGCAATCTCATGTGCGACCAGCTGCTCTGGACGCGCGTAGTTTTTCTCCAAAGCAGTCATCACCTCCTCGGGATCTTGTGCCTGCCATAAAATTGAAGAAACGGCTGCCCGGGCGGCACCACGAACGGCGGATGTTAAGCGAGCTAAATTATCTGCGGGCGTGAAAAAGGTTTTAGTTCGCTCATACGTACACTTGAAAGCTAACCATTCATCTATATTGCCTGTGAAAGGAATCAGCTCCGGCTTTCTCGGGCGGTCGGGTAAAGATGAAATAGCCTTCGCAAGCTGAACAATCGGATCGCCTTTCGCTCCACAAGTAGTGTTACCTACGGGTGCTTGAACGCGTAATACGCGTGGTTGTGGGTCAAGTGCCATGTTTGGTGCGTTTTGGTTGCCCACCCACGTTGTTACACGTTCTTTGTGCGAACTACGGGAAGAGACGCTACCAGACCTGTCAGAATGTGCTTCCAGGGAAGCAAGCTTTGCGCACAGCTCCAACTCGTCAGCTTTTTGCTGTTGAAGCGCAAGTTCGTGCTCTCGCTCCCGCTCGCGCTGTTCACGTTCGCGCTCGCGCTGTTCACGTTCGCGCTCGCGCTGTTCACGTTCGCGCTCTCGCTCTGCTAGCTTGCATTCACGCTCTACGCGACGTTGCTGAATTTCGGCCTCTATGGCCAGTTTTTTAGCTAGAATAGAAGAGCTTGAAGAGCGTCTTGTGTATGTTGACTGACCTCTGTTTCCGTGCGGCTGATGTTGAAGACCGGACCTAGCCGGGAGTACAGTCGTTTCTTGCTGTGCAATGTTTGTAGTAGCTCCCGCCGCCAGTTTAGAACCTTCAACGATGTGTGCCGCTTGATGCGATCCGCTCGGCTGCGGCTCGGCGTGCTCGCGGAGAGGGGGCGGAGAATTGTCCTCGCGATGTGCTTCGCCTGGGCCTTGTGTCGTCGGATTCTCATATTGCGATTTAGTTTGACTACGAGTAACTACCATTGTGAAAGTGACGTTTGTGAAAAAAATAATAATATGAAAACTAGGATGAAATGGTATAAATTTAGGCTTCGTAAGGACCAAATATTAGGGACGATTGGTGGACTGTATAATGAAATGAAAACACTTTAGATAGTTACTCGTTAATTTTATAATAGTCGAACTAAAAATCACCTATATTGACAAGACCCAAATCAAAACCAAAAACAAACGCCCATAAAACATTGTCAGTAAAAAATAGCTAAACAAAAAGAGGTTGCACCAGCCAGTCGCCAACACTAAGGTTGGAGCGTATATGCTAATTACGTTTAGATAGTTCACGCTATTTAAACGAAGTTTTATAGTTATAATGCGATCAGAAATACCAACAGGATGATCAGTCAGTTTTGAAGCAATACAGTTTTTAATTGCTAATCCTACACCGGATCGTCTTGGTTCTGTAATTGGTGTGCCTTTCCAAAAGAACGTATAACCACCACCTCTTTCTACTAGCTCACCTTCATCCGCTAGATGCGTTTCGCTTAAAGCCGCGATATCTATACCATAGCGTCCAAGCTCTCGAGCTACGACGGCAGTTTTACGTTCAGGACACGCATTACCAGCACGGTCTAATAGTGTGCGCACATTCCAGGCGCCATATGTCATCTTCGGGTGATTTGGGTTGCTATACTTTTTGTTATTTATATTGTTTCTTCGACCACGAGGAAACGGATGCGTAGGCAGCCGTGGTTACTACCTCCCGTAAAGTTGTTGGGGTAAGCGTTTTTTGGGACACCTTTTCTAGTCCCCTCCCTGGCTGAGCAGGGGAAGCAGTGCCTCTCTGAAAAGAGCTGCTTCGTCGCAGGGGGTGCTGCCGAGTTGCACTGTTACCCCAGTGCAGTGCAGAAGCGACCACTCTCCCCAAGCCGCCTACGTGCAGATATCGGACAAAGCCCGGTTTACATCATAACCAAACCTCTCTACCTCTATCCATCGCCATAGGACTTGTTAATTTCTCAGTAACCTTATAACAGAAGCAGTCAGATGCGCAGGACATATTTAAGTGCATAAGTGGGCGCGCTCACACAGATGCACTCTCTCGTCCATGCCCCTCTTGGCCCAATGGAACGGAAACCGCTACGATTGGAGAGGAGCCGGATGCAGTTTCTAGCCGACAGTAACTTAACGACTCCTACTGTCGCCTTTGGCCTTCCACAATGCCTTGCTATCTCGCCGATTTCGCCAACATCAGTCGCTTATCAGCTGTTGAGTTGCCTTCATCACCGAGACAGGCTTCAAAGTAAACCTCCTTCAAACACAGTTTATAATTACGTGAACGGTGTCCTCACATGTAGCACATGTAATCGTACGTTTACAGCTAAAATTGGATACGTCAGTCATGTGAGGATGCACCAAACACGTACAGTTACTTAACTTAAGTCAGTCGCCGTAGCCGAAATCGGGTAGGAATGCATCATCATCATCATCATCATTCTGTCCAATTATTTATGTCAGATAAGGCTTCATATACAATTTTCGGAGTTGAACCTGTTTTGTCACATTTTACGATTAGGTACTGTTGTGTCATCCGCAAAAAGAATACAATTGTGAGTTGTAGCTTCGGGAAGATCATTGATATATATCAAGAAGAGTAAAGGGCCTAAAATGCTCCCCTGAGGGACTCCTTTATTATTTAAAACTATTTCGGACCTAAAATTCTGTTTTGTCAATGTATTTTTGTTGTTGTTTATTACTTTAGTTATCTCAGTATACTGTTTTCTGTTTTTTAAATAGCTAGATAGCCAATCAAGTGCTCTACCCCTAATACCATAACCATCAAGCTTATGTAATAATTTTGGATATATTACTACTATTTTAATAATAAAGTATAAGTAATGATAAAAGGCAAATTGCGTTTTAGCAACTTTACGAAACCGTTAGAGTGTGACTGTACAAGTTATATTATATGAAGGTATATGATAAGAGATGTCACTATGTATAAAGATTTTGTTTTAATTTTGGCCAATTACGTCGCCAAAAATTGAAAAATAAACATACCTATATAAGTAAAAGTATACCTAAGTGAAACAATAATGCCACATCCAAAAGTAACTACTGACAACAAAGTACTGTCTCAAGTACCGGAACTCTCAGCCGGACCCGTTGAAGGGCGCCGCCGGCGCTGGCGACCGCCTCTCTCCGACTTAGTATCTGCGTGTTTACTCTAAAGCTAACTACTTGCTCTTGCATCTGAATGCACATTGTTCGCTAATCATAGTAATCAGTGATGAGTGCACTGATCTCTAATCTAACTAATATTATCAATACGAAAGTCTGTGTGTTTGTTACCACATCACTCCATAACGCTTGAACGAATTTTGATGAAATTTGTTATGTAGGTACTTTAGGTCTTGTGATAGGACATAAAATACGTCATCCCGCAAAAACGAACAGTTCCAGTGGAACTATAAACCAAATTCTGCGCGGGGGAATCCGCGTGGTGCAGCTAGTCATAGTACAAACAAAGTCACTCATCTGTTTGTTTATCCCTCTAGTACTTAATAAGCATATTAATATTGATTAAAAAAAATATTTAAAAATTACGTTTCTATGCGTCTTAATGAATTTTGAATGCATTAGATAGATAATCGGGAAGTGCTCGAAATTTGAGTTGCAAGCTTCCACCCGGAACGACAGACAGACAGACAAACAAGAAAGTGACTTAATAAAAACACACAGACAGACAGACAGCCTCTGTGGTGTAGTGGTTTGGCAGGTTGGCTCAAATTTCATACACCACTGAGGTTGCGGGTTCGATTCCCGCGAGGGGAACAATGTTTGTACACAGAAAAAAAAGGGCAATCATTTGTTACGTGTCTGGGTGCTGTGGGACCATGGTCCTCATAGTTTCTGGTTCCCTAGATACAGGAAATCCTAGTTAGGGGTTAGGATCTAAGTATGTGATCGTTGGCTGTAAAAAAAAAACCGTGGTATTAATAAAATGCTAACAATATAAAGGTGAACTTGATATAAATCAAATTTTTAAGATAAGATTCAGCTTGGCTATTATAAAGCCCGGACTTCACAAGCGCAGCCTCAAGACGCGCTGCCTCCTGAGCTTTGCGGCCGCCTTAATTGGTTCAAGACGGGGCAGGCTTCGACTCGCGGCAGGGTCTCCAATCTATTTGTTATGCCACGGGTCGAGCCGGCCGCTTGACTTGCTTGCCCTAGTGGAGTCTCGGCTTAAAAAAGCTTTTTCGTAGATACATAACTGACAACTTTTAATATGATATGTTGCTTCGATAGCAGGTAAAATTGGTGTCAAAAATAATTAGTAAAATTTGACACAAATTTTAAAACATTACTTGGTTACCTGCTGGTAATATAAAGAACTGACTCATAATGTCATAATAAATAATAACCCTTCATTATCTCCTTAACACCTTTTTGTGCTTGTAAAGTAAATTGCATGACATTCATATTTAAATATTTTTTTTAAATAACAGCATATTTTATAACGTTCAAAGTCACCGTGGCGCATTTTCCGCATTCAGTTTGTAATTTATTATAAATTACCATAAAAAATTAGAACAACATTCTTTGATAATGTTTGTGTGTGTAGTTATGTGAAATATTTATTAACTTATTTCCTTAATCTATCAGAATAATAATAACTACGCCCAACAATCACATACATAGATCCTGGCCGCTAGCTAGCATTCCCTATATCTAGGTAACCAGGAACTACAAGGTCCCACAACACCCAGACACGAAATAAATGCTTGCTCTTATTTTTTTTCTTGGCACATCCATTTGTCCCGCCGCGGGAACCCAACCTGCTACCTAAGTCCTATATGACATTTGAGTCCTATAGTACTAGTTACGTTTTTTTTATCGAACTGAGTGATGAGACGAGCAAGTCGTTTGCCTGATGGTAAGCGCCTGCCCATAACGCTCGCGTCAAAGTGACGCTTTTTAAAGCGTACTGTCAAAGCTTTTACACGGGAAGTCTGTGGGTCAGTCACACCAAGAGGTCGCTAGACACCCTACGCGTCCAATACAATAACATCTTTAGGATGATGTTGGGGCTGCCCTGTTTCTGTAGTGCATCAGGGATGTTTGCGAAATTTCGTACTGATGGCTATCACGCCATCATCCGCAAGAAAACTGCATCCCTGATCCACAGAATTCGGGGCAGTACCAATAGCATCCTAAAGACGGTAGCAGATAGGTTCACCTCGCCGGCGCCGGCGCCGCTCTGGAAGTGTCTAGTTCGGCGCGGTTTACCTATATTTGTGTAATGATATTTTTTTTTTATTTACATGTTTAGTTGCTTACTTTATTTACTTATTTTCAAACCTTTTAATTTAATTTTATTTATAATTTTAATTTGATTTTTAATTGTTAATTATTGATTTCAATTTGGTATTTTAAATTGTGATTTTGATTTTAATTTATAATTTTTGATTTTAATTTTTAATTTTAATATCTTATTGTAATTTATAACTATGGATTTGTATGATCTGAAATAAACAATTTTTATTTTTACTATTTATAACAATTGCAGTGCCACCCAGAACTTTTAATACCATAAAAAGCACTGCGTAGCACTGCATTGCGCTCATCACCCCGAGCCAGCAGATATAAAGTCTCATATGCCCAGTAATTTCGCTGGCTACAATGCCCTTCGAACCGGAACACAGTAATGCTTGAGCACTACTGCTTGGCGGCAGAATAACTGGCAAAGCGGTGGTACCTACCTAGACGGCCTTCCGCATACAAGAGACCTACCACAAGTATGAGACGTGAGGTACGTGTTATTAACTGAAAATTACGCCTTAATCGAAAACGAAAAAGATACTGTAAGTTAATCCTGAGGTTATATCTCAAGCATATAACTTTCTGAAGGTATCCATACCGGATGGGGGCCAAACTGCAACTACCGGTCTAATACGTCCATTTATTACTTGCGTGTATTTGCCCTGAATGCTAGCAGTGCTAGCACTTTACGCTGGCAGCGTACGATCAGTGGGAAACCGTTCACGTATCTCAACGGCGCAGTTATTAGTAAAAGTATGAATGAAGGACGTCGCGCCCGGATGTTGCGATATCGCCCAGCTTGGGATGCAGATATAGAGATATACTATGTTGTTGTATGTTTAGCAAGTCAGGATATAGAACGTGGTTGGACCTACTGACTTGGAGGTACTATTGAGCTTGTTTTTTTAATCTTTAATTTATTTATGATGGGCTCACATCTGAAAGATTGGTCTGTCATGTGGCAATGGATAGAGATAAGTGAAGGGAGGCCTTTGCCCTGCAGTGGGACAAAACAGGCTACTTTTAATAATAATTTTATTAACAGAGGGTTTTTACTTAAAGAATATTCTACCCTTATTGCGAATTAAAACAGAAAAACAAAGAAAAAAACCTCTCTTAACAACAACCAAATAAATCAATACATTTTCTTGCTATTGAGCTTTCAGCTTGAAAGAGTGGTAGTGGCGTAGTTAAATGACGCTAATGAATTTGTTTTGTCTAATGGAAAGCAATCACCGTTCCCTGTGGATATCTGCAGTTACAGAAGCATTCTGATACTACCAAATACATTTACTTAGCTAAAATTCTACAAAATATGAGTTTAAGCAAATAACTAAGCTTCAAGCAAAACTTACGAATGAAGATCGATGTCTGCCCGACTCTGCGTCTGCTGACTTCGACAAAATGCTTATTTTTTATTGAACTGATGAGATGAGTAGTTCTCCTAATGGCAAACAGCACGTGTGCCCATAACAGTTGCAACGCCACCCAGAAGTTAATTTCGCAAAACTTTGAGCAGTACCGCTCTCCGCTGGCCACCCGGAGGTGGTCGCCACAATGATTTAGTCTCATAATTCCCAGTAATTTCGCCTCAAACAACAATGTTTCATAGTACTGCTTGACAGTGGAATATTTGGCAAATGTCCTACATAAGGTACTTACCAAGGAGTACTCTTGCAGTAGAGGCCTATACCACAACAGATTAGTTCCTCAGTTATTTGGCATTGCACAGCTTGGTATTTTATTGGATGTGTATAAGATTACACCCAAGCCCCACATCACAAGAGATTTCATCAGTCGCCGCATGACTTCGAAACACGCATCTAGTCCAGATGTAGTTATTATCAACGCATTACTACAGTCATCAAGTGCGTGCGGATAATCAGCAAGTGCTGTCGCAAGGGGCTGTGACGTACTTTGTCGTACTTATGGTGTGAACAAGGAATCTGTATGAACACAGCTAAAAATGTACTACCTAATCAGAAGATTTTCCCTAATGATAACTGAAATATCACAACAGTGCCCAAGCATTACCTACTGATTGGTTTGAAGGACGTTGTAGCCAGCGAAATTACTGGGCATTTAAGATTAATATCTGTTGTCTCAAGGTGTTGAACGCAATGCAGTGCTACGCAGTACTTTGTTCTTACTCCAGCTACTCTTTTGGGCATGGAAGAAGAGCTTTCTCTTCTTTTGCTGGGAATTAAATATCTTATGAGGGAGAACACTTTTGCTCTCAATCGGCTGAAATAGCTGCCAACCAATGATGTTAATGTAATTACGGAGGAAAGGTGTAGAGATTAAATGGGCAAATGCGCGTACGTTTCCTCTTTAGCATGGTTTTTAACAAGCTTGGGCGTAGACAGGAGTAGTCTGAAGCACTAAGCAATGCTCTACGGAAAGGTTTCAAAGGTTTTACAAATCAATACTCGAGAAGCTGTAATGTGAAGGACGTAGTCATATTAAAAATTTAGGTAATGGAAAGTCGTATATTTACGTTGTATTTACTACAAAACATATAAATGTACCACCATGTTTTGCCGTTATCTTCATTCAGGAGTTGTCTGGACAAGATTGCTTATTACTCATTAGACCGTTGTTGTAAAATTATGACTTTAAAGTTTTAACTGATTATTTTCTGTATATTTGGTGAACTATAAAAATTTATCTAGCTATTGATTGTTCTGTGACACTATTATTGGATCAGCCTCCGATACTGTCAGTCTTCTAATGGACTGGTTAAAATGATGCTCTTAAGATGTTCTCTATATTACGAACCAAAAGATATCACATTAATTACTCTACGAAAACTTTAAGACTTTTCTGCGATATGAACCTTAACTGCCAGTATATTTATAGTCCTGTGCATGGAGAGTGTTGCAACAGCGGAACCCAATGCAGGCGGGCTCAGCGGAAGTCAGTAGTTAACGCGCCGGACTGTTGCGAAACTTTGTGACACCGCGAATGTTAGACACCAGTTTGGGGCTGAATCATCGGGTTAAGTGTCAACGTGTACCGATTTTAATGAACTTTAGCATCTTTTAAGCAGGTAGGTATAGGTAAGTGTGTCAGCTCGTTCTTCGTCTTTAATATTTGAGTAAATAGAAAGACTCCGATTGAAAATAATATAGTTACTAGTGGTATTATAGTTCATCGTGTTTTTTATTTCATAGGTTTGTCTAGGCGAAATTTGTTACAATTATACCTGGAGCCAGATTCCTGCTAAATTTAAGAGGGTTTCCTCAAAGACTACGAGGGAGCGAAAACTATAAAGACCGGATCCATACAGCGTCAGGAAACAAAATTTTTTATATAGGTACATTATGTTGCAGTTCTTTGTTTGTGTCCACTATAATGCAAAGGGCAATGACACAAACAGACAAACAAGAAAGTGACTTAATAAAAACGTGGTAGAAAAAACATCTTATAGTCCTGATCGAATCATTGATCGACGTGGTCCCAGAAGGTTCATCATCATCATCATCATCATCAGCCCATTACGTTCCCACCGCTGGGACTCGGGCCTTCCCTCGTAGAGAGAGTATGGACCATAATCCACCACGCTGGCCCAGTGCGGGTTGGTGGATGTCACATGTCCTTGAATTTTTGTAATAAATTCTTGGCCATGCTGGTTTCTTCACGATGTTTATGATTCACCGTTTTTAGAGCGAGAACTTAAGAAAGTCAGTGGTGCGATGCCAGCGGGATTCGAACTAGGGTGCGTCGCATCGAAAGTCGCACGTGGCCCCACTGAGCCACACTCACTCCCAGAAGGTTCCTTTTAATGAAATTGTAACGCTGCGAAATTTCTTATGAATTAGTGAATGCAATCAAGGAAATGTTACTCTGATTTTTTTCCTATAACCTATGCAAATATTCCGAGCATTTCCTTTTCTTTATGGTCCATGGCAACTGTTGATACATTTCGAAGAAACTGCTCGCCTATATAGCTTGGTTGCGTACACTTTTTTGCTTTTTTTGTTGTTGCTGGAAAATGATGTCTCTATATAGGTATTTACTGTGACATAGATGTTAATAAGTTTTTTTGTTGAAAAATATTTTTTTCAAGACAAGCTTTTAACAAATTCGTAATCGGAACCGCAAGCAGATAAAAATGAGCCCAAACACTAGTAGTTTACGATTATCCGTCAAGGAATTCCATTGCCCTCCTTTCGTCTCCATCATCATATCAGCTGGCTGTCACCATAATATTTCATTGTCATCGAACTTTGACAAGTATGCAAATTTCAACTCCGTAGGATAATAAGAAGTGGTTCTAATTCAGCTTGCAAGATTCCACCAGGACAAACATACATACATATATTGCAAGTTAAATAACAGCTTGTAAAAAATGTATTAAATGCTTTTTTTTTAATAGTGTTTCTGTTTTGCCTTATTCAGACGAAAAGGCCGTAGGACGAATGAACCAACCAACGTAGTGCAGTACTTTAATGGATTTAGAAAAGCATAAAAACGATGTCTGCTGGCGGTTGTTCTTTCTTTAGTTCTTTTTATTCTTGTAAGATGTGAAATATTTTCATCCTACACATTATGCTGTACAGTTTTTTTTATTAAAAATGCAGTTACATTAATATACCTAGATTGGTAACATTAATGCCTCAAACAATTAATTTTTATTTGTTATCTTGCACGTGAAGGGATATGGTCTATTTACTACACAATACGAATTAGATAAATAAATATATGATCTACAACCAAAGTCCACACTCGATTTACTCAGTATTTAAAATGGTTAACAGTTAATTGAGTCAAGGTTTTCCTTTTTCGCGCGAAAACGCGGAACCTTTCGTTTGCACCAAAGGCTATGTTACTCATACACCTCTTTCAAATGGCAATTTAAGGTATTTTTTCAACAAAACGCATTTTACGAGCACATTTATTTATTTATTTTTATTTATTTAATTTGATTAATCAGTACGGATATACCATTTACACCAATCAATAATACAATAAGAGGAATTGATTAAATAACAATAATATCAAATAATAGTCAAAATAAAATTAATAATAATCAACAAAATACATACTAATTATAAAAGTCAAAATTATGCACTAAATTACTAATCAATAAATTAAATGTCAAGTTCAATTACAGCTAATAGTTCGAAATCATTCTAAATCTTCACAAATAAAAATGCAAAAATTATAAATTGAGTAACAGCAAAAATTGGTCAAGAACACCACAATCATACATTCAACTCACAGAACCCCAAGCATTCGGACAATATTACCTTCCAGTCGTCCGCGAACACGTCACATTCAGGATTGGCATCCAAGAGGGCATTAAGCGCAGTAAGTGTTCGTGGTATGGGAGATCTTGCGCGAGCCACTGTTCTACACATCGGAACAGCAAACAGTCTATGCTTCCTGTTTCGGCAGTAGTTATTGGGAACATAAATTCGACACAACTCTTCATTGAGATCAGGGGCATCCACTTTCCCACGCAGGATCTTCAACATCGTCACTAATTGGTCATTAGATCTTCTGACCTCTAAAGAGTTATACCCTAAGCAACCCAAGAGGAATTTAGTGGGGTACATGTATGGGTAGTACCCATACAAACGTTTGTACAAGTACCTAAGGAAGGCTTTTTGTACTTTCTCTAACATAAGGGTATACTTGCTCTCATGAGGGTGCCATACACATGCACTCGCCTCTAACTTGCTACGGACCAAAGCGCTGAAAATAAGCCTGATCACTCCAATGTTCTGGAATTCATTTGAGTTACGAAGAACAAAACCCATTCGCCGAAAAGACTCCTTAGCAACCATTATAATATGGTCGTGGAAAGTGATCTTATGGTCGAAAGTCACCCCCAAGTCTTTAATAGTGGTAGATCTGGATATATTGTTACAGTCCAACTTATACTGAAATTCGATTGGGTTTCGTATTCGGCCAAAAGTCATCGTAAAGCATTTAGAAAAATTGAACTCCATTTTGTTATCTACGCTCCATTGATACACCAAGTCGATGTCTTGTTGAAGCCTTAAACAGTCATCCCTTGACTGAATTTCCAAGAATAACTTTAGGTCATCCGCGTAGAGAAGACACTTTGCATATTTGATGACCGTAGGAAGGTCATTAATCATTAAAATGAACAGGAGAGGCCCAAGTATCGATCCCTGACTCACTCCGGAACGCGTGTGATAGGGTCGAGATTCGTATAAGCCGAGGCGGACAAACTGCTGGCGATCGCGAAGGTAATCGGCAATGAATCGAAGGAGGCCTGGAGCAAGGCCCAGAGTACTGAGCTTTTCCAGCAGTATGTCGTTGTTGACCCTATCAAACGCCTTCCGGAAATCACCGCTGTATGTATAAGGTTGTGGAAAAAGTTCTATTGAAACAACTTATTGCTATGCTGAACATTGCTTGGTACTCCGGTACATCACAATTTATTCAACTGAGAACAGAACACGAGAGAGAGACACGCAGGGACTGGAAGCCCCGGGCTCAAGACCGCCGGGAATTTGAGACAGAGGGAAAAGGCCTATATCCCTAGAATGGATAAATAAGGCCTGATGAGAGCGAGTGTGGCTATCTGAGAGCACATACGACTTTCGGTCCGACGCACCCGAGCTCGAATCCCGCTGGCCTCGCACCACTGACTTTCTTAAGTTATGTGCGGATTTAGCACTTACTCTAAAAACGAAAATATCATGAGGAAACCGGCATGTCAAAGAATTAAACACAAAAATTCTAGGACATGTGACATTCGCCTACCTGCACTGGGCACGCGTGGTAGATATCTCAGATGGCCCATACTCTCTCTACGCAGTGGGAACGTGAAACACTGATGATGATGATGATGCTTTATAAGTCTTAAATTCGTGTTCCTAATCGATACTGCGTCAGTTGCGCTCTAATACGTATGCAAATGTGAGTTAACGTTTCCTGTCGCGATTACGCAGGGGACAAATAAACGTCCGCAGTGCAGGATATCACGGATTTATGAGTAATTAATGTCGATTTATCATTTATTTGTCGATAACAAAATTTATTCCTCGTTGGTAATGCATGTAAATGGTGTCCTCGGAATGAACTTTGACATTTTTGTGGTAAAATGGAGTCGCGTTTGATTTCAAGTGGAAAATACAAGGGAAAATATAATGACCATCAAAATAATCTTTGAGATCCCATACACTTCTATCCAAAAATTGTATCGACCGATCAAATTTAGTCAATGACCACCAAATCTTACCCGCATTGCCACACCTCACTCTTCCGTGATCCAACTCGCTCTTATCCCTAGAGTGTATAAAAAAGCGCAGAGCCAGAAGTTAGCGAAGGAGGTCCTGAATGAAGCGAGCCCAGAGAACTGGGGGAAGCGACATGAAGGGCTGACGAGCGAGACACCACTGAGGTTGCGGGTTCAATTCTCGCGACAGGACAAATGTAGAAAAAAAAAGCTCAAGCGTTTGTTTCGTGTCTGTGTGTTGTGGGACCATGGTCTTCGTAGTTCCTGGTTCCCTAGATAAAGGGAATCCTAGAGAATCTATGTATGTATGTGATCGTTGGGCGTATTTATTTATTTTTTATTAAGTTGAACTCTAATTAGCTCTGACCTATAGGTAACTCAAATAAAAACAGAATTCAATTTTGGCATCACAGACGCAACTAATAATTATTCTGTACTCTCAGTAACTATTATTTATTCGGTGCTCGTTGCCAACTTTCTGATCCTTTGGGCGTGGGAAAAACAGATCGAGTGAAACAAATCGTTAGTAAATGGATTCTTGTGATAACGAATGATTTGCTTTTAACACCCATTATTACAATTACAAGTCTTTACTTATGAATACTAGAACATTAATCAAAGGCAGCGTATACCAGGCCCTCTTACTCACGGAAGATTAGCGGCTTGTACCATTACATTACTGAAATAGTAAAACAAAACGAATCAAGGATGTGCATATCAGGCTCCATGACTCACGGAAGATTATCGACTTGTTCCCGATTTACCGTATACTGAAGTAGTAAAGTAGTGCAGCATTGTAACAGCAGGTTTTTTAAGTATCAGTGTAATGAGACGAGCTGGTGGTTCGCCTGGTGGTAAGCAATACGCCTGCCCATAACATTAATAGCACCACCCAGAACTTTGTTTTGCAAAATCCTGCGCGGCGCTGCTCTGCGTTCGTCACCTTAAGACAAGTAGCTGTTATGTCTTATAATGCCCAGTAATTTATTTGGCTACAATGCCCTTTAAAACGGATCACAGTTATGCTTGCGCACTACTGCTTGGCTGCAGAATAATTGGCAAAGCGGTGGTACCCACCCAGACGGCCTTTCGCATACGAAACCTACCACCAGCAGTTGACAACTCTTAACTGGCCAATAACAAACAAGGAAGTATTCCCATTTGGGCACCTATTTTTTGAGCATCTGACACAATCTGCCTTGGTCGACATGGAAGTCTTTAAACAGACTCCGGACCCAAGTCGGCGTTAGCAAGAAAAACATGTGCAGGTAGGGCTACAGCTCGTATAGCGTATGCGAGTGCGGTGTCTCTCGTTTGTTGTCATGCCCTGCGTGTCCTAATACCTGTACACACAAGGACCTGTACAATGCCACGGACAATGCTGTGCTTGTGGCGGAGTACTGGCCCAAAAAAATATAAAACCGAAGGCTCGACTCGCTAAGAAGAAGGCGAAGGTAGTGTAGCTGTCCATTAATTCAATGCTCCATGGCACACAAAGGAAACCATTTTAAACTGAATCAATACCATATCCCACGGATCAAGGTGAACTATACAACAATGGGCTATTTATGTGTATTATTTACCCTTTGTATAGTTATGCGTTTTCTCAGACAAGTTGCATAATATTTGAAACAATATAGTTTTCTTCAGAATCATTGTAGATGATGCTGTAATATGGGTCAATGTAGCTGTCTGGTGTCGCTATTTAGCCTGTAATTAGCTATCCGATATATCTAAGGGAACCCACTATTTTTGTCTTTGATGGCCTTTGTGGTGTAGCGGTTGAATAGTTTGGCTCAAATCTCATACACCATTGAGGTTGCGGGTTCGACTCCCAGAAAGAACAGTGCAAGCTTTTGTTTCGTGTCTGGGTGTTATTGGACTATGGTCCTAGTAGTTCCTTGTTACATAGTTACAGGGAATCCTTGTTAGTAGCCAGGATCTGCGTATGTGATCGTTGGGGTTTTTTATTTTTTATCTGTCTTTGAAATTTCAAAAACTTTATATTTATTTTTATGTATTTAAAAATAAACAAGAGTAAAAAATATCCTATTTAATTTGTTTAATTTTTTTTTAAACTAGCTTTGTAACAGTGTCTTGAATATAATCAATTAATCAAAAGTTCTTCATTCATGTTTGGCATCACAGACGCACTTATGAACGTCAATTATTACAATGACTCTACCATCGTATCGGAAAAAGAATAGAATAGAATAGAATAGAATTATTTATTGGCCATATAACTAAGTCCGTTATACAAGGCAAGTCATAATAATTATAATAAAAATAAAGTTACAATTTAAATTTCATTTCATATTATTAGTAATTAATAGATATAATTATTAGCAATTTATAGCTTAAATGTTCATAAAATATGTCACCCAGAATTATGTATTTATTTTATATTAATATTAAATTAGTTCCACCTGACTACTGTCAGTATAAATTAGTATGAGGATTCTGTCAGACGCATCAACATAAACTCATTCAGCGAGTAAAAAGGATTTCGTTCAAAAAATGACTTTATTTTCTTTTTAAAATCTAATAAATTTAACCGAGTGAGGGCAATAGAACCACCACTCAGAAGATACGGCAAGAAACTGAGGGGCATTTCTTTAGAACTTTTGTCACAATATTGTATGTTTTTTTGGACAACATTATTAATTATACAATAAACTTTTAATTGTTAAAACCATTACGCTTGTTCTATTATTATAATTGCTTTGTGGTTTTACTCTCCTTTTTTCTACTTACCTATATGTTTTACTATTTTTTTTGTTTGTCTAGTTATTGTGCTGCTATTGATATAAACAATGATTAAGCAGCTTTGTTACATTTCAGTGTTTTTGGTGCTATTTTCTCTAGCGGGCGTATTTTCAAAGCACTGGTAAAATCAGTTATCGCTTTTCTTTTCTGGGCCCAGTCTTTAATTTGGGTATGGTAAAGAAATGAGTAGACATGCTTACCTTTTTTTAAAAGTCTTATGTTACTTTTTTTCTCGTATGTGTCACTAGTAAAAAAATCGATTTATTAAGTGTACAAAACATTTAAAAGTGTATTTTGTGCCTATTTAATAAATATTAGAACGAGTGTGGCCCAGTGGGAGCACGTGCGACTTTCGATCCAACGCACCCATGTTCGAATCCCGCGGGCCCCGCACCACTGACGTTCTTCAGTTATGTGCGGATTTAATACTCGCTCTAAAACGGCGAAGGAAAAAATCGTGAGGAAACCTTGAATTGCATTTCCAAGAATTAATCACAAAAATTCAAGGACATGTGACATCCACCAGCCCGCACTGAGCCAACGTGGTGGATATGGCCCAAACTCTCTCTATGAGAGAAGGCCCGTATCCCAGCAGTGGGAACGTAATGGGCTGATGATGATAATAAATATTTATTGACTTCGGTTTTTTGTTTTGACTTTAGCAGCCGATGAGCCCTAGCCACTAAAATTTCTATCACTGATTGGTCTAGTTAGAGCAATGACCACAAAGCCGGGTTGCATAGGTCAAGTTATAGCACCTGTAATTGTTATGGACAGGTGTACCGTTAACCTCCAGGCGAGCGATGAACTCGTCTTATTCAAGGTTCCGCGAAGCCCTTACGCAATTTGTTGTTTCAGTTTCATGAAAATGCTCTGACGGAATCCGCGTGGGCACCTTTTGCAACGCCCCGGTGTAATTCCTTCTGCAATATCTTTGTTC
Organism: Petrophora chlorosata; assembly: GCA_951640565.1. NCBI lineage: Eukaryota > Metazoa > Arthropoda > Insecta > Lepidoptera > Geometridae > Petrophora > Petrophora chlorosata. The sequence goes on along the minus strand of OX621196.1, from coordinate 17,240,689 downwards.
CAAAGTGAAGAGCCAAGGTCCATTGCGGTGCGAATAACTATCGTGTGGATATGTGACCCAGATGTATGATGTTTTTTTTTAATTGTTGCAGGCTTTGATTGCGTTAGGTAGGCAGTTGAGTGTTTTTTAGTCGCAGCTAGTTTTTGCTGATGCGGTCGGTGTGTCTTTTTATTTGATAATGTAAATAATATAAAACAATAAACTGGACAAAAAACTCCAATGTTCATATTTACAGATGAGGTTATTTTATTATTAACTGGCTGCGCATCGCGGTTTCACCCGCGCGACAAAGTGCTTTCAGTTTCTGCCGAATTTTCGAATTTTCCGGGTAACTTTTCTAATTATCTTTCGGTAAAAACCAAATTCGGACAATGACGAACAAAAACTAATACCAAATCGGTCCAGCCGTTGTCAAGTGATGTGCTTACCAGCGAACTATAGATGTATGTACTATACTTTCTTAGAGTGGCAAGGTAAATATACCTACTACACGGATGTTCATAGCAGTTTTCAAGCATCAAGCAAAATTTCTGTGGTTTCTGACTACTACAACATGTGAGACTTCAAATCGAGAGTAAACAGGTATCTTTTAGGCGAGCGTGATACATCTTAGACCACATCATCGATTACCATCAGGTGACATAGTGGTCAAACGCAAGCCTAGAAGAAGCCTAGGAGTCTTAGGAAGTCATGGAACAAAATCTATAAAATATTGCATGATTTAGTACCTACCTAACAACAACTTGAATTGATGGATTCAAACTGGTATCACATCCAATAGAAAGCAACTACCTTTTGCAGCTTACAAAGCAATAGCAAATCACCCGCCCAGAACATTTCCAGGTACATTAGCTTCGAATGGGGAAATCTTAGTAGACTGTCAGCTGTTTACAACTTCTAGGAAATAAAGTGGTCAGCTGTGAGTCTTCTATTTCATGGACAACAATTGCATAACAATTGCAGTGCCAACTAGAACTTTTAATGCTATTAATAGTACTGTGTAGCACTGCATTGCGCTCATCACCCCAAAACATCAGATGTTATTATTAGTCTCATGTGCCCAGTAATTTCGCTGGCTACAATTCCCTTCAAACCGGATCCGTTACACAAGACACAGTAATGCTTGCGCACTACTGCTTGGCGGCAGAATAACTGGCAAAGTGGTGGTATCTAACTGACAAAGTGGTGGTATCTAGACGGCCTCCCGCATACGGGAGACCTACCACGAGTAAATATTGAAATATTTTGAAAAATAAGATTTTGTAGGACTTGGCATTAGGCCCGCCCACGTCAGACAATCGATCACCGGATTTTTTGTCGGTGAAAATGAAACATACGGACTTTTATATCGCAACGCACACGTCCTACAAAAGATCAATCACAAAATAGGTGAAAAATGACGGTGAAAAAAAATCGGACCGACTATCAGACCTACAAAAAGTCTGACGTCGACGGAGGCACTTATGGTCAGTGCGGGTTGGTGGATGTCAAAAAGTTAAATATTGCAGGGCCAGCGGGATTCGAACTCGGGTGCGTTAGATTGAAAGTCGCACATGCTCCAACTGAGCCACACTTGCGTCAATGATCCTTATTAGAGATTATCATATTAAACTCTCGTCTTATAAAATGCAATATTGTTTCGAGCCAGTTCTCATTGCAGTTTGCTATCGCGTTCGCTGTTATATCTGAATCGCTGCTGTGTCATTTTTTCACCTGTAATATAATATACTTACATTATTTTAAATTTATTCACCATTCAACATCCATATCCGACGGTTGACGTGACAGAAACTTTATAACGAATGTAAAATAAGATTAAAATTAAAGCACAAACGTGTGTCGAGATATAATGTGACATTCACCTAATTTTTTAAGGTCGCTGACTGTTTTGGAATAATTTGTTATGCTCCTGAGAGTTATTTAAACAATATAAAAATTTAAAACTTGGCTTTCGCAATAATAAAAAATCCGAATAGATTTTGAACTGTTAGGTGTGAGGGACTAAATATAATAGATCTATGTTTGGCCACTATCTCGCCTGATGTGAAGCGATGTTGTGGCCTAAGATGGAACACATAGATCTAGAGAGAGACGGCAGTTAAGTGGCTGCTCAGACCCGTCTCCCCGATGGTTCACCGAACATCATCCCGAAACACGACTAGGTTGCTTGACAGCATGGCTTTGTTCGGTGGGTGGTATTACAACCACGGCCAGAGCCTACCACTCCAAAGCGCGTAAGCGGGTTTCATCATGATGTTTTCCTTCACCGTTTTAGAGCGAGCGTGCAAAAACTATAAGTCATTGGTGCAGGGCCGAGTCGGGATTCGGACCCAGGTGCGTCTGATCGAAAGGCGCATGGAGTTCCCGCTAAGCCACACTACCACACTAATATGCTAATATATATATATATATATATAAAGCATTATCCTTGGATAATCTCATCTGTCTGTGATGCCGAAAATGAATAAGGAGATTTTGATTTGATTTGATTTATCTCAATTTATTAAATAGTATATTATTTATTTATTTATCACACACTTTGTCATTACAATCAATCATAATGCTCAGCCTCTGTGGTATAGTGGTTGGGCAGGTTGGCTTAAATCTCATACACCACTGCGACTGCGTTCGATTTCCGCGACGGAATATATATTTTTTTTTATGTGAGTGACTAGACGAGCTGGTTGTTTGCCTGATGGTAAGCAATACGCCAGCTTATAACAATAATAGCACCACCAGAACTTTGTTTTGCAAAATCCTGCGCGGCGCTGCACTGCGCTCGTCACCCTGAGACATTTAGCACAATTAGCATTATTATTATAATGCGCGAGCATTTGTTTCGTGGGACCATAATCTCCTACCATGTTTCTGGTTCCCTAGATATAGGCAATCCTAGTTAGTAGGAGCCAGGATCTATGTATGTGATCGTTGGGTGTATTTATTTGTGTATTTTAATGTGAAATTGTAAAATAAGTTCTAAAACAATTATACTTTAGTATACATTTTACTAAAACCAAAAACCGACTTCAATGTATCTTTGAAGTTCAAGGTACACGAAGTACCAGGTTCAACGTTCAAGGTATCGATGAAATTTAAATGGGACCACTTCGTAGCTATACTGAACCCAACACAAAAATAATTTACAAATCGGTTTATGGCTGAGGTCCAAGGTAACAAACATAAAAAAATACTAAAAAAATACAATCGAATTGAGAACCTCCTCCTTTTTGAGGTCGGTTAAAAAATGCCCCTCAGCTTCTTGCCGTATCTTCTGGGTAGTGATTCTTTTTCCGATACGGCGGTAGAGTCATTGTAATAATTGACGTTCATACGTGCGCCTGTGATGCGAAAACTGAATAAAGAACTTTAAACTTGAACTTTATAATTATAATCAAAGTTTCAAAACATTTATTATGTAAATAGTGATTTAGAAAAATACTGTTCGTGAGGTGTTAAGCTAATAAAAAAATCTTACTTAACGTTTTTTATGCAAATCCGAAACCATAGCAACTTTAGAAAGGTTCAAGCCGATTCAAGTTCAAGTTATTTTTAAAGGCCATTGACCTTGCACAGTAACTGCACGTAATAGGTAAAACGAATGCATTTAGTGGCATTGATAAGTTTAAAGTTGTTTCAATTTCGTTTTTAACCTCTGTGAGGTCAAATTGTGGTAATTGGAGCAAGATGCGCTCATTAATAACTTCCGTAGAGTATTTGACAGCCTCTGTGGTGTAGTGGTTGGTCAGGTCAAATCTCATTCACCACTGAGGTTGCGGGTTCGATTGCCGTGACGGTGCAAATGTTTGTGCACAGAAAAAAAACGCAAGCATTTGTTTCGTGTCTGGGTGTTGTGGGACCACGGTCCTCATAGTTCCTGGTTCCCTAGATACAGGAAATTCTATTTAGAGGCCAGGATCTATGTAAGTGACCGTTGGGTGTAAAAAAAAATATATAACTTCACTACAAACTTTCAGCTGTCAAGGGAGCTTGTCTTCTTTACGGTACCATTTTACCCAATCCGGGCTTAGATATTAGCAAGGACAACCAATGGTATTGCTGAAAACTCTTAGATCTATATTTTTATAAGTATGAATACACCTATATTTTGGGTTAAGGTATATATTTGATGGGCCATTGTTTCCTAAAATAAAGGAAATTAAAGAGAATCTACGATTCTCGTGTTGGTCAAATTTCTTCAATTCAGTCCGCAAAGCTTTGACTGGCACTTATATTCACTATACTATATCACTTCACTTCTTGTTTTATGATTTGGATGGCATTTGTGGAGTTGCCATAGCATACTATTATTTCTTCATTATAACTGTATATATATATATATATATATATATATTGTTGTGTTTTATGTTTGTTTTTTAATCTTCATCTGATTGTTCGTGATGTCATGGGAAGGGTTCCGACTGAAAATCAGTGCTAAGGTACCTACTTAAGATACCTTAGCGTATGCTGAGTCGGAACCTTTCCTGACATCTCGCAACATTTAACTGTATTGTTTTTGTTTTGTCTTTATTTTAGTATGTATATGTTCAGTGTAATGTTGTGTGTTGTCCGGGATAAATGTCTTTCCTTTCTTTCTTTTCTTTCTTACTTATATAGGACGAGTCACTGACAAAAAAGCGATTTATTAGCGGTTAGCAAGAGTTTGTAGAATACAAAATACAGAAGCGCGTTGTAATTTTGAGTAGGATGGTGAACTTGGCATTACGTTTTTGGTTGAATGTTAACAACACGTAGGAACATTAAATCTAGGACAGGTGTAAATAATGACTGGGTAACCATTATTTATATATAACACCCTTATCTGAAACATAATGTTACAAACCTTTTTATCGCACTTATTTTTTATTATTAATTTTAATTTATTGGCCATAATAATATTTATAAATAAATTTTCGCATAAGTCAAAGATCAAATGAATTTTACTTTAAAATTCATTTAATTTCTGGTTTAAGATATTTATTTTCCCAAAGAAATAATTCATTTATATGGGAAAATCGAAATGAACTTTATTATATACCTAGTTCATTTCTTACACTAACATAAGAAGTTATTTGAAAACATAATCATTGCTAAAGCATAAAGCTAATCTTATTTACTTTATGTTAATATCGATAAATTAAAAATATTTTTGAGACAGTTTTCCAAAGTAAAAGAGTGAAGATAGTTTTAACAGTCTTGTAAATGGCTTTACTATAATTGTTTTTGTTTAAGAAATCTAATTTAGCATTTTGTTTAAATCCTGCACCTGTTTCACAAAAAGCGGTACAATTTTAGAATGTTTTTGTTCAGTATCAGTTGCTGAGCTACTTTAGGGAAACCGTTTGAGTTCAAGGTCGCCTCATACCGGAACCGGTTAAACTAATAGCCCGAGAGATAGTGCCCGATTCGTTTACACTGCTTCATAAAAGTGAATAGCGTCAGTGGCAGTTGCGGCGCAGTTAGCAAAGACCTTGGCCGACTCGGTTTTTGAGATTTCTTTATGTAATTAGATTTGAAAATTATGATAATTTGTTGTAGACGTCATTTTATATTTTGTTAATTGAGATCGCGTTTTTTCTGTGTTGCAAGCGTAGTGGTCTTACGATTTCAGGTACATATAAGACATTTTAGGATGTTCTGTGCAATATTTATATCTTCATTTTAACCTATTACAATGAATTTTCTTTAGGGCTGAGGTATTCAATAGTAATTTAGATGTGCACTAACATAAACATTATTAACGCGTCTTGTTACGTTTAAATTTGGTTGCTTAATCAAGTTATCAATAACATAAAAAATATAAATATACAAGTTATACTCGTAATGTTGTTTTTTATGTAATTGCATCACGAGACGGGCTAGACGTTTGCCTGATGGTAAGCAATACGCCAGCGCATAACAATAACAGCACCACCTAAAACTTTGTTTTGCAAAATCCTACACGGCGCTGCACTGCGCTCGTCACCCTGAGACAATTAGCTGTTGAGTCTCACATGCCCAGTAATTTCGCTGGCTACAATACACTTTAAACCGGAACACAGTATTATGCTCGCGCACTACTGTTTGGCGACTGAATAATTGACAAAGCGGTGGTACCCATCCACACGACCTCTCGCATACGAGAAACCGATTTCTGATCTTGTATTATAAAAGTTTTAAAATTTGTAATGTATACTATCAGGAAACATTTAAAGTTACGTGACAATATCGGGTGTCAGCTCTAGGTCTAAGTCGCGATCGTTTTACCACACGCTTCAATGAGTAGGCCGCCTTTCAAATGGCTTATATAGATTTACTTAGATATTTGCATATGTATATATGTATATATTGTGTGTATGTAGGTTTGTATGAACGGTTACATACATTACCTACTTCTGGGGTATTATGCATTGAAATTTGATAACTTAACATACGATTATGAGTCAATATTGGCTAAATGAAACTTGACTCCAGCCGTTAGTTGGTTGATGTCTCAATTTACAGTAGGTTTTAAGGGAAAACAACTTAGCGATTTGTTTGTTTTTTAAGGTCCCGTACCCAAAGGGTAAAACTTGACCCTATTACTAAGACTCCGCTGTCCGTCCGTCTGTCTGTCTTTCCGTCTGTCACCAGGCTGTATCTCATGACAGATGATTGCTCGAGCAGATGGCTCGGTGGCCCAGTGGTTAAAGCGTCGAGACGGTATTCCGAAGACGCAGGTTCGATCCCTGCCCGAGCAATGTCATTTTACTTCTTCCTAATTATTTAAAATCTTAACCAATTATTTATTTACAATATTATATATGAATAATTATACGGCCGGAGCGCACGAAGTGCATCGCTTCCACATTTATTGAGCGAACTGCAAATGAGTGGAACAGTTCAGCAGGAGTCTCCTGTGTGGTCAATTTTTTCCAATAGTTCCAATCTTGGAGTATTTAAAATCACGAGTGAATAGGTACTATCTTGGCAAACATGCTGCTACATCGTCGACCGCGTCGTCACTTACCATCAAAAGGGGTAGTGGTCAAACGCAAGCCAATCTATAAAACAAATATAGTTATCATAATTTCTGTAAGGAACACAGTAATAACTTAACATTGTATGTTTCAAAAGTTATGATTTGTTATTTAATAATTTAGTTACTTAAATTGATAGCACATATAGAACATTTGAGTTGGACATATTGCATACAATAAAATTATATGCCAATTTCCTTCAAAACTTGTTCGGAAATCTGGTTATTTTTATACAGGAGGGCGATTTCCTGTATCTAAAGATTAAATGATCTATTAAATGTGCTACCTGCGAAGACTCAAATTGAATAACAATTTAATAACTATTTGAGTCATAGAATAGATGAACCCCTTATTTAAAAAGTTTCTTTTCAGACCTGAGGTATATATGGCACCGTAAAATTGTAAATACCGTTAGATTATAATCTATCTTAATCTATCTCGCGAGATTTTAAACTCTCGAAAGATTGTGAACTGCTTACGATCAAACGTATAAGGGCAGCCCTCGGTAGGTTAGGATGCAGCAACGCCGCGAACATCTATAATATTCATGTATGTTTATTATTAACAGTTTGACTTCGATAGATCTATCGAAAAATTATGCGGTAATTAGTAAGCAGTATGTTACGGTTCACAATCTTTCGACATCTTATAATCTCGCAAGATAGATTATAATCTAACGGTATTTACAATTTTACGGTGACATAACCCATTCAGTAGTTTTTATTGTAACATCTATACAAACATCCATCCATCCAATAAATCCATGGATACAAATGAATGATTTAAAAAAAAATAGCTTTGGCTCGCGACTCATCTTTTAGATTCATGAGTTTTAAGAACACACCGTTAGTTTTGATTGTGACTATAAATAAACAATATTTCAATCTAAATCGGTACTCACATCGACGGCCTCCATTTTAAGAATCGATATTAAAATCGATCATTTCCGCGTTGCAGCGATTATATCGCAAGGACTCGAAAAACCTTTTCAATGCTACATTCTCGCAAAAAACGTGTTTCCTGAATGATTAACGAGGTGCTTTTGGACGAAATAAGATCATTGTCAAGTATATTTACTTCAAGTCATATTAATCGATTTGCGAACGCAAAGTTTAAGATGGGCAGGCAAGCGCTCCGCTTCCACTTTTATTATGCGTACTGCTAACGAGTTGAACTCCCTGCCAGAGTCAGTCTTTCCCGATAGCTACAATCTGGGAATCTTCAAGTCTCGAGTGACCGGTTACTATCTTGGTAAGCATGCTAGATCGTCGACCGCATCGTTGCTTACCATCAGGTGACATAGTGGTCAAATGCACGTCAATTAACAAGTAAAAAAAAAACTTGGAGATATTTTTTTTTTTACGCTTAACAGATCTATGTTTGGCCACTGTCTCGCCTGTTGTGAAGCGATGATGTGGCCTAAGATGAAGCACATAGATCTAGAGAGAGACGGCAGTTGAGCGGCTGCTCAGACCCGTCTCCCCGATGGTTCACCGAACATCATCCCGAAACACGACTAGGTCGTTTGACGGCATGGCTTTGTTCGGTGGGTGGTATTACAACCACGGCCAGAGCCTACCACTCCAAAGCGCGTAAGCGGATTTCATCACGATGTTTTCCTTCACCGTTTTAGAGCCAGCGTGCAAAATCTGATAAAGAAAATTATATTTAGACTAACTGCTGCCTGCGACTTTACCGCGTGCACGTGGGGATTGTTTATATAGTGATCCATGGGGGATCCACGTGTTAAATTGAGCTAAAGAATCCTATGTCCTTCACCGGGCTACGGGTCTGCACCAAATTTCATTAACATCTATTCAGCCTTAGTCGTCAGACAGACAGACAGTTACTTTCGCATTTATAATATTAATGTTTTATATTTAGTTATAGATATTTCGTTCACCATTCTATTTTTCGAATAAAATTAAAAGAACATGAAACCAGATTATTTATAAGTAGGTACATTTTTATACAGGATTTTAGTACACCTAAAGTTAAAGTAGGTAAATATTATATAATTTTCTTTACAACTATCTAAACCAAAGTTTGACCGCGATCTCACCTGATGGGAAGTGACGATGCGGTCGAAGATGAAGCACGCTTGCCTAGTAGGCGTCTATTCACTCTTGATTTGAACACACCCAGGTTGTATTTAACAGGAAACACAGACGATGGCAGGGGGTTCCACTCCTTCGCAGTACGTATTAAGGAGGATGAGCCAAAGCGCTCCGTACGAATAGGCGGGACTTCTACCATGTAGGGGTGGCTTTGTGCCGATCGTCTTGTTGTTATGTACCTACATAGAAAATTAATCCAAGGCTTTAGTGTTAATAAAATACCTTTTAATATATATTTTAATTTGCGATTTCCAAATGGATAAGTGCATGTAAGTGTAATATAATTACATTAGTATAAAGCAGGAAGTCGTAAACAGGTTATAAGATGTTATGATAATATTTTATTAAATTTTTAGTTATTATAAATATCTCAAGACAAAGCTAGTTGGTAAAGATTTGTTTGTATTTGTATTTTTAGATTTGTTAGTAGATTTTTAATTATTATTAGATATAAATATATTGTTATGTGTATGTGTCTACTAAACGTGTCAAATATATAAACGCAGGCGCAGCTTTGTCTAAAACTTAGTTTCGAATATCACGAGACTATCATGATGACACACAAATACGTTAATAAAAAGGCATTAGCTTATTAGATGCAATCTTCCGATATCTATCGTGTGACAAAATAAGATTATGTCATTTTCTAGATCATTTTGTCACTAACCAAAAATATATGCAATAGATCTATTTTGGTCCACCGATGACATGTTGAGACATTTAACGAGATTTATGTCGTTCTGTATTGCGTAAGACTTCGCCTTTGACCATGTCTTTGACAGAACAGCAATAAATTACAGCTTAAATATCAACCGAAAACCTAATCCTTAAACTGTAATAAACTTTGTTTACAATGCGAATATTAACAGATGCCAATAAGTTATTTACGTGTTACGTCAAAAAAAGTTAATTTAAAAACTCAAACGCACTGCTAAACATAAATGAAAAAAAAACCTAGCAAAACAAAACAAAAGAATAATTTAAGATTCGAAGTTCAAAAATTAAAGACAAATAAACAACCGCGCGGCGCGTCTGTCTCCCGCCAACGGGCGGCCGAATACGCAAGGACTCGCGCACACTGAACCAGCGGCCTATTCCAGCAACAAGGGGGGCAATGGCGAAAGTATCACCAAATAACCACCTATAAAAACTCACAACTCAACACAGCAGGCATCCAGTTCGATTCCCGCCCAACACCGTTGAAGAGGCAATATGAAAACTACGGTGAGTGGAGTGAAAATGAAAAATCAAGTGAAAAATGAATCAAACAGTGCAGTGCAGTGAAGTGATGACTTCAAAAAAGTGGATTTTCTCGAGGACTTAGTGTTTCATGGACTTAGTGTTATATGAAATCGCATGTGGTGTTACATGACACACTTTTTTGAAGTCAACGCTTCGCGAGTTGTGCACGTTTCAAAGTGATTATTTGTATTGAAGTTTTATTAAGCGGAAGGTCTCATTTTTAGCACATTGTTGTAGATTTTAAACGAATATTGATTTAATTAATTATCGGAAAATTTAATTCTGCTAAAGAGTCATCTAAATGACATCACCATTTGTTTAATATACAGGTTGTCACTTATTAGTATTAAAAATAAAATCGTTTAATAATCCATTTAATCTCAATAGATTAATTTAATAACCGAGCTCAACTAAAAGAATTAACATTAACTAAAATAACATCTTTATTTATTGACCAAAAACTGCGCATCATGCAAATATTAGCAAGGCTAAATTAAATAAATGAGCAATTAATGCAACTATAAAATCTAATTAAGAACTCAAATAATAATCATATCCTTGTTATAATAAAACAAAATAGCTTAGCAAAGATTTGACGATGTTAGGCAAATCGTGTCAATGAATAACTGTTTATTTGAAAAAATACCACAAACCGACTTAAACTGTCCATATTTTTTGTTTTGTTGACTTATTCAAAAATCGCTGAATCAATTTTGATACAATTTATATGGGACCACCTCTGAAATATGGCCTACCAAACAAAAAAAGAATCGTCAAAATCAATTCATAATTTAATAGAGTAATCGCGTAACAAACATACAAAAAAACAACATACAGTCAAATTGAGAAACTACTCCTTTGAAATCGGTTAAAAACGCTTCTACTGACGGATATTTATTGTTAAATATGAATAAATAATACAAAAAAATAGTGTTCTATTTTTGTTGTCATATTTAATACAAAAAATAATAAGAGAGAATTACTGTTACCAAAGAATAATAAAAACAGGTACGTCAAACAGCAGAAAGTAAAGTGCCTATTAGAAGCACAATTAAACATGCATCCATAGCCTATAATAAACCTTTAACTACGGTGAAAACTAACCCCGCGTTTACTACGCATCGGCGATTTCTGGCGTTGCATCACAAAGGCTATTTCTTACATCTAGACATACAAGTCTTGCAAGTCTAGAAAGACTAGGAAGGGAAGCCAGGAAACCAACATTCGTCACGCCTTGGACCAGGTTGCTGATAACATTCTTGTTATTTAATAATGGTCGAGATAAGTACTTAGACACACAAAAAACGATAAAAAGAAACTATACTTAAAAGCTAAGGAAGTGACTATCAAAAATAAAAATGAAAAGTTTTAAGAAAAACAAAAGAGAATTACTGGGCATATGAGACTTAATATCTGATGTCTCGGGGTGATGAGCGCAATATTAGCTTTTTATGGTTTTAAAAGTTCTGGGTGGCACTGCAATTGTTATGGGCAGGTGTGGCGCTTACAGGTCAACGACCTGCTCGTCTCATTACTCAGTACTATAAAAAAAACAAAGGAGACTGCAACGATAAAAGTAATTCAGTCACGAAACCTAGTTAATGTTTATTTTTAAAATAAGAATAATAAAAGCTTAGAAAACCTCAATTGTGTGCATTCGTTAGGCAAAAAAATGTAAAATCATTTTCTAAGAACACCTGTCAATATGCAAAAACCACTAGACTCTCTAGATCTAGATCTTTCCACACCAGCTTGAAAATTGCCTAACATATTCTATGAAGCACAAAGATATACCGAATGCAGACCAGTACAGATATTTCCTAGTTCTCCTTAAATAGCCTAAGTTATTAGGTCTAAGACCAGTTAGGAATAGCTAGTTACTTAATAGAAATTACTAGTTTAATGCTGGTTCTTTACACGTAATAATGATTGATGGTTTGCTATGGGCCCCCTGCCTATAGGTGGGCGAAGCAGGTGAATTATGTCATATTATGAAAGAATACTTTTACACACATCGTTATTGGTCAATTATTGTGAAATTAAACATGAGATACTTTGCATTGGCTGTTGCTTGCCTTTTATTAGATGACTATCATATAAGCATTAATAAAAGCTCTCTCAAAAAAATTGATAGATCTAATAACACAGCTCCAAGAAATTGATATCTATAGATCTATAGATCCTTTAATAGTCTATGGGTTGTCCAATTGCTTCTCCTTGTATGTAGTTAGTTTAGTTTTAGTAAGTAGAGTGTAGTTTGTTTTCAGTAAAAAAGGCATTCGCCCGTTTAAAAATAAGAAATTGACACGTATACATTTCATAAAAAAACTGACTTCAATGTATCTTCGAAGTGCAAGGTCGAATATCGATGAAATTTATATGGGACCACTTCGTAGCTATACTGAACCCGACGCAAAAATGATTTTCCAACGGTTTATTAATGACGGAGTTCTGCGGTAACAAAATAATACAATACAATCGAATTGAGAACGTTCTCCTTTTTTTGAAGTCGGTTAAAAATTAAAGGAGTTTAAACATCTACAAATTAATAATTTAGTTCGTAATTTGAAAGTCCAACCTTTGAATATTTATAATAATCAATTAGTTCAAACTGTGCAAGGTCTCTTAATGATTATGATTAGCCCTTCGGTAGCGCTGTGGTAAGTAGCGACCATAGGCCGCATTGCGAAAGCGCACCATAAGCGATCCCAAGGCGATTCGACCTCATTCACTTTGTACGCTGATTAGCATCTGGACAGAACAAAGCTTTTGTCTTTACGTACGTTAGTTTTCGAAGATTGCGAAAATACTGGGCAAGATACGGTACGAAAGATTGTTAGACTATTGATATTTTGAACAACAATTTAAGTCTATAAGATATATTCCATAAATAAAACCACAACAATATGGGACATTCGGTAATCAAATATATGCCTGACATTTTACAAATTTACAAAACGTAACCAAAATTGAGTGTTTAAAAGTTCACAAAAGCAATCCAAACCAAAGTCGTAAGCATAAATCTCTACGGCAATTATATAACAATACCGCACGTAAAGTTACGCATTTACCGTATACAAACAAAAGCACGTGTTGGAATTACTTAAGTTACACATGCACTACCACGTCAGAGGAACACGCGTCATTTAACTGACACTTCATACTTACACTAGCAAAGTTAGTGACCCGAGAGTCGAGATTTGAAATTAGAACCACACTGCATTATACTTAATTAAGTGATCATCAAATGTGATGCCAAAATGATTGCATCTGACAGTTACTTACTGTTATGCTACTGTTTGACATTTAAATTTTATATACATTTAATCGTTAATAAAGGTTAAATAATTTAGACATTTGTACAGCTTTTAAAATAAAAATAATAAAGCTTACAACCGACATTAATAAGGAAAATATGTGATATATTCAAGTAACAAAATGCTATTAAATTTTTAAGATTGTTGACAAACAAAATCATTTAATTAACGCTATACCAATATTGTGATTTTCTGTGGCAATTACATTTAAATAAATAAAATGCAATTTAGATGCCATACATTTAAATTTAAGGGTCCTGCTTTAAATATATAGTAGAGTAAGGTTATAATATAAAAGCAATTGATGACATTTCTGATTGTTCATTTATGTAAGATATATATTTTTTTTATACATATAATTATTTGAAACTTAATCCCTAATGAATCTGATGAGGAGCATCGGTCATGCTCGAAACCTAGGTCGACTAATTCGACAAACTACGCGAGTCCTAGCCGTTCTATTAAATATTTATAATTAATTCCTAAAGTCCTCAATGTCTAATATTTTATACTGAAAATATGAGGTTGTACACTTATTAATTTTTATAAATACTATCATAAATAACAACGTTTTAGCTATCCTCAGAGATTAGTAGATGGAACAATAGAAAGATTTCATTCAGTAGTAGTGGGAAAAACGACTAATTTGCCAAGCACCTATTTAACATCATAGAATGCAATAAATAATTGAGTTGAATTGTTACTTACGAGTATTCTTTCCAAGACATTATTACATGAAATAATAAAAACAAAATGTCTACATTATCACATATCCGCTCATAGATTAGGCAACGCAGAGGGAAATTCTGAATAAAAACCATGGGAAATGCCTAACAAAGGAATCGTGATCGACTGTGGGAGGATTGTTGCGCCACTGCAACCTGCAAGCTATAATCATGCCTGGTTAAGAAGTGATGGACATTTACCCTTTTTAGTCTTTGGAAAAAATGTAAGCTAGTGCAAAGGTTATCTTGAAATTATAGGTAAACAAGAGTCCGTAATATATAAAATTTTATGGATTTTGAATGCGTTGTCATCGAGTTGTGAGCTACCCTGAAAATTTCAGCCGGATAGCTAATCGCGAAGTGCTCGAAATTTGAATCGTAAGATTCCACCCGGAACGACAGACAGACAAACAATAAAGTGACTTAATAAAATGGTAAATTAAGAAAAATATTGATAGTCACTTAATTCCCCATTAATATAGTTATTTAAGTTTCATGCTAGAACCAAAGAATACTAAAGTGCTAGAACTTTCTTTGACTTTCTTTCTTTGCATTTCCTAAATTCTAACACATACAATTTTTCGTCGATTATCTTTATTTGCATTCCATTAGCATATTATATTATATTCTAATGGATATCAGAAGATGTTTATAAAATAACATGGTCATCATTTAAAATTATTTATAAACCTTACAACATCTCGGTTATGACGAAAAATGCCTTTATAAATAAGTAAGTTGCCGACGCAACAAATTAAAAAAAAAATTAGGTTATTGTCACCGTTGTCCAAGGCCAATGCGCACATCTCAACGAACTCACGCGTAACTTTAGTAGAGTATTTGTTTATGGACAGTAACTAGGTTTTCTCATGTTGACTCGTAAATTTTCACGCTCGTTGACGAGTCTTGTAATATTTGCTTTAAGTTTTACAATAGAATCGTAAATAAGGTAGGTAAGTGTTTGATGCAATTTTACTAGTATTTGTTTATTTAATTTAACTTGTTATTCTCATTCTTAAAGTCAAGAGCACTAAAATTATGCTAACAATTTAACGCGTTAGCAGCATTGTATTAATTTTCATGAAAATAAATAGTACGTACAAGCAAGTGCATTCTGGGATGAAATGATGAAAAATTTGACTATATAGTTATATAGATAGATAGGTGACTCTTTATTAATACATCAGAAATATCTACAACAAATTAAAAATAAAAAGCGTTAAAATGAGCGGTTTTATTGCTCAAAGTGATCTCATCCAGACAATCTTCGGATTGAGTGAGTCTAAAGAAACTGTAAATGACGGGGTGTACATAAATAAAATACGAGCTATATAAGTAACAAGTGGGGTATACATTTTATGGAAAAAAACTGACTTCAATATATCTTCGATGCAATTTATATGAGACCACTTTGTATCTATACTGAACTGAACGCAAAAATATTTTTTGAAATCGGTCAACAGCCAACGGAGAAATCGGTAAAAATACAGTGGAACATAGAACCTCTTCTTTTTTTGAGTCGGTAAAAATACCGTATAACAAAGATTACAAGTAGACGAACTAAAAGCTACCTAATAACATAGTCGATTACACCTAATCGCCAGTTCTCACGTGCAACTCTTGCAACTTGCTGGCGACATTACACACTAACCCCATGGGACCGGTTGAAACGCGCGACAGTTGCGCAACAGTTGATAAACTGTCATCACTGATGTTTGTAATGCGATTTGTAAATGATGATGTAGGCTGTAATAGGGCTGGTAATAAGTGTGGTAGAGTTATGTCGGTGACGATTCAGTGCGGACAATTCAAATTCAGGATAGCACCTTACTAATAATTTTATTATTATTTAAGTTATTTATTTTCTTTCTTAAATTTAAGTTTTAACATATAGAAATACTCTATAAAAATATATACAAAATATTATAAAAACCTAAACCTAGAGTGCCGCCGGCAGCGGGGCAGGGCCCAAACTACCGTTAGGGCTGCAGAGTAAGGGACCTCCTGACAATACGTGCCGTGTCAAGGAGTACTGTCTTCTGCATATTATTATTATGTCGCTCTTTGTCACGGGTTATACACCCGGTCCTTTGGAAGGCTTGCACGGGGACATGAGTCCAACACGTAGAGGCCTCTCAGAGCAATTAGTTTAGATATGTAATGGGCAACACTTATCGGGGACTGTCTCTAAGTGCAACATTAAGAAGATGCAATGAAAGACAGCCCCCGATAAGTACGAGGACTATTACTGGAGATATGGAAATTACTTATGATTGGGCTATTGAGGTGAATTTATAATGGATGAGAGCGGGTCTATGATATGAGACCTCGGCACCTGCCAGTTCCGCCTCATAAGAAAATATTTTGGCAGGTGGTGACTCGCCACCTACTAAACGGGCCCAAGTTGTTTTTATTATTAATAATTTTATGTGTGTGTTTCAATAAAGGGTTATTTTATTTTATTTTTAATATTTTTTTATCTGGTACCCAGACTTCCAGACACTGTATAATAAATTATTAATGGATGAGAACCGGTCTATTTATTATAATTATTAAATTCTTTATTTCAAGTAATATTAAAGTAAAATTAACAGAGGCCCGTAGAACATATCATACCTTTTAGACTAAGATACATACAAAAATATAACATAAAATTTAAAAAAACATACACACTACTTCACAGGGTTAAAATTTCGCTCCTTCCCTGTATCTCCGGTATACTACCCCTACAGGCCAGAAGCATTCTTCAACTCTGTTTTGTAATTGAGTAACGAGATGAGCATGTCATTCACCTGATGGTAAGCAACACGCCTGCCCATAACAGTTGCAGCACCACCCAGAAATTTGTTTTGCAAAATCCTACGCGTCATTGTACTGCGCTCGTCACCTCGTTAGTCTCATAATGTCCAGTAATTTTCCTGGCTACAATGCTCTTCAAACCGGACTTTCAACGTGCTTTTAGTAAAGAAATATAGAGTTCAGTGTATTATTGATGACTCATCAAAGACATTATGTTAGAAAGGTTATCTTAGGACACGCGTGCTTTATCTTGCATCTTAGGATATCGGAACATGTAGGGGCTAATGAGTTACTCGCAACCATAACAAATTGGAGTTACTGACAATCTCCCTCAATATTATGCTGCCTACTACTTTCATCGCATAAAAAATATGACTAAACAAGATTTTTATTAAAATATTTATTTTACAAGTCAAGCTTTGAACATAATTCGTAATCAGAACCGCGAGAAGATTAAAATGAGCCCAAACACTAGTAGTTTACGATTACCCGCCAAGGAGTTCCATTGCACACCTTCAGTCTCCATCATCAAATCAGCTGATTGTCACCATAATATTGCATCGTAATCGGACTTTGACAAGTATGCAAAATTTCAACTCCTTAGGACAAGAGAAAATGGTTCTGATTCAACTTGCAAGATTTGACCTAAACAAACAAGCATTGCAAGTTAAATAAAAGCTTGTAAAAATATGACGATTGCAAATATGCCAAAAAAAATGTTACAGATAAAAAACTGGTTTACAAAATAATTAACGCATGTGTTACATCACTCAACTAATCTAGTGCTACAGTTACGGTCAACTAATTATTAGTACTAGCCAGTACTAATTGACTCGCACTAGTTTTAGGTAAATAGATTTGAATTTCTTAAAATCGATAACTAGTTTTACACGTTTCTTCGTTATTTGGGTTCGATTCGCATTCTGTCAATCTCTCTGTCAATCTCTGTCAACAACTATTGCACATGCTTTGATTGGTTGTTTGTTAGAGAATATTCCGGAAAGTGAGTTAACAAATTAAGTAATAAGTAAGCACATAAATAAACGAATCCAAGATCATTAGTGTAGCAACTTTTCAACTTGAGTAACATGCTTAACGTCTTGAAATTTGCATTTCAAAGAAATGTTTGGACTTAGCGTGTTTGACTAACACGACTCAAATTGCATACTACATTTTGTACCACAGATTTGGCTAGATTGCTAACTTAAAGAGTTCACTGAAAGCTGTTTTAGAGCCATAGCTCGAAATGACGGGTGAGATTAAAGACAGAAATAACATAAAGAAAATTTAATTTTTAATGATACGCCTTACGATAAAATACATAGATCCTGGCCCCTAACTTGTTTTTCCTGTATCTGGGGAATCAGGAACTACGAGGATCGTGGTTCCAGACACGAAACAAATGCTTGCGGTGTTTTTTTCTTAAAAAACATCGATTCCTGTCGCGGGAATCGACCCCGAAACCTCAGTGGTGTACGAGTTTTTAAGCCAACCTGCCCAACCACTACACCACAGAGGCCGAAAATTAAGAGTTAATATTTATCGTACTGCTTCATTTTTTTATAATATTCATACTAGTGGAAAAATAACTAAACACAATCTTACAATGCTCTGTTTTCGCAGCTGCTCTAGGAAGTTACGAGTGCGCTAAGATTACTTCACAAAGTTAAAAGTTATTAATAGGTAATCGGAACTTCGTTGCGTTAGATATGATATGAACACTTTTTGACTGAATTCTTTACACGCTTCAACTACTCCGTTACTCAATGATTAAAAAGTGGATACATATTAAATGTGTGTTGTAACTTGACATCTGTGTTGCAAAGAAATGACCGATCAAAGAAGACTAATGATGAATCATTCCGCATAATAACATTCTTATAAATTACGTGAAAACATAAAATCATCACTGATTTGTTGACTTAGGTTTACCTACTAATATTATCTTACTTCTGTGTTAAAGACGTGAGCATAAAAGTTGGTTTTATCATGTTCCAGATCTGCTTAGTTTTCCTGCTGGTAGCCGCAGTGGCTGCCGGCGAGAAGAAGACGACAGATAAGAAAGCGGAACCGCTGGACAAGAAGCTTGACAAGCGCGGCCTTCTGAACCTCGGCTACGGGTACGGTATAGACGGGCTAGACATCGGCTACATCGGCAGCGGACACGGCATCGGTGGCGCCTACAACATCATCGACGATGGAGCCTACGCCCACCACGGATACGGCATCAACCTCGGCCACCACACTGATGTCACCAAGACCGTCACTCTGCTCAAGGGCGTCCCGTACGCTGTGCCGGTTGACAGACCCGTCCCGTACCCCGTCGAGAAGCACGTCCCATACCCCGTAAAGGTCCCCGTGCCCCAGCCCTACGAAGTCGTCAAGCACGTACCTTACCCCGTCAAGGAGTACGTCAAGGTTCCCGTACATGTACCTGCCCCCTACCCGGTTGAGAAGAAGGTGCCTTACCCCGTCCACGTTCCCGTCGACAGGCCCTACCCCGTCAAGGTTCTCGTACCTCAGCCTTACCCCGTTGAGAAGCACGTTCCGTACCCCGTGAAGGTCCCCGTCCCTCAGCCCTACCCCGTGGAGAAACACGTGCCATACCCCGTCGAAGTGAAAGTTCCCGTGCCCCAGCCTTACCCAGTTGTGAAGCACGTCGGTGTCCCCGTTAAGGTCCCCGTCGACAGGCCCTACCCCGTGCATGTGCCTGCTCCCTACCCGGTTGAGAAGCCCGTCCCCGTCGCCTACCCCGTTGAGAAGCCAGTGCCTTACCCCGTGCACGTTCCCGTAGACAGGCCTTACCCCGTCCATGTAGAGAAGCCCGTGGCCGTGCCCGTCAAGGTGCCCGTGCCTGAGCCTTACCCCGTGTACAAGCACGTCCCGTACGCAGTAGACAGGCCTTACCCCGTCCCCGTCAAGGTCCCCGTCGACAGGCCGTACCCCGTGCACATTGAAAAGCCCTACCCCGTGGCCGTTGAGAAGCCCTACCCCGTCCCCGTGAAGGTGCCCGTCCTGGTGAACGACCACAGCCACTACGACAGCCACAGCTATGGCGGCTACTATGGTCACTAAGTAGTATATTTTAGTATAGATAGTATTGTCGAATGTTTCAATTATGAAGTATTTATAAATCTCGCCACTTCGATTGATGGCCGGGACACCAGCAAGCGATCATTGATGGCCGGGACACCAGCAAGCGATCATTCTCTTTGTATATATAATGTCATGTATGTATGGACGTACGTGTACGTAGTGATATTAAAAGGTTACCATTTTTAGGTTAAGTCGAATGTAAAGCTATGATAAATGAAAATAAAATGTAAAAAGTTTGTATGTTGTTTTTTTGTAGGAAATTAAAAGGAAGGAAGAGAATAGAAGAGGTGTGGCTAAAGTAACAATGGCTGACCTTCACGCTATAAGTTACGGTAGTTGGTTGAATACTTAATAATAAAATGGTTTGTTTGCGTGAAAGCCAACCGTGAGTAATGTGAGAACGAAAACTGTGGACTTGAGAACAAAAAGTTAAAATAAACTATTGAGACAAATAGCCTACTATTATAGCACATTGTGTAACAAAATCGTCAAAAATAGGGATGATTCCCAAGAAACCCAATTCCCACTACACCCAAAACAAATTTCAAAACTTGAATGCAATTTATTATATTTAGCAGCTTAAGTTTAACTCAAACTACTTATTAGTATTATTAGGCTATATCGTAATGTTAAAGAAACTTAAATAAAAAAAAGAAAACTTAAATAAAATTGATCTCCAAAGTCACATCGTAAAATTTCTCAATTTAACTCGGGATTAAATATTATATATTTTTCTGATAACAATTTTCTGTATAGAGTACACAACGATAAACAACTACAGTCCTGACAATCCCATACAAGTACTCCATTAAGGATCTATTACAAAACTAGATCAATATACAAACTAACGCTATATTACGTAATATTAACTTTCACTCGAATTGATAAAGCAATAAATACATATAAATTCCAAATCTGCATGACTTGTTTTACACGAGTAAACTCTTAGTTGGACTCATTTGAATAACAAATAGGTAAATATTACTAAACACTTGAGTTGAGTAAAACCTCGACGGACCTAGATCTAGATGTCATCTATTTTAATAAGCAGTCGTTTAAATTGTCAGCGCTGCGAAATCGATCATCTACGCAATGGTGCAGTATCTACATGAAGAGCTAGTGACTCTTTTTTTCCTTGAAATGACTGACCAATGTAGACCGGGGGCATGGCAGAGAAAGAAATCGCGGTTGCGATTGGCAGGGTATAAACTGATATAACAGCTAAGTACACTACTTTAACATACGTCAAATGCGGCAGATGAAAACCGCTTATGTTCCGCGAGTGATGGAAGCCGATACACGTAATCAAATTGTCCTATGGTCTCTGGTCTCCGCACTACGTAGTTATTAATATAATCATACAGCGTGAGAAGGTAAGCGAGAAATGCAGCAAAAATTGTTTTTGAATTATAAATTATGGAAGTACCTAAGTTGCATTGAAGTAATAGAGAATGTAGTTTTGCTTGTAAAACAGAACAAGGCATAGTAGACAGAAGGCTATGTGAAGTGCGTAGCTGCTTCATTAGTCATGCTTATGAACGGGAACTGTTGGATCATTTTCACTAATAGGTACGATGCGGAAATTGATCTGAGCCATGCTATAGCAGACTCCTCTATTTGTCTGTACTTACAAATATCCACGGAACTTTTAACGTTCTGTGGGAATATCTCTATGTGAAAACTATTCTAATGAAAACAGCATACTATGCCGTTAGTAAATATATAGAACTAGCTGCACCCCGCGGTTTCATCCGTGGGTTCCCGGAATAAAAAGTAGCCTATGTGCTGTTTCAAGTCTTAAAATACCTACATACCAAATTTCATCAAAATCGGTTTGGTAATTTTTGCGTGAAAGAATAACAAACATATATCCAAACAACAAACATACATTTCTTACAAACTATCGCGTTTATAATATTAGTAGGAAGGATTCTGTTTCAGTCAAGTATCCAAAAGAAACTAAACATATTGTTAACATGTTCTGGAAATAATCCCCTTAGTTTCTTGCCGTCTCTTTTCGGAATATGATTTTTTCCCGATACTGTGATATAGTCATTTTAACAATTGACGTTCATAAGTGCGTCTATGAAGCCAATACTGAATAAAGAACTTTTGAACTATGAATTTTATGAGCCACCTTACGATTTTTCCAAATGATTCTGAATCTCGGCTCTATTATCTTAAAGCTAATGTATATCCAGACATCGACTATTCTATACAAATGATGCATGTAATCCAACATTGTATTGACAATTTTATTCATCATTCACTCATAATGTAAAAGATGAAATACTATAATTCTCTTTCTTCGTTATCCTACCTTGAGCAGAGACATCTTAATCCCTGTCCTCGTAACTTCTAAGACTTACTTTCCTGCACCACTTGAGACCACTCTTGGTAGATATATCTATAAATATTATGTCCTACTGTAATGTTTAGGAAATATAAGTATGTTTGTGTTGTTTTCTATGGCTACTTAAACTTTTCAAATAATGTATTAAGTAAATAAATAAAAAAAAAACACTCAATCAACCATTACATAAAAAAATGTTGCATTTTGTAAATCCGTAACTCATATTGTATGATTACAAAAAAAAACAACCATTAATCACCACTTGTCAGAGATCGCAGTTGCAGTGCAACTCAGTTATGCCAGTTATGTGGTTACATAATCATTTGTTAAGGTTACCGTAAAGTGGAGTAACCGACTGACCAGCATACATCTACGAGTTTTATTGACATTTTATTATACTGGTATTATTAGTATGCCTAATATATAAACTTGATACCTATTTATTTAAGAATTGTATTTAACTGTACCCCAATTTATTCCCGTTTTTCCGCCAAATATACTGATTGTGCACTAAAATATGTTTATTAATTTTTTTCATAATGAGCACCTATTTTATGAATATTACATGTTTGCGTCGTTGGGACGGCCCAAGGGTCACCCCCGCCGCACCCTAACCTACCGAGGGCTGCCCCTTATACCATTGGGGTGGCCCAAGGGCCAAGGGCTGCCCCTTATACGTTTGAGTGCTAAAAACCGACCAAATTTGGTGCACAATCAGTATTTTTAGTGGACGCTTAAAAATTATCCTTTATTTAATACTTTTGTAGTACACACATTTTAAGCGAAAAGACCGCCCTTCTTGACTCATTGTTAAGTGGTGTTACCAATAAAGAGTTATTCGTTCATTCATTCACAAAGTACGTGTCACAAAAAAAATGCATTATATTGTTGTGTATAAATTTTCTTAGTTTTTTTAGTTAACTACAATGAAATATTTTAATTTCAAGCTCTTGCAGCTTTTGCTACGCAGTGCTTTTTTATACTATTTAAAGTTCTGGGTGGCACTGCAGTTGTTATGGGCAAGAGTGGCGCTTACCATCAGGAACAACTTGCTCGTCTTATCACTCAAATTAATTAAAAAAAGTATAAATAAGTAGCACCACCACTTTTATTATATAAACATCTTATATACCTTAGCGTATGCTGAGTAGGAAGCTTTTCCTGACATCGCGCAACATTTCGCTGTGTTGTATTTATTGTGTGAGTATTTTCTATATTTTAGATGTTCAGTTCCATTGTGTGATGTCCGGAATAAATATATTTTCTTTCTCTCTGTTCTTATTTACTACTAGATTTATTTACTGATATTAGGTATATAAAATGTAGCTAAAGTACATAAGCATATATACCAATCCATTTCCTTCCCGAATTGAAGTCCGGGCCCAGAAAAGAAATGCAAAAACTGACTACCAGTGCTACCTAGAAACCTCGTCTCATCAAAATAACTGATGCATGAAGAAACCATGCGTGAGATCTCGCACAAAAATGTTCGAACACCTGACTTACCTATGTATTTAGTTGTTACTTATGCATTCTCGTAAGGTTAATTTGCAGCTAGTACGTGAAACAAAGCACATATTGTGCTATTGTTTGGAACACCATTCACACGCGTTTTCGTGCGGTTCTGAACAATATGTGTCGAGGATCGGGAACGATTTGACTGGTCGAAACAATGTGCAATGTACCTGTGACCTTTTTGAGTGTACGATGCAGGTATTGTGGTTGTTTGCCCCATTATCATCATCATCATCAGCCCATCACGTTCCCACTGCTGGGACACGGGCCTTCTCTCGTAGAGAGAGAATGGGCCATAATCCACCACGCTGGCCCAGTGCGGGTTGGTGGATGTCAAATGTCCATGACTTTTTGTGAAAAATTCTTGGACATGCCGGTTTCCTCACTATGTTTTCCTTCACCATTTTTAGAGCGAGTGTTAAATCCGCACATAACTTAAGAAAGCCAGTGGTGCGGGGCCAGCGGGATTCGAACTCGGGTACGTTGGATCGAAAGTCACACGAGCTCCCACTGATCCACACTCGTTCTTCTATTTGCCCCACATTTTGATTAAAATAATAGTCACGCCCAGCGATAATAAATTTATAATCCTCTTTGTGACAGCATAATATTAAGTTTTATTAACTGTGGGAGAAACCCCTGGCTCCTGAAACACAGATTCCACTAGTTCGGGAGCCTATGAAATCATAATTAATTTTTAGAAAAAAACAAAAACCGACTTCAATGTATCTTCAAAGTCTAAGGTCGAATATCGATGAAATTTATATGGGACCACTTCGTAGCTATACTGTACCCAACGCAAAAAGAATTTTCCAAATCGGTTCATAAATGACGGAGTTCTGAGGTAACAAATATAAAAAAAAATATAAATAAATAAATTATTTTTCAAAAAAAACTAAACCGACTTCAAAACCCAAATGGCACTCAAAAGTAAAAAATAAATTAATATAATTATCATAAGCGCTACCCACTCATATATTTGAAGTCGGTGCCAGCCAAGTGTAATAGGTAGCAGATAAATACTATGTATATAGTAAGTACTACTTGTAGGTAGTATATATCTACTACCTTTTACCTTTTGGCTGGCACCGACTTCAAATATATGAGTGGGTAGCGCTTATGATAATTATATTAATTTATTTTTTACTTTTGAGTGCCATTTGGGTTTTGAAGTCGGTTTAGTTTTTTTTGAAAAATAATTTATTTTACCCTTTTTAGTGAAAAACAAGTTTTAATTAAATTAAATCAAAAAGTTTTTAAAGACAAGCTTTTATGTTCTAGAAGCAACATCATGACGAAGTTAAAACCGGGCTATCACAATTAAATGCATGTACAAAAAAAAATCATGTCTGTCCTATTCTCTGTTGAGGAGTTCCCTCGCCGGAAGTCAATCCTGGGTGTATCTGCCATGTCATGATGGAATTTAGAACAGGCTATTATGGTTAAATCCATTTACGAAATGTTGTGTCTGTACTATTCACCGTTGAGGAGTTCCCTCACCGGAAGTCAACCCTGGGTGAAGTAGGTGAAGCAGTCGAATACAAACCTCCACCTTTAGAAAGTTGGTTACGAAAAAACCAAGAACCGACTTGAAGATTAAAACTTATATTTTTTGTTTTTGCTATTTTTTTCAAAAACTACTGAATGAATTTCGATAAAATTTATATGGGACCACCTTTGAAGTATTACCTACCAATCAAAAAAAGAATCATCGAAATCGATGCATAATTGGTGGAGTAATCGCGTAACAAACACACAAAAAAAAAAAAAAAAAAAAAAAAACATACCGTCGAATTGTAAACCTCCTCCTTTTTGAAGTCGGTTAAAAACAAATAAAAATAATACAATCGAATAGACAACGTCCTCCTTTTTGAAATCGGTTAAAAACAAAAATAGTTATGTCAATAAATTATGGGCTGGCGTATTGCTTACCATCAGGCAAACGACCAGCTCGTCTTTCATTCAGTTACATAAAAAAACCTAAATATATGTATCTCTAAATATCGTATGTCAAACAACTGACATTTATGTCAAACGCCATAAGGTTACATTAGAAAAGATAATATGGTCGTTAAGTTTTCTTAAATTTTCTAATGTTCCGCGCAACTTTCTTAAATTTTTTCTTGCCTATATCTATTGTGGCCTTTGACACGTATAACTGTATAATAACTGCTATTGTGTTAAAATATTGTTATGTCTTGTGACATGTATTTTATTATCACAAATAATTCAGTCACATTTTACATAAAATAAACGTACATGGGCGCGAGTCAAAAACTTAAAACTAAATAAGGCTCACACATAACTGCTATTTATTATGTGCCCATAACTAGGAATTGTATGTAGGAAGCCAGGAATTACCTTGACGTACAGACTGCCTAGATACGCAACCAATATTTGTGCTTTTATATAGTGTATGACTCAAAATAATTTCACTTATGTTTTCTATTCTTCTTTTTTATTTAACTGAGTGATGAGACGAGCAACGAGCGACGAGTTGTTCGCCTGATGGTAAGCGCCACGCCTGCTCATAACAATT
Source organism: Petrophora chlorosata (assembly GCA_951640565.1). Classification (NCBI taxonomy): domain Eukaryota; kingdom Metazoa; phylum Arthropoda; class Insecta; order Lepidoptera; family Geometridae; genus Petrophora; species Petrophora chlorosata. The sequence continues at coordinate 17,213,991 of OX621196.1, read as the reverse complement.
TCAGTGCCACCCATAACTTTAAATAGTATAAAAAAGCACTGCGTAGCAAAAGCGGCAAGAGCTTGAAATTAAAATATTTCATTGTAGTTAACTAAAAAAACTAAGAAAAATTACACAAAACAACCTAATGCATTTTTTTGTGCACGTACTTTGTGAATGCATGAACGAATAACTCTTTATTGGTAACACCACTTAATAATGAGTCAAAAAGGGCGGTCTTTTCGCTTAAAATGTGTGTAGTACAAAAGTATTAAATAAAGGATAATTTTTAACCGTTCACCAAAACTACTGATTGTGCACCAAATTTGGTAGGTTTTTAGCACTCAAACGTACAAGGGGCAGCCCTTGGCCCTTGGGCCACCCCAACGGTATAAGAGGCAGCCCTCAGTAGGTTAGGGTGCGGCGGTTAGGGTTTTATTGCTATCAAAAGTACTGCGTAGCACTTGCATAGCTTACCCCGAGACATCAGATCTTTTGAGTTTTCCTTTGCATCTATGCACAAACATTATGTCCCGCGTTGGGAATTGAACCCCTTAGTTTGCGAGTACTAAAACAACTTGCTTAACTATTATACTACAGAGGCTATCAGAGGTTTAATTAATTGCCATCTAAAACGAAGATTACACCTTGTTTATAGAGCGTTTTGCGCGTTATGATAAACTCTACTTTTGCAAATGTTACGGAACTATATTTTACTTACAGGTGAAGGAATGCACGCTTAGCTAATCAGGGCAGGCAGGAAGCCTGAAGGATTTTCGCAACAAAAAATATACTGCGTTAATTAAAGATTTTTATCTCAATGGTAGATCGCATGTTTGTGTCGTAGTTTCAAGTTCTTTCGTGCTCTGATACCTTTGGAAATTTGGGTCTAGACTGGGTTGTTTATTTTTTTGAAATCTTCAAAAGGTGGTAGGTAGGCGAGAGGCCGTCTGGGTGGATATCACCGCTTTGCCAGTTATTCATCCGCCTAGCAGTAGTGCGCAAGCATTACTATGTTCCGGTTGTGCATTGTATCCAGCGAAATTACTGGGCATTATGAGACTTAACAGTTAATTGTGAAAGTAGGTGACGAGGTGCAGCGCCGCGTAGGATTTTACAAAACAAAGTTCTGGGTGGTGCTGTCTCGTCATTCAGTTACATAAAAAAAAACTTGTGTGTTTAAGAGGTGTGCAAATAACATCGCCCTCAGATTACCATCATCTATCATGAGGATTACCATCACCATCATCATCATGAACAAATTGAACTTTTATTAAAACGGCAAGAAGATCGAGTGTTGATTCGTTTTGTAAATTCTTTTGTTTTTTATTGTATCGTACAGAAGTGGCAGGTTGCCGGGACGAAATGTAAGCAAAAAAAAATCCAAACTAAATTTTCCGATAAATATTTATCCATGTTTTACCAAATAGGATGTAAACTTCATTTATTACGTTCGAAATGTGCTGAAAAAAAGAATAAAGTTTTTATTTTCAGCCTTGGATAACGCTGTCTTGTCTCTAATTTAATGTTTGTAATAGCATTCATCTATCTATCTAAGTATCTTAGCTTGAAGCTTGAACAAGTTAGTAAACACTTGTTCAATCTTTAAGCTAAGCCTATGTGAACTTGTTGCATTAATTTAACTGCTCACAAATTCAATTATCGTACCTACGACTAATTTTTAAAAGAATTTACGATCATAGAAATAGAAATTAAAAAAATCAAATTAAATTATTATAGAAATTACTTCAGGCCTATTCATTATGTAAACAATTATACGGGGCGCCATCTATACCCACACTTGTGTACAACAAACATAACCGAATCAGATATTATACAAGTGTCTCTCGTCTTAGAAAGTAGGTATAGTGCGGCCTGATGGCGATATACTTACCGTAGTTCACGGAGCCGCCGTGAGAGGGCGACACTTTTGCTTTAATAGCCCAATAGGTCCATACTCGTTCTACGGGGGAAGGCCCGAGTCCCAGTAGTAGGAACGTAAAGGGCTGATGATGATGATGATGATCGCGAAGTAACTATTATCTAATCTATGGTATCGCAGAGTACTATGGGCTACTGATACAACAAACATCAAGATGGCAGTCAGTTGATAGACAAAGATAGACAGACGGGCCTCTTTGGTGTAGTGGTAGGGCAGGTTGGCTCAAACCTCATACATTCGGTGCTGGTAGCGGGTTCAGCGGAAAAGCGGAAGTATGTATTTCGTGTCTGGGTGTTGTGGAACCATGGTTCTAGTAGTTCCCGGTTCCCTAGATACAGGGAATCCTAGTTAGGGCCCAGGACCTATGTAAAAAAACGAGATATATTTGGGCAAGTCATCTTAATTTTAAACAATTATACATTTTATAAAAAAAACCGACTTCAACGTATCATCGAAGTCCAAGGTCAAATATCGATGACATTTATATAGGACCACTTCATAGCTATACTGAACCCAACGCAAAAAGTATTTTCCAAATCGTTTCATAAATATAACGTCCTTCTTCCGGGAGTTTACGCTTTGGATTCGCGGTGCAGACAGAGGACATCCAAATTGTCCGAAACCTGGTCGGAGTTATCCGACACAATCATAATGTGAGTGTAGCCTTTTATATTTAAAAACATTTGTGGAAATCAATCGCGAAAATATAGGGGATTATTATTCACATATATTAAATTATTTCCATTCATGAACAATCTTTTTAGTCATTAACACACTTCTTAAATATTTTTAAAACATTATAAAGTCATATAATTTGTTTTTAAATCAGTGTTTAATCACTCTCGGCCGTGTTTCTGACTTATAAATTAACATATGACATTTTCAAATCATATTCAACCTTATCTTTTAATTGATTGTTGTTAATAAAACATCAGTTTTATGAGTCATAAAAATTGTATGTATTAAACAATGGCGCCACACGAATCACAATATCTTAATTTTAGATTGAATCTAAAAATGATACAAATGAATAAAATTCATCAATAAATTAATAACATTAGCTAATTATTGTCGACTTGTTATTTTTATTAACGACTAGTTAACGACAGACGTTGTCTGATCTAACTTTAACTGACAGTTATGACAAGCGCCATAAGGTTACATTAGTAAAGTTAATATAGTCGTTAAATTTTCTAAAATTTACTAATGAGCGCCTCTCTTTCTATCGCATAGCTCTTATCTCTTCTGACGCGGCACGTGTAACGACGCGCGACCCGCCGTCGGTGTCCGGCTATGTACTCGTAGCTTCGTACCTACAGTGCGGAGTGCGCTAGGCCTGATATAACTTAACAAATAAAAATCTCATTTGGACTGTCCCAAACTTGCAAAAGTTGCGAAACCTAATCATCAATAAGTAATTTAAGTTATTGCACACATTGTTGAGTTTAGTAACCTAGAATGTGATAAATTATGTTTTATTTTGTTCGTTTTTTGTCTACGTATACGTAAGTGTATGTGGCAGTCGCCTTTCACGAGAATAGTGTTGTGAGAGATACGGACCAAGTAATTAAGTATCGGTTACGAATACGGACATTTTTTTATTCGGTCTATTCGGACCTCAGATAAAGTATCCTCGAGAATTCGGAAGTAGTCATAGAAACCCGTTTTTCATTAGATTTTTTTTTTATTTGGAACATAGTTTGTGAATCAGCTAAAATCATAGTAGTAATAATAAAAAAAATGTAGGTAAACATTTATTTCTATTATTTTAAATTGCTTCAAAGAATTGTTTTTCTGTTGTCTGTACAGTAGTGTACAGTAGTGTATAATAGATAAGTATTTTCATAATAAAATTATGACTGGGGAAGATCATTAACGTAAAGGTGTGGGCTTGTTATTCCACCAAAAAGATGAATTTTTCAAACTGCTGTAGGTACAACAATTATATTATTACTGACAAACAATATAATCAAATTATTATTGTCTTCATCGGAAGAAACTATAGTTCTAGAACAGTGATAGTTACGTTATTTTAATATTTATTTTGGTGTTGCTTAACTGTGCTTGTTTTTATTGTCATTAAAATTATTAATTTAAAGAATATTTATTAATTTATTGTGATCTATATTGGTTAAATAAATATATTTGAGTAAACTGACAGGCAAGGGACCTTGCCTGTCAGTTTCGGGATAAAAGAAATGTAATCTTGGTTTTGAAATTTTTATTATAATTATAATAAAAAGTAGGTTAGGGAGTAAGAAGGATAGGGCTATAGTACATCCAGACGTAGGCAGTGAAAATATATCTGATAGTCCTTTATAACATTGTACATACGATATTTTTTACATATTTTTGACTCCAGTGACCGCAATTGAATTGTATTGAAAGTTTTGGTCAGTTTTAAATTTGAGACTAGCATGTCGTTCGCCTGATGGTAAGCATAAGCGCCATAGCAATTGCAGTGCCACTCAGAGCTTTTAATACAATAATAACTATAAATTAAAAAAATAAAAACTTCTGTCACAATAAAACATTTTTTTTTACGCTTAATAGATCCATGTTTGGCCACTATCTCGCCTGATGTGAAGCGATGATGTGGCCTAAGATGAAGCACATAGATCTAGAAAGAGACGGCAGTTGTGCGGCTGCTCAGACCCGTCTCACCAATGGTTCACCGAACATCATCCCGAAACACGACTAGGTCGCTTAACGGCATGGCTTTGTTCGGTGGGTGGTATTACAACCACGGCCAGTGCCTACCACTCCAAAGCGCGTAAGCGGGTTTCATTACGATGTTTTCCTTCACCGTTTTTAGAGCGTGCGTGCAAAATCTGCACTTAACTATAAGTCATTGGTGCAGGGCCGAGTCGAGATTCGAACCCAGGTGCGTCGGATCGACAGGCACACGAGTTCCCGCTGAGCCACACTCGCTTTTGAACTCACTCGCTTGAACGCACTTGAACGACGTCCCTAATATTTCTTGTTATGTAGAGTAGGTACATACCATGTAGCTCTCAGTAGCGGATGTAAAGACGTTGATCGATAGCATCCAGTACTAAATAAATAAAGATAAACTTATATGGACGGATGATATTTAAACTTCATATTAATAATATTATTATAGAAGTTATTATTATATAAGAACATCACCGTCTTTTGTCGTTTCACAAATCCTCTCCATCCAAAGGTTGTCTGGAAGAGATCGCTTATTAGCGATAAGACCGCCCATAGTACGAATCAAATTTTTAAGTTCTATTTTTATTTGTTCTTGTTATGTTTTTGGTGTACAATAAAGCGTTATCAATCAATCAATGAATAATGTATAAGCTGGGACTATAAAAAGGGGATTGTAAAAAATAATGAATAAACAATTAAACACATCTTAGATCCTAGAAAATCAATTTATTTATACAAATTTTACACACAAATCGATCTATTGTTATTATTCTCAATTTTGAACTTACATACAGTATAATTTGTAGTGGTAATATATATTATAACTTTTATGGAATTATGTAAGTGAGCAAGTCGTGCACCTGATGGTAAGCACCACGCCTGCCCATAGCCTTTGCAGGGCCACCCAGAATTTTTAATACCATGGAAAGCACTGCAAAGCATGGCATTCGCTCATCATCCCGAGACATCCGATATTAAGTCTCACATAATCTCAGTAACTATAAACTTACATATATTCATAATAAGAATAAACACATAATATGCACTATAAAATTTTATATATGTTTTAATCTCTATAATCTATAAGAGCTCTACTAACAACAAGTTTACACCGTTAAATTATATTTTATTAATCACACTAGGTTAAAAAACTAGTGGTAAATGTATTTTATTTAACACGCTAATAAATACAGGCTGATTACTTATTACAATACTAGTTTAATATTTGCAATAAACTTATGAAAGCTTATAAATTGGTAGAAGTGACGCCCACATTGCAAACAGGTTCAACAAGATTATTGGCAAACAACGTCTAGTCCATCTCAATACTATATTTAGCGGACGCAACATGGATCAATAAAAATGATTAAACATTTCGTCACTTGATCGAATAACTGCATTGGATTTGAATAAAAAGATACCTAACCTTGGATTTTGTATCGCCAACATCTCTCGCGATGTCAGGGTGGAAAAGATGGGGGAGTTTGTGGTCCGTCAGGCGCGTCGTATGTACGACCGCGCGGATAGCGTACCACACCCCTACTTGCACGACATCGCACCCCTCCACGTGAGACCCCTCAACAAACTCCAGAAACGCGCCCTTTTTTATTGTTTTTTCAAATGTCGCTGCATTACCCTTCTGCCACACCAGTGGCAGAAGGGCAAGCAGCGACATTTGTTGAACTAGAGTGTGTAGGGCTTGATCCCACTAAAACCCCCCGTGAGCAGTCCTCTGCCGAGGTGGGGCGAGATGGGGCCGCGCTAGCATTCACCATCTCGCCCCGCCATATTCTCCCGCCGCCAGAAGAAGACGAAGAGGGCAGAGATGATAGTGACAACCGAACAAAAAAGTAGTCCAAGAGAGGCGCACCGACTAGCGGAGCAGCCACCAGCGGCCTGCCAATTCTCCGGGATTAGAAGCCCCCGTGCGTTTACGCCTGGGTAGAGGGGACCACTCCAAGACCCACCCTTACCACCCCCCAGGGGGAGGTGAAAGATCAACTGACTGACTTATTGACTTGTATAAGTAGTCAATCAGTATTTGTGACTGACTCTTGGAATGGAGAAGACAGAAGAGCAAGAAGAATTATTATTACTTGATTTCTTGACCGAAAAGTTCCAGAGTATCTTGGAGAATCGCCGAGCAAATACAAATGACATCGAGGTAGCGGGTTCAATTCCCAGGACCGGACAAATGTGTGAGCACAGAAAAAACAAAATTCTTTCGCGTCTGTGTGTTGTGGAAGGTCCTTATTCCTGGATCTATAAATGTGATAGTAGATAGAAAAAGGACCGTCAAAGGAATAAACCAAAATAAATAGTAACCAAGTGAAGGCAGGATGCTGTATACGCGAATAAAAGCGTGTCCTCGTGAGGATACTAAGAGTTATGCGGCATAATACTGCAAAACCGTACCGTGGATTTCCGAAGCGCTGGTAGTGTCAGTTTTAGCATTTATTTTCTGGGCCCGGACTTTTATTTGAGCATGGGAAAGAAATGGGTTACCTTTTTCTTCAAAATCATGATATCTTAAGTTACAATTCTTAATGCATTTTTCATTGATTCGTATTATGTGTAATATGACGTTTTAAAGTGCTTTTTTTAATAAATATCGTTTGACTTTGACTTTTACCTTTATTTACCTTGGTGACTTACCCATGTAATAAAAACTCATAATGCAATAGGTTATAAACTTAAATTTTATAGCATTCAGCAGGGAATTAGAAATAGCAATAATGAGTAGTAATTTAGATACTTGTTAATTATTATCTCAGATAACATTAGCAGCCCATTACTTCGGAGTGTTGATCACGCCTCTAACACGGATTCTTATCGTAAACAAGGTAAAACTAAGCAAAACGGTCAGAATAAAAAATGATGAAAAAAGATTTTATATATAGTTAAGTGCAGATTTTGCACGCTCGCTCTAAAACGGTGAAGGAAAACATCGTGATGAAACCAGCTTACGCGCTTTGGAGTGGTAGGCTCTGGCCGTGGTTGTAATACCACCCACCAAACAAAGCCATGCCGTCAAGCGACCTAGTCGTGTTTCGGGATGATGTCCGGTGAACCATCGGGGAGACGGGTATGAGCAGCCGCTCAACTGCCGTCTCTCTCTAGATCTATGTGCTTCATCTTAGGCCACATCATCGCTTCACATCAGGCGAGATAGTAGCCAAACATAGATCAATTAAGTGTAAAAAAACTGTTCAGTAGTTTTTGTCATTGAGTAACAAACGTCTATTCATACATACATCCATTCTCACAACATTTCTCCTTTATAATATTTGTAGGATAGTCGTAAAAGATACGTCCATATTAAGGTCTTAACAAAGAAAGTAATACCCTCCTCTCAGCTTTAAGCTAACTGCTAAGTAACCGTAGTACTCGTATCGACGGTTTAACGTGCCCTCCGAATCACAGCTCAGATTTAATTACCACACAAAAGGTCACCCATCTAAATGGTGACCGCAGCGAACGTTAACATAGCAGATCTGTTACGAACGGCTAGTCAAACATCTGGGGCGAACGCTACGAGCGCTACGTCCAATAAATTTGTATCATTTAAATCAAATCAAAATCTCTTTAGGTATTCAGTTTTGGCATCACAGACGCACTTATGAACGTTAAATTATTCAGCATGACTCTACCACCGTATCAGAAAAAGAACCACTACTCAGAAGACACGGCAAGAAACTGAGGGGCATTCACAAATATTATTAAAGTTGATTCATCAAAAAAGGAAGAAAACCATCAATTTTGAAATACAATATTGCAGTCAAAAGCTGAAGGCATTTTGGCCAACTGTTGCTTATTAGACTGATTTTTTCTTCTTGCAGTGAGCCTTCACTTTCAAAAATTTGATATGGAACTATCAAATTTAGTCAAGGCATTTGAAAGTTAGTAAAGCTAGAATGTAACTTAGACTTTGACATTTGTTAAGTTACGTAACTTGAAACAATGTTAAATTTAAATTTATTGTCTTAGGTAAGCTAAAGGCTACTTTGCATAAACAACTATTGTTCTCAAGACTTCCGTATTGAGGTATTTAAATCTAGTCATTTAATAATTGTTAAGCACGTCGGCATAAATTAGTTTGTACTAATGTTGGATTAATTAGCATTCGCAGCAATAATAAGCTGCTAAATATATAGTAGCATTAATCTAATTAATTGTAGTTGATGAATTCGATTTATGCTAAAATTCATTTTTCAGAATCAGAATCTGAATCAGAAATCTTTATTGTAAAATTAAATTATTGTATAACTGTGTAGGTACATAAAAATAGGTCTTAAATATTAATTTATTTATTTTAATTCAATTAAAACGAACAATCCAAATACATTAATTACAAATATTACAGATACATACAAGAACAAGTAACAAATACATAAACAAAAATAGACAAATAACTATTTACTGCCATCCATCCGCAAACATCACATTTAGGATTGGCGCGCAGAAGAGCGTTGAGGGCGAGGAGGGAGCACCGTATGGGCGAGTTAGCTCGCGCCACTGTACGACACGATCGATTAGCACGCGTCATACGGCAGCACGCGTGAACCTTCATTCCCGCACGAATGCGAAATGCGGTGGCCTGCTAATACTAATGCTGTTGGGACTGCGAGTCTGCGCGATTTTTAAGGCAGTTTTTTTAATTATGGAATTCCGCGAAATTTCGTATTAGCAATTAACAGCACAATAGCATTTAGCATGCAACTGAACAATATTTTGCAAATAATGAAAAATAGCAATTCCATTACTAGTTTGTACAAAAAAGTTTTCACTATGTTTAATTTAAAAGGCACTACAATACATAATATACTCGTAATAGAAGTTACGAAATTATGAAAATACCTAGCGCCTCGCGTTTGCATTGGTATAAATATGATAGTGAAAATTGTATCAAAATCCATTGAGTAATTTAGAAGTATTTAGCGAATAACATAGGAGTATTGACCGCTGACCTACTGCAAACGGTAGTTTTGGCGTGGTACATGAAAAACAAGTTCATTTTACAGTAATCAGCATAACAACAGGCGGTCATATCGCTCAAAGCGATATCTTCCTGACAACCTTTGAACAGAAAGGCCTAATATCATATGGAAAGACGATAGCTTTTCCAAATTACTACAGATAAAATTATAAATAGAATACATACAGTATAATATATGAAAGGGAAAAAATATAATGACCATAGAAATAATCCTTGAGATCCCATACACTTCTATCCAAAAATTGTATCAGGCGGTATATCAAATTTAGTTAATGACCACCAAATCAAATTGCCGCACCTCACTGTTCCGTCAAAGAAAACTAACTATACTTATGGTCCAACTCGCTCTTATCACTGGTTGACACAGAGTGTATATAAAAAGCGCGGAGCCAGAAGCTCACGAAGGAGGTCCTGAATGAAGCGAGCCTACGAGGCCGAGTGGAGCGAAGGGGGGAGGTGGCGAGCAAGGCGAGCCGGCGACTTCCGCAGCGGAGCGAAGGTCTAGTAGGGGAAGCAACATGAAGAGGTGACGAGACTTCTGGTAGAGCCTACTTTGGTACTCAATTACTATTTTTGGTGATCACACACTATTTTTTGGTAATTATATTTATTTCATCATTTACTATTTTTGGCAATATAAAGTATTTTTTTGCCGTTATATTTTACTAGATCTGGTGATTAATTAAACACAAGCCTTTATGAAATACCTATAGCAACAATCTTAATAGTACACAGATAGAACTACAATTTCATAGCAATTTTTTTTTCCAACATCCTGGGTCTGCTTTTGACCACAATCTCACCTGATGGGAAGTGACGATGCGGTCGAAAATGTAGCACGCTTACCCAGTAGATACTTGTTCACTCTATATTTGAACACACCCAAATTGTATTTATGTGGAAATACAGACGACGGCAAGGCATTCCACTCCTTTGACGTTCGCACTAAAAAGGATGACCCAAAACGTTTAGTACGAACAGAAGGAACTTCTACCATGCAATTATGCATCACCTGCGTGATGTATGTTGTGTCGAATGCAAACTTTATAGTCTACTGCGCACACGCAAGGGAATCCTGGGGTTTATTACACTCTCATTTGTTAGAATTAACTACGACTACTGAATTACGCGATTCATTAAAAATATCAGTAGTTTATCATGAGTTGTGTGCATGAATAGAGTCATACATGATGATACATGTTCACTACTAGCGTTTACGATTATAATCACTCATAATGATGAGACTAGCATGTCGTTCGCCTGATGGTAAGCGCCATAACAATTGCAGTGCCACCCAGAGCTTTTAATACAATAATAACTATAAATTAAAAAATTAAAAACTTCCGTCACAATAAAACATATTTATACGCTTAATAGATCTATGTTTGGCCGCGATCTCGCCTGATGTGAATGATGTGGCCTAAGATGGAGCACATAGATCTAGAGAGAGACGGCAGTTGAGCGGCTGCTCAGACCCGTCTTCCCGTTGGTTCACCAAACATCATCCCGAAACACGACTAGGTCGCTTGACGACATGGCTTTGTTCGGTGGGTGGTATTACAACCACGGCCAGAGCCTACCACTCCAAAGCGCGTAAGTGGGTTTAATCACGATGTTTTCCTTCACCGTTTTAGAGCGAGCGCGCAAAATCTGCACATAACTATAAGTCATTGGTGCATGTCTACGAGTCACCGCTAGAAAATCTGCTTTGAAATAATAAAAAAAACCCGCATCCAAATCGGTTCACCCGTGGTGCCACAGATAGATACACATAGTGGTCAAACCTATAACACCACTTCTTTTTGCGTCGAGGTTTAAAAACACTGCATAGCACTGCAAATGCGATTAAAAGGTACTAGTTACGGCGAGAGACATAATAAAATGTAATAATGCAATTACGAACGTAAAGACAATTCGAGATATTATTTTTATTACTATTGTAGTGTTACATATCATCTTCATTCATTTCTCATGACTCATCAAACCTATTTCTTATTTATTTCTAATGGACGTACTTTTATTGCCTTGAGGAAAAAGAAAACAGAATTCAAAATTTGATGAACTGACAGAGAATGAAAAAAAGAGGAAAACCAGGACTGGAACTGGAGCTTGGAGAGAGAAAGGTTCTTTCACGATTTGTTAAAGGTGGAAAACCATATTATTTTTGTGGCTCCGTTGTTGTGAGGTATCACAAGTTGGTGGCCCGAACAAAGGCCCACTCACCGCCGTCGAACGTCCCCTGGATTGGGAGAAGGACAAACCCAGGACAAACTTCCAGTTTCTCGGGAGAAGGACAAACCCAGGACAAAGTTCTACGTTCTCATTTACCCTCTTCGACAGGCAGAAGAAGCCTATCGTCAAGGACAAAGTACTACGTTATCATTTACCCTCTTCGACAGGCAGAAGAAGCCTATCGACAAAGTATACGTTCTCATTTCCCTCTATCGACAATTTTCATTACCCAGAAGATCTTTTCCTCAGCAGCACTGTTTTATATACTGTATTAAAAGTATCACCAAATTAACATAAATTTTATTACAGCTTCCCAGTCCCTCCCTCTCTCCCAGAAGGGTACTGTACGTGCGGAGGTCATAGGTAGAGCTAGCCGGGGGACCTCCGTAACGTTACACTATGTAGCAATTTATTGTGTACAACTTCGGCGAAGGTTACGTATATTTATCGAAAACTTATAGTTTTGTTTCACAACGTGGGACTTTTAGACGCAGAATTGTAGATCAAGATACAAGGTCAATGTTTAGATTAATATAAATAATATAAATTAAATGAATTGTTCGCGATTTAAATATTTATAGAAGTGTTAAACTGTTAAGCAGTTTGTTAGGTACAGTCGACGAGAAAACTTGATGAATAATATTATTTAGACTCTAAATAATACGTCTAAATGAGTCATTCAGTATCTAATGATCATGTTTATAGGAGAAATTTGGTTGCTCGAGCAGCTGGCTCGGTAGCCCAGCGGTTAAGGCGTCGGGACGGTATTTCGAAGACGCTGGTTGGATCCCGAGAAACATCATTTGTCTTTGTCCTAATTGTCCTAAATGTAATACAGCTACGTTTTTTCAATTTTTATTGAGCACGAGACGAACAGTTCGTTCGCCTGATGGCAAGCGCCACGCCTGCCCATAACAACTGCAGTGCTACTCAAAACTTTTAATACTATAAAAAGCACTGCCTAGCACTGCATTGCGCTCATCACACAGTAATGCTCGCGTACTACTGCTTGGTGGCAGAATAACTGGCAAAGCGGTGGCACCTACCCAGACGGGCTCCCGCACACGAGAGACCTACCACAAGTAACTCTACTGTTTCACTAGATTGAATTGTGTCTACTTCAAGTACAGCCACAGAATAAATAAAAGATCATGCTGCTCTACTGCCCGTCGGTTTTGCTCTACATATGCACGTCTTGGACATCAACGCCATTGCCTAACCGCGTCGCCGTGAAGGTAAATGTTAAGTAACGCATTAAACGGGTGACGAGATTCGATTGATACGGATTGATAGATTGACTAGGTTACACGGAAGGAGGATGGCTCTGTCTGATCAGGAATTTAACGCTCTCCGGTAAAATAATATCTTTAGAAACTGAAACACAATGAAAATATATAGTATAATCCCGCTGAATATTATGTAGGTTGTTGTTAGAATAATATAATATGTATGGGGGTTGATAGTAAATGTAAAATTAATTAAAATGGGCACGGGCCTTCTCTCATAGAGCCCAGTGGGATTCGAATTCGGAACCGTCGGATTGAAAGTCGCACGTGCTTCCACTGAGTCACACTAGCTCTTATCACTCTCGCGATATAGTTAATAGCTCATAACTTGCAATGCAAAGAAGAATAGACGGTGGTGCAAAGTAAATATTTAATTTACCTTAAATATAATTAACACAATTAACTTTTACGCACTACTTCCACTAAATCTTCATGATAACGTTAATATAGTGACGTGCCAAAACCAGTATATACTCGTAGTTATGCATCTACACAATTATGACTCTCTAGGTATTCAGCCAAAAAGTAGGTATCTATCTATCGCGTGAGAACACGGCCAATAATCTATTCTCGATGTCCATTACCAGAACAATGCCGATTCACGACCGATGCGAATACCGGACCCGATGTTGGCAAACCAACGTGCGTCGCGAGAATCATACGCGAAATGCAGTAAGGATTTATAAATTTACATCAATTTTCGAAAAGGATTGTATGGGATCGAGCCCTTGCTTCTGTAGCTCATTACGATGACGAGTGTGATACTTAAACCGGTGACAATATTAATTAGTATTTTCTTTTTTTTTTGTTATTCTGTATGTTAAATACGTTTCGTACAGAAACAATGTGACAATCGTTGGTAAGCCAAACTGATAAATTATTTATCGTAATATATGTATCTGTTAATCATATCATATCTATCATATCACACATAGTATAAAACAAAGTCGCTTTCTGTGTCCCTATATCCCTATGTATGCTTAAATCTTTAAAACTACGCAACGGATTTTGATGCGGTTTTTTTATAGATAGAGTGATTGAAGAGGAAGGTTTATATGTATAATAACCGTGCGAAGCCGGGGCGGGTCGTTAGTCTGTTTGATATAATATAATTATATATAATATTTATCGCATTTTATATTCATGTATTATTTTGTTTGTATTTATTATTATGTCTATAATACATATATATTATTATATTTTTAAAGTTTGTTTTTTCGACATTATAACTTTTATATTAATTACTTCATACACCAACTGTTCGCAAATTTTTACCATTTTGTTCCTGTACATACAAAGGTTGCCTGTAAGAAATTGCACATAGCGATAAGGCCGCCCATTGGTCTAACTAAATTTGTAACTGTTAACTTCTGTTACCTGCCAAATGAAAAAAAAACAAGAATCCGTAATAGATTAAAACGGTAAGAACCACGGATTTAAAATGCATTGTCATCGAGTTGTGAGCTACCTTGAAAGTTTCAGCCGGAAACAACTCGGGAAGTGCTCGAAATTTGAGTTGCAAGAATCCAGCCGTAACGTCAGACAGACAGACAAGAAAGTGACTTAACAAAAACGTGGTAATATACCACACCGATGATACCTATCAATTACGAGTACGGGCTCCAAAGGTGCTCCATACCCTTAGGCTGCCCGTCCACAGCAGACAATCGTTACCCGGATATTGCAACGCACACGTCCTACAAAAAGTGACAAAATAAGTGTCAAATGACGGAGAAAAAAATCGGACCTACTATCGGACCTACAAAAAGTCTGACATCGGCGGACAAATGCACCTTTGCCTCTTTACACCTTCAATTTATTTTTCTTATTTTGGTATTTCATTTTCATTTTCAATTGTTACTTACCTTTGTAAACCTTTGTTGGCTCTTCTTCTATGTTTGCTCGTCGTTTGATAATATTAGACTTACCTGTAACAATAAAAAATACATATTAGAACAAGCTAAAGCTAAAAACTAAAACCCGACTACGACACACAAGTTTGTAAGTGAGTGTAAAAACCCACGGGGTTCCTAAATGAAGAAATGTTTGCATACAGCAAATATTGGGTATAAAACGCTAATGTTCCGTGAGTGAGAAGGCCCGGTATGCACTGTCAAATGTTTGTAAAGTCTTTGTGTGAAAGATATGGATTTCAGCGATAAGACTGCCCATTCTTTTTGCTGTACCTATGTAGAGACAAAAAACTTTTTGTTTATTTTGGTGTAGTTGGCATAACTAAATGTATTTAGAGTGTGAAATTATTCATTTTGTAGATTAAAATGGTTAAGCCAATTCTGAATTTTAACAATACATACAATTGAAACCGAAGCCTGCGCTTGGGCTGAAACCCAAGCGCAGGTATTTTAATATTTAAATTTAATAACGTACTTTTTAGAGTAAAATAACTGTATTAAAATATTTATATAGCTTAGTGGCGATACTAGCAGGTAGTCGCCTGATGGTAACAGTTGCAACACCACCCACAACTTTGTTTTGTAAAATTCTGCGCGGTACTGCGCTGCGCTCGTCGTCCTGAGTATGACGAAATCAAATTTGTTTTGATGAATCTTAGCAAACGACCACCAAATCTTAGCAAATGACCACCAAATCTTACCGTGCAAGTAAACGCTCTATTAAGTACTACCTCATCATCATCATCATCATCATCCACAGTCCTTTACATCTCACTGCTGGGTATAGGCCTCTCTTATGTCATGCTATTCGCCTCGACTCTGCGCCATTTGTGTCCAGGTTCCACCCGCTATTACTACCTAGGAATATTTTTTTTTTTACTTTTACTTACTACGTAGGAGTGGGGTGCAAATCCGAATTGCCGCACCTCACTCTTCCGCATTCCAACTCGCTCTTACCCCTAGAGTAAGAGCGCGGAGCTCGCTAAGGAGCCGGCGACTTCCGCAGCGGAGCGAAGGTCAAGTAGGGGAAGCGACATGAAAGAGTGATAAGCGAGACTTCTGGTGGAGCCTACTTGACACCCGTGGTGTTTGCGTATAATTTGGAGTTGGTTGCTAAGTAGGATCGCAAGTTGTAAAATTTTTGGTTCTAATTTCACGCTAAATGGGGATTTATATATATAATGTAGATAAATAGAGTACCCGCGCAAAGCCGGGGCCACTAGCATATCTATAAATATAAAAAAAATGTCACTACTAGAACAAACGTATTAAACAAGAACGCATCAGGGGTACCTTACAAGTGTCACAACTGTTAATTATTCTGGGGTATATTTCGTGCAATTATTCGTGTATTTTAATAAGTGACTCACGCAACAAGTATCCGGTTACAAAACAAACGTATTCACATAATCCTAATAAAAATAAAACAATATGAGAGGGCCACAGAATAAATGATAGTGTAGAGAACAGAAAGGACCTTGGGCGAATGACAGACCGACACACAAAAACGGTTTGGAGCGAGCGACGGTTTGCGAAATAACATGAGCGGTGTTCTTCGAGATTGCGATGCAGTTGCGATATTAAAACGCAGCGTTTTAGACGCACACTGGAATAGCGGGAATTTATACGTACAGTTATTAAACAATAAAAAAGTAAACGTTTATAAAGTGTGACGTGTTAATAAATCGCCTTTTGTGAATTTTTAAGGAAACATGTCCTTTTTGAAATGAATAGTAACATGACAATACAATTGATCATTACACATATACATATCTGCAAGGTTTTAGAGATTTTTCATGAGAATAATGAATGTTCAATGTCAATAGTATTTGCATAAGCTTTGCAGTTGTTAAAAAGATCTCAAAGGTTACTTAAAAAACAAACAAAAGACAGTGCAGCTGTTAAAACAATCACATATTCAAAACAATGACATAAAGTCTACTACGTACCTACACGTACAGATGTAGATTCATTGCTAATTAAAATGATGTTAGATTAACAAAAAACTGTAATAATATTTCTATGTAACCCTGTTAACCCTGTTAGTTACATAGCGAGTGTGGCTCAGTGGGAAAACGTGCGACTTTCGATCTGACGCACCCGAGTTCCAATCCCGCTGGCCCCACACCAGTGACTTTCTTATGTTACGTGCGAATCTAACACTCGCTCTAAAAACGGTGAAGGAAAATATCGTGAGGAAACCAGCATGTCCTAGAATTCACCACATAAATTTAAGACATTTGACATCCACCAACTCGCACTGGGCCTGCGTGGCGCATTATGATCCATACTCACTCTGTGAGAGAAGGCTCTTGTCCCAGCAGTGGGAACGTAATGGGCTGATGATGATGATGAAACCCTGTTTTACATGAAATTATTTTTTTGCATTATGTTTTTGAAACCAATTTTTAATCGCGAGCGTTTACTATCGCAAGTGCAAAAGTCTTAGCACAATCACAATTGCGAAAACTTTGGCTATCGATAGAAAATGAACTACATCAAATTGACTATAGAGGTACTTACTGTCTATTAGGTGCCTTAATGTAATCTATAACTATGATTTTATTATAAACTTTTGCCGCGGCGCTGCTTGCATGTTTGAAATTTAAAGTTTTAAAATATTAGATTAAAATCAAACTCTACTTCAGTTTTTTTATAGCAAATCTATAATTTAATAAACAAAAATGATTACGTGGTTTTCATACCCTATCTGAGACAAATAGACATAGAAACAGATATAGATTGGTGACTAGCGTAGCTCAATTGGGCAGAGCATTTCCCGCGCTGAAGGAAGATTATGATGCGGGTTCAAGTCTCAGCTGATCATCGTATATTTTCTTTCCAAAAAACCTGTGTTATTGTATATTACTTTAATTTGGTATACAATAAAGAGTTTTTCTATTCTATTCTATATTATATATATATATATATATATATATATATATATATATATATATGTATCTTTATGTAACTGAATGACGAGACGAGCTGGTCATTTGCCTGATGATAAGCAATACGTCAGCCCATAACAATGACAGCACCACCCAGAACTTTGTTTTGCAAAATCCGGCGCGGCGCTGCACTGCGCTCGTATATATAAGTAGAATAACAAGATCTATACGTATTGTACGGTATTATGTATGTTTTATTATTATGTATATGTTTATGTTTAGAGTTTGACCGGTAGCAACAGATTTGAAAACAATACCAGACATGTTATAAATTTATGGATTATTTATGGGTTGATTAGAATAATAATGTAAATATTGCGAATACTTTAAAGGTTGGACAGAAGTTAAAGGTGCGTATTGACCGATGCCGGAGCATGTGCTTTTGTCCATATAATTGTAACGGAGAACATTCGTATGTGTAAGGCGCATCACACACTAAGGGCTCAAAGTGTATGTGTGATGCAGTGCAGTTCGAACTGTGTTTGCTTAAAACTTGTTGTAAAATTTACTTATTTGTGTATTATCTTTTTGCGAACTTTCATTGATTTTTCAGTATAATCGTAAAATGTATCTAACTGTTCGTGATGTCACGGTCATAAGTTTCGACTGAAAATCAGTACTAATGTATTTATTATCTTAGTTTTAAGCTAAGTCAGAACCTTTTCCATTCCATTTTAATTATATTATGTAGATAGATAGATAACGCTTTATTGTTACACAACAACAATAAATAAATTACAAAACAATACTTAAAGCTAAAGTGTTACAATGGGCGGCCTTATCGCTTATAGCGATCTCTTTCAGACAACCTTTGGATGGAGAGGACTCAAAGAAACTATTTGGGACGGTGGTGTTGTGTATAAACAAAGTAACCAGTATGAGCATAAAATAATAATATCTTATACAATCTATATAATCGTAATATAATATGTATTTATTGTGTATGTATTATATATTATCTTTTTCTATCATACACGATACAGTATTATTTGTTATGTATAGTATAGTTATATATTATAATATAGTTATATATAATATTATATTATATAATAATGTAATATTGTATATTATAATAGTTTTATATTGTTATATAGTTATATATATAGTATAGTTATATATATATATATATAGTTTAATGTAATATTGCATGTATGTCAGGTATAAATGTTTTTATCTTTCTTTTTAAATGTGTAAAATTAGGCTCAACGCACGTGTTTCTGCAATATTCGTAGTTTAATCTTTGTTCGACTGTAATGCTCGTCTCAATGTCACTTATATAATGCTCGTTTCCGCTCGTTAAAAATCATGGCCCCTAAGTCCCGGTCAGTACTCACCTTTATGTTACAAGGAGACATTGTAACATACGGAAAATTATTTCGTGCAACACTTTCGTAATTTTTCTTAATGAGTTGAGAAACAGACCGTTTTAATTTAAATGTAGTTATTATAATGAGGCAAAGAGGTAATGATGTTCTAGATTATTTATTATATTCATAGTGATAGTTTGTAATAGAAGACTGGCACGATTCGGTAGGTTATAAATCTTAATCAATTAACTTTTTTTGTTGGTAATATAATATTGTTGGAAGTAATTGAGTATGGTATTGAGGAATACGTAATGGTAAAACTTCAATATACAGCGTATTTCCGGTGCTTTTACTTGTTTTGTTGCAAATGGTTTTTAATTAAATGGTTTTTCATACAAAATTATCTCAATTAAAAGTATCCACATCCGATTTTGTAAAAAACTAATATACAAAAATTAATCTGCAGGAATATTCATTAAATTTATTTTTTTAATTACCTACATTACCAAGAAAATTTCAGTGAATTAAAATTAAAAACCCCGACACAAAAAAACCGCATCCAAATCGGTTCACCTGTTTAAGAGCTACGACGCCACATAGTGGTCATACTTATAACACCCTTCCTTTTTGCGTCGGGGGTTTAAAATAAGAAAAAAAACCAATTTAATGAATCTGTAGGAATAATTCCAAGTTCGATATTGGAGCACGATCGCCGCCGGCGTGACGTGCTCTTAAAGGTTATGAGATGGAGTGATAGTTTGTCATTGTTGGTTTTAAGAGTAGCCAAAAACCAAGATATTACCATTTTAGAAGCTCTTAAGCTTAAATGGGACTGCTCTGGTCACGACTATGGAACATACATCTCGAGACGTGCTGTTAGCTTGTCTTAAATTAAAGCATTACATTTTATGTAAGTAAAGCTTTTAACCGCCAACTACCTTGATGAAAGCTGGCTCGGTCGACAACAATGACAAAACAGGACACCTAGATTGAATAACACTATCAGAAATATATGTGGAAACCATTTCTGTTAAGTATTTATTCCTTACTAGCTGCACTCCGCGAATTCATCCGCGGTTTCTCGGGATAAAATGTGGTCCATGTGTTAATCCTGGGTTTACGCTATCTCCATTCCGAATTTTACTTAAATACTTTGAGCCGTTACAGCGTGAAGAATTAAGAAACACACTTACGAATATATATATACTATTCTATATTATTCTATATATAGATATATATATTATAAATATATATATAAACTTTCGCATTTTTTATAATATAAGTGTGATTACTATGTATTAACGTTACTTTTAGAATAAAAACAGTTATGCTAATTGTAAGAAATACTTTAAAACTAACTCACAGGTACAATGTTATCGGTAATGATTTATTTAATAACGGAATTTACGAATGCACGCAAAGCAATGAACTTATACGAATTTATGACCGACATGCGACATTTAAGTTTAAAATCATTACATTCGTCCTAGTTATTATCTACTGCACACTATCCTATTCAAAATCCTATTTAAAAATCCAAATCCTATTTAAAATGTTGTTTTCCTTACCCTATCGTTGTCTGGTAGAGATCGCTACTTAGCGATAAGACCGCCTATTGTACTTATTTATTATGTATTACCAACTGTAATTCTGTTTTCTTTTTTTTAAGTGCAATAAAGTGTTATCTATCTATCTATCTATCTATCTATGCGTGTACACTTAATATTATTACACGAAGTATAGGTTTTATATTTGTTTTCATTTTAAGTACCTACGTATCAATAAATAATTGTAATAGTTACGTCAATCAATCAATCAAAAAATATTTATTCAATTTTATCGTCACAGACGCACTTATGAACGTCAATTATTATAATGACTATCACCGTATCGGAAAAAGAACCACTACTCAGAAGATACGGCATAAAAGTGAGGGTAATATTTTGAAGCTTTTCTTACAATTAATTGGTTTTCTACAATTTTATGTCTCACACAATAAATAATAATTCTACGGTATCAGTTAATGTCCGAAATCTCAGGATGGCAAGCACAATGAAGTGCTACGCAGCACTTAGCACGGTATTAAAAGTTCTGGGTGGCACTGAAATTGTTATGGGCAAGCGTGACGCTTACCATTAGGCGAATGAATTGCTCGTCTCATTGCATAAAAACCTGTGTATGACCAGAACAAAGGCGAGCATGACAAAAAAAAGAACCTTAAAAACATTTGTAGTCACAGGAAGAGCTGATCAATAAACAGATATTACAAAATAACAGACATAACAAACAGTAATTCTTATATGCTACCTTGACCTCACTGCTGTGGGAGCGACATAATACTGTAATACGTAGTATGTTATTATGACTACTGAACCGTCACAGCCTTAGTCCAGACGGAAAGCGAACACACAATATTATACCATGTTTTTACGTATGCAAAGGAACAATATTAAATTATTGATTTATATAAAGAAAGAAAAAAACATTTATTCGAAAACCATAAAAATATATGAAATAGACACACGTAAGATAAAAATACAAAGACAGAGAAAGAAAATAACAAAACAAGACAATATACACTCGAGAGCAATGAATCCGGGTCACTTAAAGAATGTTAAAAATCTCGGAAACTAAAAATGATAGGTTAATGCAATAAATTGTATTTAATAGACAATGTAATACTCCTTAAATGAAAGTAAAAAAAATATGAGTCACCATACATTTTATTAACACAAAATTACATAAAGAAAAAAACTGCTGATCTCTCCTTAAAACAAAAATAGGAAACATGAAATTTTTGAACTTTATTACGATTTTCTTGAATTTTAATACTTCGTATTGCCTCCTCGTGCTTCCATTACTGCGTTTACGCGGTTTGGCATGCTGTACACCAAGTTCCTTATACGATTTTGGGGAATATTCTCCCATTCCTCTGTGAGAGCAATTTTGAGCTCACGAAGCGTGATTGGGGGAGGGTTTCGTTGTTTTACGCATCTGCCTAGCTCGTCCCAAGCATGCTCGATCGGGTTGATATCCGGGCTGCGCGCTGGCCACTCCATACGAGTAATGTTCATCTCTTGAAGGTAGTCATTCACAATCCTACCTGTATGAGGTCGGGCATTGTCATGCATAAATATAGCATCCTCACCTAAATTGACCATAAATGGACCAACGTGATCATTGAGGATTTCTTCCACATATCTTACGCTAGTTAAAGAGCCGTTTTCTATGATCACCAGCTCTGTGCGACTTTCAGAAGAAATTCCGGCCCACACAAGTACAGACCCACCACCGTAGGCTACTTTTTCTTCGATGCATGCTTGCTTGAATCTTTCCCCTGGTCTTCGATACACTCTGTGTCTTCCATCGTGCTTGTAGAGCATAAATTTTGATTCGTCGGAGAACATAACTTTTGACCAATCTTCAATACTCCAATTTACGTGGCTCTGGGCATATCTTAGTCTCGAAATACGATGCCCACGCTCCAGTTTAGGGCCGTTTGCAGGTCTAAGGGGTTTTAAGTTAGATTCAGCAAGCCGACGTCTTACTGTCCATGCACTTGGGTTACTTCCTCCGAGGCGTCGAAACTGATTGGCGAGTTCAGTTCCTGTGAGAAAGCGATTTCGAAGCATGGTGTTCACCAAGTATCGGTCTTCTCGTGCTGTGGTACACCTGGTTCTGCCCGTTCCTGGTCTGCGTAGGTTAGAACCAGTTTCTTCGTAACGTCGGAGAACTCTTTGTACTGTTGACAGCGACACACCGACAGTCCTGGCTGTATCGCGCTGACTCCGGCCGGTTTCCAGCATTGTAAGTATTCTAGTGCATTCTTCAGGCGTAAGCGACATAATTTCAGCTTGAATAATGAATATAGAGCACTATCAACATGGTTTATGTACCCACATAAATGACAGATTACAAACAAAAGCAAAACCAAATGCTGTAATTTCGTAGTTCCATCTTCGAAAGTGGCCCTTTTTCAAATTTGATTTTTTTATGATAATAATAATAATTAATAATAATTAATGCTTTATTGTACACCAAACAAGAAATAAACAAGGTACACGAAATTTTCTTAAAAACTATAGTACAATGGGTGGACTTATCGCTAAAAGCGATCTCTTCCAGTCAACCTTTGGATGGAAAGAACTAAAGATGATATAACTATTATGATATAACTTTACAATAACTAAGAAGTTTTAATACCTTCATTTAAGGAGTATTACATTGTCTATTAAATACAATTTATTGCATTAACCTAGCATTTTTAGTTTCCGAGATTTTTAGGATTCTTTAAGTGACCCGGATTCATTGCTCTCGAGTGTATACGAAATACATGCACAGAAGAAGTTTGTGGTGCCAAAAGGGACTAGCTCAGCACGATATTCTCATATATCTAGGTATCATATATTTTTTTGGTAGATAACAACACTTTTGATGGTTTCTGAATAAGGTTCTACGAGATACGCAGTGTCCCGATTTCTTGGATAGGTAGGGCTAGTAATGGGACTGACCTATGTGAGCGAATGATTCATTCTTACCACAGCATACAAAAAAGTATCGACCCCATAAGACGATATAAGGATACAGAAAATTTGGCTGCTCGAGGGGTTGGCTCGGTGGCCCAGTGCTTAAGGCGCCGGGATGGTATTCCAAAGACAGAGAGATTCGATCCCTGCCCGAGCAATTTAATTTTTCTTCTTCCTACTTCCTAATTATTATTATTATTTTTTACGCTTAATAGATCTATGTTTGGCCACTATCTCGCCTGATGTGAAGCGATGATGTGGCCTAAGATGGAGCACATAGATCTAGAGAGAGCTAAGTTATGATGCTAACTTATTGACTAAACCAATTGTTTATGATCTTTACCTTATAAAATAAAAATATGGATGCCATACAAACAATTCCAGTGAGTTATTGATCCAAAACATTGGGGGTAAAACAATTTGATAATTAAGTGAAACTTAATCAATTTACCCTTGAGCAATTTAATTTTATAGCACCACATCCTGTTATTTTAACTGAAACACAAAGCCTTTGATAAT
Source organism: Petrophora chlorosata (assembly GCA_951640565.1). Taxonomy (NCBI): domain Eukaryota; kingdom Metazoa; phylum Arthropoda; class Insecta; order Lepidoptera; family Geometridae; genus Petrophora; species Petrophora chlorosata. Next base: position 17,189,664 of record OX621196.1, on the reverse strand, counting down.
ACGAATTACGATCGGTGCGTCCTGTTAAATTTGTTATTGATTTAAATTTTTTTTTCCTAGCAAGTTAGCCCTGATTAGATCAACCGGGGTCCCGCAAGGTTCGATTCTAGGTCCCATAGCTTACGTTTATTTTATGACTTACTAGCTGAAACATTTTTAAAAATAATGACTTAGATACCTAAATATTATGTGAGTTTATAAAACTTTGGTTTAAAATCAGATAGGACCCAGATAATGTCTAGAGCACTGCGAAATTGAAGATATAATTTTATCTCAATGTTATGAGAACGATCGCGTTTTATACAGACATATGATTACCTTTCAATAAAAGGCTTGAACATTTAAAATAGGTTTGGTTTAATCATTATTTAAATACTAATAGCAGTGCCTCGTTATTTATAACTGTGCAGTTTAATTAACTACGTTTTTGTATCTATTTGAACTTGCTAATTCATGAACTATTAATAAGGAAGCGAATTGCAACAGTTATTTTGGTGATTTTAATCCTGTTTTTAGTTTTTGATTGAAAATTTATCAAGTAGTTTTTTGTAATTCTAAAATGGGTTATGCAATATGACGTCACTCTTCCATGAAAAATAGTGTAACGTAAATCAATGAACAACATTTTTTTATTTACTGAGCTCAACAAAGCGGTGAGATAAACAGCAGGGCAATCGTCTGACACGAACACCGATCCTGATCGCTTTTAATTTGAAATTTGGAAGGCGTTAGCATCCTTCAAACTGCGATATTGATCACTTTTAGCGATCGTGATTGGGATAGGGATCGGGACGCGGACTTTGAGTAGAAAAGTTAGACAATTTAACACACAAATACCTATCTCGATCAGCGATCGAGATAGGTGTTCGAATTAGGCGATATGCAGGTCGTCGACCTGATAACAGTAGCAGCGCCACATAAAAACATATTGTCCTAAAAATGCAAAATCCTTCGCAGCACGGGACTGGACTAAAACTGAATAAAACGGGACTTAATCGCGCTAATAACATTAGTTATCATAAACTATGTGTTCGAATCGCGATAGTTTAAAAATTATTATGGACTTGTCGCAAAATAGCTTTAAGTCTCATAATGCATCAAATAAAGATGTTCTTTGAGAAATCACATTTTTTAGCCTAACTAAAAAATTAACGCAACTACTTTTACAATCAGGTGAGTTGTTGTCGAACGTAAGCCCATTTCACCATAAAAAAATATCCAATGTTTCCTAAGAACTAAACTTCCTAAATGCAAAGTACCCTGAAGTTCCCACCCACCCTGAAGTTCCTAAAATTTTGCCACATCCCTGTATACCTACGCACTATATTCAATTTGGGCACCACAGACCAAGTCATAAAACCGAGGTATCAAAGATCACCAAGTACTATTTCCCATTACACACTTTACTGCACCGCTACCATATTTTCTTGTACGTCCTGGATGACTGGTAGAAAATGCTATCTAGCATTAAGTCCTTCATGTACAAACTGTTTTGTGCTAAAGTATAAATAAATAAATACATTTTTAATTTGATAACTGCAAGCCGTAGGGCACCGATTTAACTTAAGTGAACTGGTGATCTTTATTGTTTTTTCATGGCACGGTGATGATTTTTACGACACAGCCTAGTTGACATTTAAAACTCATCCGATCGAAGGCAGGGCCATCAAAAATAATTTTTAATGTTTAAGGAAATTAATTTCCGGCTATAATCACTAGTTGATTATTACAGGAAATTTCCCACAATATAGACAACAATTGATGGTTAAAATATATCGAAAGGTCATCTACCTAGCTTCCTATTTGTGCATATTTTCAGGTTAGAGAATTTTTCACACATACCTACATTATTTTTATTAATGCATTTTTTTCTACTCTAGGGTCTTTAGGTCATTTCGATTCACATACTTTTTATCTATAGATTTAACATGCGAACGTACGAATAACATATACGTATGTTATTCTCAATGGGAATGGTTGTGACCATGGATGACCTCAGACAATGAGAATCTATCTCCCTTGCAAATACGTAATTTCAAAGTTTCATACAAGAAATAAAATCACTTAGCTTTCTTTCCCATTTTACGAATATATAATATATTATATTTTTCATAACTCATCCTTAGAAGGAAGACCTAAGTACCAAAAGTTTATAGGAATATCAACTATCGCACTAAAATTATAAATGCGAAAGTTTGTATGTGTGTTTGTTACTTCTTCACGCTGTAACAGCTCAACGGATTCGAGTGCAATTCGAAATCGAGATAGTTTATACCCTTGATTAACACATTTTTATCCCGGAAAACCGCGGGTGAGACCGAAGGGCGCTGCTAGTTAAAAATAAGTAAGGTTTTCTAGAACAAGCTTTTTGCAACGTATTGAACATTTTGGGTAATTTTGGGTCATTGCACCATCCCAGACGGTTTTTTCTTATTCTAGTGCATTCGGTCCATGGTCATTCTATACTCGTTAGTCAGAAATAAGATTTACAACTTATGTGGGTGTCAAAAGAATTAAATTGGGTAATGCATTATGACATTTAAAAAATGCATAACTTGACTGCACCTATCGTTATGCAATAATAATAATACGATCCAATATCTCAAGGAAAACTGTAAAAGTGATGAGTGGCCATTGCCATCCACTAGACCAAGGTGATAACAACTTTCCTAATACTACCACAAATATTTATGACAGTGCTAAATTATCATTTACAGAAATAATCATCATCTCGTAATTGGTCACCTAGTAAATCATAATAAAATGGGTCAATCAATCAATTAATCAAAAGTTTTTTTCATTATTGGCATCACAAACGCACTTATAAACGACAATTATTACAATGACTCTACCACCGTATCGGAAAAAGAACCACTCAGAAGATACGGCAAGAAAATGAGGGGATTTTTTTTTGAGAACTTTTGTTACAATAATTTATTATGGATATGGTAGTACTTATGTACCTACATATCGTAAAAGTTTGTTTTTTATGGAACTGAGTGATGATACTAACAAGTCGTTCGTCTGATGGTAAGTAAGCGCTACACCTGCCCATAACAATTGAAATGTCACCCAGAACTTTCAGAAAAGCACTGCGTCTGCACTGCTTTCATCACCCCTAGACATCAGATGTTAAGTCTCATATTCCCAGTAATTTCGCTGGCTACAATGCCCTTCAATCCGGAACACTGTAATGCTTGCGTACTACTACTTGGCGGCAGAATAAGATAAGATAAGATAAGATAAATTTATTTAAATTTCAACAAACTTATATATATATCATATACATTCAGAAGTGATTGTAACAAGTTTTTATTCCTGGTTGGAGAACATTGGTACCCAAACTAGGAAACCTGTGTTTTGGCATACCAATACCCTCCGCCCGACATATTTAAAAAAGATCAGATAAAAATGTACAAAAGAGTTTGCATTTAGTAATAATATGTAGTTATGATACATGCAGTTTTAAGTAGATATTAGTTATATGTATGAATGAGTGGGTGTGAATGTTTGTGTGTGTGTGTATGAGAAGGTGTGGATGTAGGTGAAGTGTGTAAGGAGTAGTGGTTGATTGAGGATTTACGATATTATTGTTAAAATAGATTCAGTTTGTGTGTAGTCCTGGTTAAGAAGCCATTTTTTTATAGTACTTTTACACATGTATCGTGGCATTGGGTAAATGTTTAAAGTTTTATTTAACTTGTTGTAAATGTAGGCCCCAAGAAAGTAAGGTTGTCTTCTTGCGAATGTCGTTGAGCAGAGCTTTGTTTTACAAATACTTTTTGTGGAGCGTGTTGAAGCCATATTTGGATCAAAATTAAGGTTTTTGTAGAATAACTGTCAAAGTTGTAGTACCTACCCAGACGACCTCCCGCATACGAGAGACCAACCATGACCATATCACTGATCCAATAAACCAATAACAACAGTCGTGATTATGTGATATGTGCATATCTAGAGATTTTGGAATGACTAGTTGCGCCCGGTGGCTTCACCCGCAATTTTCCGGGATAAAAGTACCTTCATACCAAAATCCATTCGTTAGTTATTGCATGATTGATTAACAAACATCCATACATTCATCCCAAAGTTTCGTATTTATATTAGTAGGATAAATCCTCAAGTCAGCATTGTAACACATATAACATGTTTGATAAGACCACCAATTGTTACACTACTAAGCATTTATTGTTATGTAATGGAATCAGGCGTGACGTTGCGGAAATTCATCTCAAAACTACACATATTTTCATTGCGTTTCAGCTTTTATTGTTAGTTTTTTTAATAATGTGTGTGTGTTTTAATAAAGACTTTTTTTTTCATTTTTGACTTTTTTTTTTCATTCCCTTTCAACACAATTTTATCATCACCAGCATTCATCATCGTCGCCAATCATCCGGTGTTCGTGCCAGTTCATCGGGTGTTTAGTCTAAAAATAGGTAAAGATTATTTCATTTTATTGCCCATAAATATGGCCGTTATTATCCAATAAAGTGCAACGAACGCATTATAAATAGTTACAATTAAATTATCATAAATAATGACAATTTCAACTAATCATATTAACAGCATTTCTTTAAAAACTAACTAAAAATTTTTTTTGTTGCAAAATATGTTTTTTTAGAATTTTTTTAACAAATTCATAATCGAAATCGCTTGCAGATTAAATTAAGCCCAAACGCTAGTAGTTTACGATTATCCATCAAGGACTTCCATTGCCCACCTTGCGTATCCATCATCAGGTCAGCTGGTTGTCACCATAATATTGCATTGTCATCGGACTTTGACAAGTATGCATAATTTCAACTCCGTAGCATAAAAGAAAGTTGTTCTGATTTAACTTGCAAGATTTGACCCAAACATTGCAAGTTAAATAAAAGCTTGTAAAAAAAGCTCTGGATGGTGCTGCAACTGTTATAGGCTGGCGTTTTGCTCCATCAGGTAAACGATCAGCTCGTCATTCAAATCCATAAAACAAACACAAAACTAAAGCTGTATTAGCGATAAACGCGACATCAGAACACCATCACTTTACAACCTTGATTTACTCTGTACAAGAGAGAACTGTTTACAATGACAAGGCTTCATACAATTTACTTACGGCTCTTTAATTTTCGACATACCCATACAAAAGTGTAAGTAGGTATATTATGATGAAAACATTATCATGCAACTAAGATCTTAATTTAAGCAACCCTTCCGCTATTTGTTCCCACATTGCACATTGCTTATGTTGCTCATTACTCGAAATGACCTTCGAGATATGTTTAACTGTTTATATTGTCACCTAAAGGAATTGCAACTTAAAGTCGCAAGCCTACATTAAAGTTATACAATTTAATATCAGAACCGGTCGTTGCGAATATCGCCGCCGACAGATATGGAACATTTTGGCTTTACGTTCAAATTCGAACCCCTTTGAAAGCGAAAGTGTAACATAGTCCTACGGAGCCGCCATTTTTTTTCTTCGCTCGGCCGCTCTTACCGCATATATATAGCGAAGCTTCGGACCAACACGCATCATTCGCATTCAGGACTTCGCTGACTTCAGTGCAACCCACAAGTGTAGCATCATGAGGCACATGGTGTGTTTAAACTTTTAACAGATATATACATTCGAATAATGCAATATTGAAGTGATAGTGACAAAATTCTGGAAGTGCAGGCTTGTGACAGTGCTTAGAGGATATGCAACCTGGATTACGGCAAATCCCTTGTCCTACTTATAGGCTTGCGCAATACGGAAACGTTGCGTGTACGCTTTGTGTGTCGCTGCGGCGATGTTAACTCGACCAGTCATTAAAGCCAACACGACTCAAACCATTTTCATACCAGCTAATTAGTCAACAGCGATAATAACTTTCAATTCTATCCATCAGGTAATCATATTTGCCCTAGTTTTTACCGTGTTCTTATTCATTGTTTTTCTTTCAGCTCGTGGCCGCCAGTCTGGTGGCTCTTCTGGCCTTCGCTAATGCTGAGGAAGCCAAGAAAGCAGAAAAGGAAGTGGCAGTGACCGACAACAAAGAAGCATCTGCGGACGAAAAGAAGCACGAAAAGAGGGGATTATGGGACATTGGTCTGGGCTACGGACACGGTGATGGCGGTTTCGGCGGCAGCTACGGTGACTTCGGACACGGACACGGACACGCGGAAGTCCATAAGACCATCACGGTCGTCAAGAACGTTCCCGTGCCATACCCCGTGGAGAAGCATATCCCATACCCAGTAGAGAAGAAAATCGCCGTTCCCGTCAAAGTTCCCGTGCCCCAGCCCTACCCCGTCGTAAAGCACGTGCCCTACCCAGTCAAGGAGATCGTCAAAGTACCCTACCACGTTCCCCAACCCTACCCGGTTGAGAAGAAAGTCCCCTACCCCGTGCACGTTCACGTCGACAGGCCCGTTCCCGTTAAAGTGTACGTCCCTCAACCCTACCCCGTCACCAAGGAAGTTCATGTGCCCGTCAAGGTGCCCGTCCCAGCTCCGTACCCAGTAGAGAAGAAGGTTCCCTACCCAGTGAAGGTACCCGTCCATGTGCCCGCTCCTTACCCCGTCTACAAGGAGGTCCATGTGCCCGTCAAGGTTCCCGTCGACAGGCCCTACCCCGTACACATCCCCAAGCCCGTACCTTACCCAGTTGAGAAGCCCGTCCCCTACCCCGTGGAGAAGCCCGTGCCCTACCCCGTAAAGGTCCCCTATGACAGGCCCTACCCTGTCCATGTTGAGAAGCCCGTGCCTTACCCCGTCAAGGTCCCCGTCCCCGCCCCCTACCCCGTCGAGAAGCATATTCCCTACCCCGTAGAGAAGCACGTGCCGTACCCCGTCAAAGTCCCCGTCGACAGGCCCTACCCCGTCCACATTGAGAAGCACGTGCCCGTCCACATCGAGAAGCCCGTGCCCTACCCCGTGAAGGTGCACGTCCCCGTCGTCGTCGGTCATGAACACGGCCACGAATATGGTCATCATCATGATAGCTACTAGAGGCTGCAGGAAGCAGACGTCTGAATGTGATATCTAATAATAAGCTTAGCACTAATACGAACGCGGCTCGTGTAATACCCTGAGTGATAGTGGTCAGCCAACCAGATCCCTCGGGCCATTCCACGACCCTCGATCGGAACGCACTGAAAATACTCTTTTTTTTATAAATAGTCTTTATTTTTTATTAATTTTTTGTTGTGATTTAATCGGTGTTACGTTTGAGTTTATGTACCTGTTAATTTTTAAGAGACTAAACTTTTCCTCTGAACAATTGAACAATTTTGGAATGTTTGTCGTAACCTGATGAAAATAAAGTTGGCCCTGCCAAAAAGTAATGTGTAACTGGTAATTTTGTTTCCCCGGCGGGTAATTATGTAGAACACGTTATTATATGGATTGTGAGCGGTAAGTGAGTAATTTGCAAAATGCGTAATACGACCTAGATAGGTAAAACATCGCAAGCGGATCGGCCGGTGGTTACCTGCGTGTCGAAACTCGGTGCATTTTCTCTTGACAATAAACATGTGGAGCGCGATCTTTGTTTTGCGTAATAAGTTTGAAATTATTACGCTTACTTGTTAGATTATCTATTGCGAGCACCTCAATACGCGTTGCTTTGCGAAGTAGAGTCATTAACATTCACAATAGCCAGGCACATGTGCACCCACGCAGCTAAACTTAAGTTAACATTGATGTGACTAAACAGGAATATTGTTTGAAATCGTAGCCAATTAAGACCAATTTGTAATATTTTATTTATAAATCACAACTTTTTGCATAAAATGAAGGATAAGTGTGAACACTATTTCTAGAATCAACAGGCATCTTTGACGCAACGATGGCCGAATTACAAAAACACAGATAACCATCTGATTTAGCTTTTAAATGCAAAATCTTTAGACGTTAACAATTGTTGCAAAACGATCATCGGCGCGTAGTAAATATATTTAAATTAAATTGATAGATTACAATAATGCATTGATACATTGAAATATATGCAACTCGTTAATGACATTTTACATTCAGGGCCGCTTTTTCAATCTTCAGATAAACAAGCAGATAGTGAAACAGCCGCATAAAACTAAACGTATTTTGTTTTGTTATTTTCCCACATTTTAAATTACATTTTATATATACCAGCTAACCTGACTGACATTAGTTTTTACCGAATTTTCTAATTTCCCAGGCAGCTTTCCGATCCTTTTTTCCATAAAAACCTGATTCGGTCAATAATGAACATTAAAAAAATATACACATTGGTCCAGCCGTACCTTAATTAATGCGTTTACCAACGATTTTTAATTATATAGATAGATCAGCTCAGCTCGCTAGCACATTTTGAAAAAAATAGTCATTGGGCTAGATAACTTATTCGGAAATTAAAAAATAATAAGTGTGTCAAAGATTGATGCATACAGGTTGCCCCACAGAGTAACATTTCCACACAATACTAAGCAAGTTTTGCCTCACATTACATTGAGTTAATGTGCGAATTACAAAACTCTCATAAATACCATAGTGTTTGGGAAACATTGCTATTATTACTTTTAATAAAGAGACAATACATTGCAATTAAGAAAAATTAAATAAATACGTGCAAGGATCACATAGATAGATCCTGGCCCCTAACTAGGATTCTGAGACGCGGATGTTGAGTAGAAAAGTTCGTAAATTCTACAGAAAAGTACCGATCACAAAACATGTTCGAAAGCGATCGGGATCGGCGTTCGAGTTAACCGTTTCCCTTGCTGGACTGTCTAATTTTATAAGAAGGAGCACCTTTGATGCGGTAAGTATGTATGCAGACATCTAAAAACATCGGGAAAATATATAATGAAGATCAAAATAATCTTTGAGATCCCTTACACTTCTATTCAAAAATTGTCTAGGCAGATCAAATTTAATAAATGACCACCAAATCTTACCCAAATTTTTTGATAATCAATAAATTTTTGGAAATATTAAGTCATTTTTTGCCGTTACATTATCTGGTGATCAGTTAAACATAAGCCAAAAACATCTGCATAAATTACGTAGGTATATACGATAAGTACCCCGTTAACTGACATTTACATCCGAGTGATTGATTATCTGCGACTTGGCAACGAAACGCCAAACGCCATAGGTCATCCTGCAGCTCTTGCAATGCAGGTGTATCAATCTTATGGAAAGGTTCAACATGGCGACCCAAGTCGATAAGGAATAAAAAACAAGTCGAAAAGTCTTTAGGAACAGGCATTTTTTACCACGTTTTTATTAAGTCACTTTCTTGTTTGTCTGTCCGCCTGTCGTTCCTGGTGGAATCTTGCAACTCAAATTTCGAGCACTTCCCTATTAGCTATCCGGCTGAAACGTTCAGGATAGCTCATAACTCAATGACAGTGCATTCTAAATCCATTTACAATGCGAATAGTGGTTGTCTGTCCTAAAAGAAAAAGATCGCAGACATTTTCGGGGGTGTATAAAATGTCTAACATTGGTGGCTTTATCGCTCTAAGTAATATCTTCTAGACAACTTTGAATGAGTAAAATAAGTGTAACAATGGGCGATCTTATCACACAAAGCAATATGTTGCAGGCAAGCAGACACAAATAACGTGGTCCATATAAAATAGGACACTATGCAATCAAACGAATGGTAGTACGAGTAATTCCTATTGCATACTAACAATCGATTGTATCTGGATGAAGAGTTTTAATAAGCGGTTGCTATAATTCTTTCAAATGGCGTTTCCTAATCGTTTTATTGCTAATTAATTGTTTGAAGAGGAATTAGAAGCGGTTTTGGAGGTCAGATGGATTCGTTTAGTTATGCATTCATTGCAATATGTTGATTGATGTTATGATTTTGAAATATTTAGGATGATTATTCATCTGTCAATTTTGTTTTTGGTAATTATAGAACTATTCGTCCTTCCAAATTATGATAGTCCTTTCTGTTCAAAGGTTGTCTGGAAGAGATCGCTTTGAGCGATAAGACCGCCTATTGTTATGCTGATTACTGTGAATTGTACTTGTTTTTCATGTACCTATTTTTATGGTTTTTAACAATAAAGTGCTTATCTATATATCTACCTATTTTTAGAAATCAACATTACAAAGCCAAAGTTAAACTTACAAAATAAGCAACGTGATTTTTAATTTATTTTAAAGACCTGCTACATGGCCATGTGAACTTTTTCTCCAGTTGGAACTTTATCTCTTTTAATTTGACTCTCTTGTTGCAGTCTTGATGGCCTGTCTGGTTAAAAAAAATGTTGTTCAGTTTTTTATATTATTGAGTAATGACACGAGCAAATCGTTCGTCTGATGGTATACGCCACGCCTGCCTGCACAGTTGCAGTGCGACCCGGAAATTTTAATGCCGTAAAAAGAACTGCGAGCACTGCATTGCGCTCATCATCCCGAAACACTCATATGCCCAGTAATTTCACTGGCTACACGGCCCTTTAAACCGGAACACAGTATTGCTTGCTTGGCGGCTGAATAACTGGCAAAGCGGTGGTAACTACCCAGACGGCGACCTACCACGAGTAAGCAAACAAGGAAAGTGACAGACTAGGAAAAGTTAGTTAAATGATAAAATCGTGAGCTGCTTATTATCTCAGCCGCAATTTGCAAAATAAAACACCAATTACGTACCACACTCACTAACAAATAAAAAGAGATTCACTTTCATGAATTTCGCCTTCAAATCCGTGTCTTGAATCACTCTTACTATCGTTTGTGGTCATAATTGCGCTTACTTAATCTATAAGACATCAACAGTAGGACAACTTGCTTGATATAGTTTGGCGTCGAACGGATATGCTGAGGTGTTACTCACGGACTGTTAATTTATAAAACAAGTATACCTTTTATCAAACAAAAAAACCGACTTCAATGTATCTTCGAAGTTCAATGTCAAATATCGATGAAATTTTTAAGGGACCACTTCGTAGCTATACTGGACCCAATGTAAATGAATTGAACAAAAAAAATAAATTAAAGAGTTCATAAATGAAGGAGTTCTGAGGTAACAAACATAAAAAAAAAATTACAACCGAATAGAGAACCTCCTCCTTTTTTTTACATTAGATATTTGGCATTCATTGTTTGATTATGACAGCTGTGGTCTGTGGCTGTGGTGGTTGTAGCTGTGGTCATTATTCGTGTTGTTTTCATAAGCATGAAGAAACATATAATTTTGAGTGTAGAATTATTGGGCTCAAATTTTTGTATAGATATTCTTTCCTTTTTTTTTTCTTTTCTTGTTATATCTATTTAGATAAATAAAGCTCTGCTCTATAAAATTTATGGAGCTAAATATCTTATTTTGTATGTATAAAATAATATGAACTGCTGAAATGACTAGAGTGCTACCGATGCAGACGTAAAAACCAACATGTAGAAGTAAAAGTTTCTGAGGATGGATGGTTGGATTGGATGAATGGATGGATGTTTTTTTCTGAATCACGCAAAAACTACTGAACGGAGTTTAATGAATTTTGGTATGTAGGTACTTTAAGTCTTGAAAAAAAACATAGGCTACTTTTTATCCCGAGAACCGCAAGGCGCAGCTAGCATTTCATAGACAAAGATGAATGATTAAAGCTGATTTTTTTTAAAGAGAATAATTATTGTTTATGCTAGAATTAGGAAATTGATAATTATGAACATATTTATTACAAAGTTGAACTTGTGCTACTGCTTCTATAATGTCTTACATATTGCTCTTACTATCATTCGAGTGACGCGTCACTCTCGTTTTCGTTGCGATTCCATTTCGCTCTCGATTGACCGTGACCTTGATTCGGTTGCGATTCGCATTTACACAATATTCGAGATTTTTTACTGCAGTCAATTTGGCGCGGGTATTACTTAGAGAGATTATGAAAATTATTTAACGGTTATTTCATTTCTAACGTGTTTTTAAAGATAAATTAAGTAGTTGCTAGTTTGATTAAGATAATAAGAGTATCTTTTTTTGTGTGTGTTCTCTTACATATTTGAAAGCCGTTATATCACTAAAAAAATAGCTACTGTGCAGATGACATAAAAAATATATTATTTATTATATGTTTTGCAGCACGACACACGGATTTCATAAGTCAAAAATAGTAAATTTTTTATAAAAGGCAGCATAATAACATTTACCTATAAGGCGATGGCACTATTTTTAATCAAAGCGGGGAGAAGGATTCTAGAGCATGTTCTTATTCAATACTCATTACTGCCCTCTATGAAAGTCTCTGGGAGAGAAAACTTACCTACTTTGCTCGCACTTATTCTTCAATAAGTGCGAGCAAAGTAAGTAAGTATTCTCTACTTTTTTAACGAACATCGTTTTTCAAATAAATGGGATGAAAAATTACAAAAACATAAAAAAAAGAATTATTACATATTTAGAAGAATGTATTATATTTATGAACTTATTTATTTTTTATTTTTAAACAAAGCATAATAATATGACATGAATTCCATAAATGTTTGTTTATAAATAGTATATTATTCTATAGCGCCATCTACTAAGTTAACAATAAACCAGCTTGTCCGTTATTAATCAAGAAGGCGAAGAAAAAATTGTAAAGTGAAAGGAGCGTCATATTAGTCGACGCGTGCGCATAAAAATCTCAGATAGTTCCAAGCTTATACACAGGCACCTATGGCGCTAGTGTAGATAGATAGATCGAAAATTCTTTATTGGTACATAGACGAACTTAATGCTAAAAAGTATTGAACAAAAATATTAAGAGTAAATATTATATTTCAGTTATATATGATGAACAAACAATGCTTGTTTTGAAAATTCCAAAAAAATATATAATTATGAATTCATGATTTTTATTCAGTTTTTTCTGTGTGTGCGCGTGCCGTTAGATTTAACGGACTTATTATTTTTATTTAATTACCTCTAAACTTTGTCAACTTACCTTTGTAATTACTTCCGATGCATATTACGCTGTTTTCGTATTGGACTTACCTGTAACAAAAAATAATTTTTAGAATAAAATCTACCGTGAAAACTGCAGTCAGTACAATATTAACACAGTGAACGAGAAAATAGACAACACAATTTCAGGATATGAGAACGAGTTCATATCGGTCAGAATATTGGTGTTTTGCTGAAAATAGCGTCTATACTAGGTGTAACTGAATATGTGCACCTATAGACCCGAAAGGGGGCTATTCTGACCAAGCATGCGAATAACTTGACGTGTACAAAGGTCGAATATAATAGCGCATTTAAAATTCCCTATTCAAAGTAAAATTATTTTTATCATAGAAATTTGCGACAACTTAAATTAAAAATCTTAGAAATTTGTGCTGACCAAATTCACCCCTTTTATGGCACCACAAAATGAATTCAAAATCGATAATAAACCGAGAATGTCCAACGTCTGCCTTCGGAGGATTTTTGAGTTCTTTGGCCACATAGCGCGTAAGTCCGGAGACAATCTCCAAAACTTATCTGTGACAATGGTTTAATATGAACACGCCTAGCATAGGTAAAATGTGACTTAAATTTCAGGTAGGTTTACTTATAACGCCTGAATTAATTTATTTTTATTTGTTTGCATTGCATTTAACTGCAGTGTGAGTTAGTATTCGTTTTTAGTGATTCTCTTCTGTAATACAACATCACAACATTCCGATTTTGTATTTGTAGATAATAAGCAAAATATATTGATATTTTAACACTTATTAATTGATGTAATTTGAATTTTACTTTTATAGTTTATTGACGTGTGTGTGATTATGGAGTAAATTATTATTATTTATGATTATGATTAGAACTTTTAGAACAAGGTTCTAACGTAAAGTGCTCCTCCCAAAACGTCAGTTATTCTAGGTTTAAATGTAAACTGCTCTATCAGAAAAGTTTACTGCAATATCGGATATATTTAAATTATTGATTCTTTCCAACTACAACTTGGGTTTCTTTAAGTGGCTCCGCCGACATCAGAATTTTTGTAGGTCTGATTTTTTCACGACATTTGTCATATGTTGTGACCGACTTTTTGTAGGACGTATGAGTTGCAATAAGAAACTCCGTATATTTCATTTCCACCGACAAAAATCGGTGACCGATTGTATGACGTAGGTAGGTACCCTAAGACAAGAGTGAATAAGCACCTCACGGGCAAACGTGCTCTACCTTAGACTGCAACTATACTTACCATCAGGGTGAGTTGTTGTCAACGTAACCTAGCATAAACAAAATACACGTAATGCGTATATTTTGATCAAAATAGGCGAGATAACAACTATGTCCAATAAATTATCCAGACTTATTTAGTCTAAACATTATTCAGACTTTCTCTGTCGATCACTGTACCTACGTACAGTCATCGGCAAAAATGGATTAAATTAAATTTAATTCATTTACTATATGCAGGCCTAGTGCCCTCCGCACTGTAGGCACGAAGCTACAAGTACATAGCCGGACACCGACGGCGGGTCGCGCGTCGTTACACGTGCCGCGTCAGAAGAGATAAGAGTTATGCGATAAAAAGAGAGGCGCTCTGTAGGTTAATATGACTGGTAGGTATGCAGCGCTACGCGAGCTGAATTGAATTTTATTGCGTCATAGCAAGAGTCGCTATTTGTTTAAAATTTCTTTGCGGAGTGATGCTTCTGTCCCTTAGTATTCTGTGCTATATGCAAACATTTTAGTATCACGTTATAAAGTTCAAAACATTCGAAAGCTTGTTAAGTCAGTTTTTTTCATCATCTAATGTATATTCCGTGGAATGGACATTTATTGACATGATATCACTAGTATTGATTATATAGCTACTGACTGTACCAATATAAAGCTCGCCAGTAGGCAAACTATGATTTATTGGTCCTAGAGTCCAGGAAACTGTTAGACAAGAGTAACCACCGACTCGTTACACAAGCATCTCAACTCAGCGCCTAGTTCTGCATAAACGCTTTACTTTGTCGTTAATGTAACAAAAATTATGTAAGGGATACTGGAGCATTTTGCATGTCTGATCTTTCAAAACCTTGAAAGTAATTGGTGTTCCCGATTCCTTGAGACTTTCCAAAAGCACTCGAAGGGCAGTCCAATACAAACACAAAATAACAGCTTTATCAGGTATTCTGAAGCCAAGCAGTTGTGTGCAAGCATTACTGTGTTCCAGTTTGAAGGGCAAGCCAGAATTACTGGGTTTAAACCGCACATAACTTGGGAATGTCAGTGGTGCGAGGCCAGCGGGATTCGAACTCAGGTGCGTCGGATCGAAAGTTGCACGTGCTCCCACTAAGACACTCGGTCCTATTTATAATATAAGTAGAATCTTAAATACCATGTCAAGACATAATAGCCCGCGTACATATATAATTAGGTTACTATAACAAAGCAAAGAAATCGGAAGCAGTGATGTGACAACAAACACCGGTTTATCGACTTATGCGGGAACCACTTGTTATGTCGCACAATCATCGATAAAAAACGGGAAGTATGCAGTGTGACTAGATTCATTGCATCGATATTGTTAGCGCACGAGTAGAAGATTACAGTTAATGTATTGATTTTTATAATTATGTAATAGATAATTACATTTTATTTAATATGTTATATGACATAATTATTACTTGCGTATGTAGAAATGATTATTAAATTATTTTTGTTAAAATTTCCGGAATTGATTTAAAAACTGAAAGTGATGTAACATATATGTATATATATAACTTCTGTTGCTTAATTAAATAATAATTAATTATAATTTTAACGATTATTTTAAACTAAATTGTTTAGCAAACATTAATAACGAATATTGCATAATAAATTACTACATATAATCTTCTTTTAGAAAATAAACATTATGATATTTAGTTAAATTAAACTCCAATTAAATTAATTAATCCAAACATTGATAGTGAAGTCAATTCATAAGGTCGCAATTCCACGTCCAAAATATTTTACTGTTTTATAAATCATAATCTAACACGCAAATACTCAAATATGTCAACCCTTTTTACACATTATCCCCCTACCCTTTTTACATATTATATATTTTATATGCAAAATCTCCATAGCCTAGGAAATTAAATTTAACGGAAGACTGAGCCGGCCGCGATCACTCTATTATATAACTACTAGTGTTGTTACTTAATCGATAAAATAAAGTATTGAGATAAGAGCGTTGCATAGCTAAGTAATTAAGTTACTTAAGCGCAATTGCGTTATTTTAGAACAGGAATGTTAATGTGAGAGGATTTGTTATGTAATGGATGTATCTCAGTTTTATTTAAGTATTTTGTTTATTATATTTTTGTCTACCCTACGTATTAGGTAGGTAAGTATTAGGTACAAGGAATCATACCTTGTACTAATACTTGGATGTGATACTCAACAAGTATACATTTTACAAAAAAATAAAATCAAACATTTATTCCTAGAATACAACATAATTATTATAAACAGGTCTCAGGTTAATTTATAAGCATTAGTATTCAGCCTGCAAGCAGACGTGCAAATATTCAGCATTTAATTCTATTTCTATGACAAAAATCAATAAATTCCCTAACACTATAAAAACAGTTGCTTAAAAGCCAGTCACTTAAAGTTTTCTTAAATCTTATGTCACTTACAATTTTAATGTCATCTGGTATGAAATTATAAATTAAAATACACATATTATATACATTTCTCTTATAAATATCTTTATGACAATAAGGGTGATATAGGAGGTGGGTAAACTTTTATCGCTTTTGTCTGGAAATAACTGTGCTGCGCATTTTAAAATAATCCGGATGAGCTTTGACGAAAAGGCACACTTCCGCATTTTTAACCGGCTTCAAAAAAAGGAGGAGGTTCTTTTTCGATTGTATGTTTTTTTTGTTTGTTTGTTACCTCAGAACTTTGTCATTTATAAACAGATTTGGAAAATTATTTTTGCGTTGGGTTCAGTATAGCTACGAAGTGTTCCCATATAAATTTCATCGATATTTGACTTTGAACTTCGAAGATACATTGAAGTCGGTTTTTTTTTGTACTCCTTGTTATGATCTAGATGTTTTCATTTTATTCAACTCAATAAGTAATAATTACAAAAATATCCATGCAAAAATAATAAAAAATAAGACAAAAAAAGCTGCAGAAAGAGATTTGGTATCTAGCAGTTATTACTGTACTTGTATATTAGCTATCGACACTCAATTATAAAATCATATAATCGTTGTAATCGTAATAAATAACATCGTAAATTAGACGTAATCACGCACTATTAAAGAGAATTTAGTTAGATCTCGACATTTTGATCAAGTAACTGTTATTAAGTGCGGTCACGAAGCTCGTATCGATATTCGATAAATATATCAATTGCACAACACTATCATTACGTGTGGCAACGCTCGATGTGATAGATGTTTTTATCGATTATTCGATAACAAAAGCAATAATATATGAGACTCCTTATTTACATAATTTCTATTTTTAGTGGGTGGAGACGATTGAGCTTGCATTTTTATCCGGTTTTGATTGTGATTTTATGTTATGTTTATGACCGGAGCGATGAAAATTGAAGTTTTAGTTTGCATTTCTCTAAAATCTTTCTGTATTCGTAAATTTTAATAAAAGATACGAGTATCTATGAATAATATTAACAACTAATTTATTAATATATGTACTTGTAAAAATTATAAAAAGACTTCTCTATCCAAGTAGTACGACCACAAGGAAAATTATTCCTGTCGAACAAACCAGATAGCCTATAAAGTTTGACCACGAGGAAGTAGCCCTCAGTGACACAGTCATGAATTTATGCATATACGCTGATTGTGTTCTAGCAGGCCTAGCGCACTCCGCACTGTAGATACGAAGCTACGAGTACATAACCAGACACCGACGGCGGGTCGCGCGTCGTTACACGTGCCGCGTCAGAAGAGATAAGAGCTATGCGATAGAAAGAGAGGCGCTCTGTAGTCTGTGTTAATATGACTGGTAGGTATGCAGCGCTACGCGAGCTGAATTGAATTTTATTGCGTCATAGCAAGTGTTGCTATTTGTTTAAATTTCTTTGCGGAGTGATGCTTCTGTCCCTTAGTATTCTGTGGTTCTAGATAAAAAAATATTTATTTTTCTCCAGTTGTCTAGAGGAAAGAATCGTAGTAGCTGTAATACAGGGGATCCTAGTACGGCTACTAACGACACTTCTAAGTGTATATTTCGCACTATTATATTTGTTTATATGTTAATAAAAAAATAATTTACTTTTTTGTATATATTTGGTAATAAATAAAAAATTAAATTAGGGACACAGTCGATTTGATCAAAAATATCGGTCAGTGGCGGTTCGTGGCATCGCCATCGAGGGAACCCCCTCGATGGCGATCTCACCCGTGTCATTTCCGCACAGTCTCCGTAATCCCCGATAAAATTAAATAAAAGCAACATTTATTAGAACGTACAACTAAAAACAAAATTACTTTTGCTGAAATAATATATTGCATCAGTTTTAATCGTTTTTTTTACCACGTTTTTATTAAGTCATTTTTTTGTTTGTCTGTCTGTCTGACGTTCAGGGTAACTCAAATTTCGAGCACTCCCCTATTAGCTATCCGGCTGAAACTTTCAGGGTAGCTCACAACTCGATGACAATGCATTTTAAATCCATTTATTATCATGCAATACCGACCTAACCTCAAAAGCCGCATAAAAACGTAGCTTTTCAATCTGCCTCTTTTTGTTTCTTATTTGTGCCACAACGACTGAAAACGAACCAGAAACACACACCGTGACCGTAAGTAACATTTTGCCTTGACCGTAGAAGATGTAATAACTACTCATTGTATAAATTAGAAAGATGCATCCAGTTATTTAGCTAGATAGTAAAAAGCAGGTGGCCTAGCTAGGTTGCGTTGAGTTCTAGATAGAGATTACAAAAAATGCTTTAGTTTTCGACATTAGTCTCGGTAGCAGGGTTAAACTAGATTTCAATCAATCTAGACATATAATATTTACGGGTATTTATGTATCTAGTGTTAAAACTATCTTCAATAAGATGTACGTATAGGCATATATAACAATCTTTAACCTCCTCTGAGCTTCTGCTCGCCTGGTACTTTTTTCAGCACATGTCATCCCTACATGGTGGAAGTTCCGCCTGTCCGTACTAAACTTTTCGAATCATCCTTTTTGGTGCGAACGTCTATGGAGTGGAACGCCTTGTCATCGTCCACATAAATACAATCTGGGTGTGTTCAAATCTAGAGTGAACAAGTACTTACTGGGTAAGCGTGCTACATCTTCGCCCACATCGTCGCTTCCCATCAGGTGAGATCGTGGTCAAACGCAGACCCAGTCAGATGTAAAAAAAGGGTCGTATTTAGCTGTACCTCAATTTATTCCCGTTTTCCCGCCAAATATACTGATTGTGCACCAAAATATGTTCTTTAAAATATTTCATAATTAGCACCTATTTTATGAATATATCATGTTCGCGGCGTAGGGTTGGCCCAGGGACCACCCCCGCCACATGTTGTATGTGGATTTAACACTCGCTCTAAACGGTGAAACCGGAATATAAACAAAATATTGGCAACACGAGAACAAAATATTGGCCATTAGAGCGAGTGTGGCTCAGTGGGAGAACGTGCGAATTTCGATCCGACGCACTCGAGTTCGAATCCCGCTGGCCGCGCACCACTTACTTTCACAAGTTATGTGCGGATTTAACACTCGCTCTAAAAACGGTGAAGGAAAACATCGTGAGGAAACCGGCATGTCCAAGGATTTATCACAAAAATTCAAGGACATGTGACATCCACCAGCCAGCACTGGGCCAGCGTGGTGGATTATGGCCCATATTCTCTCTATGAGAGAAGGCCCGTGTCCCAGCAGTAGGAAAGTGATGGGCTGATGTTGATGTTGATTGGCCATTGGCTTATGGTAGGTACATACATTTCACTGAAAGAACGCCTGTGTCCAGTGGGAACGCAATGGGCTGATAAAGTTACCATTACCATTCCTAAGAGCTTGCAGGCTCGCAATTACAATGTTCGTACATTTGTACAAAATGATCTAGCAAGGTACCTATGTATAGAAATGGAGACTATTCTCTCGAATGCGGAATTATAGCGAAAGGTTGTGCAAGCTTGGTTTATTACTTGAATGATGGTGTGGCTGAAGTTACAGCGTTTTAAATTGAAACATTATTAATAAGCGAAGAATTGTATAGAAAACTACGCCCAGCGGTTTCACCTGCGGTTACTCGAGATAAAAAGTAGCCTATGTCTTATTCCAGGACCTAATGTATCTACGTACTAAATTTCATCAAAATCCAATCAGTAGTTTTTGCACGATTGAGTACCAAACATCCATCCATCTATCCGTCCGTCCATATGTCCGTCCGTTCATCAATAGGTATATATATAGATAAAAACCTTAAAAATAGGTAGGTACATGAAAAACAAGTAGGTACATTTCACAGTAATCAGCACAACAATAGGCGGTCTTATCGCTCAAAGCGATCTCTTCCAGACAACCTTCGAACAGAGAGGACTAAAATAATTTGGAACCACTGTGGTTTCTTCGAAACAATTGCAGATTAAATTATAAATATATGTAAAAATATAATATACATATATCGATAATATATATATATATATATATATATATATATATGATATAATAGATAAAGATAATATAATAGATATAATATATATGAAATATACATATAAAAGCACAATATGATAATAATAACACATATAAATATATGTTAGTATATATATCCATCCATCAATTTTTTTATTGGTACATGGCATGGCATACGTTTGACGGCATCTCGCCTGATAAAAAGCGAAGATGTGGCTTAGGCCGCACGGAACACGCTTGCCCATGAAATGCATATTTACTCTAGACTTAAAGAGACACAACTTTTAGCTGTTTGGGAACAAATACGCTGGCAGAGCATTCCACTTCTTAATAGTCCGAATGATGAAGGAATCTGCGAAACGCTTAGTACGGATAGGTTTAGATTAACGACGTACGGGTGCCATCCATCCTTACAAACTTTCGCATTTATAATTACTTATTCGATATATCGAGCAACTAAAAACACTAAATCGCTTCCACATACACCGCATCTGAGCCTTAGGGAATAATTCAATCGAGCTCTTAAGTAAATCACTAATGTGGCACTATTGCCGTTATGAAAGTTTATGAAACAGTATTGCATCTCCAGTTGATTGTACCTTTATTTTATGGTAGGTATAATTAAATTGCTCTTGCAAATAAAACTACGTGATAATTGTTTTATAACGTGCAATTTTGGGTATTATTACATCGTGATTATTACACTTAATTATCATAACTGTTGAGCAGTTTTAGATGATTTTTGTGCCACCCAAAAACTTTTAATTGTAAAAGCGCAAGTAATTTTTTCTTGTATTACTGTTGTGGGATCAAAGTCTTCATAGGGCCTGCAGGCTGTTGCAAACGTCGCATGTTGCGAACCTACGTGCAATAGAAATTTAATTGTCAGCCTCTGTAGTATAGTGGTTGGGCAGATTGGCTCAAATCTTATACGCCACTGAGGTTGCGTGTTCCATTCCCGCGACGACGGGACAAAATGTTTGTGCAAAGAAAAAAAATTCTCAAGCATTTATTTCGTGTCTGGGTGTTGTGGGACCATGGTCTTCGTAATTCCTGGTTCCCTAGATACAGGTAATTCTAGTAAGGGGCCAGGATCAATGTATGCGATCGTTGGGCAAATTTATTTATTTATTATTTTATTTAATTCAATCGATAAAATTCGATCATGTAACTTTATAGGTATGTCTCGATTTCAATTGTGCTCCTATCGATGACTTTCAAGATAAACCGGAGTTAACCCGACAAATTTACAAAGCGAGATTGTGCTATGAATCGCTAATTATACGCCCTATCAATTAAATTTTACTGTTTAATACGGTTCTTTTGTCTACAGTTTATATATCGACATAAACTTTGATTGTCAAAACTTATTTTTATTTCAATGGAGCTTTCGTTGACATTTGACTGCAACGAATGGGTTACGCGAAAGCAAAACATCATCGGTCTCATATTGAAATTAATTGAAAAAAAAGATACATGATCGCCTTGCTGGTAGGCAAGGTGGCAAGAAATAGAAGTTAGGGGCCAGAATCTACATATTATGTCATCTTTGGACGAATTTATTTAATTTATTTACCATCTGCGTCTCGCGTTTTCTCCCGCGTGGACTAAGAATTTTCCGGAAAAAATATATAGTATCTCTCTATACCTTTTGCTCAAAACGTAGCTGCACGCCCACTATATTTCTTTTACGACCTGGAAGACTGGTAGATAATGCTAAATAGTATTCAGTCATTCCTTTTACCATTTACTGGTGGTAGGTTTCTCGTATGCGAGAGGCCGTCTGGGTGGGTACCACCGCTTTGCCAGTTATTCAACCGCAAAGCAGTAATGCGCAAGCATTACTGTGTTCCGGCTTAAAGGGCATTGTAGCCAGAAAAATTACTGGGCGTTATGACACTCAACAGCTAATTGTCTCAGGGTGACGAGCGCAGTACAGCGCCGCGCAGGATTTTGCAAAATAAAATTTATGGGTGGTGTTGTTATTGTTATGGGCTGGCGTATTGCTTACCATCAGGCAAACGACCAGCTCGTCTCGTGATTCAGTTACATAAAAAAAAACCATCTTGGTGCAAAACTATTAAACAAATAAATAAATATACTTTACAGCCAAAGTCAGATATAGTTTAAAATTAAAGAGCAATAAACCGGAACTAAACTTTCATAGAACAATTTCTAGCATTCCTAATGCTACTAAATTATTATAAACAACAGTGATCACATAATGCCCGATGTTCAGTACCTAATTACAAGTCAGTCAAAAGATCAGAGGCAGCAATTATCTTAGCATTCTTGGTATGCTTTGCTTACATAAAACATGTAACCACTACAGCGTGTAGGTATTACATTGATGAAGTAACTGTAACACTAGGCAACTAGAAGCTGGTTTTTACTATATGAATCACAGGCCATCGTTTAACCACTCTCTCTAGAAAACGGATATCATTTTGAGAAATGCAACAAAGAAAAGAAAAATCCAAGGAACAAGAAGGATCAAGCAGGATCTCCAAGGAAAAGAAAATTCAAGGATATTTTAAATGTTTTTTTGGCTATGATCTCGCTATGACCGAAGAGCACATAGATCTAGAGGAAGACGGCACTTCTTATGAATTTAGATTGCACTGTAAGAAATTGCACATATCGATAAGGCCGCCACTTATTTACAATTATTTTTTATGTAATCTTTAGTTTTCTGTTTTGGTATTCAATAAAGTATTATTGTATTGTATTGTATTTATTGCGAGTGGAAAAAATAACACTAAAAAACGTTTCAGGTCAGTAAATCTAGGCAAAAATCTAGGCTATGCTAACATTCTTAGCATGCTCCATGTACGACCGTATGTGCAACCAGCTTGTCTTGCTTACGTACCGATTGTTTTTGTGAACAAACGAAACATAATGTAAGTTAATAGAGTTGTGTACAGTGCTGGACAAAAAAAAGTATCTTACACAATTTTGGACATTTTTTTTAATTATTGAGAAAAAAAGAAAGAAGCGCAAGAATAAATAAAGAAAGACAGCTTTAACATTAGTTTTTTATCCAATTAACACTATATCCATTTCATATTTAAGTGGCAATTAAGTTTAAGTTTAGAAAATTTTCAATTTTGTAAACTTCAGTTTAGTAAAATTTCATCAACAACAATTTGGCTGGTTAAGAGTTTATACCATTTACAAACCACCAGCCAGACGGAATAAAAAAAATATTTAACGTATATATACGTATGTATGTATGTATGTAAATACAATCACGCATTTATTATATATTATATATTGTTTTTAAATGACATGCTTATGCAGTAATTTATCTAATTTATCTAATTTATTAATAAAATATAAATCTGCTCCAAATAATTTAATTATATTCATTATAGTCAAATAAAAGTCACGACTTTATCAAAGTAGAAATGTAACCTATATTATATCCATCGGGCATAATATATAGCTTTTTATCAGTGAGATTTTAAGAATCAGGTCATTTTATACCGTACGTCGTCGCCATATGACTTAGCATCCTACGAAAAAAAATCTTTACTAAACCGATTTCAATTCCTTACTCAACTGACAGAAATTATTTAATGTTATATTCTTTATTCATCCGTTAATTATTTCTAAAGGAACTCATTGCGATATTATCAAAATATTTACAAGTTCGTACGGTGACTATTGCATTAGAGCATTGTAATGAAAACTTGAGTGTAAGTTTTCATTTTTAACCGACTTCAAAAAAGGAGGAGATTCTCTGTTCGATTATATTTTTATTTTTTTTATGTTTGTTACCTCAGAACTCCGTCATTTATGAACCGATTTGAAAAAATATTTTTGCGTCGGGTTCAGTATAGCTACGAAGTGGTCCCATATAAATTTCATTGATATGTGACCTTGGACTTCGAAGATACATTAAAGTCGGTTTTTGTTTTTTTCTAAAAATTAATTATTTAGTTTGAGTTTGGTTGAGATAAGAATACAGTTTAGGACGATTCAAGAATATTATACCTAAACGGATGAGACGTCGTAGGATGATTACGGAACAACCCATAAGGTCATTAGTTCCAGGAATCAGATCCTCATTTATAACCCGTTCAAATCTCCGCAATGCGCATATGAATCCGTGCTTGCGATGTCAGTAATGTGTGAATAAATATCTAATAATAAATTATATTTGAAGTATAAAAATAAAAAAGCATCGCAATATTTAGTATTGCAATGCAAATTTATATGAAATACTCGTATACTTTTCCTTCATTACCAGTCCAGTGACTGATTAAAGTCAATCTATCTTGTTGCAAGCCAAACAAGTTCGGTTACACCAAAAGTCCACGCTTAATTAAACATAAGGTACTACACAATATTTTGCTACAAGTGCCAGCATCACGCATAACATTATACATTTGCGCATTACGCTATGCATGAACTGACATGATTATTATCTATCTGTATTCATCCAATTCTTTCTCGACAAATTTGCATAATATCACAACCGGTTTAAAGTTTACAGTAACTTGTCTAAAATATGGCAAAGCAGAACAATCTATCCAATCAACAACAATCTATCTTATCCAATCAGTCTTTGTGTGTAGTCAGTTATCAACCATCTCTCTTTTTATGAAAAACTAGCTAGTTTCCAAATTTCACTCAAATCCGTTGAACCATACAACGTGAAGAAGTAACAAATACATTAACACACTAAAACATTAACACTTTAAATCACTAACTCACTTATAGTTCTGGATGGCACTGAAATTGTTATGGACAACAACTTGCTAGTCCTAGGCGCCTAAAGTAGAAATAAGCTGGCCAAACAGCCAAAAAAAAGGTGGTGCGATAACCTTCACAAACCTCATTGAAGTGGCGCAGGAAAGGAGCACTCACTTGAGGGAGGCCCTTATCTACCACAATGTATAAAGTATGTAGGTGAAACTCTCAAAACAAAAGACGGCAAGCTTTCCCTATGACGTGCTTTTATCATTGCCAGGAAGTGTATGTACTTTACCAGTAGCTCTTGTATTAATTGTAATTATATTTTATTACGATTGGAGATTATCCAACTGTGGTTATGAGACTCAATGAAGCAAGGAACGCGCTTGTAATATGAGAATTGAGAAATATTATCTTTACTGCAGAAGTGCCTGTAAATAGGTTTTACAGTTCACACACACACTCATATACTCATTAAATTTTCAGAGCTAAGATACGTGTCTACTTTCAGAGTAGAGAGAGAGAGAGAGAGGGGGACGAAGAGAGATAAAGAGAGAGAGAGAGAGACAGACAGAGGATGGTCCATATTGTATTACGCAAGCGGGTTGGCGGATGTCACATAATATGAATTTTGCGATAGTTAGACATGCCGGTTTCTTTAGATTCGACAAGTCTAAGGAAGGCTCGCACATGACGCCACGCAATGATAATATACCTATGTTTTTACTTAGGTATATTTTATATTATATGAATGTTAAGAGCGAGTGTGGCTCAGTGTGAGTAGGTGCCACTTTCGATCCAACGCACTCGAGTTCGATACCCGCTGGCCCGCACCACAGACTTTCTAAAGTTATGTACGGAATTAACACTCGCTCTAAAAACGGTGAAGGAAACATCGTGAGGAAACCGGCACGTTCAAGAATTAATCACAAAAAATCAAGGACATGTGACATCTACCAACCCGCACTGGGCCAGCGTGGTGGATTATGGCCCATACTCTCTCTCTATGAGAGAAGGCCCGTGTCCCAGCAGTGGGAACGTGATGGGCTGATGATGATGAATGTTAGTCTGTAAGGTATTTTTATGGTGCTGATTGATGAGACTGAAGTCGTTCGCACGATGGCGAACGATTTGATCAAAAGTTTTTTAACTAATAATGTTCTTTGCCTTTTGATCCGTCAGTCACACACACGCATCACATCACATTAAGATTATTAAAGTTTTTTTTTAACGGGCGAATGCCTACTCTACGTACTAAAACTAAACTAACTACTTACAAGGAAAAGCAATTGGACAACCCATAAACCATTAAAGGCCTATAGATAGCTCAAATGCTCCAACCCACTACCAGTTGGCAGCGTACCCAAGATGCTGGCAGTATTGCCCCGTTGGATTGCAATACTGATACGTTGAGCCAAATAAGTCCCAGCATTTTGGTCACGCGTCGCATCGATCAGGCGCTCTGGCAGGCATTTTGAAAATACGATGATTTGATTATTAATGCGAAAGTTTGGATTTAAATGTGTTAGTGTGTTTATGTGTAAGTGTGTTTGTTACTTCTTCACGCTGTAATGGCTCAACAGATGAGTGAAACTCGGAATGGAGATAGCTTATAGCTTGGATTAACACATAGGCTTATTTATCCCGGGAAACCGCGGGTAACACCGCGCAGCTAGTAATATAAAAAGAGGTAGCTCCGATATTTGAGGTTGCGAAGACATGAGTCCATCATGTTCCCTCTGCTGGGATACGGGCCTTCTCTCATGGAGATAGTATGGGCCGTAATCTACTACGCTGGCCCTGTGCGTGTGGGTGGATGTCACATGTCCTTGAATCTTTTTTGCAATTAATTCTTAGACATGCCGGTTTCCTCACGATGTTTTCCTTCACCATTTTTAGAGCAAGTGTTAAATCTGCACTTAACTTAAGAAAGTCAGTGGTGCCGGGCCAACGGGATTCGTCGGGTGCGTCGGGTCGAAAGTCGCACGTACTCCCACTGACCCACACTCACTCTAGTATATAACGTCTTATAATTCCTATATAAATATGTATGTATGTATATTAAATCAAACATTCAAAATCCTTCCAGTATCGGCATTTCTTCTGAGGAACTAAGATTAGGAAATTATTCTGACATAATCTAATGGCTAAATTATGCCAGGGATGTGTCTCTGCCTTCCTTAAATGACGGCAACTGCTCTACTAAGCTACTATGGCACGTTTTTACTACTTTTTGTTATTCTATAGGTATTTTATTGACTATTTCCGACGTCGTTCGAATTTTAAATAGACGCGTTACGCGTTGGTACGATGTGATTGGCTGTCTACTCGAAGATGCGATGTTGTTTTGTTTACATTTTTGTTTACAGCCGTTGGTTTATGGTAAAGTGTGTTAATTACTGTTTTATTATTGTTTATTTCAAAGGTAGCAATTTGTTTTTGGTGTACGTATGAATTTTAGAGCGCTGTTAACATTTTAGAGATGCTTTGTTTTATAGTATTTTGAAATTAGAAGAAGAAACCTAAATAAGAATACATACATTTTGTAAGGTAGGTGTTGTCAAATGTTTATAACAGGTTATTTATGACAGGAAGGGCCTGGAAGTGTAGAGACCAAAAACTTACAAGGAGAAGCAATTGGACAACCCATAGACCATTAAAGGCCTATAGATAGCTCAATTGCTCCAACCCACTACCAGTTGGCAGCGTACCTAAGATGCTGGCAGTATTGCCCCGTTGGATTGCAATACTGATACGTTGAGCTAAATAAGTTCCAGCATTTTGGTCACGCGTTGCATCGATCAGGCGCTCTGACAGACTTTTGAAAATACGATAATCTGGTGGTACTGGTGGTAGGTTTCTCGTATGCGAGAGGCCGTCTGGGTGGGTACCACCGCTTTGCCAGTTATTCAGCCGCCAAGCAGAAATGCGCAAGTATTACTGTGTTCCGGCTTGAAGGGCATTGTAGCCAGCGAAATTACTGGGCATTATGAGACTCAACAGCTTATTTTCGCAGGGTGACGAGCGCAGTGCAGCGCCACGCAGGATTTTGCAAAACAAAGTTCTGGGTTGTGCTGTTATTGTTATGGGCTCGCGTATTGCTTACCATCAGGCAAACGACCAGCTCGTCTCGTCATTCAGTTACATAAAAAAAAAAATAAGCTCCCAGTCCCCACGGACCCAAAGTCTCCACACCAAACGGTTGAGCCGTTTGGTGTGGAGACCGCTGTAACCGCTGCCGAGGTTAGCATATTTCCGCCGCTTGAGCTGCTCGGCCGAATTAGCCGCCGCGCCAGGTTTATTCTGCGTCTCCGGAATTTTCATTGATTTGTACCAAGTGTATTTGACGTTTAAAAGTGCATTTGGTGAGCCTATTTAATAAATATCTTATGACTATGACTACAAAAGCTCGAAATTTGTCCCTCTGTCTCTTGCTGTATCTTCTTGGTTCTTTTCTGCAGTAGTCATTGTAATTATTGACGTTCATGAGTGCGTCTGTGATGTTTAAATTAAATAAAGAATTTTTTACTTGACAACAAGAAAATATTTGAAAAATTTAAAAAAAATTAATAAACGAATCATAACAAACCGATTATGAAATTTTTTCTACATGATTAAATAATCACGCCATGTAGCCTACATAATTTGGATTTAAACTTAAACAATTGCGATGTAATTAAATCTTTATAGCTTTGAACATAATGAGATAATCACGCATAACAAACAACGAGCGCTATTTGGAGCGATCTGATTCTCATGTGAGCTGTTTCACAAGTCTCTGATAAGTTTTAGTTGTTGGATAAAGATATTGTTTTGTTTTCATTTTAACCGACTTTAAAAAAGGAGGTGCTATAATTTTTATTTTTTTAATATTATTGCCTAAGAACTCATTCTTTTATAAATTGATTTCGAAATTTTTTTTGTGTTGGGTTCAGTAGGCTTCAACATGATCATAAATTTCATCGATATTCGAATTTGGATTTCGAGAAAGGTACACCAGAATTGAAGTCGGTTTTTATAAAATGTGTTTTAACAGTCACAAATCACAATTAATGTTTTTGTTGAGCATAGGAAAGCATGCATTGAACAAAAGTATGCAAAACTAAGTTTATAATCGCAAAAAATATGACATATAACTAGAAATTAACGATTTGTATGAATAATTTTATTTTCGACTTCATAATGCGAACGGCCAAGGAGTGGAACTCTCTGCCGGCATCTGTGTTTCCGGATAGCTATAATCTGGGTGTCTTTAAGTCAAGAGTGAACAGGTTTCTTCTAGGCGAGCGTGCTACATCTTCGACCGCATCGTCACTTAACAACAGGTGAGATAGCGGTCAAACACAAGCCTATAAATAATAATAAAAAACTATTCTATTCTATTACTACAAATTAACGATTTTTTGGATTTTTTCCTTTACTTGTGCCATAAGACCTTTTTGCCAAATTTCATGATTTTAGCTAGGTCAACGGGAAGTAGGTTTGATTTATTTGCGAGTGTATTGGCGGTATTTTTTTATTGCATTGAATTAATTTTTTTTACAGCTCTATGAGACCGTAGACCCAAGTTTTTGATATTAATTTCAGCTTGATACCTCTACGCGTTCCTGAAAAAGGGGCTTGACAGACAGACCGACGGACAACGAAGTCATCATATAGTATTCCTTTTTTCCTTTAGAGGTACGGATCCCTAAAAAGCGTTATTATTAATTGTGTCGTGTCTGGGTATTGTGGGACATGGGCTTCGAAGTTCGTTCCCTAGATACAGGGGATCTTAATTAGGCTAGGATCTGTGTATGTGACCGATAGGCGCTATTACTATCATGATAGTATACATATGATAGCATTACACCGTATTATAATTACATAATTCATTTTTAATATTTAACTAATAGGCTGGCCTGGTCTTTTCTAATTTATTATTCATCAGATGTATCTATTTTTTTAGTATTGTGTTTATGGGACATCTATTTAGCTTGCCCAGTTTTTCAATTTGTTATTAGATAATATTGTTTACAGCTGACTATTTTTTTTATGTAACTGAATAACGAGACGAACTGATCGTTCGCCTGATGGTAAGCAATACGCCTGCCCATAACAATAACAGCACCACCCAGAACTTTGTTTTGCAAAATCCTGCGCGGCACTGTACTGCGCTCGTCACCCTGCGACAATTTGCTGTTGAGTCTCATAATGCCCAGTAATTTCGATGGCTACAAAATATGAATAATTTATAAAGAGGCATATTTTTGGTGAACTTGAACGATCGCATTGAACAGATAGTCTACAGGCCTTTTCTTGTCAGTCAGCCCAGGAAAAGGAAATTTGTTTAAAGAAGAACGTCTATGGAATTCGTCGAATGTTTTAGTTAAAAATTATGTGTTTTAACTTCTAAGAGTTCTATTATTAATTTTATCATCATCTCATTGCTTTCCGTTCTTTTGCAGAGGAGAAGCAAGAAGACGCAGGATGTCATCAAAGAGAGAGAATTGGTCATATTTCACCATGCAAGGCAAAATATGATATGAATATGATTTCACAAAGTAGTTATTATAATAAAAGTACACCACCGTCTTTTGTCGTTTCACAAATCCTCTCCATCCAAAGAGTGTCTGGAAGAGATCGCTTATTAGCGATAAGACCGCCCAATGCTAATAAAATTTTTAAGTTTCATTTTTATTTGTTCTTGTTAAGTTTTTGGTGTACAATAAAGCTTTATCAATCAATCAATCAATAAATCAAGGCTTTATAAATTATTAGCCTTTTAAAAATTTTGAGCTTTCTAAGAAATTATTGATATTTTACGGATTTTGGTAAGATATTAGATTGTCAATAAAAATCTTCAGTTTAGACTTATCAGACTATTGTGGAACTGAGCACTTCTAAACGTTAGTGAAAGCCTCATAAATTAAATTTAATCAGTAAAATCGTTTTACATGTAACCGATCATAATTATGGCTCATAAAAGTTACCTTAATTGATTGCCGTTACATGTGTTTTTGACCTCGAGTGGATACATTAACTGTTCTAAAATTGGTTCCAAAAGCTTTATGTTAAACGCATGCATGCGTGATGCAAGTCATTATGCATGCTGTGACATTTTCTGGATTGCATTTTGGACCTATTAAGATGTATAAGGTGATCTTCGTTTTAAATATTTCCTATGTTTGTATGTCAAGACTGTGATGTGATCCAATTAGTGAGGCGACAAACAGGTGATCCAAATTTTGTGTTTAGTGTTTACTAGCGATCCACCCCGGCTTCGCATGGATGCATTTTTAACCGACTTCAAAAGGAGAAGGTTATCTATTTGATTGTATTTTTTTGTTTGTACTCCGAACTCTGTCATTCATGAGCCGATCTGGTTTTTTTTTGCGTTGGGTTCATTATAGCTGCGAAGTAGTCCCATATACATTTCATCGATATTTGACCTTGTACTTCGAAGATACATTGAAGTCGGTTTTTTTGTTTGATAAAACGTATACGTACTTGTGCATAAACAACTTTTTCGAGTTTTTTTCGTAATGATGGTGATAACTAATCTATAAAGAGAGTAATATTGGCCTTGGTGAAGAGCTCCTTAAATTAAGAGAAAAACTACATCAAGTTAATTCAGAGAGAGATGAGAGAGAGAGAGGATGCACTTTTGAGATGGGATTGTTTGACCAAATCCGGGACTATGATGAGTCAGGAGCTTGATTTACAAAAAAACTAAATTTGCTTTTTGTTTTTATCTAGGTATTACTTGAGTGGTAAATCAAACCGATTGATTTTTAAAAAATATGTTTTTTTATTACACCATTACATTTTTAAACTAAAGGATTCTGTTTTTTTTTTATGTAACTGGATGACGAGGCGCTGGTCGTTTGCCTGATGGTAAGCAATACGCCAACCCATAACAAATAACAGCACCATCCAGAACTCTGTTTTGCAAAATCTTGCGTGGCGCTGCACTGCGCTCAGTGGTCAAATTCTGTTGCTAATAAAGATACGAGAGCAGATAATACGAGGCATGCCTTTTAAGTTTAGTCGTTTGAAGAAAAAAACAACTAGAACCTTATAGTACTTTTTTATTGTTTTTCAAAGTATTCACCACGTACACTTAATACAATTTTCCATTTCTCAAACCAGTTATTATAACATTTATTCCACTCTAAAGTGGGGGTGTTCAAAATGGCTGACTTGAAAGCGTCGACTGCTTCTTCACCGGACTGGAACCTTTGACCACGAAGACTTTTCCTAATTTTAGGAAATGTAAAGAAATCCTTGGTCAGAACTATATGGAGGATGGTCAAGAATTTCTACTTTTTCCTGCTTCAAATACTCTATCGTTTGACGAGCGCTGTGTAAGCTTGCGTTGTCGTGGTGCAGGATGATGCGTCGCTTTGAGTTAGATTTTCGAAGTTCGGCGATGGCTTGTGGTAAACAAACTGTGGTATATTACTCTGCGTTAACCGTTCTACGATCTTCAAGTGCAATAGTCGCAACATGGCCGGTTTTTCCAACGAACGTGGCCACCATCTTCTTTGAAGTGCTTTGAGAACGAACAACTTTAGTCGGCTTTGGCTCGTCTTGAAAAACCCAGATTGTAGATTGTTTTTTGGAATCAGGATTGCATCAGATTGAACCTTTGCAGAGTTTTCTTACACCATCTGACGCGGGCCGCCTTGTGATCGTCGGAAAGCAGATGCGGTATCCAACGGCAAACTAGCTTTCTCACACCAAGCGCTTCATGCAAGATCTTCTGAAAGGTTGTCCCTGAGATGCTTATTAGAGCCTCTATCACTCGATACGTCACATGACGATCTTCGAGAATTAGTTGTCTCACAGCAATGATGTTTTCTTCAGTGAAGGCGGATTTTGGGCGTCCTTCGCGAGATTTGTCACTAACACTAGTATGTCTACGCTGGAATTCTAAATACCAGCGTTCGACAGTTCGCAGACATGGGGCTTCATCACTGAACACAGATGGTAGCTCTTCAAAACACTGAAGCCGAGTCAGGCCTCTCCTTAAGTTGTAGAAAATTATTGCACGAACATTTTCCTTAGAAAGATTCATTTTCGTACGTAACCTGACAGATTCCAATCGACGCTGTGACTAAACAATAGCATTAATCAATTACTTTCAACTGTTTTGAGATTCAAAATTTAAACACATTCGAATATAGAACAGTTCCAAATTCAAAATTGCCGGGAAATATAAACTAAAAAGTACTAAAAAGTAGTAGAACTAAAAAGGCATGCCTCGTATTTGCAAAATAATGTATAATTGAAAATGAAAGAATATATTTAATTTGTAGAAATTAAGTGGTTTCATACTAAAAACATAGTGAAGAAATTGTAAATAAGTACATGAATAAAATCACCCATGTCAAACTATGGTCCAAAACCAATGGATTCAAAACATAGAGATATAAAATAACTAGATAAGGCGACGTAATAACTCAATTAAACCTTTACTATATGCCCCAAAAACTTTGACATTGAAAATGGCACTTCTTCGGAAAGTAAAAAATCTCGCTCACAGATCGAAAGCCGAGCGAAAGCGTTTGCAACACACCGACTCCAAACTACTTGCCCGCGGTATAAAACCGGCGGACGACGTATGGGCTCCACACTCCAGCGCAACATTCGCTGCACAACAAGTGAAGCGATAATGAAGCTATTGGTTAGTATTAAATAAATATTTTAAAATGTGCCAGTGATAAGGACGTGCCAGTGATTAGTGATAAGGACAAACGAATATGCAATAGCGCAGTGTTTTCATTAATTTGGCGTGCAGTGTCTGTGATTATTTGTTTACGTGAAATTGAATGACTATATTTCTAAAGGCTATACGTATTGTTGAAGACAGAAAACAATCGTTTATTTTAATTCTAGTGAACAGTTATTTAAATTATATTTCTTATTACAGAGATCCTCCTTGATCCTGGCCGTGGCTATAAGCCTGGCCACGGCAGAGGAAAAGGCTGAGAAAGACAACAAGGCTGAACCAAAATCAGTCGAGGAAAGCAAGAAGCAGGATAAGCGGGGACTGTCGGAATACTACGGTGACTTCGGGGGCCATGGGGACTTCGGAGGCCAAGAGGACTTTGGAGGTCATGACTTTGGAGGTCAAGACTTTGGCGGCGATGGTGGCCATGGAGACCTCGGCGGTGGCGAAAGCTTTGGACATGGAGGCGAGGGAGGCGGCGGCTTCGGAGGCGGTGACTTCGGTGGCAATGGGCATCATCACGTAGAGCACCACAAAACGATCACCATTATCAAAAAAGTGCCAGTGCCATACCCAGTCGAGAAGAAAATCCCTGTGCCAGTAGAGAAACGCATCCCGTACCCCGTTAAGGTGCCCGTACCTCACCCGTACCCCGTCGTGAAGACCGTCCATTTCCCCGTCAAGGAGACCATCAAAGTTCCAGAGTACATCCCCAAGCCATACCCCGTAACAAAACATGTCCCAGTTCCCGTCACGGTTCACGTCGACAACCCAGTGCCAGTCAAAGTCTACGAAAAAGTCCCATACCCCGTCGAGAAGCACATCCCAGTGCCCGTGAAGGTGCATGTACCTCATCCGTACCCAGTTGAGAAAAAGGTACCTTTCCCAGTGAAGGTTCCAGTCAAGGTATACGTACCTTATCCTGTTGAGAAGACCATCCACTACCCAGTAAAGGTTGAGGTCGACAACCCTGTCCCAGTGCACATTGAAAAACCCGTTCCCGTTCACGTGGAGAAGCCAGTGCCCTATCCCGTCGAGAAAGAAGTGCCGTACCCCGTAAAAGTGCACGTTGACAGGCCGGTGCCCGTTCACGTTGAGAAACACGTGCCTTACCACGTGAAGGTGCCCGTACCTCACCCCTACCCCGTGGAGAAGATCATCCCCTACCCCGTAGAGAAGAAAGTCCCCATCCCTGTGAAGGTTCCTGTCGACAACCCTATTCCAGTCCATATTGAGAAGCATGTTCCCCATTATGTCGAGAAGCACGTACCTTACACAGTCAAGGTTCCAGTACCTGTGATCCAGCATGAAGAGCATCATCATGGTCACGAGGTCCACCATCACGAAGAATCCTTCCAAGGTTTTGAAGGTGGCCACGACGACCATCACTACCACCATTAACAGAACTGATCTCTACTACTATTAGCTTTAAATGTTATCTTGTGTTAAGTATTGTTATCTGTAACGACTGGTAATGTACGTGTTATTGTAAATAGTAACAAAAGTATTAAAATTCGTGATAAATATTGTTATGGCTTGTTTTGTAACCCAGGACAAAAATCTTATAATACCTGTCCAACAAACTGACCCCTGAAATTGACCTTTGACAGGTTAGAATCAATATTGTTTAATGTCGTAACCGTAGGTCAAATGACTTCATAATTAATTGACATAACTGCCCACACAGGTACACAAAATCTACATCTAAGAGAGCTGATACCTATTTGAAAGTTTTCTTTAGCATTTACAATCAAGGTAACATCTGAGGGACATAAAATTCATTTACGATTCATAATTATGTCATAATAAATTGGCACAGAGACATAAAAATGTTTCTTAACAATATAGTAACGCATGCTTTGACCGATTTCATGAATAATAAAAGTTAGAAGTTGCACACGCGCGACGTTTCGTCACTATGTTTTTATTGCTAAAAAAGGCCTTAATTGAGCACCATTATTGTTAAGTAGCACAATGCACTTCTCGTAAAATCTATAGCTACGCAAAGTTAAATCAATTCAGGTCATTGTTCTAGTAATAGATGATTATATAACCATGTAGGGAACTCGTTATAGTGCGTCAGTTTTTACGCGTATCTTCAATTAATGTTTTTATTGTTCAAGTAAACATCTAGTTCTCTAACTCTAGTTTTCTTAGTGCCTGCGCTAGAAGATTGCACAATTTTATTGAACGTACCCGTTTTATATCCTGTCATAACTAATTAATTGAAATAGCTTCTAACCAGTATGAACCAGTGCAAGCCTATGAGCACAAATAGCAAACGGCCGTAGAGGTGCCTTCCTCAACATAATTGTAGAATCGTCAAGAAAACCGCATTACTGCTTATATAAGGTTTACGTAATTAGATACGTAACTGCTGCAAGTATAACATATCAATCTGGTTGTATGAATTACTTAGGTATGTATTCAGATTTATAGGCCGCTGCGAGAGGTAAAAGTTAGTAATGTATTCTCGATGGTCAATTATCATTTTATGTAATCTATTCTGATGCTCAATTATAATAATATTAATGTAATTTATTCTTAGCGCCTACTTTTACTATTGAGTGTGTTTAAGTTGGTATAAGACAGATATTCTGTTGCAATTTGTTAAAGATTGTGTTATTATTTCTTTGATCACGTAACTCGTTCTATTATGTTTTTTCAATTATGACAATGGTGAAAATATGCAGCGTCATAATTTTATTAACCTGTTGAAATCGCCGCTATGAGCGTTATCGTAACTAATTCGTGCTCGCGATTTTAGGCTTAATACACTTTCATGAATTCTTCAACTTTAATGAGATCCAAAAAAAGAACTTCACTCACTTCACTCAAGGCATTCGCAAAGGTCATCGTACTTACCGGCAGGGGCAGAGGGTGAAGGTTTTGAGTACCGTCTGAAATTGTATTTTCGATAACACATTCTGTCAGCCTTCTGTGGTGTAGTAGTTGAGCGATTCATCTCGTATTTCATAAACCTCAGAGGTTGCAAGTTCAATTTCCGCGACGGGACAAATGTTTACATGCACAACGAAAAACGCAAGTATAAAGACGGACAAACAAACACACTTTTGCAATTATAATAGTAGTAGGTATTTGTCATACACTTCAATTACCATACTATTCACTAGTCATAATTGTATAGACTCACCTTATATACGGGATGTTGGCCGGCACGTGGTACTTGGAGCCAGGGTCGAAGTCCAGCTCAGATCGCAGCACAGGCGGCTTGATGCCTTGGAACTGCTCCCTGTTGGGACATTGAAGAGTTGCTTAGATTAGAAACAACAATCAATTTCAGTTTAAATAGTATAGCGCTTATTCAGGGATAGTGTAGCTTTGTGTCAGTGGAAGAATTTTCAAAATCGGATCAGTTGTTCCAGAGATACCTACAAACATACTACACATCATATTATATATTATATAATACTTATATATTATTATGATCATGTAGTCTGTATATATTATTATTATTTTAGACTGGTTAGTTTTTTTATACAAAACACCACCGTCCCTTACAGTTTCTTTGAGTCCTCTCCATCCAAAGGTTGTCTGGAAGAGATCGCTATAAGCGATAAGACCGCCCATTGTAACACTTTAGCTTTAGGTTTTGTTTTGTAATTATTTATTGTTGTTGTGTAACAATAAAGTGTTATCTATCTATCTTTTTTTTTTTTTTTACGCTTAATATATCTATTTTTGGCCACTATCTGGCCTGATGTGAAGCGATGATGTGGCCTAAGATGGAGCACGTAGATCTAGAGAGAGACGGCAGTTGAGCGGCTGCTCAGACCCGTCTCACCGATGGTTCACGGAACATCATCCCGAAACACGACTACGTCGTTTGACGGCATGGCTTTGTTCGGTGGGTGGTATTACAACCACGGCCAGAGCCTACCACTCCAAAGCGCGTAAGCGGGTTTCATCACGATGTTTTCCTTCACCGTTTTAGAGCGAGCGTGCAAAATCTGCACTTAACTATAAGTCATTGGTGCAGGGCCGCGTCGGGATTCGAACCCAGGTGCGTCTGATCGAAAGGCGCATGAGTTCCCGCTGAGCCACACTCGCTCTTCGCTGAGCCACACTCGCTCTTAATCGCTCGCTCTATCTAATCATACATACATACAATTTTACCTATAATATTAGTATCTATAGAAGTTTACATATGGTATGGTAGTGAAACATTTAGTTTACAGCCTTAGAAATAACCGGTTGTTATATTTTATGTGCTGATACACACTTATATATTTATATTTATAATAGTGAATTAATCTTCTATTTAAAATTTGAAGCAAAATGTATCCGCATGCGCATGCCTTGGGGTTTTACTGAAAACCAGCGTCGGGTGTCAAATAACCACACGAAAACCCCATTCGGTACCTTTGTTCACAAGTTTAGATCGTTGTCTCTGTATACTGTTTCTTTTTCTTTTTGTATATCTGTTTTCTTTATTTTGTTAGTTTTATGATTTTGTGGTACTAAAATAAATGTTTTATCTTTCTCTTATTTATTTTCTTTCTTTATTTCCTAATATTCATCACATTACTCCTATTTAGACGATTTAATAAAAACATATAAAACAGCTTTTGTGATTTTATTATAACTCGAATTACTATTTCTACTTCATACTTGATATAATCAGGCCTAGCGCACTCCGAACTGTAGGTACGAAGCTACAAGTACACAGCAGCCGGACACCGTCGGCGGGTCGCGCGTCGTTACACGTGCTGCGTCAGAAGAGATAAGAGCTATGTAATAGAAAGAAAGGCGCTCTGTAGGTTAATATGACTGGTAGGTATGCAGTGCTACGCGAGCTGAATTGAATTTTATTGCGTCATAGCAAGAGTCGCTATTTGTTTAAATTTCTTTGCGGAGTGATGCTTCTGTCCCTTAGTATTCTGTGATATAACTTCGAATTACGGTTCGGATATTTCTAAAGACTACGACTTCCTGTAAGTTATTTCACACAAACTCGAGCCATGGGAACGTTAGTCTTTCTTTAAGTCGTCATTAAAACAGCTCTTAAACTTTAATATTAATTTGTCTTGCTCAACATGCTCAACATGCTTTCCCGTGTTGCAGCAAGTTGCTGCAAGCACTAGATGTGATTTTAATGCAAGTCTTACAAATCGACGGTTTGTTAACACATATGATTTTGAGGTTAGGCAATATTGGTTGAACGCATTCTTTAATGTAATGGTAACATTGGACCTACATTGTTTGTTCTGTGGACTGGAGTAAGGAGTAAGCGGTCAGGTATCCTTTCGGCTTCTTAGCGAGTGTGGCTCCGTGAGAGCTCGTGCGACTTTCGATCCGACGCACTCGAGTTCGAATCCCGCTTGCCTCTCATCATTAACTTTCTTAAGTTATGAGATAATTACTAACTTTCTTAACTTTCTTAAAACAGAATAAAATAAATATTGAAGGGGGCTTTCGTACGTGATAAACAAACGTGATTTTGCCGTTTTTATAGATAATATACGAAACCCTTCATGCGCGAGTTCGACGCGCACTTGGCCAGTTTTTTATATAATTATTTTACAAAAATATCACAGTTGTTACAAGATCCTAAAAGCGAAATTACTGGGCATATGAGACTTAATACCTAATGTCTAGGGACGATGAGCGCGATGCAGTGCTACGCAGTACTTTTTATGATGTTAAAAGTTCTGGGTGGCACTGCAATTGTTATGGGCAGGCGTGGCGTTTACCAACAAGCGAACGACTTGCTCGTCTCATTACTTAATTCCATAAAAAGACTGGCTACAGCGCCTACAACTAATCCAAAGCAAAATCGCTTGCGCTTTCGTTTTCAACGGAGAATTGAACCCATTACCGAAGTCAAGGCCGGTTGTCGAACGCACTGCCGTCGGATCCACTGAACCAGATATGGTATAGTCACAGAATACAAAGGGACAGAAGCATCACTCCGTAACGAAATTTAAACAAATAGCGACTCTTGCTATGACGCAATAAAATTCAATTCAGCTCGCGTAGCGATGCATACCTATCAGTCATATTAACCTACAGAGCGCCTCTTTTTCTATCGCATAGCTCTTATCTCTTCTGAAGCGGCACGTGTAACGACGCGCGACCCGCCGTCGGTGTCCGGCTATGTACCTACTTGCTAGCTTCGTACCTCAGTGAGGAGTGCGCTAGGCCAGGTATAGGGCAATATTATTATGTATAATATTTTTATGTTCTTTTGAAGTCAACAATATCGTTCACCTTAAGGGGTTATGCTGAAAACCAGCGTCTGATGTCATTGACATTCAACATTTGTGCTGAGCTTTACTTCATCTATTTATTATATTTTTCGTATTATCTTGTTTTGTTATAACTACTTTTTCTGTCTGTTTTTGTATTTTTTCTTTCGTTCTTTCTTTCTTTCTATACCTATAGTACCAACGGTAGATCGAAAAAAGTAAGTAGGTACAGCACAGGTACAAACGGCTTATATATCTCTAGATTATTAGTTGAAACTAGTTTAATTAGGTTTTGGTAGAGGTATGTCTACTGCAACAAGAGTCCGCCTTGGATGTAGTACACCTTTGACTTGATATTCAATAACCAAGCAGTAGTTTGCATACATTACTGTGTTCGGCTTACTGTTTACTGTTTCAAGTGAAATTACTGGGCATTATGAAATCCGCCAATGTCTCAGGGTACCAAGCGCGTGCAGTGCCTAACATAGGATCTAACGAAATTTGATGATTGAGATTAATGATAGAATTTGCAGTTGTTATAAATTATGTTTTGCCACATCTAGTTTTAGAACATCTTAGTTTACTTGACAGGAACTAAAATTACTAATTTAGGCACTAAAACTGCTTAAATTACACAAATAAGGCAGTTTAGCGAAAGCTTGCTCTGATCTACGCCTGCTGATCGAGGAATATCACAGACAACAAATAACGTAATACACCGATTAATCTATAACCAAACTAGCAAGTAAACTTCTACATAATTCAATGACCTAGAAGAACACGCATAATTTGGCGAAGCATCAGACTGTGAACATTATGTCATGTGTTACGTGAACTGGCTGTAAACATGCGTTGCAGACGAGCGATTTAAAGTTGCCAGTAATAGCAGCTGTTTCTCGGGATATAATTTAGCGGGAGCGTTTCAGAAGTTAGAAACAATAGTAACACTGAGTCACATTATTTCATAAAGCGAAACCAGCAAACAATAACATAAAAGTTAAAAATTGAAGTTCCAGTCGAGTCTACTTATTCTTCTTCATCTTAAACACTCTCTCACTCTTAGCCAGCAAATTATTGGTCGTGTGAGAATCATAGTCTCCAGTACACTTCCAAATTAAAATTGTGGGTAGAGCAATGCAATTTTGATAAACGATCAGCGAGCCCACTATAAAATGAAAAAAATTACCATCAACCTAGTCAGATTTAGTGGCCGCCACAAAAAGTAGCCCGTATGTGTAAATTTATAAATGCAATGTGAGTGAACTCGTTCTAGGCTTATATTTACACGCAGAACGTGATCTGATACATTCAGATCTGATCTGACTGCTGTGATGAGAACATCTACGAATAATATACAATTTTCTTCTTTGCTTTTAAAAATGAGAGCTGTGCACATTTGTGTTTATTAATTGTTTGAAAACTGCGAATGTTGATCAGCTGTGCTTTTAAGTTTGAGTATCTTAACGCCTCTAAATGAATAGAACGGGTAAAAACGAACTTTGGTATAGAGAAGTAGATTATGTTGTTATCCTGTTATTTTTTCCAAAAAAAGTCTTTCAATTTTCGTGGCTTATCCTGATTCCACGGATTTTAAAATTTATCGTCGAGTACATCCTTAAATTGGTCCAGAGACTAGATCCTAGACTGTAATCAAAAATACTAACCTCAACCTCCACCAATGACAATTGTACTGTTCCTTCCTCACGTCTCCTGTGAAGACGTCCCACCGCCACCTGTCCATCACCATCGCAAATGGTAAGAAGGCCAGCTTGTCCATCGCCTGGGTGAACAGATAGTTGATGTCGTGGGCTGTGTCTTCTACTGACTTCTGGACCAGGCCGAGGGTTTGAAGATGGCGAGGCGAAGAGACTGACAGGGCGATCGTCTCGCCAATGGCTTCGTGGAAACCTGTTGACAAAAAGATTATTATGTTAAGCATTAAAAATGCTGTGTGAGTGGTAGGTTCTGGCCGCGGTTTTACCTAATACCACCCACCACCTATACCGTCAATCGACTTAGCAGTAGTAAATTATACGTAGGTACTTGAACATTCACCTTGTAGGTTCTTTATAATTTTAAATATTTAATAAATCGGCTAGGACTGCCGTAGTTTGTCCAGTTAGTTGACCTAGGCTGAACCTAGACTAATTATACATTCAATTAAAAATAAATGTTTTTCGCCTAATTTATTAAAAGTTACTTGCTATTGTACATAGAAGTTATTATCTTCACACGAATCATTGTATCTCATGACTCTAAACAAACAGAACCAGCGCATTGTCTTGTCATACCAACATAACTAGGGCATACAATTAACACTACAATAAAACTACTGCTCCAAAACGTTAGCAATTGTTTTGTTTGTACTCAATCAGCAGTCGGCAGCCGCATCACGAACGTGCGTGTGACTTCCGAAAAATCGTAGCTTGTTACGTCATGCGGGTTTGTGGATCACACGGATTTGATACGAGACAATGATTTGCTTTTAATTTTAGAACGCCTGCCTGAAATAATTAGCGAACAAGCTGTCTCAATATTAAGTTGCCATTCATGATTGCCTAGCTCGTAACGTAGTCACCCCTTGGATTTGTGATATTGATGTGGTATTGACTTCTGAGCGCTACTGTACTTCGGAGGGATCGGGGCCGTTGGTCCCGCTTGTTGTAATAGGAGAGCAGTCGTAAGGCCATGTCGGAGGCTTAAGGGCGGCCAAACACACACACCCATACGAGATTAAGAAGAAAATAAGCTTAGGTACCTACCTCCTATGTGCTGTCACTCTGACTCACTTTGAGTGTATTTTTTTACCTTAATTTGTACATCGTCGTATACCACAAGACAAATTAGGTAACAAGGAGTTGATAGTATTTTTTTGTTTATTAGTTTTTTATTATTATTATTATTATTTTTACGCTTAATAGATCCATGTTTGGCCACTATCTCGCCTGATGTGAAGCGATGATGTGGCCTAAGATGAAGCACATAGATCTAGAGAGAGACGGCAGTTGAGCGGCTGCTCAGACCCGTCTCCCCGATGGTTCACCGAGCATCATCTCGAAACACGACACGACCAGACTATTAGTAGCTTAAATAAGGTAAAAGTGACAGGATATAAAATTAATCTACAAAAAATTATCTAAAACAACGTTTTTGCGGGACTATTACTGGAACTTTTTTTTTTTACTTTTTTTCGAAATTACTGGGCATTATGAGACTCTACAGCTAATTGTCTCAGAGTGACGAGCGCAGTACAGCGCCGCGCAGGATTTTGCAAAACAAAGTTATTGGTGGTGCTGTTATTGTTATAGGCTGCTTACCATCAGGCAAACGACCAGCTCGTCTCGTCATTAAGCTACATAAAAAAAAAAAAACTTTTGAGGTTAGGTTAGCATTGCATGCTAATTAATGGATTTCGAATACATCGTCATTGCGTTGTGTGTGCCTGAAAGTTTCAGCCGGATAGCTAATCGGGAAGTGCTCGAAATTTGAGTTGCAAAATTCTACCCGGAACGATAGACAAAGAAGAAAGTGGCGTATTAGAAACAATAATAGGTAATATAATCATCGTTACATAGATTTCAACTGGGGTAGTCTCATTAGAAGGTCTTTTAGGAAAAAAATTGGTTTTAGAAATTGTTGTCGAGACTCGGACTAAATGTCTTAGAGTAAGTGACACCTGTGCCTGCTATAAGCAAAGGCTGTGTTAAAGATTGACTCTGATCTGAGGCACGCGCCGAGAGAAAGCACGGAAGCGAACTCGATCCCGATTGATAAACTAAACGTAATATACAGCATAGCGGAAACAAGTCCAGGTATTTCTAAGGCACTTGCGAGTAATTTTAGTACTAGATATTTTAAGAATGAAGAATTAGCGAGACAATAATGAGCATGTTACTAGAGAACTCAACTGCTATGTAGAACGGTCTACATAAGATTTAACAAAATTGGAAACGAGCTCATTCTTTCTTTAAAAAAAAATAATCATCATAAAGCTATTGACAAGCAGTTATCGATTTTTTGTCAGTGAGAATGAAACATGGAGCATTGCAACGCACACGTCCTACAAAAAATAGGTTTTATATGTCGGTGAAAAAGTCGAACCTACAAAAAGTTTGACGTCGGCTTAGGCACTCATCAATAAGAAATCATCCTTTTGCAGGAGTCTCTATGTATAACCATAATTATCCATGCATCATTCGATTTCAATCAAATTTATATGGCACCATATTTATAGCGCCGAAGAACCACACAATTATTATTCAGTGTACATTCATAAAAAAAATTTATACATCGACGTGTATGAGTTGAGACCGTC
Source organism: Petrophora chlorosata (assembly GCA_951640565.1). Lineage (NCBI taxonomy): Eukaryota > Metazoa > Arthropoda > Insecta > Lepidoptera > Geometridae > Petrophora > Petrophora chlorosata. Next base: position 17,145,163 of record OX621196.1, on the reverse strand, counting down.
CTCCTTTTACAAGCTTATATTTAACTTGCAATGTTTATTTGTTTGGGTCAAATCTTGCAAGTTAAATCAGAATCACTTCCTCTTATCTTACAGAGTTTTTTTTTTTATATTTGTTAGGCAAACATTTGACCGCTGTCTCACCTGATGGAAAGTGATGACGCGGTCGACGATAGATCATGCTTGCCTAGAAGATACCGATTCACTCTGGACTTGAAGACACCTAGATTGTAAGTATCGGGAAACAGAGACGCTGGTAAGGTGTTCCATTCCTTAGCTGTTCGCATTATGAAAATTTTGCATACTTATCAAAGTCCGACGACAGCGAAGGTCCGTTACGTCCAATCAGTGCAGCAAAATGTATACACATTTGAAAACAAACAAAGGAGAGACCTTGATTCGAAACGAGACCACCATGTAATCGTACGGTCACAGCTAAAAATTGGATACGTCAGTCATGTGAGGATGCAACCAAACACGTACAGTAACTTAACCTAAGTCAGTCTTCGTAGCCGAAAAAGGCTAGGAATGCATCATCATCGTCATCATCATTATGGTAACAGCCAGCTGATCTGATGTTGGACACAGAAGGTGGGCAATGTAACTCCTTGATAGATAATCGTAAACTACCACCAAGTACTTGGGCTCATGACCTACACCATTTTTATCTACATCAATAAGAATTGCAATTGTGTTATAAAACAATCTCTAACATTTCATCTCACACGCTTCTCTAACTAAGGTCAAGTCAATCAATAAATCAAAACGTTAGAGTATATATTATACTCTAAGATCAAAACTGATGATCGTGCAATCAACACCAGGTCATAATAAATAAAAGGAGAATCTAGAACGATGAACTTGGCCGCGTTTGACCGCAAATGAGCACAATCAGTTTGGCAACGAAAACGTGTTCGTCTCTAGATGCGGCATTTAAAGTTTTATTTTTTTACGATAAATCTACGTTTGACCACCATTTCGCTTGATGTTAAGCGAGGATTGATGTTTATTTAATAGATTGGTCCGCTCGCTCCTATTACTCCTGTTGCCATACCCTGTCAGGGTCATATATGTTAACTAACTTTTTCATAAGACCACTTCAAATGTACATACACATATGATTGCAATAAACTATTGAGTATTGAGGATGTGGCCGAAGATGTCACATAAGTTCTAAGAAAATGGCACTCAGTTTCTTGCCGTATCTTCTGAGTAGTGGTTCTTTTTCCGATACGGTGGTAGAGTCATTGTAATACTTGACGTTCAAAGGTGCGTCTGTGATGCCAAAATTAAATACGAGTAAAGAACTTTTAAACTTGAACTTTAAATGTTTGACTTTAGATTATGGGTAAACGGGGTAAAATAGCTTTAATTTTATTTATTTTTTGGCAAATAATATAGCCTAAAAATTTGGTGATGCACTACGTCCAGTTCATATTACTTCAGATTACAGATATAAAGAAAAGTCTAAAAAATCACATCTAAAATATAAAGAATCTTCAAAGTCAACTTATTTGATAATCTTTTAAACTATATCTTGTATTTTTTTTATTTAACTGAAAGAGCTGGTCGTTTGCCTGATGGTAAGCAATACGCCAGCCCATAACAATAACAGCACCACTCAAAACATTGTTTTGCAAAACCTTGCGCGGCGCTGCATTGCGCTCGTTACCCTGAGACAATTAGCTGTTGAGTCTCATAATTCCCAGTAATTTTCCTGGCTACAATGCCCTTCAAACCGGAACACAGTAATGCTTGCGCCCTACTGCTTGGCGGTTGAATGACATCTATTTTCATCAAAAAAATTCAGATAGAGCTGCAAAAATTTAGGTTAACTTCATACTCTTGCAGAAGAGTATTTTATGATCTTGCTGTCACTTCTAGTAAATCTTAGTAAACAATGATACTGTACTTCAAGTGTCTAAAATACAAGTCATCGCTTAACATTTTCACAAGTGCCTTGTCACTTCTAGCATTTACACATCGTAAGCGCGAGATGCGCGTAAGTTGCGCAACACGATATCGTAACACTTAATTTTAATTTCCGCGAATTTCCTGCGATCTATACGCTAATACTAGGTAACGACGCTAATTATCAATGTTTATAGTCTATGGTGTTTTTTAATTAGTCCCTTAGGAATCTAATTAAAATAAGAATCAATGACTGAGAGAAAACTAATTTTAAACTAGTGACTGTAATACTCGTGTGACAATCTGAGCCAATATGGTTGCCAGAAGATGGGCGACGGCGCCGAGGGAGAATATAAATTCGAAATGGCCCTTTTAATATTTGTACACCGGAAACGGTAGAGTGTTTGAAACATAAAATGTAATAATATCTATTGTACACAATACTTAATGAATAAATTAATTATGAATTATGAGGCCGAGAAAAACGCTGGCGAGATGATATCGTGGCATTCCAAGAAGTATGACTTGACATAGCGGGGGATCGGAATGCGTGGAAAGTGATGGGGGAGACCTTTGCCCAGCAATGGAACAGTATAGGTTAGATTAAAAAAAATACTCGTTTTATTTATTTTTTTATTACTTCACAAATGCTTGTCAAACATTTGACCGCAGTCTCAACTGATGGAAAGAAATGACGCGCTCGACGATGGATCATGCTTGCCTAGAAGATACCGATTCACTCTGGACTTGAAGACATCTAGATTATAAGAATCGGAAAACAGAGACGCTGGTAAGCTGTTCCATTCCGTAGCTGTTTGCATTATGAAAGTTAAAGCGAAACGCTTTGTTTTGGCAGGAGGAAGGAGGAGTCTGGAGGAGGTGGTATTTATTCTGAAGGTATCAGCTAGTATTATCTTTACCTATAGAAATGCACTGAAACTGAATGATTATGACGTGGAAACCGAGGAGACTTTTTGTTACCGAATTCACAAGAAGACTAAACAGAAAGACCCAGATTTTTTTGATTATCTTCAACTTCATCAGACCATTACGTTCCCACTGCTATATTATAGGACTCTGAGCTTCTTTTATAGAGAAGCCCAGAGTTTAGGCTACAGATAATGGAGTATCGTGGTAGATTCTATGGTACTCCATTGTCTTTAAATCTAAATCAGAATTCCCGATCCCGTGGCCCGATCATGAAATGTCACCATTTAATGAAATAATTTTGCTTTTCATGATTACAAAAGTTTTTTTAATCACGAAATCATAACCAGTGACCATTTTATGATGTCACAAATCCTACTTCCTACTTTCCTATTATTCTTACTTATATTATAAATGCGAACGTTTGTGAGGATGGATAGATGGATGGATGTTTGATACTCAATCACGCAAAAACTACTGAACGTATTTTTATGAAATTTGATATTTAGGTAGATACTTTAGGTCTGAAAAAGGACTTAAGAAATCGCTTTTAGCGATACGTCCGCCCATTGTACCTCAAATTAATGTATATTGTGTCAGTATTAGGTATTTCTTTTTTTTGTGTTGTGTCTTTATTTGGTGGGCAATAAAGTGTTATAGTATTGTATTGTATTGTATAGGCTACTTTTTATCCCGAGAAACTGCGCGAATCGCAGCTCTTATAACAATATAATATGAAAATGCACTTTAATTAATCGAACAAACTTTAACAACTTCTCACAGTGTCTTATAACGAGTCGTTCTACATTCTGCAATATCGGAGTGATGCTAAGACGCTAATTATTATGTAAATGCTAAATAGCAGTTGTGAGAGACGATCGTCAAACAACAATTATCCAATCTCTGGGAATAAGATGTTGGTGTACAGAAATGCAGGTGCGAGCTCTTGATAAACAACGCTGGAGCGTAAATAAAGACGTAACTGATAAGTGCTAAAGTGGATACGTATACCCCTTCTTCTTCTTATGATGCCTCTCCACTACGGGAGGTTGGCCGTCAGCTCGGCGAACTTTTGCCTATCTTGTGCCAAGCAAAACAGTTTTTCTACACTGGCAATGCTCGTCCATTCGCGGATGTTGCGCAGCCAGGACTTCTTTCTTCTTCCAACGCGTCGCTTTCCCTCTATTTTGCCCATCATGTATGTGTTGGAGTAGTTGGTATCTTTCGTGTCTTAAGACGTGGCCTAGATACCCAACTTTTCTCTTCTTGACGGTTTGCAGTAGTTCCCGATTTCTGCAGATACGTTGAAGAACCCTTTCAGTCGAAACTTTCTGTATCCAGCTTATACGGAGCATGCTTCGGTAACACCACATTTCAAAAGCTTTGAGACGTTTTTGGGTTTCAGCTTTATGGGTCCAAGCCTCGCTACCGTATAATACTACTGGCCAAACGTAACAATGGAACATCCTCACTCTGAGCTTTATGGATAGTTTGCGGCTAGACAAAATTTTCTCCATCTTTTTTATCGTTGCTCGGGCGATTTCAATCCGGGTTCGAATTTCTTGTTCACTGTCCCATTCTTTATTCACCCACGCACCAAGATATTTACACTGCCGCACTCGCTCTAGATCTAAATTCGCTACTTTAATCCTGGGGTCTCTGTCCTTGTCACCAGATACAACAAGAAACTTGGTTTTTGACACATTCATATTCAATCCCACCCTCAAACTGCACTCTTGAACTTTATCCAGTAATTGTTGTAGATCCTGTTCTGTTGAGGCTATGAGTACGGTGTATACCCCTTACCTATATGTATATACCCAGACATTGGAAAAGACCTCTGCAGATCCACCTGCCTCACCATTGCGCTACCATGGCGATGCTAATGCCATATTAAGAGAAAGAAAAAAAGAGAGAGAGAGAGAAAGTCTATCTATCTCATAGAGACATCAAATGGATACTCACTGCGGGGCAATGGAAGAAAAGTTGTCATTTACCGACAAAGGTTTTTTTGTAACTGAGCAAAAATGAACAAGTCGTTTAAGTGATGGTAAGCACCACACTTGCCCATAACAAGTGCAGTGCCACACATTTTTCAATAGCATGAAAGTACTGCAAATCACTGCATTACGCTCGTCACCCCGAGACATAAGATATTATAAGTCCCATATAAGATATTAAGTCTATATAAGCCCAGTGATTTCGCTGGCTAAAATGCGCCTCAAACCGGAACACAGTACCTAATGTATGCGTACTACTGTTTGTCGCCAGAATAACTGGCAAAGCAGTGGTATACCTACTCAAACAACCTACGAGATACCTATCACATAAAATGCTCCTACAGTCATGTTGTCAAACTAACACGGAATAAATAATATTTAGAACTAAATAAACTGCGAAAGAGTGTGGCTCTGTGGGAGCACGTGCGTCTTTGGACCCGATGCACCCGAGTTCGAATCCTGCTGGCCTCGCACCACTGACTTCCTTAAGTTATGTGCGGATTTAACACTCGCTCTTAAAACAGCGAAGGAAAACATCGTGAGGCACCTCCAAAAATTTTTCACAAAAATTCAAGGACATGTGACATCCGTACTGAGCCAGCGTGGCGGATTATGGCCCATACTCTCTTTCTCTATGAGGAAAGGCCCGTGTCTCAGCAGCGGGAACGTGATGGGCTGATGATGATGATGAAACTGCTAAGTGAAATTCTTATTTGCAACGCAGCTACTAAATCTATTATAATGCTTGTAACATGGAATTTTACGTTCCATTCTCAGTTTATCATCATCATCATCATCAGCCCTCATCGGTCCACTGCTAGACATAGGCCTCTCCCATAGCACGCCACTGAGCCCGATCTTCAGCTTTCCTTCTCCAGCCGCTACCAGCAACCTTACATATATCGTCGCTCCATCTAGTCGCAGGGCGCCCTACACTACGTTTGCCGATTCGCGGTCTCCACTCTAGAACACGTCTACCCCAACGGTTATCGGTTCTGTAAGTATGACCAGCTCAGTTTATAGCTTAGCCTTAGCTCAAGAATCGCTTTCAGTAGTTGACGAGTACTTTCCGTAACTTAATTATAAGTCTCCTTGGCACCAACCTAATTCAGTTTAGTGGTATCATTGCCAGCAGCACCCCACATACTTTTACAATATAATGAAGTCGTTTAGTACCTTCTTTGTGATAGTGCCGTTTTTCATGCTGTTCTATGTGGTCAAATATGGTAAGTTATAATAATAATAGTACCTATCAGTGGCCACTTTTTAAATCATGGAACAGCTGCCAAATCTGTGATTGTGAAATCAATCATTTTGACAAAATTAGTTCAGATTCAGAACAATTTAATCATCTTTCAAAATAGCTGCGCCCCGCGGTTTCACCCGTGGGTTTCCGGGATAAAAAGCCTATATTCTTTTTCAGGACCTAATGAACCAACATACAGAATTTCATCAAAATCCGTTTAGTAGTTTTTGTGTGATTGAGTAACAAACATCCACCCATCCAATATTAATAGGACCAGTAAGGTTATTGTTTGCCCTTTATTCATTTGAGTATGGTTAAAAATAGGTATATTAAATTTGCTATTTTATGATGATTCTTATTTTTGCAAACAAAAATCAAAAACAAAATCAAAAATCTTTTTTAACATAAAAAACCAAAAATCTTTTTTTTGTAACTGGATGACGAGACGAGCTGGTCGTTTGCCTGATGGTAAGCAACACGCTAACCCATAATAATAACAGCACCACCCCGAACTTTGTTTAAATCTATAATGTTATGTAAACCTTAGCTACCTACGTAACTATGAATGGGGAACGCCCTAATTTCGTAGGTAAAGTAGGCCGGGATAATAACATTAGAGAAACCGTAGCACACACTCGGGCGGGATTACCGACCGCGGTCTACTGAACTTGAGAAGTTGAGACGATAAGCCCCGGTGTCCTGTGAATCATTTGTTAACCGCTTAATTACTGTCACCCTAGAGTAACACCTATAAATTGATCAACCATAGTTAGTGCTACCCGTAAAGTACACAAAATAAAAAAATAACATCTAGCACGTAAGTGTATCCTTCGTTGGAGATCCCATTATAAATAAATAAACCATACTTAGTGTCTTTGCCTTAATAGAGACAGTAAGAAAGTGTTAATGGACACATTCTTAGTTTTACCATATTGTGGTTTTATTATACTTAGCAGCTTAAGTTAAACTCAAATTACTTATTAGTTTAAGCTATGCCGTCAAGCAATCTAGTCGTGTTTCGGGATAATGTTCGGTGAACCATCGGGTAGACGGGTCTGAGCTGCCGCTCAAATGCCGTCTCTCTCTAGATCTATGTGCTTCACCTTAGGCCACACCAACGCTTCTCATCAGGCGAGATAGTGGTCAAACATAGATCTATTAAGCGTAAAAAATTAGGTTAGATCGTTATGTTAATGAGGTGTCATTTACGAGGACTACGTTATGTGATGTTACCGGGTGGCTTTCACGGAAGATACGGAGATTAGCGCTGGTTGCTACAACTAGCATTATGCCGAGGAGGCCGTTTTGTGGCAATACCTTACTGTAGAAATAAAGTCCATATTTCTCAGTAGGTATTGACTACTTAGAATTATAAATATGGTACTTCTTGGTTCAATAACAAGGTGAACTACCAATGCATTTCCACGCATTTTCTTTTTATTAATTTAAACCAGGTGAGAAAAAAACTGCTCTCAGCTCAAAAACTGCATGTTCGAAAAACTTTATTATAAGTGCTTTCATTGCATAAGATATTAATATTTTGGGTTATTCCTTTAGGGCCCTATTCTCGGGATTGGGGCTCTCAGGAAATAACCCAATATTTATAAGTTAAATGATGACCGTGATGCATCTCCCAATAACCCTGATTCTAACATTCTCCACAGCGTCCTCAATAATCTGCTACGACTGCAACAGTGCCTTCGACCCCCGCTGTGGGCCGGAGTTCGACTCCTTCAGCCTGGGGGTCATCAACTGTTCCCTGAGGGACCCTCCCGAGCACATCAACTATACGGAGGCTACACTCTGCAGGACTATTAAGATGGAAAGTAAGTTAGTCACAAAGTTCGGTAACCAGTGGTGCTATTTTGTGAAGGGAATCGCTATCAAAGCGCGATGTGACAATAATTAAACCACCGACAAAATAGCGGGTAATGCACCATTATTTTGTATATTTGTAAATATAATTATTTTTTTTTGTCACCGTTGTTCGAAATCTCTTTCATTATATTGAAAAGAATGTAAGTGAGATGGAAGACGTCAGGATGTAATCCATCCTAACAGAGAGTACGAGGAGCGATTGAAAAATACAAAATTCGGTAGCCGGTCCTCTGCAATGACAGAAACATTATTTTGAAGAAAACCTTCAGTGGATGTAAAGTAGTACCTACCTCCTTGTCACTAAAAAATGAGCCTGGCAAGCTCTCTTTAAGTTCGGACCAGGCTCATATATTTCATTTAAAAGCGTGTATTTTCTTGTATGCTCTTATTCTTGTTGAAATCGCCCACAGATTAAATTAACAAAACTATGCTTCTAACTTAGAGAAGAGTCAATAAAGTAGTTTAATTCAATTTTGTTTCCAGTTTACGGGAAAACCCGAGTGGTCCGCCAATGTGGCTACATAGAAGACACTGACACCAACGCCACCTGTCGAAGGGTGACCGGCAATGGGGACGTTTTCGTTACTTACTGCGCCTGCACCACCGATCTCTGCAATGCTGCCGTTTCACTCGGCGGCGGCAAGATGGCGCTGTTTTCAATTTTACTGATGTACGTTTTAGCAAAATTGAAAACTTTGTTGTAATTCAGCCAAAGTGTGATTAGGTTATGGTTAACAATTTTAATAAAGCATTAACTCAATAAATTGTTGAAATTGTCAATACCTGTGACTTTTGCTTCTAAGGATGACACATAGTAAATATAAATTTATGACACGTAGGTATTGATTTATTTTTGCAAATATAATAACTACATATACCTAGCTTTATATTTTACCGAATTCAAATAAATATTAATTTGAAAAGATTTCCAGAAACAATGAGTCGCGCTATTCCATTTCAAACACGTTCTGTTTGTTTCGTTTGTGTTCTCACTGAATGAATATGTTCTTCAATGTGCCATTTCTCAGTTAACACTTTCATAAAACGGAAATCAACCCGTAGGTATGTTGGCTGGGTTGACTGTTTTTATGATTTCTAAATGCTATTAACTCACCAGGATTAGCACCGTCACGGAAGACTTTAGGCTGGTTTCTGTACGCCAAGAAGTACTCGATATGCGCCATTTCGTGGTGAGCCGTCACCAAGTCTTTCGTGTCTACGTGAGTGCACATTTTGATTCTGTAATCGAAAGATAGTAGGTAATATTCTAAAAACAGAACAACAAAATAACCACTGGCTATTCTTCCTAATAATATAACCTTCTAACTGCAGCCAAATTTAAATGGGGTGCATTTTTTATCTCAGCCATGATCTTAGAATTAAAAATGATGAAATAAATATACTCATTATTTAATAATTATTGCAATATTTATCATTTATTTATTTAGGTTGACGATGTGGGTACATCGTTCGAGAATTTATAGGGGACACTCAATATTGCTATTATAGTATGAGAACTTTTGCCACCAATTCAAAAATCACACCCCTGTAACCGGAGAGCAATCTTCTTAGGCCATTCATTCGATTGACCATTGACAATCTTTTCGACATAATATTCTTATCATGCATAAAATTGGGCCGTATGAGTAAATGCGATCTTAGACGAAGGATGCAGTCGAGGCATTTGTTTCGTGAAGGGTGTTTTAGCATACCGATATACCTACATATACCAAGGTATCAAATATAATCACTAGATTATAAGGGTACCGTATTACTTAACTGTTATTATGTGGGAAATTTTACAATAAGGTTCAGTTCGAAGGCGTTGTACCGGATTATCATAATGACAAATACGACCTTTGATGTACGCACTCTTCAAGGAAAACAGTTCAGTGGTAGCAGGAATCTAGCCCAAACCTAGTAAATATTATTATTATTATTATTAGTAATTTAATACAGAAAACCATTATTCAATTTTGTTCTGTGCCTAAATTATGTAAATAAATAATTATGGCTTACCGGTAATCATGCCTATTACAAAAGTCCCAGGCGGATGGCTGGCAATGCACGTGTCTTTCATGAGGCTGGTCCAACACGCTGAGTGCCCAGAAGTCCGGAGGCATAGCGGACATGTTCATGGAAACGAAGAACTCTTCTGCCAGTTGGAAAATTGTTAGAGGGGTGTAGCCCTGGAAAAAAAATAAACAAGTTGACTGCCTTAGGTATTTCTGCGGGACTACAATATGGGGCACTCTTAAAGAAGAGGTCCATGTAGATTGGCAACGTATCTTTAATGCCCCGAGTGTTGCAGGTGTTAATATGCGACGGTGACCACTTACCATCCAAGCGGGTCGTCTGCTCGTTTACCGCCGTATTTATAGTATGAAAAAATAATTCGATTTAAATAAAGACTTGATCCTACGTGCATGATGTCCAAAAAATTTGACCCATGAATATCTCTTTTATCATAGGTAAGTTCTTGTCAGATTTACATCAGAAATATAGCAAAAATTAATAAACTTCAGTGTTTTAGTGATTAGTACCTGATTAGCCATTTCCTGCGAGACATCGACCAGCTTCTTCCCAGGGTATGGCAACGTGAAGGGCACGATGCCGGACCAGCTCTGGCCCCACATATCTCCGAGAATGTGAGCTGGGATGGGCGCGGAACGGGAGATCCTCTCTGGGCCGTACGCCTCGCGGAGCCGGCGACGAACGTAGGCGTGGAGGAGCTCGTAGAGGGGTTTGATCTGAAACGTAACGTCACTGGTTTTATTACCTCTATGAAAAAGAGGAGAGAACTGGCATTCGTGTTCCCTGATAGTGATTGATTTTTTCTAGCGTTTAAAAGCGTATCTCATCACATCATTCAACCACGTCACTTCTTCTTCTTCTTCTTCGTCTTTCTTTTTCTTTTTTTTCGTCATGATCTTTCATGTGAGGTAACAGTTAAACGTTAGTTTAAATGCAATAAAAATAAAAGATAAAAGCGTCTTTAAACTTACGCAAAAAGTACCGATTAGGTTTAAATTAAAATTTCTCTAAAAAAATTTAAATATTTGTACCTGTTCCCAAACTTCATCAATGTCTTGTCTCATGTTAGTTGACTCGTAGGGGAACATCCAATATTGTGATGCATCCGTAAAATCTGGAATGTAAAACAGAATGAACTTATGATCCAGAGGTCAAATACAAGTTTGTTTCTTTGTAAAAAGGAAGCTGGAGGGATAGAGCGAGACATATACTACTGTTTGACACGAAAAAATATATCATACCTATAGACGGATAGATGGTAAAAACTGTGAACACCAAAAAGTGAAGCCTAAGTCAAACTAAGTGAAGCTATAATGTAAAGTTAACTCGCGCAAGCATTTGAGTGTAAATTCTAACCTAATTATAACAAAAAATACGTACTGTTCAACCTAGCCGCCTGATTGGTCAAATCCACGAGCTGTTCATATAGGTCCCTAATCCTCCTGCCTGTGTTCCTCCTCCACTCGGTCCAGATGTGCTGCAGCTCGTCCCAGTCCCTAGAGTGGGACATGATGAACTGAAGCTCAGGTTGAAGATGGAGACCACACTTGAACGGTTCGTTATATGCGCAAATCTCAGCTGTATTGTAGACGGCTAGCATGTCGTTGATGATACGGTTGTACTGGAATTACGGAAAAGATTGTTCTTAGCTTCAAGAAAGTTCATTGTTACTGACAGAACCTTTTCAGATGTCCTTGTTCAGATTAAATAGAAAAAATATTTATTACCAAAACTGTACACATATAACATAGTTTTATTTGATCTTCAGTAAGCTGGGCTTGTAGTGTATGACATTAATTGGTGCGCAGAACCTACACTAAGAATAAACTTGTGTCGTAGGTATCTGCTAGCTCTTCCATTGCACAGTTTTACACAGCCTGGGAATTTATAATGGTAAGTGATGACAAGTATAATGTATTAATATTAATATGATTTTGTTATTAATTAACATTTAAACAAGTCCACGATGACTTTTGCTTTTAACGATGATGACGCGTGACTGCACGTTAGTGAAAGAAAAAGAAGACTTGATCAAGCATGATATGTATTTGATAGTAAGTATTTAAATCAGTCGCAGAATGATGGGACAGAAAGAAAATAGAAGGAAAATCATTGAGCAGTTGAATTTTGGTGATACCGATAAGGTTTAGAAATTTTGTGAGTGCCGCTCACTAACAGCAAGAAGTAAGAGCCAATGATAATGATGACATACCCTATCAAGCTGATCAGGCGGCAACGCAGCAGGTCCGATGATAGACAGTAGTCTTAGTTGCCTGAAGGTTGGGAAGTCCCTGACAGCTGCTCGTGGCATCTGCTGCGCTGCTTCCCATAGCCCTCGCTGGAAAAGAGTGTAACGTTGCTGGGCATCCAACTGAAAATAGAAAAATAACATTATTTGATAGCTGTTAAAGTTTGATGGCACATCGGTATGTTATCGTTTCAAACCAAACCAAATGTTTTTGTCCATATATTTTTCACAAATTACAATGCAGTCCAGATGGGAAAGCGTCGCCTGGAAAAGTTTATTTATTATTTTATAGATATAGACATCATAAAATAGAATCATATTTCATCCAAAGTCGAAAGTGTTTAATTAAGTCAAACAAAAAAAATGTAATACCCTTTTTGGCTGTCAGTTACATTATACTAAGTTATAATTAAGATTTTTTAAGAGCTGTGGTTTTTGTTGTAAATAAATAAATAAATAAAATAAATAAATAAATAAAGTCAAACATAAACAAGTAAAATTACTTTATAACGGTCTTAGCAAGTATGATCTAATAAAAATAGGTGTTTTGACTAGGTTGACGACGGACGAGCACGGAGTAAAGATCATTTATGTTCGCATTCTCTCTCTATGAGAGAAGGCCCGTATCCCAGCAGTGGGAACGTGATGGGCTTATGATGATGATGATGTTCGCTTCGTTACAGGAAACATTTACTAGAACAGACTTTAACTTCATTAATCTTCCAATACTTCCGGACACTTTATGAGAAACCCAAAGTTCCAAAACAGGTCAAGTTTTTGACCCTTACATCATCTTTCAATGTCCAATTCAATTCATCGTATGACGACAAAAAACAAACAATAACTAAGAACAAAGCCAAGGTCAAAACAGGTGCAATGTCGCGGTGGTAAGTGGTCACCATTTGTCACAACCATGTTTGGTATCAGGAGGGTATTACATTTGCATAACGACCGAGACGTGGTGGCAGGCTATGGGAATGATTTTGGTCTTATGGTAGAACCAACAGCCTTGACGACAAGGCTTGTTATTAGATGGAGTAAGATGTACGAAGTGTTTGACGACGAAATAGATATTTTCTTCATAATTTTCATCCGCATCTACATATTGCTACCATTTAGATACTATTCAGACGTGTCATCATCATCTTCATCAGTTCATCACGGTTTCACTGCTGGGACACGGGCCTTCTCTCATAGAGAGAGTATGGGCCATAATCCACATCCATAGTTTTGCTCGTGGTAGGTATCTCGTATGCGGATGGCCGTCTGGGTAGGTACCACAGCTTTGCCAGTTATTCTGCTGCCAAGCAGTAGTGCGCAAGCATTACTGTGTTTCAGTTTGAAGGGCATTGTAGCCAGCGAAATTACTGAGGCATATGAGACTTAATATCTGATATCTCTGGATGATGAGCGCAATGCAGTGCTGCGAGTGCTTTTTGTGGTATAAACGTTCTGGGTGGCACTGCAATTGTTATGGGCAAGCGTGGCGCTTACCATCAGGCAAACGACTTGCTCGTCTCATCATTCAGTTCCATAAAAAAACCTCCAAGCTGGCCCAGTGTGGTTTGGTGGATGTCACATGTCCTTAAATTTATTTGACATTAAATTTATTCTTGGACATGCCGGTTTCTTCACGATTTTAGAACGAGTGTTAAATCCGCACATAACTTAAGAAAGTCAGTGGTGCGGGGCCAGAGGGATTCGAGCTCGGGTGCTTCGGATCGAAAGTCGCACATGCTCCCACTGAGCCACACTCGCTATTACCATCTTTCATATTACTACGCTATTTCCGAATCAGAATCAAGAATATATTTCATTTTATTGAAATAAACTGTGTACATTCAAAGTGGTAATAACGTTCGTACAACTATGGTATCAACAGTCTACCCGTTTCGGGCATACAATAACTTTAAATTATTACTTGCTCTCTTAGAAGCAAAATCTGATGGATTGTGTTGCGGTTTTGCCCATCATTTAGTAAATTATAAACACACCCGTGCATAGCCTGGGTTGGGTCACTAGTGGTATGCACAATATACTACGACGGGCCTGTGAGGCTCGGTTGAAGTCATTATATTAATTATCCATTTTAGTATTCTTCTCACGAGATTTTCCTTCACTGTTTTAAACATGGACACCTTCAACACCTTATAAAACGCACAAATACGTAACTGTCTTATATAATGCAATAGCACCTTCTATTTCTTTTCCTTAGCGAGTCGATCCTTCAGCTTTATAATATTTTGGACCAGTACTTCGCAATGCAATGACGTTGCGGAAATTCATCTCAAAACTGAAACGCAATGAAAATATATAATGTAATCCCGCTGAATATATTCAGCGTTATTACACTATATATTTTCATTGCGTTCATTTCAGTCCAGTACTCTGCCACAAGCACAGCATTGTCTGTGGCATTGTATATGTCCTCGCGTGTAAAAGTAGTAGGACACGCAGGGCAAGACAAAAGGTGTGCCATGGTCTGGGGAGAGACACCGCAATTATTATTGCAAACACTATCCGAGCTGTAGCCCCACCTACACATGTTTTCGATGCTGCGGCCGACTTAGGGCCGGAGTCTGTATAATGACTTCCATGTCGGCCAAGGCAAATTGTGTCCAGCGAGTTTTTCAGAGAGTGTAATATGTGATGCTGGAGGGTGTCTCTCCTGCCAGAGACTTATTCGGGCTTCCGATGAATCATCATCTTGTGGCAATGGAAAGACCTTCTACTAAAACAATTAATTATTCATGACGTCCTATAAGAACCAGCAGACGAATCATTTAATTAGAAGTTTTATATTCAAGTTTATAGCAGTAGGCTAAAATCAGATGACATCAGAAACGCGTCAGTCCGAGAAGACAATTAAATTATAGTTTTTATGCAATTAACAATTTACCCATAGATGAGTCAGGTTTCATAACGTGATGACAAATTATCGTATGAGTCACTTAACTATATATTTTTCACGCTGAACCATAAGATACGTACGATACGATACTTTAAACCTAATATACGTACTTTATCGTATTCGCATTATCTAAACCAGTAATACGAGTAAAAAAAAATACGAGTAATATCAAGAATTCAGCAAAACCTTTTTAGTTAGCACTTTTCCCTACCCTTTGTAGACTACTTCAGTAAGGCTAGAAAAAAATACAGCAAAATCTCTATGGATACCAGCGGGATGCTTTACTGCAAATTACCGGAATAAACCCTTCCCGTTTCTAACCAAATTAAAAAGCTTAAATACCTAAATAAATACGACAAAAAAACAGAGGTTAATCTGTCGGTCGTATAAAGTTATCGCATATAGTATAGAGTTTCATAGGGTTGCCGACTAACTAATAAATATTTAAAAATAGAATAAAAATAGAACACTAAAATAATAAATATAGAACTAAAATTATAAATATAGAACTAAAAGTTATATAAATATTCAAAAAGGTTTTTTTAAGGGGATTTAATCGGGTTAAGCATTTGGGTGAAGAAGGGGTGAGGCTGTCCCTGATTTAACTTTACGCCAGATGGACTGCGTTGACCCTCCGTAACCTTAGTCAAGATTTAATCTACTTATATCTCAGAGCCCGGATAAACAAAACAAAAAACGGTAATTAAGCCACGATTATCTTATTTTATTTTAAACCGTGACTAAACTTAGTTCACACTTTTTTTAGGTTGTATCAAGAAACTCTAAAGTATCATCAAAGTTTTAGGCAAGAGGTTACTATTATGACGTTGTATGGTTCCATAGATTTGATATAAAAAAGCCAAGCCCGCTCACACAGTCTTTTTATGCAATTGAGAAATGAGACAAGCAGGTCAAAAACAATGCCTAAAAGTCCACGTTTGCCTATACCCATTACAGTGCACCCAAAACTTTTAATTTTAAATTTCCTGTCGTGTGACTAAAGGTCACGTGCCGCTTTTCGGTTTAGAAATTGCGCGAAAGAAAAAAAATACACGTGATATCTCACTACACTGCACCCCTGTGATGTTTCGTGGACTAGCCCCGAGCAAATCACGAGTTCTTTTCTTATTTTTTTTTATGTAACTTAATGACGAGACGAGCTGGACGTTTGCCTGATGGTAAGCGATGCTCGTATTAATGTAACCCTGACTGAACAATTTGCAAAGCTAAGCTTGATCTGTTATCTTCACGGTTACTCCACACGGTCAGGTTCAAACCACGTGATCCGTATCATCTTAATTGCAATGACTTGTTCAAGTAAACTTTAAGGAATCGTCAAAGTTGTTACCAAAAATGTTGCTAGGTTTTTAAGAGCGGAGCCCATCGCTATTACCGCCATCTAGTGAATGGAAGGTGCACCAAAAACTTGGAGGGTGTACCAACATACACCTTTTATTTAAAGGTCATGTTAACTAAAGTTACAAAATTACCGTAGGTATTTTTAATTTGATTTGATTTGTGTTTATGATGTTTAA
The DNA here is from genome assembly GCA_951640565.1 of Petrophora chlorosata. Classification (NCBI taxonomy): domain Eukaryota; kingdom Metazoa; phylum Arthropoda; class Insecta; order Lepidoptera; family Geometridae; genus Petrophora; species Petrophora chlorosata. Next base: position 17,128,476 of record OX621196.1, on the reverse strand, counting down.
AAGTGCATTTTTGTGCCTATTTAATAAATATACTTTGAAGTCATTATTTTACATAGTACCCTATTAATAGAACACACTAAAAAAAATCACGGAAATGAATTTTGCTTCTGATAAGGAACAAAATATTGTATTAGGATATTTTTCTAGAGTTGCAACTTGATGAAAATCTATATATTATATATAATTGATCTAATCTATATATATAATCGATGTTATAAAGCTACACTAAAGCTATCGATGCTACACATTTGATTAAAATCGATAAAAATGAAATATAAAAATTACGAAAATGGAAGATTTTGTTGCTCTTCCTGGTCTATGAATCTAGTAGAATAGAATCGAATGGCCATTACGCTTGTGCGTTCGGATGGGGATGGTCTCTGTTTTTTTACCTATGTATTACTGTTCTTGTTTAATCAGATGTATACACATAGGTTCACAAAATCATGAAGCCAGCGAAATTACTGGGCATTACGAGACAACAGCTAATTGTCTCAGGGTGACGAGCGCAGTGCAGCGCCACGCAGGATTTTGCAAAACAAAGTTCTGGGTGGTGCTATTATTGTTTTGGACTGGCGTATTGCTTACCAGCAGGCAAACGACCAGCTCGTCTCGTCATACAGTTACATATTTAAAAAAGAAACTATTCGTTATAATGTCATTCTTTGTTGTCAGTTTTGGGGGAGGCCTTTGCCCAGCCGTAGAACAATATAGGCTAGAAAAAAAAGGTATAATGTATATTTTTCAACTGCATCATTGAGGAATGACACTACCTCAATGTTTTGTGTTCAATAATAAATAAATAAATGTAACGATTACAATACACTACACATTTAAATGTAGTAGGTGAGTAGGTATATATTAAAGTATAACATAAACATGATGTCTAATTAATTCAGATAATCAAAGCAGTCAATGTTATATAACTACTGTTGCAGCGCTCCCACGATATGGATCTGTTGAACTTGAAACATGAAGTATACCTACTTGTTAATTATTTAAAGTACATTATTAAACGCCTCGCCTTGTCACGGTTAAGGAAAACAGTAAATATAAACTAGGTACGTATGTACATATATCTGTACTTAAAGTACCCACCTAGAATATGATATGTTGATAACTTCTCTAAATTGCTTTTTTTTGCATACAAATTTGTCGTAGCGGAAATCAAAACCTCAAAGTCCGGAGTGTATGAGATATGAGCTGACTTTCCCAACTACTACTCCGCAGAGGCTGAGATATGTACTTCCGCCATTCTTACTGACAAATTATTTTACCATCTTGTCTGCGTATTGTCCTAAACAGTTATTTTCAGGATTAAAAAGATAAATTATAAAACAACGACGAGTTGGTTCGTAAATTAATTGCTTGTATTTTCTCATAACACTCATATTCATAAACAACACTTATCGAAATACTTGGCACAGCAATCACTGAACTACATTTTAAACACATGCATGCAAATGACCTACGGAGCCGAGACGATGACACTCACAGTGAGATTAACCCATTAGTTTAAAGTAGCTCAGCGAGCTATGGAGAGGGTTATGATCGGAGTTTCTCTGAAAGATTTAAGATCCGCAATGAGGTTATCCGACAGAGAACCAAAGTAACCGACATAGGATTAACAAGCTGAAGTGGCAATAGGCTGGTCACATCTCTCGAAGGACGGTTAACCGTTGGAGTAGACGTGTCCTTGAGAGGAAACCGCGAATCGGCAAGCGTAGTGTAGGACGCTCACCGGCTAGACAGAGCGACGACTTGCGAAAGGCGATGAGAAGAGCCGAAGACCGGGCTTAGTAGAGTTCATTAGGAGGCTTCTCCTCTAGAAGTGGGCGGCTACAGGCTGATGATGGAGATGATGTAAATGTGGAGTTCTGTTATGTTTCTTAGGTTCCTATGCTTTACTTAGCCAAGTGTTTCGACAAACGTTGTTCTTGGATACGGGTGTTAGTTTACCGTCGCGTCGTCACACCACGATTGCGAAACAAACAGAAGCTGTATGGGAATGTCCTCTACCGTGTGTTTGTGGGAATTAATAGGTGCCTCATTATTTTTATTGTACGCTGGCATTGACTGAGGTAAATTGTTACGTGGATTGATGCTGAGATCTACGCCTTAAGTTGTAAGCACATTTTGAAGTGTTTAGGTGAACGACTCGAGAGGTGCAGTGTTGGATGCACAAAGAACTAGATACTCCGGATAGGAATATAGACAGGTAGATTATTGCTTAAACAAATCTGTAGGTACTGTAGGCGGACTTAATTTTTTTTCATTATTCTAGGAAGCGTCATACATAACGCTGCTTCCTCTTTTTTAACAGACTCCAAAAAAGGAGGTCGTTCTCTGTTCGATTGTATTTTTTTTTACGTTTGTTACCTCAGAACTCCGTTATTTATGAACCGATTTGGAAAATTATTTTTGCGTTGAGTTCAGTATAGCTACGAAGTGGTATATAATATACACATATAAATTTCATCGATATGTGACCTTGGACTTCGAAGATACATTGAAGTCGGTTTTTGTTTTTACTAAAAATTAATTATATTACAATCTCGCCATATAATTAGGCTAATAAGTAATTTAAATTGAACTTAAACTGATACATAGCATAATACTAAGAATGTGTCCGTGACCACTTTTCTTATTGTCTCTATTAAGGCGAGGATTAGTTCATGTGTTCTTTCTGGGTAACAATTGCTACAACATTACACTAATTCACTAGCACTAGCACTACACTAACTCAAACGGTTTAGTTCTTTTGAGTCTTCTCACTATATCCGTGTGGTCGAGGAGCTGGATTGCTTCGACGTTTACATGATGGTGAAGTCTATGTTCGTGAGCTTCGGCATATTGTTTTATAACTTTATGGACGAACTCTACTTTTAGGTCCCGATGAAGATCGTCATTTCTTATGTACCAGGGTGCGTTCACAATTTCCTTTAGTACCTTGTATAGAAAACTTTGTACTATTAATATATTGCTCTGTTTAGAGCAGCCCCACAGCAGTATGCCATAAGTCTAATATTATTCGCATTAAGTTCGCCTATGTACCTACAAATTTGTTTGTGCAATAAAGAATTTTATATCTATCTATCTACTGTAAGTGGAACTGGGCCGGACATATCTGCCGCATGTCGGTCGAGCTGTGGGCCAAACTCACCACAGAGTGGACCCCACGCAACGTTAAACGACGCTGCGGCAGGCCTAGACGTAGATGGCGAGACGAGCTAGACGCATATAGGAAGGGCTGGACACAAAAAGCCTTGAGCCATGAGGAGTGGAAGGAGGTTGGGAGGCCTTTGCCCTGCAGTGCGACAAACCAGGCTAATAGTAATAAAAACAATCTATCTACTGTCAGAATTCCTTCGGGCATTTTGAGAAGCACCCAGATGTTAATAAATTAGACAACAAATCTACGTGAAAAGACAACAAACAATTCATTCATAACTCAATCTAGTTCAAGTTTACACACAGTACAATCGCATACACAAATGGTAGGTGCTAACTTTTTAAGCCATTGTGTTTTTGGCACTACATACCAGTACATTATGCAACTAATTCGCAATAGAACACGAAATAGACTAAACGATTTTCGTATTTTAAGAAAACTGATCAAAAATAAGTCTTCAATCTTTATAGATAGAATTTAAAGTTGTAGCTGGAGTCATTTGATGCAAGAATAACTTCATACTTGATGTGTCTAGAGAAATATAGATCGTAATACCTTTACGTTAGAGTTTGATTTCAATTTGACACGATTTCGTGCAAAAGTTTAAGGCCAGGAAAGTCAGGATCGTCTTTCGTCATCAATTAGCAGCAAATAACAGGCGTAGGTTGTGTGAAAAGTGGTACAGTCGAGTGAAAAACTTAAAAGGAGAACCTAATGGAAAAGCGTCCCAGCCTTAATAGATAGATAAAACCTTAAAAATAGGTACATGAAAAACAAGTAAATTTCAAAGTAATCAGCAGGCGGCCTTATAGCTCAAAGCGATCTCTTCCAGACAACCTTTGAATAGAAAGGACTAACATAATGCCATACTAAATCTTAATTTAGACATGTGAATACTAAACAAATACTCGTGAGGACACACACTATCACACCAATATTAAAAATACGAAAGTTTGTATCATCATCATCATCATCAGCCCATCACGATCTCACTACTGGGACATGGGCCTTCTCTCATAGAGAAAGTATGGGTCATAACCCACCACACTGGCCCAGTGCGGGTTGGGGAATGTCACATGTCCTTGATTTTTTGTGAAATTCTTGAACATACCGGTTTATGTTAGTTTGTATACTTTATGTTTGTAACTTTTTCTTGCTGTAACGGCTCAACGGATATGAGTGAAATTTGGAATGGAGATAGCTTATACTCTGGATTAACACATAGGCCACTTTTTATCCTGGGAAACTACGGAGCGCAGAGCTAGTATGATAATATATACGTGCTACTTATGAAATAAGGCGTAAGCCACTCTTGAGTTATTTCTCAAATCGTTTGACAGCAGCGTCCTAAAATATCTGGGTGAACGTAGGTCTGCGCTGAAAAAGTCTACGTTATAATTTTGATAGATTATGGAGTAGTATGTACTTGAAAATCTCTAGAATTTAATCCACAATGTCACGACCGTGAGAAGTGTGTGCAAATTCCAAGGTGAAGGTTGAAAATCGGTATTAAAAGTACACACACAATGTACTTGTTACCTAATTCACAGCCCTATAGAAACTACATTTTATATATATAATAATAAAGAAAACGTAATAATAATAATATGTCCTGAGAAAATTAGCTCTTAAGCTCGTAATGCCCAATAGACTACAGACTGAGGTTAAGGGAGAGTAAAGTAATAGTTAAGGGGTTACTCTGTTTTATTTTTATCTTAAATGTAATTTTTTTGTAATATTCGTGGATTCCATTCTGTCAACGTAACAATATATTGATGCAAAGTGCAAGAAGAAACAAAAAAACCAACTTCAATGTATCTTCGAAGTCCAATGTAAAAATCGATGATGATTTTATGGGACCACTTCGTAGCTATACTGAACCTAATACAAAAATAATTTTCCAGATCGGTTCATAAATGACGGAGTTCTGACGGTAGTCTGTGGTATAGAGAACCTCAAAGAGGTTCTCTATACCACAGACTACCGACCGTCCAGATCGTACCGTCTAGAGGTTACCGACTTCAAAAAAAATTTTGAAGTCGGTAAAAAAACGACTTTAATTTGACGTATCTTCGTAGTCCAAGGTCAAATATCAATGAAATTTATACTTATGGGACCAATAGCTATACTGAACCCAACACAAACATAAAACATTTTCCAAATCAATTTAAAAACGACGAAGTTCTGAGGAAACAAACATCAAAAAAATGCAATTGAATTGAGAACCTCCCTTAATTTTTTGAAGTCCGTTAAAAATATCTATGAAGGTGAAGTCGCGGTGCACGGCTAGTTTTGAAATACAACAAAGAAGCTTATATCAATAAATATTCAATTTTTCAGATAAAGCCTCTTACTATCTAATGTCTGAAAAAAATCTACGTTCAATGCCATCACGTAGAAAAATCTACGTGTTTTCAGCACAATCACGTAGTATGCGTATTGAATTTGTAAGTTATTTTTTCAGTGAATTTAAATCGTTGTTTTTATTTGCCTTTGTCAAAATAATATAAAGGTAACCTTGCGAAAATTATATGATAGTAATTCTCAGTATAATAGCAATATAATCGAAAAAAAATTAAGCCTAGAAATAGTTCTACCTAAAATTTACAGACTTTTTTTATGTAACTGATTGGCGAGACAAGCAAGTCGTTTCTGCCCATAGCAGTTACAGCACTACCCAGAACTTTATTTTGCAAAATCCTCCGCGGCACTGTACTGCGCTCGTCATTCTAAGACAATTAGCTCTTAGGCTCGTAATGCCCAGTAGACTACAGACTGAGGTTAAGGGAGAGGTAGAGTCAATCTGGGTATCTTCAAGGCCAGAGTGAATAGGTATCTTCTAGATCTACGTGCTCTATCTTCGGCCACATCGTCGCTTAACATCAGACGAGATGGTGGTCAAACGTAGATCTATCTTATGTAAAAAAAAATAGAGGTAATACTCTATTTTCTTTATTTTTTATGTATTTTTTTGTAATATTTGTGGATTCGATTCTGTCAACGGAACAAAATATTGATGATAAGTGCACGTTGTCACTTTGTCTAGATATGAGTGCAACGACAAGTAATTATTTGGAGTCTGTGTGTTGCAGGACCATCTTAGTTTAATTAGTTACTAATTTCCTAGACAGAGTTCTGATTTCGTAGATAACTCTCGGCTGTTACCTTATAACCATTACTTTCTATGTTATAATCATACAATGATAAGTTTTTCTTAGAACAGCACCAATTTCATTAGCACCAATCTGATTAGCCTCTGAGGTGAAGTATGTGGGCAGGTTGACTTAGATATCATACACCACTTCTTCTTAGCGAGTCGATACACCACTGAGGTCGCGGATTCAATTCTCGTGTTGAGATAATTTTTTGTGCAAAGTGCAAGCATTTTTTCGTGTCTGGGTGTTGTTGGACACTTGGTTGTCATAGTTTCTGGTTCCCTAAAAACAGGGAATCCCAGTTAGGCGCCTGGATCTGTGAATGTGATCAATGGGCGTAAATAGTAGATTGTATCATAAGGGAGCAAAATAATATTTTTACGGCGAGGGCGCTTTTTTGAATCCAGAGCGAAGTGAGGGATTCTAGAGTAGAATCCCGAGCGTAGCGAGGGATTCTTTAGTAGAATCCTGAACGTAGCGAGGGATTCAAAGTACGTCGCCCGAGCCAAAAATATATTTTGCGCCCGAGTGATACACTCTACTTTTCATCACCCACTATGAGAAAATAAAAGCGCCTCATATTTTATTGTAATATTATTATTTAATAAAACATAGAGTAACAACTAAATTGAAATTAAATAGTATCCTTTATTAAAACAACTAAAAACTTATATTTATATTTGTGACTATGGGCCGTCGTACCAGCCAGTCTTTATTCAAACAATATTTGCGTTCGATTTCTTTGGTGCTGAACACTAAGATGTTCCAAATTCAAAAAGTGCGCGGCAAAGATAATTGCGGCGCACTTATAAAGAGGATTAAAAACTCATTACTGCTCGCTAAAAGTTTCTTATAGAAAACACCACCTTTGGGTGCACATAAAGGCGAACCAAGTCGTCCTTTTCGAATAGATGGGATGAAAAAAATATGTAACACCAAAACGAACAATTTATAAAAGTACCTTTAAAGGTACATAAAGGTATTGCGAAAATCCAAGGATTGCTTTTCCTAACCTTAAACTATTTCTGCAATAACTCTTCTCCAGCAATGGTCAGGAACCCATTTAAATGCACGCACCATAGGTTTCCTGTCATAATAGCCCAGAGAGACATAGTATACAATGAGAAGCCTTGAAATAATACATTATCTCATTGTTTCATGCCTTATGGGTCAAGAATTATTTTTACAGGTTACGGCGGCGGCGGTTGATCGGTTCCGCCATTTTGATTGGCCGAGTGGACCTAGATGATTTCAATGAGTATCAAATGACAAAGTACACCTCTAAAAGATAACTAACAGACAGATATTCGTTTGTAGGTTATTATGTTTAGTGTTCAAGAAGACAAAAGTTACTCGTAGGTCTCTCATATGCGGGAGGCCGTCTGGGTAGGTACCACAGCTTTGCCAGTTATTCTGCCTCCATGCAGTGCCTCGAAAGCATTACCATGTTCCGTTTAGAAGGGCATTGTAGCCAGCGAAATTACTGGGCATACCTATGAAACTTAAGGGTGATAAGCGCATTGGAGTGCTACGCAGTGCTTTTTGTGGTATTGAAAGTTCTGGGTGGCACTATAATTGTTATGGGTAGGCATAGCGTCTATCGTTAGGCGAACGACTTGCTCGTCAAAAAAAATACCGTCTACGTTAGTTCGAATATCGATATAACAGGGGAACTTCTTTACGCAGTTATAAATACAATTATTGTCCAATGATTTTTAACCGACTAAAAAAGAGAAGGTGCTCTGTTCGATTGTATTTTTTTATAATTTTTTTTTATGTGTGTTTCCTCAGAACTCCGTCATTTATAAACCAATTTGGATAATTCTTTTTGCGTTAAGTTCAGTATAGCTACGAAGTGGTCCCATATAAATTTCATCGATATTTGACCTTGGACTTCGAAGATACACTGAAGACGGTTTTTGTTTTTTTCAAAAAGTTAATTATATTATAATAGTTGCTGCCCCGTCGATGGGTTTTGGTGGTCATTTTAAATTACATTGTTATTAATTGATCATGTGTGAGGCATGAGTCTGAAAATTGTGACGCCACTCCATAGAGGAAGTGTGAATGACAAATAACAAAGGTAGCATGATCGAATAGAGGGCGTGTCGAATTTAGATTACTCGTACCTCCATTATACTTACTAACTCATGCAGTATACATGTCGCAGGGGATATGATAAAAACATAGATTTGATCAATTTCCTAAGTGATTTTACCTAATCACGTATGGTAAAATAACATGACGATTTTATCATTTCCCTAAACCTCATCTAGTGATTTGAAAAAATATCAGAACTGGTTCCGTGAAATTACATAAATACCACGAAATCAGGGTATTGGAAGGACCACTTCTCCGTGGTCCGACTCGCTCTTACCCCTAGAGTATATATAAAAAGCGCGGAGCCAGACGCTCCGCTCGACGTGATTTGATCATTTACCCTAGTGATTTGATCAAATCTCCGTTTTCACCATTTGCTTGCGACATACATATAATGTGTATATTTTGCAAACACTTAGACATAAAGATGTAGCTATTTTATAATATTATTAGCCGATACCCGCGACTTTGTGCGCGTTGAATTCGATTTATAGTTGTTCCCCAAGGAACTGTCCGTTTTGCTAGTGTAAAAAGTAGGTACCCTATGCCCTATTTCAGAAAAGTACTATCACACCAAATTCATCAAAATCTGTTCAGTCATTATTGAGTTAAGTGGTAACAAACACACACACAGTTTCGCAGAAATTCACTAAAAGATCTAAAAGATTCTCCTTTTTTTTTAATATACAGACCAGAGGTTTTGTATAAGTAAGTAAGGCATGGCCATTACTTGTCAGGTTACCAACTTTGCAACACCAATAATGCTATTGTTCTGTAACAATGAGTTGTAAGGACGGATCCCGAATTTTGAAATAAAATCAATCAGGATTTGATTCGGTCGCGGTAACAACGAGATGGTCGCATTGATTTTTAGAAGTTAAAAATCCTGTGGCTCTTTGCCCCTTCGCGCCTGATGGCAAGCGCAACGCCTGCAGCCACCAACAATTGCAGTGCCACCCAGTAATACTATAAAAAGCACTGAGTAGCGCTGCATTGTGCTTATCGCCCCGAGACATTAGATATTAAATCTCATATGCCCATTAATTTTGCTGGCTACAATGCTCTTCAAACCGGAACACAGTAATGATTGCGCACTACTGAAAAGCTCCAGCTGCTGCCAGTAAAGATCGTCGCTCCACCTAGCCTGATGGCGTCCTACACTACGCTCGATAATCCGCTGTCTCCATTAAAGAACACGTCTGCCCCAGCGGTGGCCGGCCCACTGCCACTTCAGCTGGCCTGTTGGCTATGACAGTGAATCGAAGCCGGGGAACGCGAGTGCGATGGTCATGATGGTCATGATCGTGATAATGATGATGATAATGATGATGATTTTTTTACTGGTTATAGGCTTGCGTTTGAAAAAGCACTGAGTATCTCACTAGGGCCCTAATTCACTATGACAACTTGGCGATTCCTTGCTTCGAGGAAACGTCGATTCCTTCTTTAATAAACAACATCTGCGAAATTTGTATTCTCTATGACGCGTCATATATATGAATATATGAATGCGTCATAGAGATGTCTTTTATTAATGAAGAAATCGACGTGATTTTGAAGCAAGAAATCGCCAAGTTGTCATAATGAATTGGGGTTCTGATGGTAAGTGATGGTGTGGTTTAAGATGTAACACGCTTACCTAGAAGATACCTGTTCACTCTCTATTTGAAGACTCCCAGGTTGTAGTTGTCAGGAAACAGAATATGGTGATTATGGTGATGATGATGATGATGATGATGATGATGATAATGATGATGATGCTTACTTTTCGACCTACTTTAAAAGGCCCTTCTATGTTGATACGAGTAACAACAAAACAAGTAAGATGTTATCGAGCTGCCTTAATTAATTTACTTCAATTAGATCGTGAGAAATACGCACTGCGTATTGCAATACGTGTTGTTGTGGCTACAGATTTTTTGTCCATGTTTTTATGTGGATACTTATCGATGTTATCGGTCCATTGACAATAGTAATGGATTCAATTTTTTTTTTGGCCTTTGGTCAATAATGTTTGAATTGCTGGCGGCGATGCTGGCGGCCAATTTATTGTAGATAGATAGATAGATAAACACTTTATTGTTAAAAACCTTAATAATAGGTACATGAAAAACAAGTACATTTCACAGTTATCAGCATAACAATAGGCGGTTTTATCGCTCAAAGCGATCTCTTCCAGACAACCTTTGGACAGAAAGGACTAACATAATTTTGAAGGACGGTGGTTTATTATTGTAATAGTGTTTTAATTTATAAATCTTTTTATTATAGTTTAATAAAAGCTCTATTAAATAAAGTAGTAAAAAAGTGTTATAATATGTTACAACTCTTTCCATTATTAAGGATGTTTCATTGCTATGTACTATCTAACGAGTAAAATGAATAAACAGGGTGGAGTTTTGTGACGGGGCTCTAAGGGCACGTACCTTAACTGTTATAGTTACAGGATATCGTTCCTAGGAGAACATCCATAACTTTTTGGGATATGCTGAACAGCATCACAGATTTTGGAAAAATAGTAATAAAATAAAATAGCGAAAAAAAATGCTAAATTACGAAAAATATTTTTTTTATGTCAACCGATCCTTTTTCTTGTAGGGATTGAAATATTCTATGGGACCATAGTACTAGAAATGACAGAAATCTTCATAAACTTTCCCCATACATTTTGGTACGGAAAAACGATGAATAAACTCGAAATATTTTTTTATGCCAATCAATCCCGTTTCTTGTAGGGATCAAAAGACTATATGGGACCATTTAAAGTATGAGTGCTAAAAATGAAAGAAATCTCCAAAACTTTCCCCATACATTTTGTACGGAAAAACGATTAATAAACTCGAAATATTTTTTTTTTACTTATACCTTAAATGGTCCCATAGACGCTTTTGATCCCTACAAGAAACAGGCTCGATTGGCATAAAATAAATATTATTGGTAATTTAGCATTATTTTCGCTGATTGTATTTTTTTTCCAAAATCTGTGAATGCAGTTCAGAACATCTCAAAAAGTTACGGATGGTCTCCTTGGAAAGTTTTCCTGTAACTATAACGGTTAAGGTACCCTTAGTGCCCCGTCTCTAAAATCCACCCTATATAAATACTAGGTATAATATTCATGAAAACTTCTATCAAAATATTCAAAATTCTGCAAAACACCAAAATCAAACATAAATATGTTACATCAGTCGGTTGGGTGACTAACAAAGATACAACTTGACCTCTTCTTAGTACGCGCTCTCTTACACGAGTGAGGTCTTGCTAAAATGGTTTTTAAAAAATACGACTACTAATGGCCTTTTTCTGTCCACGTGGACGAAGTCGCAAAACAAAGCTAGTTATGCTATAAAACAGTGAAACTCTAGGCGTCAACCTAACAATATCACACATTCCAATATCACAAACACAGAATACACAATAGTTAGTCACCGATATCACTGGTATTACCGATAATAATCGGTAATTACGGCAAGCTTCTCAACACTTCACGTGCAATATCTAAGCAACAATACAGTGCTCTCTTCAACATTTGAACAAAAACAAACATCAAGTTTGTAAGCCTTTTCACTGAATTTACAAGTCTTGTGTTACACACTTGTGTAATACAAGACACACGTGACGTGTTACAATTCGGAAAGAGAACGACGTTTAAAAAATAAAATAAATTAAAGTATTTTATTTACATTTCATGTATATCAATATACACTCGAGAGCAATGAATCCGGGTCACTTAAAGAATGTTAAAAATCTCGGAAACTAAAAATGATAGGTTAATGCAATAAATTGTATTTAATAGACAATGTAATACTCCTTAAATGAAAGTAAAAAAAATATGAGTCACCATACATTTTATTAACACAAAATTACATAAAGAAAAAAACTGCTGATCTCTCCTTAAAACAAAAATAGGAAACATGAAATTTTTGAACTTTATTACGATTTTCTTGAATTTTAATACTTCGTATTGCCTCCTCGTGCTTCCATTACTGCGTTTACGCGGTTTGGCATGCTGTACACCAAGTTCCTTATACGATTTTGGGGAATATTCTCCCATTCCTCTGTGAGAGCAATTTTGAGCTCACGAAGCGTGATTGGGGGAGGGTTTCGTTGTTTTACGCATCTGCCTAGCTCGTCCCAAGCATGCTCGATCGGGTTGATATTTCCTGGTCTGCGCGCTGGCCACTCCATACGAGTAATGTTCATCTCTTGAAGGTAGTCATTCACAATCCTACCTGTATGAGGTCGGGCATTGTCATGCATAAATATAGCATCCTCACCTAAATTGACCATAAATGGACCAACGTGATCATTGAGGATTTCTTCCACATATCTTACGCTAGTTAAAGAGCCGTTTTCTATGATCACCAGCTCTGTGCGACTTTCAGAAGAAATTCCGGCCCACACAAGTACAGACCCACCACCGTAGGCTACTTTTTCTTCGATGCATGCTTGCTTGAATCTTTCCCCTGGTCTTCGATACACTCTGTGTCTTCCATCGTGCTTGTAGAGCATAAATTTTGATTCGTCGGAGAACATAACTTTTGACCAATCTTCAATACTCCAATTTACGTGGCTCTGGGCATATCTTAGTCTCGAAATACGATGCCCACGCTCCAGTTTAGGGCCGTTTGCAGGTCTAAGGGGTTTTAAGTTAGATTCAGCAAGCCGACGTCTTACTGTCCATGCACTTGGGTTACTTCCTCCGAGGCGTCGAAACTGATTGGTGAGTTCAGTTCCTGTGAGAAAGCGATTTCGAAGCATGGTGTTCACCAAGTATCGGTCTTCTCGTGCTGTGGTACACCTGGTTCTGCCCGTTCCTGGTCTGCGTAGGTTAGAACCAGTTTCTTCGTAACGTCGGAGAACTCTTTGTACTGTTGACAGCGACACACCGACAGTCCTGGCTGTATCGCGCTGACTCCGGCCGGTTTCCAGCATTGTAAGTATTCTGGTGCATTCTTCAGGCGTAAGCGACATAATTTCAGCTTGAATAATGAATATAGAGCACTATCAACATGGTTTATGTACCCACATAAATGACAGATTACAAACAAAAGCAAAACCAAATGCTGTAATTTCGTAGTTCCATCTTCGAAAGTGGCCCTTTTTCAAATTTGATTTTTTTATGATATAACTTTACAATAACTAAGAAGTTTTAATACCTTCATTTAAGGAGTATTACATTGTCTATTAAATACAATTTATTGCATTAACCTAGCATTTTTAGTTTCCGAGATTTTTAGGATTCTTTAAGTGACCCGGATTCATTGCTCTCGAGTGTACACCTAAATATACTGAGTACCTATTCCTTCTAGTCATCAGTACAGTCTAATGGTGGCCATATGAGCCACTTTGGATTCAGAAAGTGCGTTTGTCAAAAATAAGCTTTAAATGAACAAACTTTAGGTTTTATGATCCTTCTAACCTTTTTAAAACTTTAATGTAGGTACCTAATGTATTCTAAAGTGTTGATGATTATGCTTTCGAGAACAAGGTGCTCATTAGGTTTTCACATAGTCCTTAGACCAAACCTCATTTATATTCAACAAGGTTTTTCGGAATAAAAACAAAAGTGAAATTTTAAAAAAATATTCTAAATGCCACGTATTTATGCGTCTTTTGAGATTAGATCGGCATTGAATGCTAATAAATCTATTTAGAATGGATTGTCATCGAGTTTTGAGCTACCCTGACAGTTTCAGCCAGATCAGGAAGCCGCTAATCGGGAAGTGCTCTCAATTTGAGTTGCAAGATTCCACCCGCAAGGACAGGCAGACAAACAAGAAAGTGACAAAAAAATATGGTAAAAATACAACCGCCTCATACTCATATACATGTTGATTCAAACCTCTATCAAGGATAAAAAATGTATTACCCTAGAATAGTATCAGTCTTGTACCACACACTTGTGATCTTTTACCAACAAGCCCTCTTTCCAGTGTAATAACACCGCGCATTCGAGTCTCTCATACATTGTTCTGTGTGAGAATCGGCGGTAGGTACCCGGAAACTTTCCAACTGTTTAGATACGGTGATAATATCCCTGCGAATTGTGAAATTTAGATTTATTGGTAGAGATGTTATCATCTTACTAATATTATAAACGCGAAAGTTTGTAAGAATGGATGTATGGATGTACCTTTGTTACTCTTTCACGCAAAAACTACTGAATGGATTTTGATGAAATTTGGCATGGAGATAGCTTATACCCTGGATTAACACATAGGCTACTTTTTATCCCGGGAAACTGCGGGTGACACCGTAGGGCGCAGCTAGTAGGAGATATAAATCTCCCATTACATCTCTGTTTTCTACCAATTCTTCTCTGTTCTCTACCTCGAAATAAATAAAAAATTAAAAGATGTTATCAAATTAAAATTGATGTTATTTTTTAAATAGGCCTTTTTCGTCCCTCTGCTGGGCAAAGGCCTTCTTTCCCTCTTTCCATGACTCTCTGTCCATTGCTGTTAAGGGCCATTCCTTATCGTAGGCGTCTAGTTCGTCGCGCCACCTACGGCGGGGCCGGCCCCGTGGTCGTGTTGCTCCGGCTGGAACCCAGTCTGTAAGGACTTTTGCCCACAGTTGGTTTGGCATACGACATACGTCTCCAGCCCAGTCCCATTTTAGCTGGGCGGCTTTCTGGGAAACATCCAGGATTTGCGTTTTAGAGCGCAGTATCGTATTCCTAATACGGTCTTTATCTGATGACATTATGCAACCTAAATTATTAATTGTTGAATAAGCTATTATTTTATAATCTAATATAATTAACGATTATATCTAAGTTCGAGTTGTATAATATTGCCTTTTTGTTACCAAAAATCTTTATTATTTTCATCTATTTTTACTGTTTGTGGAACGGAACTTTGCTAACTTAACTATTTTTTCCGCAATTACGTATTTTTTCTGTAACATATAAAAAAAGAATGTTAAATATTTGAAATGTCAAATGTTAAATTTGATAAGGAAATATTTTTTTAAATTCTTGAACTCTTTCCTATTATATGCAAAATACAACAAACTACTGTAATAGATAAAATAAGAAAGAAAATAGTTATATATTTATTATTGTATTGTTACGTTCTTTCTTCTTCTGTTTTCAGTTAATTCTTATTATATTTATATGAAGCACTAACGAATGCTTTCTTGTGTAATGCATGTTTTCAGTTATCTATTCCTTAACCTTCAAAATACATTGATATGTTCTTGCTCTAAGATACGACTTTTAATTCGTTAACAAACACCAAGTAATTTTCCCAGAGCTCTAGGTATAATATTCAACGTCGAGTCATTTTTATAATAAGTACGTACAGCTAAGTACGGCTTAAAGACATTTGAGTATCTTGTCATAATAAATATTCCGACATTTTCCTTCACTATTCAAGGTAATGTTAAAGTTTATCACTATGACATAGCGCTGTGCGTAACATATTTTGGTGCATAGTTGACTTCGACGGTACTTACATTGTTTATTTGATAACATCTCAAATTGTCCAGTCATTTGAGTTTAATGACGATAATAAATATACCTACATGAATATGCCATACGTATGTATAGTAGGTACCTACTGAATGAGATAATGACCTAGTAGTTAGTCTGAACGAGATAAAAGAACTAATTTTCTTCACGCTACTTAAGTTAAGTTAGGACTGAGTCTAAGACGAAATCCATAATTTAACTTCAGCTAGAAAACTCCAGTTAAACCACAGATTTGATTATTATTTAATCATTACCTTACTTTTTAATAAAGTTTAAAGCAATACAACTTCCTCATCCACTGGCGTCACCGATTGGCAAATCTTTAAAAATACCTGATGAAAAATATGTGTTTTCTTTCGGGGAGAACATTAATTATCTTCATTTGTTTGGATTCCAATACTCTGTAGCAAGTATGCAGTAAAATATAAATATTTATATATCTACATAAAAGTGTAGGTACTTACAGCAGCATGTTGAGTAGCATCATTGACGTCAGTTTCAAAGTTCCACTGAGCAGCGACATTGTTGGTGCACTCCTTAGAAGCTTGATCATCAGCCTGCGTCAGAAAATCCCGGATCTGCTGCAAATTCACTTGAAGGAACCTATTGTCAATGTTGTTATTTTCCCCACCCCTGTTGAAGTCGTAAGGGTTGGATCCCACATAATTGGGATCATTGCGAACGAAGTTGGGATCGTTTCTCCTGAAGTTAGGATCATTGTTGATGTCGATCCTGTCATCCCTATTCCCGTCGTTGTAAGGCCACGGTGTCGTGCTAGGATTTCTTCCATAATCTAGCGTAGAGCTTGGATTTCTTCCATAATCTAGCGTGGAACTTGGATTCCTTCCATAATCTAGCGTAGAACTGGGATTTCTTCCATTTCCATAGCCTGAGGTGGAGCTTGGATTTCTCCCGTTACCATAATCCAGGTTAGGATACCCGTTGTTGCTGATATCAGGGTTGATACGACTATATGGGGTTGAAGAGACAGGAAATACTCCTGGCGTGTTAGGACTTACAGGCCTCGCAGTACTATATTGAAAATTAGTGTTCACATCGTACTGGTTCCCTGGAGAGTTGATAGAACCTGGTGTGCTGGAGTAACCGTATCCATTTCTCGCTGTGCTCGAAATCGGAGGCAAGTCTAACTGTGGAGATCCTTTGCAGTTACAGACTAGAACGAGAACCAGTTTAAATTGAAACAAGCGGGTGATAAGTTCTCTACTAAAAAGAGAGGCCATGGTTGACTGGCCGTAGTTTACCCGTAACCTAGTTTTTTTGCGTTCGCGAGTGACAAGCATTGGTGCGTGGTGCTCGAGTGGTACCGCGGGTGCGACTGTGGCTGGTTACCTCTGAACTGAAGTCGTGTGAATTGGCTTTGTCTTCGGACGCCGTAGATGCGTTTGGTACGTCGGCCGCGCCAGGGTCGCGTGTATCAAGTTCAGAATTGGACTTCAGTGGCATTCGACGGTACTTAGAATTATAATTACTTACCGTGACAAACTCATATTGTCACACTTTGACACTTAATCATCAGTTTAGTTAATTATTTATAATTATGTTTATGCCCTTCAGTTAATTAAATATATTTAAAAAAACAAGGGTGGCATTAATGATAATAGTGACTGATTAAAATATTAGTAATAGATTTCATGGTATTCATGGTGTTACACAATATAATAGTCCTTAGTGATGGTGGTAATGGAATAGGTGAAACAACTTTAAACGTTCAGAAGTATTCATTTAGTTCATAGTTCAAGTTGTGGGTTCGATTCCCGCGCCGGGTATTTTTTATACGCCCAACGATCCTGAGCTTTAACTAGGATTTCCTGTAACTGGGGAACCAGGAACTAGGACCATGGTCCCACAACACTCAAACAAGAAACAAATAATTGCGCTTTTTTTCTTTGCATCAACTTTTGCTTTGAACCCGCAACCTCGGTGATGTATGAGATTTGAGCCAACCTACCCAACCACTACGTCACAGAGGCTGTCTTGTCAAATGTTCCTATCCCATAGTTTTGGTATTTCCCAAAGGACGCAATCCTTCAATTAAGAAGTTATATAAGGCATGGATCACTTAAGGATTGCACAACTCCCTGTGTGGCCCACACCTTAGAGGTACACCGTTAAACAATTAGTGTCTGTTCTTCTGTAGTTGTGACATCAAGTAGGATGGTTTGAGGTACATTTTAATTTGTAATTCTGTTACTTCTATACAGTGTAAACTAAGCCTTTATGTACTTTCTGAAAGCTCTTTTTTGACAAATGATTTCTCAAATCAATCAGCCGATTTGCTTAACAAAATATACGAAGACAACCACAGGTTTAATCATAATCATCATAATCATAATCATAATCATATAATCATAATCATTTATTTGCATAAAATAAGGTATGGTACAGGTGTTAGTGTGGGTTTATGAAGAAACTAAATCATGTTAATTTAATGTGTAAACCTACTAGAGTACAGTCTTGTGATAATTTGACGTTCATAAGTGCGTCTGTGATGCCAAACATTTTAGACTTTGAAAACATTTTTTTTATCTTTTTATCAACGAGATTTTGACTTTGACTTTACTTATAATTGTGATTTCAGTTAAAATGGTGAAGATGGCATAGAAAGAAAGAAAGAAATAGATAAAAATGGTCAAGAATCACAAAAGTTTAAGGACATACCTATGATTGGTGGAGGTCAGTCCTTCAGCTTTTGTAATTTTTATTTGTTTGTACCGAAGAGGCTCCGAAACTACTGGACCGATTGTAACCATTTTTTCACCAATGGAAAGCTAAATTATCAGGAAGTAGCATAGGCTATAATTTATTTTCAAAGATAAATGGCGATCCTTAAGTAATTGGAACCGCGGGGCCTAGCTAGCAGATTATAAAACTGTAGTTAGTAAGGAATACAATACAAACCTACAGTAATCATTGCCTACCAACTGTTTTTTTTCATTATTCTATGAAGCGTCATACGTAACGCTGCTCCATATTTTTATTAAAAAATCTAGCTATATTTTAGGCTTATAAGTAATTTAAATTGAACTTAAACTGATACATAGAATAATACTAATAATAATGTGTCCATTAACACTTTTCTTATTGTCTCCTTTGTTCATGTGTTCTTTCTGGGTAAGAATTACCATATTAAACTAATTCACTAGCACTACACTAACTCAAACGGTTTAGTTCTTTTGACACTTCTCACTCTATCAGTGTGGCCTACAAACTTTAACATTCGTAGCACTATCACAGCAAGTCCCAGGTGTGGAAAAAAGTGATAAGAAAGCGAAAGCGATGCGATAACAATTCGTAGACTGACAGTCAGGAAACGGTGACCTGTTATTATGGGTCCCATGTGACCTACCACTACAGTTAGCTGCTTATGTATTGTTTGGTAAAATACTTTCACTACATTAATCAATCTGTGTAATCATCCGGGGCTTTATAACAGTCCCTAATTTGAACTGAAGGATATTTTTTTTTATTTAACGTGACAAGTAGTACTTGTGTCTCTTTAAGTCTAGAGTGAATAGACATCTCATGGACAAGCGTGTTCCATCTTAGGCCGCATCTTCGCTTTCCATCAGGCGAGATGTCGTCAAACGTATTCACTAATATAAAAAAATGTGTCATAGGAATTTCCGTTCAACAATTGTATTGGCCAATTGTTATACATGGAGCCCAAACGTTTTGTGTCAGTCACAACGTCCAAACTGTCTAAACAGACCTTGGGTACAATCTCTAGAAATTGTATGAAGATAAAATGACAACAGCAAAATAAAAGTTTTCAACTCTGTATAGATTAGCCGAGAATGCTGGGTATTCAGTAAGAAAATGTGATATATCTATAGAGCTGCTTCATCAGTATTGTTATTTTCTAGTACTTCGTAACGTGGTGCGTTCCATGCGTTTATGAGAAAACTAGCGGCGCCCCGTGGTTTGACCCGCGGTTTCTAGGGATAAAAAGCAGCCTATGTCCTTTCCAGGATCTAAAGTACCTAATTTTATGAAAATCCGTTTAGTAGTTTTTGCATGATTAAGTTAGAAACCTCTATCGATCCTCATAAACTTTCGTATTTATAATTGAGCAACAAATAACAAACATCCATCCAACCTGACAAACTTTCGCATTTGTATGTTTGTGTGTTTGTTACTTCTTCACGATGTAACGGCTCAACAGATTTGAGTGAAATTTGGGATGGAGATAGATATACAATACAATACAATCCAATACAAAAATATTTTATTGAACACCAAAACAGGAAACAAAAGTTTACAGTTACATATAATAGTGGTAGAACAATAGGCGACCTTATCACTATTTGCAATTTCTTACAGGCAACCTTTGAAGGGACAGGAATAAAAAGGAAAAAATGATACCCTGCTATAATATATATAAACCTGTACTCTGGATTAACACATAGGCTTTCAATTCCGGGAAGACGCGGGACGCAGCTAGCTGGCTTTAAATATAACTCGCACCAACCAACCACGATTGTTATAACCTTTTTTTTCTACTGTAATGACGACTCCAGTAGAGACCCACCATTAGAATTGCAATCTAGCCTAATAAGGCTAATAAGTAATTTTAATTTGACTTAAACTGTAAAGTAGAGAAAAACTAAGAATATGTCCATTTAACTGGAACTGGAACTGGAAGATAATACTAACTGGTTAACTGGTTAATTAAGGTACTGGTTAATTTACTGGTTAAGTGATTTAACTGGTTAACTGGAAGATAATGCTCACTAGCATTAAGTTCGCCTATGTACTTACAAATTTGTTTGTGCAATAAATAATTTTCTATCTATCAATCTATCTATCCATCAACACTTTTCTTATTGTCTCTATTAAGGCGAAGACACTGTGTTCTTGTGTTCTTTTCAAGTAGCACTAACTGTTTATGCTACGGTTCACTGACGCTTCACTAAACTAACTCAAAAGGTTTTGTCCTTTTTAATCTTCTCACTAGGTCTGTGTTGTCGAGGAGCTGGACAGCCTCAACGTTCACGGGATGGTGAAGCCTAAATTCATGAGCTTCGGCATTCTTTTTGATTACACTAGTGACGAGGTCCACTTTCAGGTCCCGATGGAGGTCGTCATTTCTAATATACCACGGAGCGTTTACAATACCCCTGAGTACTTTATTTTGGAATCGTTACATTATTGTTATTATAACTTAATAATAATATTTAAAATACATCACCTCGTGCTATCAGCACTGCATATATGCACGAAACGTCTCGGCGCTACGCAATTTTCCTATTGTGCCAGTTTACCGTGGGAACCAAGTACCAACACTTTATTTAACATATTACTTCGCTGCACAGCCACGCATGCTAAGCGGAGGTATTAACATAAGTGAAGTGATAGAGGCTGACCCTTGAATCTGGTAAGCAGGCCCTAAGCCTCGTTAGGTGACATAAAGGGTTTTCCCAGACCTTACCCAATGGGTTTTCACGTAGGTTTTCAACTTATAATTTTGAATTTGATGCGCCAGAAGAAGAATAAGCCAAACCCAATCACAAACATTCGCTGTAGAGTTATTCGAGGTCTTGATATTTCGGTGTTACCTGATTCGCTGCTGTAATTATTGCGGTGACATGTGATTCGAATTTTCAAATTTCGGTACCAAGTAATGCCGTTCATCCATCCATCTATCCATTATCCATCCTCACAAACTTTTGCTTTTAATATTTATTCGGATGCAAGCGTAGCGTTGGGCGTCCGGAAGCAAGATGGGTCGACGATATTGTAAAAATCGCGGGCCGAACCTGGACACGAATGGCGCAGACTCGAGGCAAATGGCATGATATGAGAGAGGCCTATACCCAGCAGTGAGATGTAAAGGGCTGTGGATGATGATGATTATTCGGATAGGATAGGATAGGATGTATGAACCGATCATAGGAAAGGAAGGATCTGTAGGATAGGAAGGAAGTAGGATTCCCCTTCATCCACGTTTATCTGGAAGCCATCTATTGTGGCACTCATAATTATTTTTTTGTTTGTATTTAGTTGTTATTTTTCTAAATCATTACTCATCCAACGTCAGTCATTTCCACAGCTTCAAGGATGCTTCAAATCTGATACAGAAATGAACTCTTCTAGTGTATAAATTGGCGTAAAGTGACGAATTACATAATGATAAAATTGTGCTATTCATTACGCGCACGACTGCGTTTGAATCGCTGACAGTAAGCAAGGTCAGTAATGTATACTGGGGTTAAGTAGGTATGCAACTTAGAACTAAATCAAGGTCCAAAGGGTCTGAGGTTTATTGCTTATACCAATTAATCTCATCTCTACATATGAAACCATATTCATATAATATTTATCTCACATGTCTACATATTTTATACCATATTAATTTCAACGTCTCCTAGAAGGAGAACCGGATGGAAATCGAAGCCGTAGTAGACCTAAGCTAAGGGGGTCGATAGCGTAGAAGAAGTCCTAAAGTCGATTGGTGTCAGAGGCTGGAAGCAGCACGCCAGAAACAGACTTGTCTGGAGACACATTCTTGACCAGGCCATGGCCCACCTAGGGCTGTAACTCCTCAGATGATGAAGATATTAATCTTTCTTTTTTATGTAACTGAATTACGAGACGAGCTGGTCGTTGGCCTGATGGTAAGCAATACGCCAGCCCATAACAATAACAGCGCCACCCAGAACTTTGTTTTGCAAAATCCTGCGCGCGCTGCATTGCGCTCGTCACTGTTTTACACAATAAGCTGTTGAGTCTCATGTGTCAAGAAAATATTCATTAAAAAAATCTCATCAAATATTCAATAAATCTTATAATGGCCAATAAGTGCGCTGGCTACAATGCCCTTCACACCGGAACACAGTAATGCTTGCGCGCTACTGCTTGGCAATCTCAATATCTAACTGTTATTTAGACCGACTGTATAGTAATTAATTGAAAACACTACAAGACATTCGTGGAACTGTTTTGGATTTCGTTTCCGAACAGTCAAAGGAAAGCAGTAGTCGAACTATTTCGTTTTCTGTTTCCATAAAATTCATTTTCATTAAATTAATTTAAAGTTTTCTAGGTTGATCTAACTATAAAATATATAACCTTAGCTTCCTGGTACAGCTAAAACATAATCATTCTGACTCACTGACTGGCTACTAATTACACCATAGCATATAGGACGTAATGACCATCGCACAAGAATGACAAAAGACATTTAAGTGTAAATAGCCTTGCCTCCAGCTAGTACGAGCATAGTTAGTGGACCGTGAAATATAGAGTAGAAAATATGTTTGTTCTGGCGCCTGTGGATTCAGTTGTTCTAAGGTCAATTTGCCATAGTTTTGCCAGTTATGCTGCCGCCAAGCAGTAGTGCGCAAGCATTACTGTGTTCCGGTTTGAAGGGCATTGTAGCCAGCGATATTACTGGGCATATGAGACTTAATAACTGATGTCTCGGGTTGATGAGCGCAATGCAGCGTTACGCAGTAATTTTTATGGTATTAAAACTTCTGGGTGGCACTGCGATTGTTGTGGGCAGGCGTGGCACTTACCATCAGGCAAACGACCTGCTCCATTTAAAAAAGAAAAAATATATATGCGAGTGCATGATATTGAGATGATAAATAAATAAATTAGAGTTTCTCATTAACCGACTTCAAAATATAGACGGGTTTCCGAACTTAACGAACTTAATATGAATATTAATTATTAATAATTAAAATAATAAATTAATAAGGATAATTACACTTATTAAGGTATTTCAATCAATAAAAACTTGTTGTAATGTTTTTCGTGATCCCAATATTTTGCAACTATTTCACGCGCTAATGTCCAATCAACAGAATAGTTAACAAAACGATAGATGGAATTCAGTAATGGTTAAACTATTATAATGGTAATAGATTAAATAAGTTAATCTATTCTTGTCTTCCAGATAATACGGCATACTTAGCAATATTGTAGGTTAGTATTTTGTTAAATACAGGATGTGGCGTAGAGTGGATAATCCTTTACTAGTCAACGCTCTAACAACGGTGAAGGAAAACATCGTGAGGAAACCAGCATGTCCAAGAATTTATCACAATATTCAAGGACATGTGACTTCCATCAACCTGCACTGAGCCAGCGGTCAAACGGTCATATTAATATAATATGTTTTTTACTAGTATTAAATAGGCTTGCGTTTGACCATCACTAACTCACCTGATGGTAAGCGATGATGTGGTCTAAGATCTAACACGCTCGCCTAGAAGATACCTGTTCACTCTCGATTTGAAGACTCCCAAGTTGTAGTTGTCCGGAAACATAGACGTTGGCAATGCGTTCTACCAGGCCTAGCGCACTCCGCACTGTAGGTACGAAGCTACAAGTACATAGCCGGACACCGACGGCGGGTCGCGCGTCGTTACACGTGCCGCGTCAGAAGAGATAAGAGCTATGCGATAGAAAGAGAGGCGCTCTGTAGATTAATATGACTAGTGGGTATGCAGCGCTACGCGAGCTGAATTGAAGTTTATTGCGTCATAGCAAGAGTCACTATTTGTTTAAATTTCTTTGCGGAGTGATGTTTCTGTCCCTTTGTATTATGTGGTTCTACTCCTTGGCTGTTCGTAAGATGAAAGTGGAAGCAAAACGTTTTGTTCTTACAGGAGGGATGTCAACCATGTAAAAATGTCGTTTAGCCGTCTGGTTGTCCTATGATGGAATGGAGACGGTGGTATGGTATCTGAGCGCTACCGTGTCTCGGAGTCGGACAACAGTCTTTAGGCCATGTCGGAGGCGGTCTACAAACTTCGTCACCTGGGTTGGCCATACCCACACAAAAGAAGAAGATTTTGTACTTTCAATTACCTTAATTCATTTGTGAACTGAATTTTAGGTTATTGTAAAACAATTTTGTGCATATTGTGGAACAGCAGCAAAATGAGAGAGTAATTTATCAAGTAACACAATTATGAACTTAAGAGTCTAAACTAAAACCGTCGCACTGATTTGCAAAGGACATAACAATGTTTTAATGATAACTTGAAAAATGACCTTTAATTTTTGTGGTGATTACGTGACATTGACAAACAAATACCTGTAGGCTTGAACGAATAAAAAAGGCGGACGGAATCTCGCTAAGAACTGAATCATAGCAATCTCTTTGTATGTGACGGCCGATCGGCTTAACATAATGTAAATGTATGCGTGAGTCTTACGTAGTATTGGATTATCTTTAGCTTGTATGTGCGTACAGTTCCGCATATCTTAGGTGCTTTATATCAAAATTTGGAGACGAGGCGTCGGCCTTTTTTATTCGTTTAGCTAGGCTAGTTATTTCGTAAATACTCAAATTATATCCATGAAAGTATTTGCCTGGAGGCACAGCTGAAGGTGCCTATAATATGGTCTCGATATTACTCGTGGTAGGTCTCTCGTATGCGAGAGGCTCTCTGGTAGGTATGTACATACTACCGCTTTGCCGGCTATTCTGCCGGCGTGTTCCGGTTTCAAGGGCATTGTAGCCCACGAAATTACTGTGTCTCGGGCTGATGAGCGAAATGCAGTGCTACGCAGTACTTTTTATCCGACTTCTAAAAAGGGGAAGGTTCTCTATTCAATTGTATTTTTCTTTTATTTTTTTATGTTTGTTACCTCAGAACTCCGTCATTCATGTACCGATTTGAAAAATTCTTTTTGCGTTGGGTTCCGTACAGCTACGAAGTGGTCCCATATAATTCATCGATATTTGACCTTGGACTTCGAAGATACATGTAAGTTGGTTTTTGTTTGATAAAACTTATACTTATTATGGTATTAAAAATTCCACCGGCCAGATGATTAGATGACATTTGAGCGAGTGTGGCTCAGCGGGGACTCGTGCGCCTTTCGATCCGACGTACCTGGGTTCGAATCACGACTCGGCCCTGCACCAATGACTTATAGTTAAGTGCAGATTTTGCACGCTCGCTCTAAAACGGTGAAGGAAAACATCGTGATGAAACCCGCTTACGCGCTTTGGAGTGGTAGGCTCTGGCCGTGGTTGTAATACCACCCACCGAACAAAGCCATGCCGTCAAGCGACCTAGTCGTGTTTCGGGATGATGTTCGGTGAACCATCGGGGAGACGGGTCTGAGCAGCCGCTCAACTGCCGTCTCTCTCTAGATCTGTGTGCTTCATCTTAGGCCACATCATTGCTTCACATCAGGCGAGTGGCCAAACATGGATCTATTAAGCGTTAAAAAAAAAAAAAAAACATCATGAAGCACGTCGCGTCGGAATGCAATGGATGAGGCTTGCACAGGACCAGAAAGAGTGGCGTGAACGAGAGGAGGCCAATACCCAGCAGTGGGTGGATACAGGCTGATCAGATAGATAGAAAAGTTCTGGGTGGCACTGCAATTTTTATGTGCTGACGTGACGCTTACCATCAGGCGAACGACTCGCTCGTCTCACTACTCAGTTCCATAAAAAAATGACGTATTTGATTTGATTTGAGGCAATGAGTCATTAAAAATTACGAATATTCAGGCAGGGCACTTTCTTACTGTCTTTTATGAAATAGTAACTAAAACAAGAATCCGTAATATATTAAAATTAATCTAAAAACCACATTTTTATGGATTTAGAAAGCATTGTCACCGAGTTGTGAGCTATCCTGAAAGTTACAGCCGGAAAATAGGGAAGTACCCGAAATTTGAGTTGCAAGATTCCACCCGGAACAACAGACACACAATCATATATATGTATATATATATATATTTGAGCTTAAGCCCAATAAGGTGACAAATATATATATATATATATATGTGTGTGTAGCAAGCTCATATTATATAAGTAGAAGTTAAAGGTCCCTTTAACCGTTTTGTCACCTTATTGGGTGAAGGCTACAGTGTTACGAGAAACGGAGAAACCATTGTGTCACATCCTGCTATTGAATACTTTTTCAAACGTCAATTACAATACCATAGCCAATAAGGCTCTGGTTAAGTAAGGCGTAAAACTGAAACAAAGTTTTTCGAAAAAGATATTTTTTAAAAGAACAATATAGTAAGACAATAATTAAACAATAG
This sequence comes from Petrophora chlorosata, assembly GCA_951640565.1. Taxonomy (NCBI): domain Eukaryota; kingdom Metazoa; phylum Arthropoda; class Insecta; order Lepidoptera; family Geometridae; genus Petrophora; species Petrophora chlorosata. Next base: position 17,101,529 of record OX621196.1, on the reverse strand, counting down.
ATAATAATGATTAGACAATAATAATAATAATAATTCATTTATTTTCTCTCACAATAAGTGTTACAATATTGAGAATCTATGGCTAATTTACTTACTAATACCTATTCTTATGAGAGACTGGTGCCTGTGGTAGGTTCATAAGAACCTGTATTACAGGTCACCAGTGCCCTCCCGTCGTTCGGTATAGTGGCTTTATACAATACATAGTTTGTAACGAGAAAATATATAAAAAAACAAAAAAGGAAAGGTAAAGTGCAGAGCAGACTAATAAAATACATGTATATAAAAATTATGTGGGGGGGGTATGTGTGAGTGTGCGAGTATAAATGTGTGGAAGGAGTATGTGTGTGTGTAGAAATATAAAAAGATGTGTTGTATGAGTGGGAGAACGAAAGGCAAGATAAATAGGTAATATGGCTCGATAGCTTTTTGTGGTCATTTTATGGTGGTCAATACTGTTCCAGTTTCAAGATAGTTAAGCGATTTGAGATATTTCTTTACTACCCTTTTGCAGGCAAAGGAAGGAAGGGGATATATGTTTAGCTTAGAGTTAAGTTTATTATAAATGTGCTCGCCCAAAAAGCAGAAAAACTTGTGGGAGAAGGAAGTGAGGTGAGTTAAACAGACAGTGCCTTTCCTGCGCTTACCTTTAGTAAGGTTAGGGTCGTAAATCATTTCAGAGTGTTTAATAAAACAATATTTTTTAAAAGGACTAAACTTATATCTTTTTTCAATTCAATTCAATTTATTTAAGCAAAAAAAATGCAATACAATATAATATCTTAATTGTAGTATTGTATAAAAATAGCTCGTACATAATTCTGATACATAATATAAATATAAGATAATCACCAGCATTCGTACTAGATTGACCTGTGTTACGATGCTAGTTAGTATTTTCCCTATTTATACAATATTATTTACTTACATTAATAAAGATATTGTAACATCATACCATCACATCACTTCTACCAAAACATCTAACTACGAGGTAGGTACAAATAAAACATACTTTTGTTCTTGTTATTTTTTTTCAAAAAGTGCAAGTATATGGGACTACCTTTGAATTCTGACCTACCAAACAAAAAAGAATCATCAAAATCAATTCATAATTGGCGGAGTAATCGCGTAAGAAACATAAAAAAAACATACTGTCGAATTGAGAACCTCCTCCTTTTTCCTCGGTTAAAAAGAAGAACCGACTCTAATCAAGACTATACTTAGGTATTTCTTATGTTTTGTTGAATTTTTCCAAAAGTGCTAAATCAATTTCGATAGAATTTATATGGTACCACCTCTGAAGTATGATCTACCAAAGAAAAAAGAATCATCAAAATCAATTCATTATTAGCAGAGTAATCGCGTAACACACATACAAAAAAATAAATAAAAAAACTTACCATTGAATTGAGACCCTCCTCTTTGAAATCGGTTAAAAATACAACCCCGGCTGGGACTTGAACCCGCAACGTTCGCAGTTTTCGTTTGGCATTCGTTAATGCTTCATATAAATATAATAAGAATTAATGAAGGCGTATTTGAAACTAACTGTTTTCCGCTCTTTTCTCGGATGAAAAGTAGCCTTTTCCAGGACCTCAGGTAAAATCACCTCAGCCTCAGACCTCATAATCAGGTCAAATACCAAATTTCATCAAAATCCGCCAAGTGGTTTTTTGCGTGATTGAGTAACAAACATCCATCCATCCATCTTCACAAACTTTCGCATTTATTATATTAATAGGATGTGACGGGTAATTTAGGACACCTTTTCAGCCAATTGCCTTATTGCCCTGTCGATAAGATCGTTGGTTCAGATTCAGACATAAGCATACAAGAGGGTTCCAGGAGAAATAAATATTATGAGCATATTCTTCTAAACACAATCTCTTCTATTCTTTTACCCATTATAGGTCTCTCGTATGCGGGAGGCCGTCTGGGTAGATACCACCGTTTTGCCAGTTATTTTGCCGCCAAGCAGTAATGAGCTAGCATTACTGTGTTCTAGTTTGAAAGGCATTGGAGCCAGAGAAATTACTCTTATGTCTCGGGGTGATGAGCGCAATGCATTGCTACAAAGTACTTTTTACGGTTTTAAAAGTTCTGAGTGGCACTAGAATTGTTATAGGCAGGCGCGGCTCTTACCAACAGGCAAACGGTTTTCACGTCTAATTACACGGCTACATAAAATAAACAATGTTACACGAACGGGCATTAGTTCTGCGTCATAATAAAAAATATGTTAAAACTTTTGAGTTTTTTAAATTTCTGAATTTGTAAGTCCTTGCGTTGGATACGAATATGAAAGACGTAAGTCAACAATATATTATTAATTTATTCAATTAAGCATAACGTATAAATATTTGTAATTACAGGACAGCGGCTTTCTGCAGTCTTCTAATGAATTCTGACGTCTCCATGATGTATTGTTGCTCGGCAGTGCAGTATGCTGCAAAGGAAAGTTTTGCAAATCAATATCCTGAGTGATACTGCAACTGTTAAAAGCAGGCGTATTACTTATCATCAGGTTCGTTCGCCTGCTCGTTTCATGACTCTGAATGAAAATGATAAAAACACCTATGAATCTTCTATATACAAGAATGAAGAATACTCACGGACACTACTAGCTTCCCATCCGATGTACTCGCCTGTGCGCTCATTCTCCGCCTTCAGCCAGTCGTGCAAGGGCTGGAAGTACTCCAGCACTCCCTGAGCATCCATGGCGCGCTGGCTAGTGATGGCTTCCATTGCCTCAGGCCACGATTTCGAGGAACCCATTTGGAGCATTTTGCTAAAAGAACAAACGAGTTAATAAAACACATTTGCTTGAAGCATCAGACATTTTTAGTGACGCTGCTGTGAAATTTACTACAATTGCGAAGATTTTACATCTTTTTTATAAAAGACAACATCATCATCAGCCGAACTACACTAGTAAAATTGGATCACCTAATCACAGCCAGCGTCTCGTCTCAGCCAAGTCTTGGCACCTTGCCACATGGTCATCACTTGTATATAAATTTCTAATTGAACGTAGTTTCGTATTTTATTAATGACTATAGATTATTGATTACCTATTGATTATTGAAGAGAGCTTAATCTGCAATTTATCTCATGATCTTAATGCAATGCATTTTGTAATTGAATTATTGTAATTTTTGGATATGCAATAAATTTCTGGAAATATTCCTGCACACCACGATGACATAACGATTCACGAATAAATGAAATCTAAATAGCCCTTTAAAGATTATCCAAGCTAAACAGTATCACAAGAAGAAGAGACGTATTTACCCCAAAGCATCACCAGCAGCCTCGCTCTTATAGATGTCACAGTTGGAGAGCGTGTTGCTACTGCTGGTAACACCAGGACTGTACTCTCCAGCTAACTGGCACAGTGCCTGGTGGAATTGGAACTGGATAATGTATGAGACGTAGTATCTGGAATATAATATTTTATGTTAATGAAAAACATATTTAAACATACAACGTATTTGTTTACAAAAGCTGACAACCCGCCTGGTGGTAAGCGGTCAACGTCGCTAATGGATATTTGCAACAGCAGTACCATTGCCAATGTGTTGTCGACCTTGGCAATGCTACTAACTGCTGGAGAGGAGTCCTCTCTTCCACTCGGAAGCCTTGGAACCTCCTCCCCTCCCCTCCATAGACAGATCGGAAAAGAGGGAAGATGTCTGGCCTCTTGCACCAGTGCCGAAACACATTAATGAAGGACATCCATATTTCATGGATTTTAACATTTTGTAAACATCACAGTCGATACTGAATTGAGATGAAAAAAGTACGTACCAATTCAGCATTTATTTCTATTAGATTAAAGATGTTATGTGTTTTTATGCTATTGTTCTCTATCTAAAGTTTTAAGCATGTACAAGTCCTAAACTTATTCCTTACCTCATGTACTCCACATCAGCAGCAACATGGTACTTAGCAGCTGGATCGAAGTCCTCCTCAGTCCTCGGCGCTGGAGGCTCAATCCCCTGAAGGCTTTCCCTCAGCTTCCAGAAGTGGCAGTTATAGTCCTCAGGGGTGGTGTGCCCGCGGAAGACACTGTAGCGGTACAGGTCCATGAGGTAGGCAAATGGGAGGAAGACTATTTTGTCAAGACCCTGTGGAAGAAACGATTGACGGTTATAGATCACGAATAAGAGCCAGTTGTTTTACATACATACATTTACAGACACGTAAAAGTTAAATATGGCGCTGATACGAATGGTTCTACAAAAAATGAGTTGTTTCAACATCTGGTGACATCTGGTAGAAACAAAACTGAACAACTTTAACGAACGTCAATCATCGTACGTAACCGTCAAATTTTGATGTCCGTAAGTTACGGATACCGATCTTTTGATACAACCCGCCCTAAGTAGTATAAGAATTTAGCAGGAATGGTCTATGAGGTTCTAAATAAGAAGTTCTTAATAATTGTTCACAACGGATTATCACCGCAGATACAAATTGCTCGATAAGTCCTTGCAGATGATTTTACTTCAGGAGTTTGAAGAATTTGTATTGTAATTTTGAAATTATGTACCTACCATTTTAAAAAGCTGATTGATGTTTGACTCAACATCATCAGGCCCATCTTCGAGAAGGCCCATGACACGCATGTGCTTAGGAGTAGAAACCGACAAAGCAATCACGTCTCCGACAGCTTCGTGGAATCCTGAAACAAGATACAAAACGAGGTGCCGTATATTCTGGGTGGTGGTTCTTTTTCTGATATGGTGGCGGTGGTAGAGTAGTTTTAATAATTGGCGTTCATAATTGCGTCTGTGATGTCAAAATATAATAAATCACTTTAGAACTTTAACTTTGGTTCACAACCAATTGAAAACCACCGTCTTTTATTTTTGCGTAATTCCTCTCCCTGCACGGTTGTCTGGAAGAGATCACTTTTGGCGATAAGACCGTTAATTGTTACACTTCTGTTAAGTTGTTTTTATTATTATTAATTGTCTGTGTGTGTTTCAATAAAGAGTTATTTCATTTCATTAATTTCATTTTATTTTTGGTGAAAAGTGAAACTACTAAGTAAAATTAGAAGTAAGGTTGATGGGAGTTTTTAACAAGACAGTGATATTATGGTGTGGTCAGCGACATAATGTGTAGTTGAGCATTTGTGAATCTTTGATCGACTTCAATCTTTGATCGACTTCAATGTTTTCACTGAATGTTGTATTTTAAAAGCGTGTTAATATTCAGTACAAAAAGGGTTTTTGTTTTTCAATAAGTTGTTGAAATGTATTTATTTTCGTTGTAATTGTCCATTGAACTACAGTAAATGTTCAGCTACTTTATGGCGCTGACGCACGAGATCAAGAAACTTTTACTTTTTAGTGAAAAGGCAGAAAAGAGGTATCAATTTCGATTCAGACATTATCGTAACTACAAAATTCATACCAGGATTTGCTCCAGCTCTGTAGATGACCGGCTGGTCTTTGTACTGCAGGTAATATTGAATGTGTCCCATCTCATGATGAGTGGTCTTAAAGAAAGCATCGGTGATGGAGGTGCACTGTCTGATTCTGTAATGACGAAAAATTTAGCCAATCAATAAATAAACATGTACCTATCATTCAAACTTTCACCGACGAAACAAAAAGAGGACTTCTACTCAAATCATACTAATGAGGTTGGAAATATAGCGGGCAAAGTCACCATGGCTCTAACCTGAAATCTTCACTATCGTAGAAATCCCAAGCTGAAGCGTGACAAACCATCTCCCTTCCATCTTCTGGTTTCTCAAAAATAGACTTCTCCCAGAACAGATCAGGCATGCCCATCAAGTTCAGAGATTTGAAGAAATCCTCTGCAGTCTTGAAAAACTTTAGGGCTGTATAATTCTGAAACGAAATAAAAGTGATATAAAATAGCAACTAAACATTTATCACATATAAGTATTTCTAGCCTTCGCAAGCTTGGCTTCTTGACCGACGAGGTATATTTACTTTTTCGTTACTTTATAAAGTCATAATCGTTATTGCACATTGACCAATAGTAGGATCCTCACAACAAAATCCCCTCAACTTCTTATCCTATTTTAATCTAATTTATCATTGTTTTTATATCTCTACAAAGGTTACTGAATTATTTACCTGAGCAACGAGCGCTGAAGTGACATCGATGTCAGGTTTATCAGGGAACGGTCTCGTAAACTTTTCTGTATTACCCCAAGTTTGGGCCCAAATATTACCTGAGAAAATTAAATTTTATTATTTTTATTCTATTGTAGTATAATAAAATAATAACTTAATAACATTTTGTTCATTTATTTCTCTTCACATAGATTCAGGGACAGTCATGGGTTATACCTACATAATTTCTAAAAACAGTGCTACTTTGTGAGCGCTGGTGACTACTGCTACTACTATACTAAACTTCTATAGGTTTTTGTTCAGGCTACACCAAGTTACAGACAGGGCACCAGCCCTCCCTCCGTGTGAACAATTTTAAGAAACTAGACACTATGTATAAACACTGTGAGCTGTTGTCACCTACAGTGCAGTGCCGTATGCTAAGTTTTTGATTAATTACTTTATTTGAACTGATAAGTTGTTGGCACTGACGATTTTGGAACCGAAATGAAACAATAACTACAGATTGCTGATGACTTACCCAACAAATGCGCAGGGATTGGTCCTTTAGCAGAGACCACACTGTCTCCATACTTCTGTCGAAGTTTCCCCCTAACGTACGCGTGGATCTGCTGGTATAGAGGCTTGATCTGCTCCCAGAGAGCTGCGAACTGCTCCTCAATGTCTATTGCCTCGTACTCGCTGAGCCACCACTCTGCTACGGTGTCGTAACCTTAACATAAAAAAAAAATCATCAACATCATCATGAATGTCTTTTTTTCATCGTTTTAGAGGGAGTGTTTAATCCGCACATTACTTAAGAAGGTCGTTAATGTGGGGCTAAAAGAAATCAAACTCCGGTGCGTCAAATCGAAAGCCACTCGAGTTTAAGCTTAATTGAAATGACAATATGTATTAAGTCAACATGTGGTATCCATAAACATTGTTTTCAGATTATTGACTTCAGGACATCAGATTAAGCATGCTCGTATTATAATATTCTACTGATTATAGCCGTAATTACTGTGTTCATTATTACAGCTGCATTCTTTTTTGTTTTTTTTATCCTACATAGAAAAAATATAAAAAAGAATGCAGCTAGCAGAATACGTTTAATTTACCGTTCAACTTAGCAGCCTCATTGTTCATCGCTACGTATTCCGTGAAGTTTCCTTTGGAAGGTTTACCAGCAGCTTTATGCCATTCTACCCAAGTGTACTTAAGTTCTTCCGGGTCATTACTCGTGGCAAAAACATCTGTCACCTCTGTAATAATAATTAAATTAAAATATTATTTAACAACACTTTTCTAAAAATAATATTTCGACATTGTATGATACTCAAAATTATTCTCTAAGAATTTAATGCTCATTAGGAAAAATCCAAAATCGTGTTTATGATTAAATGTTTAACTGATGAGAATTTTATATTCAAGCATAAACATTCCTTTAGCTCTTTCATCTTCATCTTTATCATTATGAAACCTTGTAGCACCAACTTTTACTTGCATTTTTTCATGTGTACACCTATAAATCAATTTGTCGTACCTGGTTCCACATGCATGTCACACTTGGTCCTATCCTTGTAATCACAGATAGTCGCCTTAGCATAAGTGGTCTGCATATTATTGATAGCCAGGATTAGTCTTTCATTCAGGTCCTCAGGCAATGCAGAAGTGCCAAGAATCGAGTACTTTTGAAACATTCTCTTTAGATCTTCATCTTCGTACTCGTGCCAGAGATAGCTCATGGTTTCCTTCCAGCATTCCTTCTCTTCTTCAGCTATTTCTAGTGATGTTTGCAGCTGGGAATAACGTACTTTTGTGAAATTGAAGGTCAATTGATCATGCTGATGTTACACGAAAGGGTGAATACCAGGTCCAACAGCTGCCGTAAAAAGCCCAAACTTACTTCAAACAGTGAGAAACTTTTAACACTTATCTGACTGGGCAATCGATTTATCACATTTGTTTCGTCTGGCATGATTTAGCACCAGATAGAAAAACTAAATATTCAAATTAACAATATTGAATTGTTATTCGTTACGATATCAAACAACAGCGTTGGCTCTTAAAGTTGTACAAGGTGCTATGCATTTATTTATAACTAATACAGTTTCTGTTATTCACGTTCATTTTTTTTTTAATTTGTTTAAATTTGATTATAGATATTACGAGTACACGAACAAGTATTTTATAGTACTTGTCAGTAGCTAAGATGATAATGATATATAATAATTCCTTTTTAGAACGAAGTATTCATCTACATCTCAAACAAATTACAGACATTTCCACCTTGTAAGTAGTTAAGTTAGTTTTAGTATGTAGAGTGTATATTTTTTTTGTAGAAGGCAAAGACTTACCATCAACCTCTCAGTTTCCTTCGTAATGTTAGTCTCGTAGTTCCACTGCGCGATAACTTTCTTGTTCTTCAACTTGGACATCCTCACGTCCAGGGTCCGCATGTAGTCGGTGCCGGCGGCTTCTTCGGCGGCTCTCTCCGCAGCGCGCCCCCGAGCAGCCACGAAAAACACCGAGGCAATGGCCCCAACCAGTGCCAGCTCTCCGGTGATCTTCATTATCATCTGATAGACATTTTGAGGCTTTAATTTTTTAACTGGGATACTCTGATCTTCATTTCTAGCGAGTTTAAAAATTATTACAACGATTTTCGTTTATTAACTTATAATCAAGCAGAAGAATTTCTATTGCTTTTATTTACCCTTAATAGGTCTATAATTAGTTCGAATCCCGCTGGCCCCGCACCACTGACTTTCTTAAGTTATGTGCGGATTTAACACTCGCTCTAAAAACGGTGAAGGAAAACATCGTGAGGAAACCGGCATGTCCAAGAATTTTCCACAAAAAGTCAAGGACATGTGACATCCACCAACCCGCACTGGGCCAGCGTGGTGGATTACGGCCCATTCTCTCTCTATGAGAGAAGGCCCGTGTCCCAGCAGTGGGAACGTGATGGGCTGATGATGATGATGATGATGATGAGGTCTATAATTGGCCACTATCTCGCCTGATGTGAAGCGATGATGTGGCCTATGATGGAGCACATAGATCTAGATAGAGACGGCAGATGAGCGGCTGCTCAGACCCGTCTCCCCGATGGTTCACCGAAATTGTTATAGCTAACCAGGCATTTGATGAATTATGTAAGTGCATCTAAATTATTATTAACATAAAACACCTATAGTTGATTACGTGATTAAGCATAGCTTATTATTATAGATGCAGAACCATTTGGAAAGGACGTCTACCGTTTCATATTTTATCACAGAAATCTAACAAGTATTATGGTTAACTCTAAAACTGTTTATAAAAGGTTTGTACAATCTTATACGAATATATTTATACCGAGCTGTAAGATAGGTTAATAAAAATCAAAAATTAAAAAAAATACCTAACAAAATAGGGATGTACCGGAGTTCGCGTGAGGAGCCCATCAACGTGAGTTTGTCGCGACTGGAGCAGACTAGGATCCCTGATTTCAAGTCCTTCGCGCTGCAGGTTCCAGCGGAACACCTATACCGGACTTTTAGCCTACAGGGGTAGTCTACCGCCGTTATAGGGAAAGTAGGCAAAAACAATAATCCCTTGTCTGATGTGTATAGTAGCGTAAAAATATAGATAGATAGATAGATAGATAAACACTTTATTATTCACCTTAAAAATAGAGATAAAGTACAATTCAAATGTTTACAGTGGTGTAACAATGGGCGGTCTTATCGCTTAAAGCGATCTCTTCCCGACAACCTTTGGATGGAGAGGAATAACGAAACATACACAGACGGTGGTGATAGAAAATATAATAGACATACTAAGGGCTTACATATGATATACAATATATAATCTAATTACTTAAATATATATATGACTATATAAATAAACTTATACACCTAATTAATATACATACATACATACAATATATAATTAACATACATATTATACAATCCAAAAGTGAACGGATTAAAAAAAATAGAACTCCATAGCAAAATATAATGATAAATATTATGAAGTGGATAAATATAATTTCCTAATACGTTCTCTGAAAGTGGCCAGTGATGGGGAGCGTTTGATTTCCACTGGCAGCGCATTCCAGAGTCTAACGGCTTCAACGGTGAAGGACTTATCGTAAAATGAGCTACTGTGTAAAGGAGTTTTGAGCAAGAGATTTTCTGATGACCTTAATGGACAGGGATTGGACGCGTGTAGAAATTGAAAACGCTCTTTGAGGTATTGAGGAGAAGACGGATTAAATAATATGTTATACAGAAGTGAGAGGAACATACTTAGTTATTGTGTTATATTTTTGTATATGTTAGTCTGTAAGGAATATATTCTATGGGCCTCTGTTAATTTTACTTTGTTGTACTTTAATACTGCCTGAAATAAATGAATAAATAAATAAAAATAAAATAAAATACACGATACCTGACTGCACAAGATGCGCTCAAACACAGACGAGAAAATCTCAAAGTTACTGCCTAAATATGTTAACAAACTGGATCAAATCGTATAAAACATGATGTCAAGGAGATGCGATCTATATTTTTGTTACGGATCATTGGAACACAATGATGTTGTCAGAAAAACTTAGTAGTTGGACAAAATAACAAATGTACATTTTCAAATCAAATTAAAGCGTGAACGCTTTAGTACTATGTCATTTTACGATGTGTATTTGAACTAAATTGGCTACAGCAGTTACAGACACCGCCTTGGAAAAATATTATTGGGTTTTGGTAGTTTTGTGTGGTTAAGTATTGCAAGTTTAGTATCATTCATTGTATCTCCAAAGATTTTATACACTAAATCTGGAAAAAGCATATTTGAGATATATATTAAACTACATATTCGTTTTTATGTAAAAGAATGGCAAACTACCACGCATATTATGTAAAAGAATGGCAAACTACCACGCATATGACCCGCCAGATGGAAAGCGCCACTGTACTTTCACTTATCCTTTAGTACTGTTGCCTTTAGACATCTAGAACATCAGAAGCACTGCCTGTATGTTGCCGACCCTGTTAGAAGTGAAGGAGTAAGATCCTGGAATTAATAAAGGGAATCGAGAAATAACCTACATCTATTCAAATATCTATGGATATCGTCAAATACATCGTTAAGACGTTGCATCCACAACACTTTTATGTAATTCATCAAACCAAATCTCGGTTTGATGGACCAAAACAACAGGGAACTGGCACAAACCAAAGACACACCTGTATTAAGCGATGGCGATGACGATGGTGAAATTATCGTCACGGGTTGACGGCAAATATAGGTTCCTAAACTTACATAGAGCGCCCTTTTCGAAGTAGCACTGCAATAACCACACGGCATTTTAAAAGTACAATTTCACACAATTCTCAAAAATCACTAAAACTAGAGACGTCCTCCCGCCACACTGAAAAACAATCTTAACGGCGGAGAACATTGATTATTATGTAAATGAATTATCTGTTCGTCTGTCTGTCATGCTTGTGAGGATGTTGAGGCTTTTTGTGTAATGTGGCCGCAACAAATTCGGTAAGAATGTGGTTCTACACCATACAAATTTCCTTAGAAGTTAAGCTAAACTCAAGAAAATGTTTGTATTTGATTTGCTAATAGATATCTTAAACGTATTCGTTTATAAGTTCTGACGTGCTTCAATATACTTAATAATATATCACGAAACAATAGCTTTACTACACCGCTGCAATTCATCATTCACATCCTGGATGACTGGTAGAAAAGCTACCTCGCATTAAGTCCTCCATTTACAAACTGTTTTGTGCCAATAAATAAATAAATATGTTCACGGCTAATAATGTTATTTGGTCATCAAACTTATATTATAAATGCAAAAGTTTAATTCTTCACGCTGCGCTGTAACAGCTCAATGGATGTAAGTGAAATTTAGAATAGAGATAGCTAATACCCTGGATATACCCACATAGGCTACTTTTGACTTCGGGAAACTTCGGGTAATTCCGTGGAGCGCGTTTAAAATATTAATCAAATTAGATAAGTATGCAGATCCAACCTTCTTTCGAACACAGGCTGCAAGGCTTATAGCTCCTATGTCAACGTCATCTCTACAGTTAAATCGTGCAGATATTTTCTTCTAGTTAAAACTTATTAGGTTAGCCTTTTGCTTTGAACTGGATGCTTCAAATATTTTATTTGAAACTAAGGAGTTTATATTAGTAACAGTAGTGCTTGTTTTAAATGACCACTAAAAACTAACTTATTTATTCCGTCTTTGGAATTTATCGTTTCCAGCTATATTTATCGTTTTATATCACTAGTCGTTTTAATTTTTCCAAGTAAAAAGAAAAATATACCTACCATGAAAACATTTTCAAAACACGAATTGGCCATTTCAATTCACTTCACTGTACTGTTCACAAAACTAGTTTTCATTTCGTGCCAAGCAGGAATCCAAGGTGGTCAAACTGAGACAACCTTCGCCATTTCGGCCAAATAGCCACAAAGTCTGTCAGAAGTGTGAACACTTGAAGGACATTTCACACCATTCTCTATTATATCGATGATTGACATTCTTGGTTCGCCGTTGCATGAACCGACCACACATACGTATACATTTACTAATAATGGTAATGGTGATTTGGTACAGTGATGTAACATAGTGACGGAATGAACGACAACTTTATTATAAGGACTAATATCTCGTCCTACCAATAGTAAAAATGCGAGCATTTGTGAGGATAGATGTATGTATGTTTGTTACTCTTTTTTATAGTAGCGCTCGTAGCTTAACTCGCCTAGCCGTTCGTAACAGATCTAGTAGGTTAGGCAACGTTCGCAGCGGTCGCAAATTGGATGGGTGACCGTTTATGTATTTACTTGGCCACACACCCACACTAGAAGAAGAAGACTCTTTTTATATGACCGGATAGGCAAGTATTTGAACGCAGTTTTATGTAATGGAAAATGATGACGTGGTCGGCGATGGATCATGCTTGCCTAAAAAATACCGAATCAATCTTGACTTGAAGACATCCAGACTAATTTCACATCTTAAAAAACTGGATTTCTCGCACCACTCACTTCAACTTTTCTTCCTCACACTTGTAGGATTTGAAATAAATAAATACGCCAAACGATCACATACGCAGGTCCTGGCCCCTAACTAGGATTCCCTGTTTCTAGGGCACCAGAAACTTTGAGGACCATGTTTCCACAACGCCCAGACACGAAACAAATGCTTGCGCTTTTTTTTACTTTACACACATTTGTCCCGTCGCGGGAATCGAACCCGCAACCTCAGTGGTGTATGAGATTTGAGCCAACCTGCCCGACCACTACACCACACAGGCTGTGTAAATGACCTGCCTTCGTAGGTCTTTCCCTTGAGCTACAACAAGGAGTCCTTTAAAAGGGGTATTAATAGTTTCCTTAAGGGTCGGCAACGCATCATCAACTCCTCTGGTATTGCAGATGTCCACAGGCGACGGTGACCGCTTACCATCAGGCGGGCCATAAGCAAGTTTATAAAAATTGGGAAACATAGTCGCTGGCTGGTGTTCCGTGAAACCCGCGGGACTAGCTGCTAATATCCATACCGAAATCCATGCAGTTTCAAGTAACGGAATAAATCTATTATTCTATTGGGTCGGGTGACTACATAGATGCAGCTTGACCTCTTCGTAGTACGCGACAGAAAAAACCTATATTTGTGTTTTTTAACCGACTTCAAAAAGGAGGAGGTTTACAATTCGACGGTATGTTTTTTTTTTTTTGTGTGTTTGTTACGCGATTTCTCCGCCAATTATGCATTGATTTCGATGATTCTTTTTTTGATTGGTAGGTTACTTCAAAGGTGGTCCCATATAATTTTTATCGAAATTCATTCAGTAGTTTTTGAAAAAAATAGCAAAAACAAAAAATATAAGTTTAATCTTCAAGTCGGTTCTTGTTTTTTTTTCGTAACCAACTTTCTAAAGGTGGAGGTTTGTATTCGACTGCTTCACCTGCTTCACCCAGGGTTGACTTCCGGTGAGGTAACTCCTCAACGGTGAATAGTACAGACACAACATTTCGTAAATGGATTTAACCATAATAGCCTGTTCTAAATTCCATCATGACATGGCAGATACACCCAGGATTGACTTCCGGCGAGGGAACTCTTCAACAGAGATATAGGACAGACATGATTTTTTTTTGTACATACATTTAATTGTGATAGCCCGTTTTAAACTTCGTCATAATGTGGCTTCTAGATCATAAAAGCTTGTCTTTAAAAACTTTTTGAATTAATTTAATTAAAACTTGTTTTTCACTAAACAGGGTAAAATAAATTATTTTTCAAAAAAAACTAAAACGACTTCAAAACCACAAATGGCACTCAAAAGTAAAAAATAAATTAACATAATTATCATAAGCGCTACCCACTCATATATTTGAAGTCGGTGCCAGCCAAGTCTAAAAGGTAGTAGATAGATACTACCTACAAGTAGTACTTACTATATACATAGTATTTATCTGCTACCTATTACACTTGGCTGGCACCGACTTCAAATATATGAGTGGGTAGCGCTTATGATAATTATATTAATTTATTTTTTACTTTTGAGTGCCATTTGTGGTTTTGAAGTCGGTTTAGTTTTTTTTGAAAAATAATTTATTCCAAGACCATCTTAATCTTAGGAAAACGCGCGTCTCGTAGTACACGATCTCATATACTCCCCAGTTTTTCTGTAGTTCACGCGGACGAAGTCGCGGGAAAATGTTAAATTCAATTTAGGTGATCTCTCCGAGGCTTTAGATTGAAAGTGCTGTGTACCTCCACTAGTTCGCAAAACTTTACTTTGTGAATCATACATTTTGAATTACTTTGTAATTCGTAATAAGGCTCTTGGCCCTGTAGATGATTTAGACACATTTAACCACCTTTAGGGCTTGGGCTCTTTAGTTATAGTCAAGGTTTCACAAGGGGCAATCTTATGACCACTATTTTTAATGAGGTAGTGTTATTTATGCTTTATCATTTTCTGAATGTTTTATTTGTCAAATTTCTAATGATGACAGCCATTCATGACAGCTTATCTTCTCTCTTCATCTCTTCAAATGGTAAGTTTCTTGTATGCAAGAAATCCATCTGCGTAAGTACTATCTCTCTACTAGTTATTCTGCTGCCAAACAGTAGTGCGCAAGTATTTCTGTGTTCCGGTTTGAAGGGCATTGTAGCTAGCGAAATACTGGGCATGTTCTTATATTCTTATATTCTTTATTGTACACTATAATTTTTACATCGATGATTTATAAAATATATGTACAAAGGCGAGCTTAACCCTAATAATTAATTTTTAGAAAAAAACAAAAACCGACTTCAATGTATCTTCGAAGTCCAAGGTCACAATTCGATGAAATTTATATGGGACCACTTCGTAGCTATACTGAACCCGACGCAAAAATAATTTTTCAAATCGGTTCATAAATGACAGAGTTCTGAGGTAACAAACATAAAAAATAAAAAAAATAAAAATACAATCGAACAGAGAACCTCCTCCTTTTTGAAGTCGGTTAAAAAGAGTTTTCTTCCAGCAAACCTTTGAGGAAAGAGAATGATGTTTATGAGATGAGAGAATGATGGTCATGTTTTATGAGACTTAATATCTGATATCTTAGGGTGATGAACGCATTGCTTTTTTTGCTATTAAAAGTAATGGGTGGCACTGCATTTGTTATAGGAGTGGCACTGCATTTGTTATAGGAGTGGCACTTACACTACACTACTATACGGAGTGGCACTTACACTTACTATCAGGCGAATACCTTGCTCATTTCATCACACAGTTTTATAAAAAAAAAAAGTGCGAAATTTCAACACAGTGACCCCAATCATTTTAACAGAGCAGACCCTTGTGATACTAAAGAATACAGTTAGGTCCACTTTATTGCACACCAAATAAAATAAAGACACAATATTAGATAAATAAAGGCACAAATCACATCGTAGATTTGACGTACAATGGGCGCTTAGAGCGATTTCTTCCAGAAATTCCAGAGAGAATTTTCCTTAAAAAAAGTTCTATAAAAAAAATAACTTACCCGGTGAGATCTTTACACTGTCGAACAACACTCACGACTACTTGAGACGGGATAAAATTTAATACTTATATCAGATACGATCTCGATAGATAAAGATATCTATATGATTATCTATTGTCTGTAAGTATTGTCACAGACAAGGTGAAATATAAAAGAATTTGGCTGCATTGCTTGTCGGAGCGGCGAAATGATTTTTGTTTTTAGTACCTTCGCTACTCCCAGATGCGATACGAGAACTGCTAGGCGGATATTCCCTTAACGGTTTTATGCTTCGAAGGACTGCGGTTTTGCGAGATTGAGGAAAAGAGGCAACACAATGGGCACACCTGGTAATCATATAATAAAAATAAGGAAAGAATAAAAATAAAATGTAAGCAATTCATTTATGCATCTGCTAACCAATTGTTATTAATGAGAAAACAATAAGCTCTTGTGTTGTGATTATTGACCAATTAAAAGACATCGTTATAAAATTCATAACTAAGATTTAAACACAATAGCTGACAACCGCAACATCGCATCGTCCAAGTGGAATTACAGGTAGGTTCGTGGGTTACGCTAAAAAATTATAATTTCTGTAAAAGTATATAACTTTTATTGTAATCTAAATCTTAAACTGTGTACCAGTTTTCAAGACTGTTTTTAAAGATCTCTTGATGATCCTACTTGTTGTCAAGCTATACTATATCGAAAAAAGATAACGCTTGATCTCGCTTATATCTGTAGACATTATCTCGATTGGTATTTATCTGTTTAATTTTCGTGTAGAGTCACGCAGTGTACTTGTGTTTTGGTAAACTAAATATCTGATAATAGCAAAATTAAAAATTTTGAACAACCCATTACCAGCCCCCGTACCCATATGTCCCTCAAGCGCCAATCGTATATCGTGTTGAGCTCAGATTAAGGTGTAGATTCACTACGACAATGTCTTAGTATTCCATATATTGTCTCATTAAGGTTATTTCAACTTGTAGTTATCGTATTTTGGTATAAATGAATGAGATTAATTCGATTTCTCGCCTGACTCGACTATAACTAGACCGTATCTCTTTAGTCGTAGTGAAGCTATACCTTAATTTGAGCTCAACACGATATACGATTGGCGCTTGACGGACATATGGGTAGGGGGGCTGACCACTTTTACTACAGCGTCCCCTGGTCGGTTATCACCATATAACCTATCTAACAACTGTCTTAAGCAAGTTTCGAATCTACTATCATCCGCATCGAAATCAGTACAGCCATTTTGAACATGGGAATTACATTTTTAATTCCTTAGCTGTTCGCATTTTTATTTTATTTTATTTTAAATCAGGTGCCTGTTACACTTACATGTTAACATGCCAACCAATTACCAATTACATGTTAGAATACAAATAATAACAATAATAATGTCAATTATGAAAGTTGAAGCGAAACGCTTTGTCTGAGGAATGTCAACTATAAACGGATGCCGAGTTTCCGTACGTCTTTTTGTCCGATGGTAGAAAGGAGATGGAGGAATCAATTTACGTAAGAGCCGTCCCAGAGATAAGGGTTACAAATGCAGATGGAGATAAAAAACGAACCAACAATTCCTTAAAAACGTTTATTACGAATACTGTGTTGCCTATCATAAATTAGACTAAGTTGTAAGTACATTGTGACGTCACGCCTCGACCGGCTCGTGCGCCTCGGGCTTCGCGGACTGCGCGGCGTTTATCGCTGCCACCTGTTCCGCTGTGCAGTACTCTGGAAACAACAGAGGCACAAAATCAGAGGCATTTCAGTAACCCAGAAAAATATATTACTTAAATTATTACTTTACTCGTGGTAGGTCGTGGTAGGTCTTTGGTATGCGAAAGGCCGTCTGGTCAGATACCACAGCTTTGCCAGTTATTCTCCCGCCAAGCAGTAGTGCGCAAGCACTACAGTATTCCGGTTTGATAAGCGCAATGCAGTGCTAAGCAGTGCTTTTTATGATATTAAAAGTTCTGGGTGGCACTGCTTTTGTTATGTGCAGGTGTGGCGCTTTTCATCAGGCGAAGGCCTTGCTCGTCCTAACACTCAGCACCATAAAAATATCACCAAACTTAGAAACAGCTTTAAAAAATGATGGTCAAAAGTAAAAAATTAAAACTCGCGGCAAAATGTATGGCCGATGACCGACGCGTCACGTGACCTGCGCAGTAAACGATTTTGTATTGATTTTTGTTATTGCGCAAGTCACGTGGTGCGCCCGTCGGCGGCCATAGAGTTGATCGCAAGTTATACTATATAGGTAGGTAGGTATATAAATGCTAGTTTTGAGATGGTTTTGAGTTTATTTTTCAATCATTTAAAAACAAACAGTTCGTAAAATGGTCGAATTAAATAAGTGAAGAGAAGCAAACTTATTTACGGATCAAACACAGATTACATTCACAATATGTGATTAATTTCACTTCGTGATGGAATGATGTCAGATAATTGTAATTACTAAACGTGAGAAATTTTCAACAATGCGACGTGATCCTACTTTAACATAGCACACATATAAATCTAAAAAAGATAAATCACGCCTGCATGACGCTAACATAAAGCATAACACTTATTGGTTTCAGATATACAGTTTTTAATATTGTTTAGATACTGGAGAACATACACTGATGCTTAGATATAATTCTCGTGGTTTTCTGAATGAAAAGTAGCTTATGTCCTTTTCCAAGACCCACATACCAAATGTCATTAAAATCTAACAGTAGTTTTTGTAATAAAGAAGAATAAAGAATAAAGAGTAACAAACATCCATCCATCCATCGATCCTCACAAACTTTCGCATGTTTAATATTAGTAGGTAGATGTCCTTCCTAGTCTAGATTCTTCTTCATTTTCTTCTTCTTTAGAACTTTTACTTTTTTGGTTTTCTTTTCAGCAGCTATATGTTTAAGAGTGTACCAAGACAGGTAACCTCCATTCTGTGATCTCACATTCGATGTAGTTTTTTTTGGAACTCCACATGCTCTAGAGCGCAGGAAACCAACTTGGTGGTGGCTGCAATTCATTCCGACTGTCGTTAGAAAGTTAAAACAAGCAATTATGGTGAATCATAAAGAGTCGAAGGAAGATATCAATCCATAATATCAAAAGACATTACCAGCATCAGTCTAGCTACGATAGATATAGATATTCTGCCCCCTGATGTCTATGGGAAACTGGTCACGCTCAACTGTCAAACTCTCTAGGATTGTTTAATTGTCTATGAATTGTGTATGATAACCGATGACGTAAACGAGTTCTAGAGTGGAGACCACGTTTAGGCAAACGCAGTGTAGGACGCTCTCCGACCAGATGGAGCGACTACCTGCGCAAAGTGGCTGGCAGTAATTACATGCAAAAAGCCGAAGATCGGGCTCAGTGGCGTGCATTGGGAGCGGCCTATGTCCAGCAATGGACTCGTATAGGGTGATGATGATGATGATATCTAGAACGGTTGACATGGGCAATTGGGGCAGAGATTTCAAATTCGAACAATAATGGTACTAACGTTTGTTACTCGGCTCCCATCCTATATATTCCCCAGTCCGCTGGTTCTCAGCAGTCAGCCAGTCTAGCAAGGGTCGGAAGTACTCCATCAGTCCATCGGCTTTCATCAAGCGCTGGCCGGTAAGCACCTCCATTGCGTCCGGCCAAGGTTTTGAGGAACCCATTTTGAGCATGTTTCTGGAAGACAAGTAAATTAGATTAGATGAATACTGCTGAATATTGCTGATTACGAAGTTAATTGAGTACCTGCTTTATGTGAAAGTATAATCTAAATATCTTTGTATAATCTAAAATGAGCGGAACACTTTTGAAAATGTCACTGCAGTGTCGTGTTAGCAGTTGTTTTGTGGGCTGTTGGTTAATTGTTTCCATGACACTATTATGTTAATGTTAAACTAAAAAATGGCAAAGGGTGCCAGTAAAAAATGTTAGAGTTGGGTCGGGTCCGAACTGAGTGGAAGAAATGGAGGGAGGCTTTTGCCTAACAGTGGATCAGTAACGGCTAATTTAATAATATAAGAGTTACAAGCCATTTTCGCGGGGTCAAGAGCTTGCAATGCATTTTATAAATTCACGTTCCAGGTTCGTTGTTCCAGGTTGAACAGGCATGGCGTTTACTATTTACACCTCGCTCTCGTTACTTTATTATGTTGTTGACTAGAAGAGATTACGTTTAGCGTTAAAACTGCTCATTGCACTTTTTATATACGACTGTGGTTTGGTGTACTGTAAAGCATTTTGCATTGTATAAAAACCCAGTCTTCTTTAATGATCATCAAAGTACTCACGACAAAGCGTTGCCAGCAGCCACGCTCTGGTAGATATCACAGTCAACAAGCTTCTTCGTCAAGTCTTCTGGCACATATTCTCCAGCGAACTGGCAGAGAGCTCGGTGGAACTGGAACTGGATGATGAAGGAGACGTAGTATCTGGAAGAGGAAAATCAGAGTAAGTAACTAGGAATATATCCAGCAAAATCGCTTCTTAGCGATACAGGAGTAATACCTGGGTTTCTAACTTTTTTATGTAACGACGAGTAACAAACTTTCTTCGATTTTCGTTCTTCATGTTGTCATTTACGATAAGACGGAGTTCATGCTTAGGCTATATCATCACTGCAGCATCGGAATTTCCTTGTTTCTTATACTGTTTTCCATAAGGTGAGATAGCGGTTGAATGTTTAGAGCTTTTATTAGCATAGAAAATTTTCGAATCACTTTGCGTTAGTTTACCTAGCATACTCCACATTAGCAGACACGTGATACTTGGCAGCCGCATCGAAGTCCTCTTCAGTCCTGTTCAGCGGGGGCTCCACCCCCTGCAGCGCTTCCCTGAGCCTCCAGAAGTGGCAGTTGTAGTCTTCAGGGGTGGTGGTCTTCCGGAATACGCCATAACGGAACAAATCCAAGGTGTAGGCAAATGGAAGAAATACGATCTTGTCTAAGCCCTGAAATGGGATAAAGAAAGTTTAAAATATAACTTTAGAAACACTTTAAAGAGACCATGATGAAAAATCTACGAAATGTTTAAAGAAGCATACATCTTTCAGTGCAGTCTAACCATGAAAGATCTGAACAATCTTCATACAAATAAAACACAAGTAACGATATGAATAATAATGAATCTATTATAATAGGAGTAAATATAAAGGTTAAAGATGGCATGAAGTGAAGAGTAAAGGATAGTATTAGTACCATTTTGTACAGCTGGTTGATTTCAGTCTGCTCGTCTTCAGCCTCTCCTTTACTAAGTCCAACACGACGCAAATGTTTAGGTGAAGACACTGACAGAGCTATTGTGTCACCAACCGCTTCATGGAACCCTGAAACATAATCACACATTTTAGAACTAGACCAAGTCACGTATTTAATTTGGCCCCGAAAAAGAAAAACCAAGACTAAACAGGTAGCTTTCGTGCAATGATTTGTTGTAATGATGAACCACTCAACGAAGGCAAAGAGAATCGATGAAAGTGATAGTAAGAATTACATTACAGACATTGCCAAGATTTTACTAAGCTTAAAAAGTACTCATATTGGTAAAAACGACCATTGTGAAATCAACAATTCCCTACAGTAACATACAGAAGTAGCCCCAAAAGTATGCAAAAGGGTACACAGAATCAGCTGTAATTAACCAGTATGAAAGAAGAAGTTCCGAATGTTTAAATATAACCCCACACATAACTTGAATAATAACACTCCCAAATATCATTACAGTAAATACAGTTCCCGTCAGTTAAAATGCTAATTCACCTGGATTCGCCCCATCACGGAACACAAAAGGCTGTGTTCTGTATTGCAAATAATACTGCACATGTCCCATTTCATGATGCACGGTCTTGAAACTCTGTCCAGTCAACGTCGCGCACATTTTGATCCTGAACATAAGATACTATTACATATACTTGTTTATTTATATAGTTACCTGGATTTGCTCCGTCTCGGAATACGTAAGGCTGATGTTTGTACTGAAGGAAGTATTGTATATGGCCCATTTCGTGGTGAGTCGTCTGAAAGTACTCGTAATCGACCGTCGTGCACTGTTTGATCCTAGATTAAGCCAAATTGTTTTGAATTAAGTTACGATCGAAATGCTTCGTTTTGCGATCTTCATACAAGTGTATTCGAGTTTGTATGGAGATTGCTGAAGCAAATCTGTTCGTAAGATTTTCAAATATAATTTTGAATAATGACCAACACCACATTAAACATTTCTTTTTTAGTCTTTTTCATGTTACTTCATCAATGCATCTATGTTTTAGCTATTCATTGATACAACACCATAATCAAAATTGAATATGAACGACGACTAGTAAATGTAATATATGTATAATTAAAATTAATCAAGCCAAAAGAAATCCATTACTGTGTTCCAATTTGAAGGGCTTTGTAGCCAGCGAAATCACTGAGCATTAGAGACTCAACAGCTAATTGTCCCAGGGTGACGAGCGCAGTGCAGCATCGTGCAGGATTTTGCAAAACAAAGTTCTGGGTGGTGCTATTATTGCTGTGCTGTGCAGTGCTGGCGTATTGCTTACCATCAGGCAAACGACCAGCTCGTCTTGTCATTCAGTTACATCGACAATCGAACAGGGATTAAAAAAAACAAATCTCTTCTTAAAATGATGAGGATTTTAAAATCCTAATCCTGCTCCTTTATTTTTAAATAGCGACGCTTGAAAAATAGCAAAAGTTCAGAACTTTCTTATTTTTAACAAAATAAGAGCGAAAAAATCCGAATATGGACTGAACAGACATGGAATATCCAGGTAGTACTCGTTACTCATATTCAGAACAATCATCATCCATATCAGTTGTGTAGAAGGCGTGTAGGTCAGTAACTTAACAAGACTCTTAGATATATTTATTATTAGTTAAGATGGGGACAGTACTTCATATTTTATTAGTAAAGATTGTAGCGTTAGTACATTAACTATAGTATTAGTTGGTCTTACCTAAAATCTTCTCCATCATAAAAGTCCCAAGCCGACGCGTGACACACAATCTCTCTATCAGTCGGCTTCTCAATGATCGCGTTCTTCCAGAACAAGTCAGGCATGGCTGTGAGGTTCAACGACCTAAAGAACTCGTCTGACATCTGAAACATCTTGATCGCGGTGTAGTTCTGTTCCTTCATGGCTTGCGTGATGTCGATCTCCTTCTTGTCGGGATAAGGGCGAGTGAAGGACTCGATGTTGTTCCAAGTTTGAGCCCACATGTTGCCTGGAAATTATTAAGGATTTCGTTAGTACGCATTGAAATAATTATGAAGCTCCTTTTTTATTCATCATCAGCCATTACAGTTTCACAGCATCATGGATCATAACCAACACCCGGGGCTAGCGCGGCTTGGGAGCAGGGACATGTCACCAAAGTTTGTGGTCCTTAGACATGTCGGTTCCTTAATTACAATGTTATTTGGAATATCAAATTTAAATTTGCTCCAGACACCACTCGGCCACACTTGATGTATTATGAAATTTCAGCTCAAATTGCCAAGGTTTAGAAAACTGATAAAACAGGCTTCGGCGCAGGCTTAGGACAGGATTCAGAAGATCACAAGTCTTACCCAACAAATGCGCAGGAATAGGTCCCTTCGCCGACACGACCTGATCACCATACTTGTCCCGCAGCCGTTTCCTCACGTAGGCGTGGAGCTGCTGGTACAGAGGCTTCACGTCTTCCCAGAGCTTGGCCAGCTGGGCCTCGAAGTCTGGAACCTCGTAGTCTGACTGCCACCAGTCGGCTACGTCTTTGAAGTCTGGAAGGCAGCAAATACATGTGGTTAAAGTGAGTGTAGAACAATACTGCATTATTTTTTATCAATATAATTAAAAAGTCAAAGTTAAAAGATAGTTATTAAATAGGCACAAAATAGCCCTCTAAACGTCATATACACATCAATCATCATATAAATCAATTAAAATACGTTAAAAATTGTAACTTAAAATATCATAACTTTGAAAAAGAAAAGGTAAGCATGTCTAGCCATTCTTTCCCGTACTCCATATGAAGTCGGGGCCCAGAAAAGAAATGCGAAAACTGACTCTACCAGTGCTTCCAAGAAACACTGCGGACAAGACAATTTTTTTTAATCTAAATATAACACTGAATAATGAGGTAAACATTATAATTAACATAACACAATGTCAAAATAGTAGTGCGAGTGAGATGTTCCATAGTCATAACATAATTAACATCAAAATATGAGTAATATATAAATAGATATATAGATACAGTAGTAGTTGGAGTGACCAGACCAGACCAGACCAGTCCCCACAAGCAGCACCACGAGTATGACTTGTGGACCAGCATAAATGGAAAGAGCATCTTTGCGGTGTTTTCTGATTGCACGTCGAAAGCATGACAACTTTCATTCTCATTCTCTAGCATGTATTTCTAATCAAAAGGTTCCTCTCAGGTCCAGACAATAAAAGTGATTAATTTGTACACAGAATAATGAAAACTCCAATCAAATAAGTACTTAACATAGATTTATGCAATTTCCAATGAACAAAGTTTGTATTTGTAATTTACGAAATTAAGGAAAGTCTTCTATGATGTGTTGTAGAAACATAAAAAAAAAATTAGGCATACAAATTGGACCGCATCGAGGTTACGTCTGTCGCTAACTTTTTGAGCTCCTTACCCGCAAACGCCAACCTACATTCTGTTTTTAACCGACCTCAAAAAAGGAGAAGGTTATCTATTCGATTGTATGCTTTTTTGTTTGTTACCTCAGAACTCTGCTATTGGGTTCAGTATAGCAACGAAGTGGTCCCATATAAATTTCATCGATATTTGACCTTGGACTTCGAAGATACATTGAAGTCGGCTTTTTTTATAAAATCTATACTTGTTTATATATATTTTTAGGTTAGTTAATTGTTAACTAAATCACTGTACGTATGCATAACTGTATATTTTATTCATATGATGTAGTGTAGGTAGGTACTTACTGAAGGCTTATTATGAAAAACAATGTCACTGTTCTTTACGAAAATCTTTTAACGAGATGTAAGTAGCATGAAATGTGCTCGGTCCGTGCTAATATGAAAAATATTATTGTCACCTTCATGTCCCCGCACATTGTTTGTATTAGTTACGCATATTCTGCGAATTGTGATATGAATACGCTTTTGCTATGCTTGGGACAGAATTGAGCTGACGTCAATAAGATTTCAAAGAAATCCAATCTTTTAGTATAGGTATCTATTTGTGTGAATCTTTAAGAATATAATATTGTTTCTATACTGATTTGATTTAGCCATTCATACTTTGATACTAAAGGACAAATGTCCTTAAAATAAAATTATATCTCTTTTTTATACGTTTTTTTTGTATAGTATTCTGCAAGCTTTTATTGTATTAAATAATATTGTTTGTTGCTAATCAACAGATGAAATCTTGCAAAAATATGTAAGTGACAAATTACAAAACGGCTTTGTACAAATTCTATTTTTATATATTTTTTTATACACCAAAGTTTATTTTAATTTACCAATTAATAACATGAAACTAAAACTAAAAACCTTAAAAAATATAATACTAAAATATATTTAAAATATATTTAAGGAGTCCCTTTAGGCAAGGTTCCGAAGATACTGGCAGCGTTCCCCCTTTGAATAGCTAGACTAATTCTTTGTCCGAAGTAGCTGAAGTAGTATATTTTTTTAATAACATGTTCTGTGATATGGAAGCTTCAATCAATTTTTTGCACAGAATAAAAATTGTGGCAATCATTTGTTTCGTGTCTGGATATTGTGGGACCATAGTCCTCGTAATTCCTAGTTCCGTAAATACAGGGCCAGAATCTTTATTCGTAAACGTTGGGCGTAAAAATAAAAGGTTTACCAAACCGACCATTTACCATTTCAAAATGTAGGTAGTTCTACCTCATTAGACATAGCTATTAGTATTACGGCTTTTATATCATTAACATACCACGGTTCCCATCTATCTGTCTGCACTAACCATTCAAAGGTCCTTCACCTGTCTGACACAGATTAGTAATGTCTATAAGGAATTTGTTGGCGTACCGTTAAGTTTGGCAGCTTCGTTGTACAAGTCGACGTACTCTGTGAAGTTCTGTTTAGCTTTCGCTCCGGCCACTTTGTGCCATTCCACCCATAGGTGTTCCAATTCTTCTGGGTCTTGACTCTTGGCAAACAGCTCGGTGATATCTGAAATTCGGAAATTATACAATTCAATACAATTCAACTACACTTTATTGCATACCACATACATAATTACATAAAAAAAATATAAACCTTAACTAGGGTAATACAATTGGCGGTCTTATTGCATAAAGCAGTCTCTTACAGACAACCTATTATAGTTAGTAAGTATTGTAAAATCAATTCTAATTAATCGATCGGTTTAGTCGTGAAAAGGTAACAGACAGACAGTTACTTTTGCATTTATAGTATTATAGTGTGAATGTGTGGATAATATGTTAATCGATCCCACAAATTAAAAATTTGGTGCCAAAACTTTCGCGTAAATCGCGAGTAACACGAACGTGACGTCGCCATTCCGCATAGAAATGAACAATTATATAAAACTGTTGTTAGACGTAAGGGTAAGTAAGTAATTAATCAAAACTATTAAACTACTAGCTGCACCCTGCGGTTTCACCCGCGGTTTCCCGGTATAAAATAAAGGCTATGTGTTAATCCAGAGTATAAGCTATCTCCATACCAAATTTCATCAAAATCCATTCAGTAGTTTTTGCGTGAAAGAGTAACAAAGGTACATCCATACTTACAAACTTCGCGTTTAGGATGCCAAACATTAAAAGATGAATCTTAGAAAACAGATTACTAATTACTTATACCTAATTAATAAAAAGAATGTATGTTGCTTAATGTAAGAAATGTTTAATAAAAGTTGATTTTTATACAAAAATCTGTAGTTTCAATTTGATTTTATAACATTATTTCAAAGATGCGGGATCCCGCGTGATCTCGCGCGGGATTGAGTCATCCCGCATATCAATCCCGCGGGATTGAATGAGCTGCGAGATTGCAATCCTTATATGGAATATAACAATTTCATATGAATTGACTTACCAGGTTCCAAAGCTAGATCACATTTGCTCGCATTTTTAAACGAACAGATCTTAGCAGTGGCGTAATTGGATTCCATCCCTGAGACGGCCCTCATGAGCGTCTTGTATTTCTCTTCGGGTAGCGCTGAGATTCCCAACTGACTGTACTTCTTGAACATCCTTCTGAGGGCAAAGTCCTGGAAGTCCTGCCATCTGTACATCTTCGTCTCTGCCCACGCTGCCTTCTCCTGCTGTGACAATTCTAGTCGGATTTGGATCTGCAATTAGAGAGATAGGAAATGAAATGTGAATCAAAAATCAATTAATAAGTTGGTCATTAAAATCGTATTAAATGAGAAAAGTTAGTAATGAACTTGGGAGTGATTCATGTTACTCTTTTGTATTCTCAAATTAATAATACTATTATTACCAACTTTGTTTATAATAACAAGTTTTTAAATAACAATTACTTTTAACATAGAAAGTAGACGTAGGGGACATTAGTTATTATAATGGACTTGCTATTATTGATGCACTTATTTTGCATAATCAATTTTATAATAAATTTCTCGAGTTTGTAAAAACAATACTTTCTCTCCAAAATGCACAAGCGAGTGTGGCTCAGTGGGAGCTAGTGCGACTTTCGATCCGTCGCACCCAAGTTCGAATCCCGCTGGCCCCGCACCACTGGCTTTCTTATGTGAGAAATTAACAGTCGCTCTAAAAACGGGATAAGGGATATGTTAAAGATTTTATCACAAAAATTCAAAGACATGTGACATCAATCAACCCGCACTGGGCCAGCGTGGTGAATTATGGCCCATACTCTCTCAACGAGGGAAGGCCCGAGCCCCAGCAGTGGGAACGTAATGGGATGATGGTGAAATTTCACATACCAGTTTCTCTTCATTCTCCTTCGTAATGTTCGATGTGTAATCCCACTCGGCTTTGCTTGCCCTATTCCGCCTCCGGCCCATAGCCTTGTCTAGTTCCATGATGTACTCTCTGCCCTCAAGCTCCAGCGCCTCCAGGTCCGGGTCCCGACCCTGGGTGGCCACCACAAACACGGCGACGATCGCCGCTACCAGCACGGCTCCGCCACCGATTTTCAGCATCGTCTGAGGAAGAAGGGTATAGAGAAATTAATTAAATTGTTGTGAACATTTTCTTGCAAGTTTTTTATTTGTACTGGCCTTTGAGTTAATTTATTTATTTCTTCTCGCAGCTATCATTACAGGTATATACCTAATGCGATAGTGTAGCTATCTTACCTATATTTATGTAACACAAAACTTGTAATGCTATCTTTGAATATCTTAGTGAGTCTTGTGCTAAAAAGACATCCATAAGTCCTAACCTCACCAAACATTTTGTAATGATCACGCAAAATATACACAAAAATGATTGTTATGTTAGGCGATAGAACTGTAAAACCACCAGGTAAAACCCACATTTTGCCAAAAATTTAGTCTTAAGGAAAATGAAACGCTCTAAACATGTTCAAATCACTCAAAAAAATACACAAGAACAAACCTATAAAATACGAAAAGTTCAAAGTTTAAATTATTTACGTGTCCTCAAAACATACCTACTATTTCACAAAGTCAGATACGAATAAAAACCATTTCTATAAAAATCATGACTAAAATATTTAAAAACTGACAAATTTATTATTGACACAAACTTGACACAAGAATTTTTACCAACCATTTTTTTTACCAGTTGAACAAAAGGAGAAGGTTTTCAATCTCTCTCGAATCTGGAAAATTCTATTGGCGTTGGGTTCAGTAAATATAAATTAAAAATTTAATTAAAGACTTTGACCTTCGAAGATACATCAGAGTCGGGTTTTCAAAAAAAGAGAACCTCAGAACTCCTTCATTCATGAACCGATTTGGAAAATTCTTTTTCATTTGCGTTGGGTTCAGTATAGCCATGAAGTGGTTCAATATAAATTTCATCGATATTTGACGTTGGACTTCGAAGATACATTGAAGTCGGTTTTTTTGTTTGATAAAACCACAGAATACTAAGGGACAGAAGCATCACTTCGCAAATAAATTTAAACAAATAGCGACTCTTGCTATGACGCAATAAAATTCAATTCAGCTCGCGTAGCGCTCATACCTACCAGTCATATTAACCTACAGAGCTCATCTCTTTCTATCGCATAGCTCTTATCTCTTCTGACGCGGCACGTGTAACGACGCGCGACCCGCCGTCGGTGTCCGGCTATGTACTTGTAGCTTCGTATCTACAATGCGAAGTGCACTAAGCCTGGTAAAACGTATACCTGTTATTTATATATGTTATAAAACGTGTTATGTATTATAATGGTGTTGTCTTTCAAGTATAGTTTTACGATCGTCTTTTCCACGTTTTGCGGCTTTCATGCGGCTTTGCTATAGCTGACAATGAAGTGGTAATATTTGTAATTTAACAAAGTTGTATTGACTCTATTTATTTTTCTACATCCAACCACTCAACAATAGCTAGAATACCTCACATAACAAAGCAACAAATCAGGAGTACGTAAAGAGATACTTAAATCTGATTGCTGATCTACTGATACCGAAACATTGTCCGTGCGGAATAAGGTTTATAGCTTTACTAGCTGCGCCCCGCAGTTTCCCTGTATAAAAAGAGCCTAGTAAACTGTTAATTTTGTTTTTCTCATGTAAGTGAATATATAATCTTTTTGAGAAATAAATGGAAGTGGGCAGGGCACCTCGCTAGAGCAACTGACGGTAGTTGGGGCGAACGCATTGTTCACTGGCAACCCAGCGACGGAGCGCGGACAAGGGGACGGCCGAAATGAAGATGGTGCGATGACGTCGTGGATGTGTGTGGAACCTGGACACGACTCGTCCAGGATCGCAAAACGTGGCAACGCATGAAGGAGGCCTACACTCAAATTTGGGTGCCCAAGTAAAATTAAGAAAAAAATAATGATAACAAAATATATGTATAGATATAGTTAAAATTTATGTCACATTGAATTCGAGTAATAATAGGCTATCTTATTTTATTTTATTTGAGTAATAAATATCTTAAACCTGAAAAGTAGCCTTTTCCAAGACCTAAGCGTACCTATGTATATTAAATACCAAATTTCATCAAAATTTGGTCACTAAATTTTGCGTGATCGTGTAACAAACATCCATTCAGCCATCCATTTATCCATGCATCCATCCTCACAAACTTTCACATTTGTAATATTAATAGTAACTTTATTCTAATAATAAATTATTCCGTTTTCCAGAAGAATCTATAATTCGACTTGGAGTATCTATATTTCAAATCCCACCAAAATCGATTTAGGAGGCAAGTCTCGTTAATTTTGCCAATAGCTTTCACAGAAAAAGATATAGAAAGCTATTTAAAATGTTTTTGGCGACCCGTATACAAATTTGTAATCGTAGCCGTAGTCTTTATCTTTCAAACTATTATAAAATTGTAACTGTTTGTTACCTATGGACTCGAAAACTGCTGAACGGAATTTTGATTCGCCCTTCAGGAATTAGTGGCATGAGTCTGAACTGAGATTAAAAAAAAAATCATGGTATGTCATGTCAAAATCGGTTGGGTGACTACGAACTTCGTAATCACCCAACCGATTTTATTATTTTTATTAAATCATTTACTTCAGATAAAAATCCATGTTAAACATTATGTCAAATAATTAAATTAAACTACAATATATTACATTGAATAAATCAAATCAAAATTAAAAACAGTCAAATCAAATAAAATTACAATAATAAACCAATTCAAATTAAAATAAATCAAATTAAATTACATTAAATAAATCAAATCAAAATTAAAAACAGTCAAATCAAATAAAATTAAATCAAAATAAACCAATTCAAATTAAATTACATAATACTTAAATTAAAATTAAATATCTTCACTCATACCAAATGGCTGAGCACTATGTTGGATTACCCATCATAATGTTCATCCATCTGTTCTGAATGGGGCAGTCCTGTCCTGACTTTGATAACGAAATCTTCGTAACAAAGATACAGCTGGCCTCTTCGTAGTCTCATTTACTGCGGGGAGGTCTTGCTAAAATGATCTAGGAATGGACTATGGGCTTGCTGTCGTCAAGGCAGACGAAGCCGGAAAAAGCTAGTTCATGTATTAAATGATACAAAGACACTACTGCCGTACGTAGTATCCATGAATCCTTTGTGAGCCATGCAAAGGCACTGGAGGGCAGCCAACTGAAACCGCCAAGGACGTGTGACATCCTAGAGCCTAGAGAATAATCTCCTAAGATCAGCATCTTCACGGTGACTGCGTTAAATATTTTGTAATTAGTTGTGGAATTATATTTAATTACTGGGCATTATGAGACTTCTTTTTTTAATCATTTTGATAAGAATAAGAATAAGAATAAGAATTATTTATTTGCAAGATTACATATTGGAAGGTACATATTATTCTTAGAAATGGTGTTACAGAGTACATAAGTCATTGTAATCAGTCTGCATGCAGACGTGCAAATATTTATTTATTTCTGTCACTACAATTTATAAATTCTTTAATGTCATAAAAACAATGAGACAAGAGCCAGTCACTTAAACGTTTCTTAAATTTACATCCTTCTAATAATTGAACGTCCTTTGGTAGCCTGTTATATAAATAAATACACATATTATAAGCATTTTTTTTATAGATTTCTTTATGAGAAGGGGGTTGATAGACCAGGTTTACAAATTTTGCTCTTTTTTGCCGAGTTATCACTTCGCTGCGTTTTCTAAAGTACTCCGGATGGGATTTGACGAAAACACACATCTCTCTGATATACATACAAGGCAGAGGAAGGATGTTACATATCTTAAATAGAGGTCTACAGCTATCTAAGAACCATGCCTTGTTAATCACCCGGACGCAGCGCTTTTGCATTTTAAAAACTCTGTCCATGTCTACAGAGTTTCCCCAAATCATGAGGCCATAGCTTAGTAACGATGACACGTAGCCATGGTAGGCTGTTAATGCGGCTTCTATGGAAACTGCATGTCCGATTTTCTTCAATGCAAAAACGTAGCGCTCGAGCTTTTTACATAGTTGATCAACGTGTGCCTTCCAGTTGAGATTTTTGTCAATTGTAACTCCCAAAAAATGTACTATGTCAACTTCATCAATTTTATCACAATTATCTTTAATGTCAAGTTTTAATGGAATTGTATTATACGAATTAAATTGAACCATTTTAGTATTATTTATATTAATATTTAAATTATTATTTTGTATCCATTGGATCGTGTCTACTAGAGCTTTATTCACTATTATCTGAGAGTCTTCCTTCTTTTCACATTTTACAACTATCGTGGTATCATCGGCAAATAAAATGCATCTGTGAGGGGTAGCTGCCGGCAGATCATTTATGTATATTAGAAAAAGTAATGGGCCCAGAATACTTCCTTGAGGAACTCCTGTATTATTTGTTAGTGGAGCAGATGTAAACTTTTCTCTTGAAAGCATTCCTTCTGTGTTTGTTATTGTTTTTGTTATCTGAGTACATTGCTTCCGGTCCCTTAGATAACTAGAAATCCATTCAACTGCTTTACCTCTTATGCCATATAGTTCCAATTTTTTTATGAGTATTTGGTGATTTACGAAATCGAAGGCTTTGTTCATGTCTAAGAAGAGGGATACTACTGAGTTCCACTGTTTCTGCTCTCTGTTATAACTTTTATAAGGTTGAAACAAGCAAGCGTCGTAGAACTACCTTTACGAAAACCAAACTGTTCTTTTTGTAATATACTGTGCTTGGTCAAAAAACTATTTAGTCTAATAAGCATTGCTTTATAGCATTGATTAATAGACTTAAGTCTTAAAATGATTAAAAAAAGATTAATTTGATATTGATATATTGATTGATTTTTTTGATTGATTGATTGAACTAAATGCCTCAGGCTAAATTTCTCAGCTAAATGTCTTAAATAAATTAAATGATTAAATGATCTAAATGTGTTTTTGAGCTAAATGTCTCAGGCTGACGAGCGCAGTGCAGTACCGCGCAGGATTTGCATAACAGAGTTCTGGGTGGTGCTGCAACTGTTATGGGCAGGCGTTTTAATTACCATCAGGTAAAAGAACAGCTCGTCTTGTCATTCAATTCCATAAAAAAAATTCTGGCTCAGCGATTGAATAGTATCTTCTACATAGTACTCACTTATATGCGAGAGGCCTTTACTTATACTTTTTTTTACGCTTTATAGATCTATGTTTGGCCACTGTCTCGCCTGATGTGAAACGATGATGTGGCCTAAGATGGATCACATAGATCTAGAGAGAGACGGCAGTTGAACGGCTGCTCAGACCCGTTCACCGGACAGAGACGGAAGGAGAGAGATTGAAGATATTTTTGATAAACCAACTGGGTTCGACTGTTTAGAGGGTACTAAACACGAATCCACGGCTTTAAGAATTTTTGTATCTTTGTTTCTTTAAAATACGTTTGTTATCTATATACGCGTAAACTGTTGAACGGATTTAAATATAATTTTCATCCCCCAATCTCGGAAAGAGTATTTTTGCTCTTCGATATCTGAGTGCAAAAGTCGTTTTTATCCGCTAGAGGATAAAGTAAATTTGAATTAAGAACATCGTGTGCACTAAGTTTGTGAATTCAAAACATCATTAAACCTATTTACTTCTACCTCCATGGTGTCGAATTCATCATACAACTTTTCTTAATTTTTAACTCAGACTCGGAACCTGCTTGGTGTACTTTTTTTAAATTTGCTTTGCGCGCGCAAAGTATCTTGTGATTGTAGATGTTTTTTGCATTTTATCATTTCCTCGCTGAGGTGGGATGAAAAGTTACGTGTTGCACTCGAGTGCAAAGATTTTTCACCTCGTGCTCTTTTGATTCCCTCACTAACGCTCAGGATTCTAATTTTAGAATCCTTCGCTTGCTCGGTCATCAAAATTGAGCACGCGGTTAAAAAGCAACTTTGCACTCTTGTATAACAAATAACTATTTCAGGGTTTGGTAGTCAAAACTTAGATTATAGGATATGATATGTTACATCAAAATCGGTTGGGTGACTTGGGTACGTGCTCTCATATACTGGGGAGGTCTTGCTAAGATAGTCTTCAAAAAATACGAAAATTCCTCTGTCGTTCGCGCGGACGAAGTCGCGGAAATAAGCAAGTCTTGTATAATTGGACTGGCCAATCGTGTTTAACAGTAGTTACTCGTACTTAAATATCTACTTAATGATTATTTGCATGACCTATGTGTGTTCTATCTTGTACTTAACTTTAAATCGTGATATGAATCTGAATTAATTCTAGTTCAAGTTGCATCACTCTTTGAGTTTCATCTTCAAGTTTCGTTCGTTCGTTTTTTCCAAAAAATATAATACACATGAAACAATCGTCAACATAATAAGCAGGTGGAACAATATAAAATATAAACTACATGTGTGAGGCTGTGTCTAAAAATTATGAGGTATGTGCGGTCTGTTGTTCCCGAATCTACACTTGAAAAGCATGTATCTTTGAAAAAAGCAAAAATTCTTCCTCAAATACTTAATGACTTATTGACGATTTACATACATTGCCGGATACATTACATTGTCGGATCGAAAGTGTGACTTTCGATCCGACGCACCTGAGTTCGAAACCCGCTGGCCCCACACCACTGACTTTCTTAAGTTGTGTGGATTTAACACTAGCTTTAAAATCGTGAAGGAAAACATTTATTTATTTATTTATTTATTAAGACACATTTATAACATCGTGAGGGAACCGGCATATCCAAGAATTTATAACAAAAATTCAAGGACAAGTGACATCCACCAACCGGCTGTAGGTACGAAGCTCCAAGTACATAGCCGGACACCGACGCGACGGCGGGTCTCGCGTCGTTACACGTGCCGCGTCAGAAGAGATAAGAGCTATGCGATAGAAAGAGAGGCGCTCTGTAGGTTAATATGACTGGTAGGTATGCAGCGTTACGCGAGCTGAATTGAATTTTATTGCGTCATAGCAAAAGTCGCTATTTGTTTAAACTTCTTTGTGAAGTAATGCTTCTGTCCCTTAGTATTCTGTGTCCATACTCTCTCTATGAGAGAAGGCCCGTGCCCCAGTAATGGGAACGTGATGAGCTGATGATGATGATGATGATGATGATGATGATGATGATGATGATGATGATGATGATGATGATGATGATGATGATGATGATGATGACATACATTGCAATTTATTTGAGTAACGTATTATCAAGACTGTGCAGATGGTGATGTAGTTAAAGTGTGTATGGAAGTGTATATGTAGTTTTAGACAGTACGGACTTTTTTATAAACTTACATTGTAAAGGTCTTAAAAAGTTTATATATTTTTTTCTTTGTTATATACGATATAATTATATACGTTAAACTAATCTCGATCAAACACAACTCTTTTTGCACGTCAATAAAAAATCTACCAGAAGATAATCCTACCAGAATCAAGTTGAATGAACTAGAAGGGGTCAATGCTTCCAATGTTCAGTCTTCTTTGCATAATACAAAAAAGATGAGGATGAATGCAAAAAGATGAGGTTCAATCTAAAAGATGCACAAGTCGATGTCCTGGTGAGAGCGAAACCGGCCCCGTACCGCGCAGCGTTTTTGCTCTTATTATAACTGGAGCGGTGAAGGATAAATAAATAACATCATAGTATTATGGCTACTGGGAAAAATATCTTCTATGTAATGCCACTACTACAACTACTATCTATGGTATGTTTCCAGCGACTTAAAAAAGGAGGAGATTCTTAATTCAATAGGGGATCGGACAGTAATCGAGAAAAAATCTAAAATGTAGTTAGAACGAATGTTCGTCGAACCAGAAAGATCATTCAATCAATATTTTTGTGAAATAATAATTATTTATATTTTTAAATCCATAAATAAAATCTAATAATTCTGACATTTTAATCTGTTCTTCATCTCAAACGAAACAACAATCACAGCGCATGGCGTCATTTGTAGGCAAATGCCGTGAGTCAAGCTTGTGTTTATTTTACGTTTTTGCTTTCGATAAAATGTATTTTTGCTAATTTTTCGTTCCATTACTACAATATAGTCCCCAAACTTCACAAAACGTATTTAAATCTCTTTGCAAGTTTTATTTCGAAGACTGTCGTTTTCTACCTACATATGACATCACAAGTTTTGAGGTGACCTTTTACGCGGCAATATATGAAACATAATATTTAAACATAGTTTTAGGTACTTGTAGATCGTTATTTAATTAAAATAGTATTTTTCATATATTCATTGTAGTTAATTTAAAACACTTTCTGAAAAGTTGTCCGATCCCCTATTGTATTTTTTTATGTTGTTACCTCAGAACTCCATCAATTAGAAAATTCTTAATTTCTCTTCTGCGTTCGATTCAGTATAGCTACAATATGGTCTTGTATAAATTTCATCGATATTCGACCTTGGACTGAATTAAAGTCGTTTTTTTTTATAAAATTAATTTTGTGTAATTAAGTGATGAGACGAAAAATATTCAGAATTCAAAACATAAAATATTCAGAAGGAATATTTTAATACAAACCTTCTACAGGGACATCTATATAGAACTTATTAATATAATATTATTTATTATAATTTATTTTATATTGTAATTTAATTTGAATTTAATCGGATTTGAATTATTTGAAATTAATTTTATTTATTATTATTGTTATTATTTTTTATTTAAGGAGCGAGTGTGGCTCAGTGGGAGCACTTGCGACTATCGATCCGACGCACCCGAGTTCGAATCCCGCTGGCCCCGCACCACTGATTTTCTTAAGTTATGTGCGGACTTAACACTCGCTCTGAAAACGGTGAAGGAAAACATCGTGAGGAAACCGGCATATCCCAGAATTTATAACAAAAATTTAAGGATATGTGACATCCACCAACCCGCACTGGGCCAGCGTGGTGGATTATGGCCCATATTCTCTCTTCGGGGGAAGGCCCGAGTCCCAGCAGTGGGAACGTACCTAATGGGCTGATGATAATGATTATTTATTTTGACATAATTTGTAATACGGATTATTACCTGAAATAAATGATTTAATAATAATAAATCAAGTATATTATTTACTTATCCCAAAGTATCACGTGTAGAAATGTATAAGACGTTACAAAACAAGAAAAAACGTAGAACACGACATTGACACGGACCGGACCGGGAATCGAACCTTGACATTATTACACAGTCGAATGCAATCCGGTTACGCGAAAAAACTTTTAAAGTACGCGTTTTATTCACACCTTACATCATCACTGAGTCACCAAGAAGTGACTGAACTGAATCGCAATGAAAATATATAGTGTAATTCCACTGAATAGTATGTCGTTGTTGTTAGAATCCTACTAATATTATAAACTAGCTGCGCCCTGTGGTTTCACCCGCGGTTTCCCTGGATAAAAAGTAGCCTATGTGTTAATCCAGGGTATAAGCTATCTCCATACCAAATTTCATCAAAATTCATTCAGTAGTTTTTGCGCGAAAGAGTAACAAAGGTACATCTATACAAACTTTCTTGTTTATAATATTTTTTTTTACGCTTAATAGATCTATGTTTGGCCACCATCTGGCCTGATGTAAAGCGATAATGTGGCCTAAGATGGAGCACATAGATCTAGAGAGAGACGGCGCAAATAAAATATAATATAAATATTCCGCATATTAGTAGGATGTGAAAGTTTGTGAGGATGGATGTTTTTATACATATTCTTATCCAAGTCCAAGTCGTCCCACCATCTCCATCGAGGTCTGCCGCGGGGCCGTCGGTCGTTGTTACGAGACCCAGTTGTTATTTTGGCCCAAAGTTCATTAGGCATGCGGCAGAAGCGTCCAGTAGATACATTATCTTGTACCTACCTATTTGTATATAGTTAGCGTTGACCTGACGACCTCAATTTCTTCGATATTATAGGTATCTATTAATAGTAAGGGCCTTATCAGCTTATTACTTCATGAACGTCCATTACTTTATAACTTGACCAGTTACGTTAGACATTAACTAGCGTGAAAAATTAGCATTAGAAAAAAATCGGACCCGAGCACAGCTTTCGTAAAAAACGTTACAAGAAGTTAAAAAAAAGACAAGAAGTTCGGTAAAAGAGCAGATAGGATTCGAAATACTACGCTGCGTTCAAAGACGGGCATCATTGATGTGGGCGGGAAGGTTGCCAGGCTCAAATGGGATTGGGCGGGTCACATAAGCCGTATGCAGATCGGTGGGCAAAAGTCATAACGGAATGGGTGCTTGAAGATGGAAGACGGCGCCCAGGCCGGCACAAAAGGAGATGGAGGAACGATCTGGATGCACACCAAGTAGGCTGGTGCGAGGTAGCGCAGAGATCTTGGAGAGACCTTGGCCCAGCAGTGGGGACAGCATAGGTTAATTTAATAAAACACCATTTGTTGTGGTGTGGTGTGTGGTGGTTACCATTCATGTGGTCATACTCTATTGTTCGGATCGGAATGAAGTTACCTACTATAAACCTACCTACTTATTATTTTACTGGTTATTGTATTACGAGTACATCAAGTACTTAGTAAAAGTTATTATAGTTTAGACGAATTTTTTAAGGATAAATTTTGACGATAAATGGAATAATATATCGGTCCGCTTTTACTCATATTGCTATGCCCTAAATTGGGTACCTACATGTGTGACTCTGTATTATATTTTTTTTTTATGAAATTGTATAAATTTAATAAATATATTAAGATGATAATGTAATTTATACTAGTAATAACTTATTTTTAGATGTTTTTTATTACCAGAAAATAAAAAGGCTTTTTTATTTTTATTTTATTTTTTATTATAATATTTAAGACCTGTAACATGTATGATGCAATGAATGATTGAATATGAATATGAATACATAGTATATAAACCAACTTCATTGTTTCAAATTCGATTTTTTTTATTTTGCTGAAGTTTTTTTTTATTCGTATTTTTGTAATTTTACTCACATTTGAAGCAAATATTCTATTGATTTAACTGCCAAAATCCCTTTCTGCTTTGTTTCTAGAATTGCTAAAACTTGATAAAAATCGTGATAATGTTTTTTGTTCAAATCTGGACATAACTTGAAATATCGTGAAACTGGAATTCTGCTTATTAAACGACATGTAAGATATATGGCAAGATTTTGCTTAAGTTGCTATAAATTGATAAAAAAGAAAGTGACAGATAAGAGTGAAAAAATAATCTAAAAATCACGTTGTAATGCATTATATAAAACGGCTAGGACTCACGTAGTTTGTCGAATTAGTCGACCTAGGTTTCGAGCATGTCCGATGCTCTTCATCAGGGGCGAGTTTACGCTGCGAGATCGCGGCGACCACTGTAATGCATTGCCATCGAGTTGTGAGCTTCCCTTAAAGTTTCAGCCGGATAGCTAATCGGAAAGTGCCCGAAATTTGTGATACAAGATTCCACCCGAAACGACAGGCAGACAAGAAGTGACTTAATAAATACGTGTTAAAATCGATATTATTTATGATTTTCATACATATCTGACTAAAAATATTTTGGTTTTGTTTTTACCATATCTTATATATGTCATATTGCTCTATTATAATTAATTATCAATAACTGCATTGTTCTCCTGAATAGCAAAATGTAGATTTCCATTTGCATAATTTAATTATGTATTTACACAGCTTATTACAATTCGCTTTTGGTCTTCAATATACCAGTAAAAACATTGTCGCATATTTTTAACCGACTTCAAAAAGG
This sequence comes from Petrophora chlorosata, assembly GCA_951640565.1. NCBI lineage: Eukaryota > Metazoa > Arthropoda > Insecta > Lepidoptera > Geometridae > Petrophora > Petrophora chlorosata. The sequence continues at coordinate 17,061,542 of OX621196.1, read as the reverse complement.
AGGAGGTTCTCCATTCGATTGTATTTTTTTATTTTATTTTTATGTTTGCTACCATAGAACTCCGTCATTTATGAACCCATTTGGAAAATTCTTTTTGCGTTGGATTCAGTATAGCTACGAAGTGGTCCCATATAAATTTCATCGATATTTGACCTTGGACTTCGAAGATACATTGAAGTCGGTGTTTTGTTTGATTTAACGTAGCGTAGGTATACTTGTGATACATCGATACAGCTATTTATTAGTCTGCTTTAGGTATAGGTTAGAATTCTTATTGGGATAAATTAAGATAATGAACAAAGCAATTAAAAGGAGGAGGCCTATTTCTACCAGTGGGTGCACACGAGCTGACTAGCTGACTACACTTATAGATACCTAGTTCAAGTCCAAGTTCAAAAGTTATTTATTCAGTTTTGTCATCACAGACACACTTTTAATCGTCAATTTTTACAATGACTCTACCACCGTATCTGAAAAAGAACCACTACTCAGAAGATACGGCGAGAAACTGAGGGGCATGTTTACAATACATGTGTTACAATATGTTATGTTCGTTTTTGGCCAGTATCGTTGGGCGTATTTTTTTTAATTATTTAGTTAATAAATGGGCATACTTGGCAAAAGTCAAATTTTTAAATATGCTAAATTGCTGATAACTAAAATATTGGCTAACTCAGATATTTTTGTCTGAGCTGATGAAGTGGAAATTCCGGTGGAACGGTAATCCAAAATCGCGGTTTCGAATTTGAATGCCACTCAATTTTTTTCCATGCAAAAAAAAAGTTTCGACATTTTTCTTCCACTACATAAATAATATTTTATATTACCGAGTTGTTACGGATATAAGTAAAAGTGTTTTTGTTACCGCATGACATAATTCGTAACGTATTTCAGATTTCACAGATATAATACCGTTTTATTTGATTTATTTTATAGCACATACCTACCTTCATAACATAAAGTTTATGCTGATATCATTTCTCTACAACATTATATACAACGTTGTTGATTTGAAAAGAGAAACGTTTTTGTTTCATTGTTTTTTTTCAACAGCAAAGATAATAAAATAAACAGATTGGGCAACTCACCTGGCCGTAAGACGCGAAGCCTCTGTGAGGACTAGCACATTCAAACACAGAATTTGTTTATTTTTAATAAATAGTAAAATTAAATGTGCAACACTCGTGTACGGTTGGCGAAACTGGCGATACTTGGCAGTTTTGAATATGGAACGGCGGACGGCCGGTCGCCGGACGATGACTGCGAGCGGCGCGGGCGCAGCCTCGCTGTCCATGTGTTCACACACACACTTATACAAGCGCAATTCGATATCGTATTCGATACGGCCATAGATTTGATTGGTTGTCAATTAGTGCAGATGTTCTTGTTTTGTTGATTGTACTTTTCGTTTTGTGTTTTGATGAGACACGGTTAATGAATAGCTGTTCTTAATCGTTTTGATTTGTACAAACTGTGGTCTTTAAAGTTATTTATTTTTATCGTTTGTAAAAATTACTTGTGTTGAATTCTCTAATTGTAAAAAAAAAAAAAAATTATTATCTTTTACATGAAAAGTATTATGATCAAAACGGCCGAAAATTTACACGGCTTTAATATTTGGTGAAGTGACGTCATTTGGGGTCAGTATAATCATTGGCACGAGTAATTCGATTTATTCTTTAGCACGTGTTTCATAGAGTCATTAAAATATGCCCATAACAAAAGTTGGTGGACAGAGTTATTAGAAGATAAAATCAATGGGCTATTTACGTTTCTTTGCAAATTCAATCTCACAATTATTTTGCATCTTACGAGTACGAAGACCATTGCAAGAAGATTTGCATAAAATACTTACTAGTATGCAACTCAAGAATCATACGTACTGGTTTTATCCACAATTCAATGACAATATTCAATGAAATATAGATGACTGAGAATCACTAAAATTTACCTGTAAATGTGTAATTTTATATCCATTCCTGGCAGAACTTGTTGTTGGCAATACTCCAATGTCAAGTCTTAAATGACAAGGATTTATTGATAAAAACTGCTAAAGATGGAATCAATTGTTTCCAGCCACATCATTGATCATTGGTAAGTCTCGGCGTCAGCGAGACGTTGAATGTGGCGCCGTCAATAAACGGCCTTTTTTATGTCATGCAGAATCTTGGTCACTGGGTTCAGTTTGAATACTTCGAAGTACTTCGAGCTAAATTATGCCTTATCACTGTGTGCAAATGTAGCTATTTAAATTGGGGTGTCTTGGCAGAGACGTGCGAGCTAGATTATGCCTTATTGCTAGGTGGCGAGAGTAGGTTTTTATTGGGGCGTCTTGACTGAGTGAACCTTCTGTACTTAGTACTATAATCTATTCTGTAGCTATAGGTAGCTTAATGAAGAGTATTTCTATCGATACGCTCTTTGCCTTGAGTGCGTCTGTGTGCTTGCGACTAGACTTGCAAGCTCGACTGTTACTGCGCCAGTACAGAGTAGGAGAAAAGTGTTTTGTGTGAAAAGAAATTCTGTGGTTACGTTACCGGTTTTTCTAAGCAAAAGTTGTGCCTAAACTGCCTAATGCTAACTGTTCATAATAGAGCCTTATGGTAGGTACTAACTATTATAAACAATATTAATTCTAATTTAACAATTGATAAAAAAATAACACCCAATGATCACATACATAGCTTATGGAATTTCTAAATCTTATCATTTATGAAGTTACCTACGTTATTTAGATTTCACTAAGATTTTTCCTCTTTTACTTCTACTTTTTTTATTAAAATGCCTAAGGGTTTTCCTTAAACATCTCTTAGTCATTTTTGTTATGTAACGTATAATAATTGTGTACCTTCAATATTGAATAAATTATTCAATTACTAAACGTGCTGTATCTATAATGAGACATTTAATTAATAGTTGATTTACAAATAGCGTTAAGTAAATTGCAAATAATTTTTTTATTTATATTAATATCTGAACTAATGACGAATAGACATGAAGACATGTGGGATATTTATATCCTCTTCACTGAGATGCCCTTTACAAGATGCCGGCATTTTATACGTTACCGGCAGAATGGTTGGTCGCCTGTAGCGTCTGGCACTGAGTGTATAGTGTATACCCAAAATTGCTCTTACCCCTATAAAAAGCGCGGAGCCAGAAGCTCGCGAACGAGGTCCTGAATGAAGCAAGCCTACGAGGCCGAATGGAGCAAAGGGCTGGTGAGCAAAGCGAGCTGGCGACTTCCGCAGCGGAGCGAAGGTCAAGTAGGGGAAACGACATGAAGGGGTGACGAGTGCGACTTCTGGTGGAGCCTACTTTGGTGATCATTTACTATTTTTGGTGATCGTTTACTATTTTTTTGTAATTATATTTTTTGTTTTTTGGTAATATTTTTTGGTGATCATTTAGTATTTTTGGGGTTACATTTTACTAGATCTGGTGGTTAGTTAAACAAAAGCCTATATTATTATATAGGCTTTTGTGTAACTAACCACCAGATATTGTATTGTTCTGTGTTTGGTAAATAAATAATTGAATTGAATTGGTAGAATGGATACGAGGATACAGGAGAGCACTTCTCTGCCCGAGCGTACATTCTCAAAGCACGTTTGGTGCTTTGTTGAGTCATAAGCAGCAACGCCAACGGTACAAGCATCATATACATACATACTTAAATACATATACTTGTTGAGTTGCTAGACGTATTTTTAGAGTGTTCTAAGTCAATTTACTAGCTGCGCCCCGCGGTTACACCCGCCGTTTTCCGGGATAAAAGTATACTTTATCCTTTTCCAATACCTTAGGCATCTACGAACCAAATTTCATCAACATCTATCCAGTAGTTTTCGGATTCTGTAACAAACATCCATCCACCCATCCTCACAAACTTTCGCATTTATAAGATTAGTAGATTTTAACCCAATAAATTAATAACGGGAGTAAATACTGGTGGTAGGTTTCTCATGCGAGAGGCCGTTTGGGTGGGTATCACCGCTTTGCCAATTATTCAGCCGCCAAGCAGTAGTGCGCAAGCATTACTGTGTTCCAGCTTGAAGGGCATTGTAGCCAGCGAAATTACTGGGCATTATGAGACTCAACAGCTAATTGTCTCAGGGTGACGAGTGCTGTACAGCGCCGCGCAGGATTTCGCAAAACAAAGTTCTGGGTGGTGCTGTAATTGTTATGAGCTGGCGTATTGCTTACCATCAGGCAAACAACCAGCTCGTCTCGTCATTAATTTACATTAAAAAAAAACCTGCGACGGCGCGTTTATTCAAATCAACCTAGGTACTTATCATTCCCAACGACCATTATTGTATATCCAGGCCCTAGCATTCCCTGTAACTAAGAAACCAGGAATAAGGAACAACGGTCCCACAAAACCCTAATCAAATACTTGCGTTTAATTTTGCGCTATTTAGTCCTAATATTATAGATGCGAAATTTTATGAGGATAGATGGATGGATGGTGCTTGAGTAACAAAGTGATTGATTACGCAAAAACTAAGAAAGAAAGAAAGAAAATAAGTTTATTATTAAACCATCTTATACTAAAAACAGAGGTAACTACACTTGTACTTATCGAATTTTGATGATATTTGGTACATACGCTAGTTTTTATCCCGGGAGCGGGTGAAACCACGGGGCGCAACTAGTGCAACATAGTATCTTATACAAAATTGAATGGCCAATCCAACCTAGCTACTATACAAATCTATTTCAATTTTAATTCTTTATTGCGTTCCATAATGTTATTAGATAGTTGTCAATAAATAGGTACAGCTCATTATGGACCCTGTCGGGCATAGCAATTACAAGAGAGGACGAACACTAGTCAAAATAATAGTTATTGCATTAGTATTATTAATAAATTATTGTGTCGCTCTTTCTCACGGGTTATACACCCGGTCCTTTGGAAGGCTTGCGCGGGGACATGAGTCCAACACGTAGAGGCCTCTTAGAGCATTTATCAGGGACTGTTTCTAAGTGCATCATTAGAAGATACAATCAAAGACAGCCCGCGATAAGTGTGAGGACTATTATTGAAGATATGAAAATTACACATACTTATGATTGGGCTATTGAGGTGAATTTTTAATGGATGAGAGCCGGTCTATGATATGAGACCTCGGCACCTGCTAGTTTCGCCTCATAAGAAAATATTTTGGCAGGTGGTGACTCGCCACCCACTAAACGGGCCCCCTATAAGGGCCGCCGTTCATTGGCGACGAGAGGGGCAACGTTGGTGTGGGTGGCTAAAGGGTGTCGAGAGGTGTGCTGCAGTTTCACTTAAACGCTACTACCGGCGTTATGCCCTTTAACACTTCTTTTTGGAGCTTAGTTCTTAGCTCTTGCATCTCCACCCCCGGACGGCCAGTTAAGGCAAGCCGGGGGTCAGGGGTCTCATTTAGCCCCAGGGAGAATCTCGGGGTAAGGCTCAGTGTCGCCACGCACCGGCGACTCGCCACAAAGTCGCCCCTGGCTTGTTTATTATTAAATTATTGTTATTATTATTATTAAATTGTTGTTATTACTAAATTATTATTCTTTTTTAATTATTATTATCATACACAGATTTACAGAATTACAAATTAGTATGTCATTAAATTAATGTCATTATTATTGTCTACTTTTGATACAGTGGTGTAGTGGTTGAATAGAATGGAGTTTGAAACAGTCTTGTTGTTACGGATTCGATTGCCGCTACAGAAAAGAATATACATTGTGTAAGAACAAGCAAAGAACAAAAACCTTTGATGTTTGTAGAAATTCGTTAAACGTCACTCTTTCGGAGGTTATAGTAGGTACTTCAACTTTATTATAAAAATAACAAACAAACAAACAGACAAAAAAATCTAAAAACCGTAGATTGATGTTCTGTACCATCGAAATAGTCGACCCCAGTTGGTTTTCAAAAATATCTTCATTGTACAGAATTGGCTCAGTGTCATTACTCTGTGGCTCAGTTCCATTTTGTCTTTTTTTTTCTAGACGTCGTCAGACGTCCTATCTTAACAATCAATCAATCAATCAATCAAAAGTTCTTTATTCAATTTTGTCGTCACAGACGCACTTATGAACATCAATTATTACAATGACTACCACCGTATCGGAAAAAGAACCACTACTCAGAAGATACGGCAAGAAACTGAGGGGCATATTTTTTAGAACTTTTGTTACAATATTTTATGTTTGTTTTGGACAATATTATTTTTCTTATGTGCCAGTTGGCTACTTGGCAGAAGCGGATTGTTCCATGCATCTTTGTCTTCTATGTAATTACCAACTGCATGGTATGCTTTTTTCATTAGAATATTACCTCAGACCTCAGAACTCAGAGTAAAGAACACGTCTTAACATTGAGGTCTAGTGTCATTCCTCAAGGCGTCTTAACTTTCAGCGCGCATTCTGTCAACTGTCAAACAACTGACAGTCATGTCAAACGCCATAAGTTGACATTAGAAAACTTAATATGTCCGTTAAGTTATCTATTTTTTCTTTTATAAGAACCTTCTTCTGACAGTAACAAAAACAACAAAAAAAGAATTTGCGAAATTGGTCCAGCCGTTCCCGCGTGATGCCGTGACCAAGGGAAGTAGTGATTATTTTTTATATATATAATAATAATATATAATATATATAGATTGGTCCAGCCGTTCCCGCGTGATGTAGTGACCAAGGGAAATAGTGATTAATTTTTATATATATAGATAAATAAATATGGTTTGAACACATTATTGATATTAATTAACGGGTGACACTCACGTTTAAGTTGGAGTGGTCCAACTATAGTTTCAACCACATCCAGTGGTATTTTTCAAGTACTTACAACAAACTTACAGTTCTCTTCTACCGATCCAACATCACAAATAACACAAACCGAATTGCACCGTTAACTCAGTATTAAACCACGATACACGTCCGCGTGTGTACATAAAAGGAGAACCACTGACTCTCGAGGAAGTGGCTAAAGTCAATGCGGCTTGTAGCGGTGCGCCGTTTGGAAGGTAGAAAGCTGAGAGTGAGGTGCTAAATGGTTGGAACGAACGAGATGAATATTAAATAACAAAAAGGTAAAGATCATGCGTTTGATGATAATGCTATGCCGTGCCGTCGCGAACTCGACTGATGAACGTGAATAAAATTGGTTTGAATACTTGTATATAAAAAATGTTCATAACATGAGCAGTAGGTACATACTACCCATCACTTAAAATGCAAAGTTCTGCAGTCTTCATGCTAATTCCTACCCTATATCATAAGTTAGGCTAGCTGTCTAGTCAAATAATAAAAAAGGACTTTATTTAGCAATGAACTATTGGTAGGTACTTATAAAACTATGTTAATTTGCAGACAAGAGTGGTTTAGCGGGACCACGGTTTTTGGAAACCTGCATATCCAAGGATAATCATCACTTCATTCAAGGACAAGGCCATTCCCCAATCCACACTTGGAACACGTGGTGAATTATGATGTATATGCTCTTTCTTTCTCTCCTTCTACATATCTCTCTCTTTAAAAGAAGGTCAATATCCCAGCAGTAGGCACGCTCTTGTTGTACACTGATGCATAGATAAAATGATCACTGCGTTCTGTTATACCCCTCACATGTCCGCTGAACTGAAGCAGTTCATCAGCAGTTCCCAGGCTTACACCTTGTGAGCTCGAGCGCGGAGAGCGCGAGAACACCAATCTGCAGTAACCGTGCTGCGAGGCTGCCAAAGGCTCCTCCTATACTATATATTACTGTGTTTTAATTAATTCCCTTTTTAAAATTTATTAATTATTTTTTAAAAGGCCCAACCAAAATCCCGTATAACAGTTCGACTCACGCAGACGACTTTGAATTGTTAATTAAATAGCCGTAATAAGTTCAACTTTGCTTAATTATATAGGTATTATTGTCGAAGCAATGACATAATGTTTAGGGTTATCATTATTATATAATCTTTCAGTTATAGTAAACAAGAGGTCATCAAGGAAAGTCCCGGAATTAACGATAACTCTTATAAAGTTCATCATCAGGGTTGCAAATCATCGTTTCACATCAGGCGAGATAGTGGCCAAACAAAGAACTATTAAGGTTAAGATTTTTTTTTTTACCAAAAATCAGGTATGGGTTTGTTGTGTAGGAATTTTAAATTTAAATATTCCTCTATATTGCACTAGAAATTTATATGGATTTGTCGGGGCGGCTGGTAGAATCCACACGTGACCAAAACGCTGGCGTGTATTTTGGCCAAAGAATCAACGTCGCAATTCAGCGAAGCAACGCCGCCAGCATTTTGGGCACGTTGCCGGACGACGGGTATCGGTTGAATTATCTGTAGGCCATTGAGTTGGCTCAACCGATACCCGGCATGTACATAGTATTTAATATCTTTTAGTTTAGTTTTATTTAGTTTTTAAATTATTAAGCCTCTTGTTATATTATATTGTATGGCATTAAACTAATGTAATTACAAAATAAATAAATAAAAATATGCCTCTATTTTTTATACTGATGAGATGAGCAAGTCGTTCGTCTGATGGTTAGCACCACGCCTGCCCATAACAATTGCAGTGCTACGCAGAACTTTTAATACCAAAAAAATCAATGCGTAGCGCTGCATTGCGCTCATCACCCCGAGACAAGACATATTAAGTTTCATATGCCCGGAAATTGCGCTGGCTACAATTCCCTTCAAACGAGAACACAGTAATGCTTGCGTACTACAGCTTGGCGGCAGAATAACTGGCAAAGCTGTGCTGCGTATGCTCTATGCTATAAAAGAAAGAAAAAAGAAACGTTTATTTGCAACAACTTATTACACGTGACATAGAAAAAAAACAAAGAGAAATAAAAAAAAACAAATTAAAAAAGTAACATATTAAATAAAAGAAATAGGTAATTGTTGCAAACCGGCCTCAACTCAGCGTTGTGCTGGTCACAAAAGGAAAATCATATTAAACGTAGCACACGGCTCAAGTGTATGAGTTTTACAATCATAATGGCTCGTGATTCCCACGCAGTACCGTCTACCAGTCACCGCGTATCACTGTTTTTGTACAACGAGGAGATTCCTCATTACATCGTATAATTGTATGGTGGATTGTCAACATGGGCTTTTTGTACGACGTTAAATGTAGGTACAATACCTATAGGTAAAGTTAGTGGAGTGACTCTCCCGATTTCCCAAAAAACCTTGAAGAACGTATGACAAGAACAAAATTTAATTGCACCGAAAAAACAAAACTATATACATATTAAATACACATTTTAAATTAGTAATATTAAAATATACGTATAAGAAGAAAGAAAGAAAGAAAGAAAAACTTCTTTCTTTCTTTCTTTTCTTTCTTTCTAAAATATAAGTATACCACCGTCTTTTGTCGTATCTCAAATCCTCTCCATCCAAAGGTTGTCTGGAAGAGATCGCTTATTAGCGATGAGACCGCCCATAGTACGAATCAAATTTTTAAGTTCTATTTTTATTTGTTCTCGTTATGTTTTTGGTGTACAATAAAGCGTTCAATCATCAATAATCAATCATTTTTATTTTTTATTTTTATTACCGTATAGGCTAGCATTTGACCGCAGTCTCACTTGATGAAAAGTAACGATGCGGTCGACGATGGATCATGCTTGCCTAGAAGATACCAATTCACTCGCGACCTGAAGACACCCAGATTATAAGAATCGGGAAGCAAAGACATAACTATGTACATAGATCCTATCATATAATCATATTTTTTAATTATTATTATTATTGATAATCTTATTCGACTTGTTATATTATTAATTGTCTTTTATTTTTCGTTCTAATTTTGTTTTTATGTTACCTATGTATACGTAACAATCTCTCTAAAAAAAGTTCCCCTCAGTTTCTTGCCGTACTTCTGAGTAGTGGTTCTTTTTCCGGTAGAGTCATGGTGATCATTTGACGTTCTTAAGTTCGTCAGTGATACCAAAACTGAATAAAGAGATTTTGACTCTGACTTTATGTATAATTCTTAATTCCAATAATGTAATATATAATGTAATAATATAATGCCAATAATGTAAATTTGACTTGCCCAGTGTAACAATGTTATGAGGCCAATAAAAAAAAACTAGAAATAGGTAGTATCTTCTAATCAACCCAATTATAGGCTTCAAGTACAAAAAAGCTGTTATTTAAACACAAAAACTCATAAAAACGAAATTTCAAGTACATTTGAATCCAGCACAGTTCCTGACAAATCCGGCCTACATAGACGGCTATGTATATCTACAAAAACAGTAGTAATTTCGTTTTAGTATCTACTATAAATACACTGAGTAGGTACTTTAATTATGTTGGTATTTCGTTCATTACTTAATTGCTTCAATTATATTGTGATGGAAGTAAACAACTTACCAGTTTCTTACATTGATAGAGGTACGAGGAAAATATCACAAATATTTTCTTGTTAATTTTTGGACTAGCTCTACACAAACCTGCGGGATGCGGTGTTTAATTGTCACCTTAAAATAAATAAAAAAACCCCTAAAAGGGGTTTTTCTTATTAATTACCCCTTTTGGGTTTATCGTCGCAAAATGCAATCCTACTATCCTACATTATAAATGTGAAAGTTTGTAAGGATGGATGGATGGATGTTAATCACGCAAAAACTATTGAACAGATTTTTATGAAATTTTGTTTGTAGGTTCTTTATGCCCTGGAAAAGGACATAGGCCAATTTTCAAATTTTTCGAGCTACTATTCCAATTTTTCTCGTCATAACGTAGCTATTTAAAATAAATAGAGAAATAGGTCCAGCCGTTTTCAAGTGATTTATTTATTTATTTACACAGCACATGCAACTTACAGACTATGTCCAACACGTTACAAGGCAAAAGTAAGGTACGCAAGAAGTTCCTTTCTGAACCTGCCTGGCCTATCATTTAATATATCTAGATCTGGTTGTTAAGCTATCATGTCGTTTAATAACTTTATGACCCTGGCAGTAGGGGCGTTATGTGTTATCCCCGTCTTTAACATTTTGATAATTCCTCTCCATCCAAAGGTTGCCTGGAAGAGATCGCTTTTAGCGATAAGGCCGCCCATTGTAAACACTTTCTTTAATTGTTTTATGTAATGTCTTTAATTTAATGTTTGCAATAAAGCGTTCATCTATCTATCTATGTGCGTTGTGTGTGTGTGTGTGTGTGTTATGTGTTGGGATTAGAGGATTCGATACGACTAAAATACGACCGGGATCCCGAGATCCCGAGATTAACTGTAGATAATCCCGAAATCCCGGGAATAGAAAAATCGACCGGGATCGAATTCTCTAGTTGGGATGCGTTTAGTAACAACAAACAGCCTTTAATTTTTATTTATCTAATTTTTTTTAATTTTCCATCTTGTCTATCTATCTTGTACGTATTTTATTGAATCTTAGCAAATTTTCTTCTTCAGTGTGTCATAGAGTTCATATATTTGTATCTATTCAGTATCTATTCGTGAGTACCTGTAATTGGATATCTATTAACTATCCTTCTGTATATTCTTATTGTAAGAGCTGTTGGTTCTCCAATTAATACATATATAAATATTGATAGATAACTATCCCTCTTCATATGTATATGTATAAGGTTAAAGAACTGGATATCTACACAATTCCTTTTCAATACATTCAGCTTCCAAGCTGCTATATATAAACGTCCCATTGAGGTCTCATAAAGCCTAGCCTACACCTGGCCCGACTAGCCTAGACTGCATTCTTGTCTTCGAACCTAACTATCGTAACCAGTCATCAGATGCTTTGAAATTCAATTTTATTTTTGTTGGTATTGCAAATTAGAACATGAATTTTTATTAAAAACTGGGAATCCCAGTCTGGGTCATTAAGAGATTGCTTGAATGTAAAAATTAGGTAAGCGACTGAAGCATGAAATATTGATGGTAATATTATTCAAACAAACGATATATTCGATGCTTTGTCTTTTTTTAATGTATCTGGATGACGAGACGAGCTGGTCGTTTGCCTGATGGTAAGCAATACGTCAGCCCGTAACAATAACAACACCACCCAGAACTTTGTTTTGCAAAATCCTGCGCGGCGCTGCACTGCGCTCGTCACCCTGACACAATTAGCTGTACAGTCTCATAATGCCCAGTTATTTCGCTTGCTACAATACCCTTCAAACCGTAACACAGTAATGCTTGCGCACTACTCCTTGGCGGTTGAATAACTGGCAACGTTGCCTGGTTACGTGACAGGGAAAACCATTCATCCTTTCATTTCGCATTTTTAGTATCGATTTCAAACTTCAAATTTAAATACCGATTACACTACTTAGAGTCTTGGCCTGTTTTAGAACGGATTTCTTATATTTTGCAAGATATTGCTGACTTTGTTATTCAATACGTACGTGCGACCCTGATTTACCGCTTGTGCGTGTACAGACAGACGAACATGTAAATAGTTCGAGGTCACTTTTTCACGAATTTTTGTAACAGTCTGTAATGAAGTTATTAATTCATTATAGGTAGCAATGTATTGGTAAACCTTTAAAAGCATGAGTACCTACCTAAATGGAATTTACGTACTGCTTAGAGTATACATAGTACCTATATATAAATAGGTACCTAGTAATGTATACTTTATGACCTACTTATATACTATATATTTACGTCTTGGGTTCATGCGTCTCCATTCATACTCTTGGTAGGTCTCTCGTATGCGGGAGGCCGTCTGGGTAGGCACCACAGCTTTGCCAGTTATTCTGCCGCCAAGCAGTAAAATTACTGGGCATATGAGACTTAATATCCGATGCCTCGGGGTGATGAGCGCAATGCAGCGCTAGCCAGTATTTTTATGGTATTTAAAGTTCTGGGTGGCACTGCCATTGGTATGGGCAAGCGTGACGCTTTAAATCGGGCGAACAACCAGCTCGTCTCATTACTCAATTACATAAAAAATACCTACTATTACATACTTAGAGGTACTTATTCTAGTAAATGTACGGTACGTGTTTAGTCGGTTTTTTGTTTATATACATTGCACCTTTTTTTTTCTTTTGACACTTTGTAGATCTACGTTTGGTCACTATCTCGCCTGATGTGAAGCGATGATGTGGCCTAAGATAGAGCACATAGATCTAGAGAGAGACGGCAGTTGAGCGGCTGCTCAGACCCGTCTCCTCGATGGTTCACCGACCATCAGCCTTTAAAGTATAATAAATAAACTAAACTTCATATATTTTTATTCAATATTTGGTAGAATTTCTCATACCTAGCCTACAAAAGTTTTGAGTACCTAAGGTCAGTGGCCGAATAGCGGGCGGGTCAATGTCCTGTCTCTTCTACTTCGACTCTATGGCATTTTGTGCGAAAATAAAATATTTTGCATATACATTTATATTCAATTTAAAATATATTTATTTGCATATTAAAAGCTAATTATTCCAAGTATCGAGGAAGTTGTCTGGATGTTAGAAACAACGATTAGATGTTAAACTAGGTATTTGAAGTTTTTGGTCGGTTAGTGACATCTAGCGGTAAAGTTCCAAACTTTTACAATGAAATGCTTACATCAAACTTGTATAGATGTCTCTAAACACAATTATGTTATGTTCGTTTTTTATTATGTTTTATATCGATTAAGACCCCGATGATAACTAAACAAATTAATTCAACGCTATCTGATATTTTTAACTCATTATCATTTTAATGTATATGTATACGTATTTGTATTGAAAATAAATAACGCGAAATAGTAAAATTTCAAGTTTATTTGTACGCAAACGCTACTCAACGCTAGATGGCGCTTGATGAATTTTATTCATAAAGTTAACATTTTATGTTTACTCTAAGATTTTATTATAATCAAACGTTGCAGTAGCACGATTTAAAACTAATAGAAATCATTTTAATTGTAACAATTATATTTTAATTTACATCATACGCATGTATAGTTTAGTAATCATGATTATGAAAATGAACTACAGCCATCATCACAACTCTTTACAAAGTGAACCTTATGGTTTGGTAGTAAAATTCAAATTTGTAGTCAAGGTCAAAAAACATTCACTAAACAAGGACAGATATGCACTTTTAAACGCATAACACAAATCAAATTAAAAATATGTTAAAAATTGTAACTTGGGTAAACATGACTTAGAAAAAAAAAGTAAGTATGTGTACCTACCCATTTCTTTTATATACTATTTCTTTTGTATACCTATGTACTATTAAGTATTATGTGATACTACTCAAATGCGCCCGGACCATAGAGTTAACATTACTAGGTATTTACTCTAAGGCCCGGACCCAGAGAAGAAAAACGAAAACGAATGCGAAAACTGCCCCCCTACCCATATGTCCCACAAGCGCCAATCGTATATCGTGTTGAGCTCAAATTAAGGAATAGCTTCACTACGGCTAATGAGATGCGGTCCAATTATTGTCAATTTAGGCAAGAAATCGAATTAATCTCATTAATTTACACCAAATTACGATAACTACAAGTTGAGATAAACTTAATGGGACAATATATGGCATCATAAGACATTGTCGCAGTGATTTTACACCATAATCTGAGCTCAACACGATATACGATTGTCGCTTGAGGGAGATATGGGTACGGGTGCTGACTTTATGCTTCGAAAATACACCCGCTAAAGAAAATAGCACGAAGAAACTCTGCAGGACGTCTCTGTTCTCTTTTAAAATGTCTAAGTATATAACAATAACAGGCAGATAAAAACGGTGAAGGAAAACATCGTGATGAAACCCGCTTACGCGCTTTGGAGTGGTAAGCTCTGGCCGTGGTTGTAATACGGGTGGTATTACAACCACGGCCACCGAACAAAGCCATGCCGTCAAGCGACCTAGTCGTGTTTCGAGATGATGTTCGGTGAACCATCGGGGAGAAGGGTCTGAGCAGCCGCTCAATTGCCTTCTCTCTCTAGATCTATGTGCTCCATCTTAGGCCACATCATCGCTTTACATCAGGCGAGATAGTGGCCAAACATAGACCTATTAAGCGTAAAAAAAAAGATAAATGTACTATATTGATCTATATTGATTGTTACCTACCAAACAGAATAGGTCGCAGTTAGTACTATTATTGTGAGATAGGTAGCAACATTAGTGGCATAATAGTTTTTGCTGCATTGTGCGGCCCGTAATGGCAGCAGAAATGGCTGCCGTGGTAAGTGGTCACCGTTTACACGAGTCTTTTTAATGGTGGGTTTTGTTAGGATTATTTTTAATGGAATGGGGCTTATTGAAATGCAAATATTTGATCTAAATTCTATACTTTGGTAAATTGAATGTCGTAAAAATACGTTGTCTGGAAAATGAGGAAAAATCAGTCTTTTATGTAATACACACAAGGTATTTAAGACAAATTGTTAAGTTCGGCAGATTGTCATAATGCGCAGTGTGGGTTCCATTCTCGCTACGGGAGAAAATATTTTGTGAACAAAAAAGACGTATGTATTTATAAAAAAAAACATACTACATATAGTAAGTAGTTAACTGGTGAGTTTGGAAATGTTTAAAATTATTATCGTGTTCCATGCAAAATATGGAAATTTATTTACTATACCAATTAGATACTCAATACAAAACAAACAGAAATTAAATTAAATAGCGTTATCTATCTAAACTAATCTAATCTAATAAACCATTACCAGTGGGCAACGTTCCCAAAATGCTGGCAGCATTGCCACGTTGAATGGCAAATTACTAAATGTAAAAACCTATATAGTTAAGTGTGTTAGTGTTCAGTGTTTAAGAAGCGCCTGATGTTGTCCAGCACAAACATTTTATTAACAATAAACTTTCATTTCACTTATTTATTTTATTATATTTATTCAGTTCAAATGACAATAGAAAGCTGACAGTCGTAACCAAAACGCTAACTATCTTAAAAATAAATTCAGATTAATTCTCAAATTGTAATTGAAAATGTCAACTTTAAGTAACCCATTGGAAACCCGTAAAAATAAATAAATAACGCCCATCGACAGTGTGTGTATACATAGATCATTGCCAAAACTGAATCGCAATGAAAATTTGTAGTGTAATTCCGCTGAATATAACAAACACTACAAATTTTCATTGCGTTTCAGTTTTGAGATGAATTTCCGCAACGTCACGCCTGATTCCATTAGATTCCTTAGATCATTGCCCTTAACTACTGTTCCCTGCAACTGAAGAATCACCAGGGGAATGTTCCCTTTTCTCATTAAAGGTCTTTATTTATTTATTTAATCTTTATTTCAGGCAACATTAAAATAAGATACAGATGTTATTTACTTATTCTACGGCCCATATAAATACATACCTTAGAACTAACATTTTTTTTTTATGTGACTGAATGACGAGACAAGCTGGTCGTTTGCCTGATGGTAAGCAATACACCAGCCCATAACAATAACAGCACCACCCAGAACTTTGCTTTGCAAAATCCTGCGCGGCGCTGCACCGCGCTCGTCACCCTGAGACAATTAGCTGTTGAGTCTCACAATGCCCAGTAATTTCGCTGGCTACAATGCCCTTCAAACCGGAACACAGTAATGCTTAGGCACTACTGCTTGGCGGTTGAATAACTGGCAAAGCGGTGGTACCCACCCAGACGGCCTCTCGCATACGAGAAACCTACCACCAGTAGTCCTTGGTACGATATAGTCACAAACTGTCATTTTCTAACAGTACGCAACCGTTGTTCAAATGAACTCAGTAGGACAGCACTGATCATAATCATAATGAGGTATTATGCATGGGCGTCCCCAGCATTTTTAAGGGATGGGGCAGAAGTAAATAAACTAAATAGTAGGTAATCAAACATGCTTTTTATTTACTGACTGATACGTTTAATGTAATGCACTACACTTTATTTCAATAACACCTAACCTGCAAGAGTTCTGGCTAAATCTAGCTAAAATTTCGTTTTTAAATATTTTTTGTGCTTCTAGAACCCTTTTTCTATGTACATTCATTATACAGAATCCGACAAGACAGTTTTCTGTCATTGTTGACCTTAACCAAGTTTTTATTCTTCGTAAAGAACTAAATGACCTTTCTATAGTGAATGTTGTGCAGGGCTGTGCAAGTGCCTAAAAAGTCTTAGCTTCAGGTCAGAGAGCAGTGTGCGGCAAGTCCCTGCCCCACCGTGGGTACGCTCATGTTATTATGTAATACATTCTTTATCATAATCATAGAAAGCGTCATAAAATACTACCGACATAAAAACCATCAAGTTATCGCACGTAGCAAGATACAATGGACCACACAAAATGATTGCAAAAGAGAAAACCAATTGGCGTTGCAGTAAAGCAATGAACACATTGATTGTCTGACGCAAGGTGTAGAGAAATATTTGATTTGGTCTTAATGCAATGTGATAACACCTGTTGTGGAAGCCTACGAGACATATATTCATAATTATTTGCCTCGACCTTCATAATGCGAACGGCTAAGGAGTGGAACTCTCTGCCGGCATCTGTGTTTCCGGATAGCTATAATCTGGGTGTCTTTACGACAAGAGTGAACATGTTTCTTCTAGGCGAGCATGCTACATCTTCGACCGCATCGTCACTTAACAACAGGTGAGATAGCGGTCAAACGCAAGCCTATAAAATAATTATAAAAAAATAAAAATATCTAGCTACGCCCCGCGGTTTCACACGCGGTTTCCCGGCGTCAAAAGCCTATGTCTTATCCAGGGTATAAGCAAGCTCCATTCCGAATTTCACTGCAACCTGCAGAGCCATTACAGGGTAAAAAGGTAACGAACAAACATACTCATACAATAAGTAAGCGTTATGCATGTCTTCGCCCGCTGGCACTTGGTCACCTTGGTCACCAAGAGATATCTACCTAATAATACCACGTTAAGGTTATAATTGGCTGACAATAGACCAACGACGATGCAATAATACAGTGTGTTTTTTTATCAATTAATGTCCAGATTATTTTTACAAAAATAGAATTACGAGGGTTTGGAGGAAATTTAAAAAATATTGTTCAACTATTTATTAGGTAGGTGGTTTGAGGAAAACACAGCGTACCTTCCAAGTAAATTAATTCGTGGTAGTTGTCTCTCGTATGCGGGAGTCTGTCTGGGTATGAATGAACCACTGCTTTGCCAGTTATTCTACCGCTAAGCAGTAACGCGCAAGCATTACTGTGTAGTGAGTGGCATTGCAATTTTTATGGGCAGGCGTGGCGCTTACCCTCAGGCGACGACTTGCTCGTCTCATTTTTCAGTTCCATAAAAAAGAGACATGGCGCTATAACAAACAGATTTTTCCTATCCACAAAGTTTTGTTCGGCAAGAATTGAATGCACCTCTATGTGACAGCCGACCAGTCCAGCCGCTACACCAGACTGCATTACTATAAGAGCAGTCACGTTACATGGCGCGATAAAGCGGCACAGGATGCGGACGCTCGGCTCGCGCGGCGCGGCGCGGGGCTCCGTGTCGCAGGATCGAATTAGGTACAATTACGGGCAGCACGCGAGCCGTTGTTATCCCTGATGGGCGGTAAGATGACGCTGGAGTGTCATAATCATGGTCATAGTCATTTATTGAGAAAAAAATACACGTCACAAAATACAATAAATAATTCAATTATTGTTGGTACTTTGTACCTACCATATTTCAAAATAAATTGCAATTAAATAAATCATAAGTCAAATTAAATCTTACAATGAGGTTAAATAAAAAATAATAATATTAGGAACTATACAAAATGGCAAATGATATTGAATAAATTATAATTTCTTATAGTTTATATATGTGTGACAAATAAACTGTATCTGTGTCTGTAGTTTGAAGGGCATTGTAGCCAGCGAAATTACTGGGCATATGAGACATCTCGGAGCGATGAGCGCAATGCAGTGCTTTGCAGTACTTTGCATGGTATTAAAAGTTCTAAATGGCACTGCAATTTTTATGGGCACGCGTGGCGTCTACCATCAGGCGAAAGAATTGCTCGTGTCGTTGCTCAGTATTATAAAAAAATCTATTGTTTTCGCATTAACTGACAGCTTAATGTATTCTCGTTTAATGGTTTAAAGCCTAAAAGCATAAACCAATCTGAAAGTACAAAACTAGCTAGATCTGCAGGAGTACAGTACAAATAATAACTAATGATTTTAAAAACAAAGAGCAAAAGTGGATGTGCGACGATGTGATGCAACTTTTGATTCGACGCACTGGACTTCGAATTCCAGCCCGACCACATAAGTTATCGGTAACTTTTCGTTACAGAACTTAGCTTGCAATAATTTTAATGCGTTTGCAAGGTACAGTTTGAATAAAAACGTAATACAAGTTGTCTCTTCAGAATTATAAAATACCTAAATCGATGCATAAATAGAAAAAAAAGTTACGTGAACTGTTCGAGCAGCATTTTAGCGCCTGCATTGTTTTATGATCCACCGTGAGAAGAAGCATGATCTGCAAACAAATCCACGGGCTTAAGCATTCATCCGCGGCTTTATGAGATATTCAACTGTATTCAAATAATTCTATTCATTTTTGGTCTCATCTATTCGAATAAATATTAGATACATCATAAAATTACAATATAATACCACAGATGATTTAATAGTACAATAATATAAAATATATCTATAAACTGTAGTACAACGGGCGAACTTATCACTAAAACCGATCTCTTCCAGTCAATCAGTAAATGAGAATAACTAACGGAGTAAGAGATATCGGCGTAGCGCGGCGGTGCAATAATAAAATAAACAAGAACCCGTAATGGATTATAAAAATAAGCTGAAAACCTCGTTTTTATGAATTTAGAGTGCATTTTCATCGAGGTACCCTGAAACTTTCAGCCAGATAGCTAATCAGGAAGTGCTCGAAATTTGAGTTGCAAGATTCCACCCGGAACCAGAGACAAGACAGATAAACAAGAAAGTGCCTCAATAAAAACGTGATAAACGTGGTAAAAAAAACAAATGAAGATACTTATAATAAGAAAATGGTGAAAATTGAAATTGAGAAGCAAGTGTCTCAATTTTCAGTAATTTAAAATTTCCTGCAGGGAATCGTGTAACTCGAAAACCAATCCCAATCGCTTTCAATTTAAAATTTAAAAGGCGTTAGCATCTTATAAACTGCAATATCGATCACTCACTTTTTAAATTTGTATATAACAGACTTAAAAAAGGAGGAGGTTCTCAATTCGACGCTATGTTTTTTTATCATTATTTTTTGTATGTTTGTAACGCGATTACTCCGCCAATTATAAATTGATTTTGATGATTCTTTTTTGTTTGGTGGTGATACTTCAAAAGAGGTCCTTATACATTATATATATACTAGATACTTCATATACATTTAATCGAAATTGATTCAACAATTTTTGAAAAAAGCAACGAAAACCAAAAATATAGGTTTAGATTTGAAGTCAGTTCTTGTTGTTTCTAAAAATTAATTATATCCATCGTAATTGGGATTGGGACGCGAACTTTGATTATAAAAGTTAGACAATTCCACAGACAAATACCGATCGTAAGACATGTTTGGAAGCAATCGTGATCGGTGATCGAGTTAAACGATTCCCTGCGGGTCTAATTACGCTATTTTAATCAGTACGCTATTTTAATTATTTTTAAGCCTTCAAATCGAACGTTATCATCGACTTTTAGTTCCACACAATTGCTATTTAAGTACAGTTATGGTTGTTATATATTGTGTATTATTTATATATTGTATGGTGATCATATCTATATTATACGTTTAACTTAGTCGTATCATTAACTTCGCTCGAAGAAAGATTTATATTTTTCAATTCTCATGCTTGTAAAACGCGTCATATATGCAGCGTACCGGCGCGGCAGGCTAAAGTGGCACCTTGGCTTTGTTAAATAGGGATGGCGACTGGAGCTTCCCCCACCACTGACCTTTATTGGTCTTAGTTACTTCAGATAGATCAATTTTCAGTTTCTCCACGTGAGTTGATTGATAAGTATGTTTATGTTATTACTATTTAAATGTTAAAACGAAATAGGTTCCTATATCATATAGTCTAATGACAAACAAACATGCTTTCTGTCACAGTTTTATAATCGTCGGAAAAATCAGAAGACAGTAAAATTCATATCAAACAGGCTTTCACAAAACTTACTTTGATTTATTTACAGTAAATAAATTAAATTATTATTATTCTGTGGTTTTAGAAAAAGGATGATTGGTTCTTCAATAAGGACCTACTAGAAAAGTATGTAGTTTGCTTCACAGACTAGTAAGAGATACTACGTATCAGACCAAAGACCAAGTATTATGTATCAGACAGCCAACTACAGAACAAAAAAACTCTGCAGCGAGTTTTAGTGTTGTATAACATTTTTTTTTATTCTATCGTATGCTAATGGCAAAGGGAATGTGACGCATTCAGCCTGTTCGTGGTACGAACCGCACGACTGGAGTGTTTATTTATTACCGATTATACCTGTACCTGCCTACTAATCTTTTCATTATCATAATTATTGAGGATAGTTTTTATGAAATAAAACTATAAATTATTTATCGAGGAGACGGGTCCGAGCAGCCGCTCAACTGCCGTCTCTCTCTAGATCTATGTGCTCCATCTTAGGCCACATCATCGCTTCACATCAGGCGAGATAGTGGCCAAACATAGATCTATAAAGGGTAAAAAAAAATATTAAAAAGAAAATGTTCTTAAAAATGTCACTGCCACCACACGGAGCATTTGACATCCCACAACTCGCGTGCCTCAGTAACTGTATTGTACCTAATTCGATCGCCGTCAGTACCCATCGAGCACTACTGTACACTGTACACTATACACTGGTCACACAAATGCATTTGTGATGGTATCTCGTAGTGAGCTCGAATATATTTGACTAGCTGCACCCCGCGGTTTCCCTATATAAAATATAGCCAATGTGTTATTCTAATGTATAAGCAATATTATCGTAAAGTTTCATTAAAATCCATAGAGTAGTTTTTGAGTGAAAGAGTAACAAACATACATCCATACATTCTTACAAACTTTCGCGTTTATAATATTAGGAAGTAGGATAGTAGGATACTGTGTGCGCTCAGCATTCTATCGTATTTTAGATCAAATTATTGAAATAAAATCGATTTTTTTATTTTAATTTGCTCCATGAGAACATTCATTAATTAGGCTCAATTAATGTTACACATAAACCCTGTTAGGATGTATAAAATGTCATTTTTGAGAAGAGGGAACACATTGTACTTATTGTATTTTTTTATTCAATGAACTGTAGTTGTAGATGCCCTTTTGCGAGAATCTACCTAGGGTTTTTTGAAAGCAACAAAGTAAAGATAAAATGTATTTTGACAGAACTGCATCCAACAAACATACACAAGTGTAGAAGAACAATATAAAACTAGATATATTTATGTAAAACTATATTTATATGTGCTATTCTTATCATATTATGAGCTCATAATTATGTACATATATATCTCATATGAGATAAAATTATAGATACAATATATTATATTATATCTATAATTGTATGTGTAGTCATCGAAAAAAGCACCATCCTTCCAAATTATGTTAGTTCTCTCTGTTCAAAGGTTGTCTGGAAGAGATCGCATTGAGTGATAAGACCGCCTATTGCTATGCTGATTTCTGTGAAATATACTTGTTTTCATGTAGGTACCTTTTTTTAAGGTTTTTATTAATAAAGTATTTATCTATCTAGAAAACAAAAAATTACACAATGTGTATGGAGAGACCGCTGCCGTGTAGGTACAGTGCAGTCAGAAAAATCTGTGCTCAGCAGAATGTTGTAAAGAAATTTAGAAGTACCAAAATTTGTCATATTCAACTATGCCAGTGTGTGCAAAAAAGCTCAGAAGTCTCAGAGTGACGAGTGCAGTGGAGTGCCTTGTAAGATTTTGCAAAACAAAGTTCTTTTCTTTGCAGTTGCAGAACAGGGCAGGTGTGTTGTCTTCTCATCTTTTCACACAGTTGTATAAAAATAACTGGACCATATCTGCTTCTTTCAAGCCGAGTTCTGCCAAGTAGCTAACTGGCACTTATTAAACAAAATATTGTCAAAAACAAACATTTAGTAACAAAAGTTCTGAAAAGAAATGTCCCGCAGTGCCGTATTTTCTGAGTAGTGGTTCCTTTTCCGATACGATGGTGGTAGAGTTATTGTAATAACTGGCGTTCATAAGTGCGTCAGTGATGCCAAAATTGAACTTGTATCTCAATATTCGTAGTGAAGCTTTTTTTTATGGAGGTGAGTAATGAGACGAGCAAGTCGTTCGCCTGATGGTAAGCGCCACGCCTGCTCATAACAATTGCAGTGCCACCCAGAACTTTTAATATCGTAAAATGTACTACGTAGCACTGCATTACGGTCATCACCCCGAGACATTATATATTAAATCCAGTAATTTTGATGGCTACAATGCTCTTTCTACCGGAACACAGTCATGCTTGCGCACTACTGTTCGGCGGCAGAATAACTGGCAAAGCTGTGGTAGCTTTCTATTCCATTTCAATACAAGATACGATCGGCATTTGTCTGTACAGTGGGGAGGCCGGCACGGCAGCTACTGTTGGTAGATTCGTTTCGACGAACTGCATCCTGCACGTCACGCTTATATAAGCTGGTGTTGGTGCTGATTGATTTGTGAATGAAGCACGCGATGTTTTGTTACCACTTGCAGTTTGTTTGTGGATGATTATCTGATGTTCTTGGAAAATTGGCGATCAGGTGACGATGTATAATCATGTACCGTATCTTCGTGCACGGGAGCGTCTTTTGATTCTTATCAACTAGACAACAACTAGGACACAAATCAGTCGTTTAGTTTTTTGCCAAAGAAACAATTTTTTATGTCTTTGTATCAAATTTTTTTCACTAAAAGAAAGCTACACAGCTATCACTGAGTGATATAGGCTATATTTTATCAAGTTGATGCGGTAGTCACAAAAAAATAGAGTTTTTTTTCATATTACTGAATGACGAAACGAGCTGGTCGTTTGCCTGATGTTAAGAAATACGCCAGCCCATAATAATGACAGCAACACCCAGAACATTGTTTTGCAAAATCCTGCGCGGCGCTGTACTGTGCTCGTCACCCTGAGACAATTAGCCGTAGTCTTATAATGCCCAGCAGTTTCGCTGGGTACAATGCCCTTCAAATCGGAACACCGTAATGCTTACGCACTACTGCTTGGCGGCTGAATAACTGGCAAAGCGGTGGTACCCACCCGGACGGCCTCTCGCATACGAGAACCCTAACACTAGTAAATTGTAGGGATTGGGAAGAAAAGGTATATTTATTATTTATCTATACATCAGCACAAGACAGTTTGTACATGGAGGACGTTAGATGGTATTTTCTATCAGTCATCCAGGAAGTGCAAGAAAAAATGGTAGCGGTGCAGTAAAGTGCGTGATGGGAAATTTAAAATATTCTTAATTAAAGCCTAAAAAAGCTACATACCTATGGTATACCTATAGTATATTTGCCAGGTTCACCGGAAAGAAGATCGTGTTGAAGAGAAGGATTACCCAGCAGTCTGTTGATGTGGGATGTCTGTAGCCTCGGCAAAATTTTGATATTTATTTTCTGGCCTTGGAATAACTTTGTCGGTAATCAAATCGGTGTTGTTAGTGGAATACCTCAACCAAACCTTTTTCCTTCTAATATCATCTCTGTAACAATACTTTAACATCCTTGGAGCTCAGCAAAACTTTGGGTCGATAAAAGTATCTCACGTTCAAGGATTAATTAGTATTATTATATGTTAATTAGAAGAATAGGTTATTTTTTTCTACCACAGGACTTAATTTGTAAACGGTCAATAAATAAATACACCCAACGCCCAACGATCACATACATAGATCCGGACCCTTAACTGGGACTCCCTGTATCAAGGGAACTACGAGGATCATGTTCCCACAACATTCAGACACGAAATAAATTCTTTCGTTTTTCTGTGCACAAACATTTGTTCCGTCGCGGAAACCGAACCCAAAGCGTCGGTGGTGTATGAAATTTGAGCTAACTAGCCCAACCACTACACCACAGAGGCTGACGATAAAATACTTATCATTATAGTTAGAATGAGTCAAAATGTTTGTCAAGTACCTAAACAAGGTTTTTTTAAAATTAAATAAAGGGAAAAAATAAAATTACCATCAAAATATTTTGCCAAAATAATCTTTGTGATCCCATACACTTCTATCCAAAAATTCTATCGTCAGATCAAATTTAATAAATGACCACCAAATTGTAACCAAATTGCCGCACCTCACTCTTCTGTGATCCAAATCGTTCTTTCCCCTAAAGTGTATATAAAAAGCGCGGACCCAGAACCTCGCGAAGGAGGTCCTGAATAAAGCGGGCCTACGAAGCCGATTGGAGCGAAGGGAGTAGCGAGCAAAGCGAGTTCCGCAGCGGAGCGAAGGTCAAGTAGGGGAAGCGGCATGAAGGGGTGACGAGCGAGACTTCTGGTGAAGCCTACTTTGGTGATCATTTACTATTTTTTTGGTGATCATTTACTATTTTTGGCAATATAAAGTGATTTTTATCGTTACATTTTACCAGATCAGGGCCCCAATTCACTGACTACATGGCAAATCCTTGCTTCGCAATCTCGTCGATTTCTTCATTCATAAACCACATATCTATGACGCATTCATATTCTTTATATAAAATTCTCGTGTCACAATGTTAGTTACCTTACTCCTCCGAAACGGCTTTACTGATTTTTACCATATTTTATATGCATATTCAGTAGGTCTGAGAATCGGCTACTATTTATTATTCATACCCATAACTGATAAGGTTTGTTCACCCTTAACTTTTTTTTATTTTATTTATATTTATGGGTCAGCTCGTATTCATATATATGATTATCTGACAGGAATCGCCAAGTTGTCATAGTGAATTAGGGCCCTGGTGGTTAGTTAAACATAAGCCTTTTATAAATACTTACTCCCTAAGCTTGTAAATATATAAATTCTTTGGTTGTTGTTATTTGCTAATGCATCTGATTGAATCTATATTGCTTGAAAACAAACCTTGACTAAATATTAATGCATTTTCCTTGTTTTTCCTTATCTGTGGCAAAGGACATTACACCTAATAAGGAAAACTTTTCCATTAAACATTAAAATCACGTTTGAAAATAATCTAAGTCTATTCGTCTTGTCCATGGGCTAATCCAAACAACAAAATCGTGGTAGAAACGGTGTTATTGGTAGTTTTGAAGACGTGAGGTCAATTTAAATTTGGACAGTTTTGGCATGAATTTGACTAGAATCAGCGCAAGGTTGTCACCTTTGTAAGGATTTGGCAAGAATGCTAATAAGACCAACAGATACTAATCCAGTTTTTAGTTTTTAAAGGCACGATTGAGAAAAAGAGATTATTATGTGTCTGCAGGCGTCAGATTTCCAATCAGTAGAGCCTGGGAGCGAGTGTGGCTCAGTGGGAGTACGTGCGATATTCAATCTGACGTACTCCAGTTCGAATCCCGTTGGCCCCGCACTACTTTCTTAAGAGGATATGGCACAGCCGCGGCCAGCGAGCACTAGGTATTTGAATAATTGTTTAATGTCTCGCAGAAAATGCGTATTTAAAAATCAATAAATTAACTAAATGATAATAATAACAATAACTTAACTAAATTCGTATCAACTTCAGATTTTTGTTAAAATTAGCGTTTCGCGAGAAAACGTTTTTACCACACTAAATCTCAACCAAATTTGGTAATTTTGGTCTCAATTTATTAAATGGACAATAAACTAGGTTTGTAGGTTTTCCTTTTTCTAAGTTTATGTCTATTTTGAAAGTTTACAGCTTCCAAACTACAAAAAAAAAAAATTGAGTAAATATCGAGTTTTTTGGGTCCATATATTCAAATTCTATAGGAATTATCAAAAAAAAAAACCTACAAACCTTAATAATGATAACATCTCTTACATGTCCAAATTTCATCGAATTTGGTTATTGTTTAGGGGTAGAAAAACATTTTCTCTTTTTAACCGACTTCAAAAAGGAGGAGGTTTACAATTCGACGGTATGTTTTTTTTTTTTTTGTGTGTTTGTTACGCGATTTCTCCGCCAATTATGCATTGATTTCGATGATTCTTTTTTTGATTGGTAGGTAATACTTCAAAGGTGGTCCCATATAAATTTTATCGAAATTCATTCAGTAGTTTTTGAATTATACTATACTATTAGACTTGGCTGGCACCGACTTCAAATATATGAGTGGGTAGCGCTTATGATAATTATATTAATTTATTTTTTACTTTTGAGTGCCATTTGTGGTTTTGAAGTCGGTTTAGTTTTTTTTGAAAAATAATTTATTGTTTGAAAATTTCAGGGTGCCGTTCCCTCTTAAGCTGTGTGCGGATTTCACACTCGCTCTAAAAACGGTCCATGTCCAAGAATTAATCACAAAAAAACTAGCGCTACCCCTTAAATATTTATTTTATTCTGTTTTTAGTTGTTGTACCGCACGAAGGGTTCCGTACCATTAACTATAAAAACGGCAAAAAAAACATGTTTTTTGTATGGGAGTCCCCTTAAATATTTATTTTATTATGTTTTTAGTATTTGTTGTTATAGAGGCAACAGAAATACATCACGGTTAATGAGATACAGCCTGGTAACAGACGGACAGACAGACAGACAGAGAGACGGACAGCGGAGTCTTAATAATAGGGTCTCGTTTTTACACTTTGGGTACGGAACCCTAAAAATGCAATCGAATTGAGAACCTCCTCCTTTTTGAAATCGGTTAAAAAGTAGCGTATG
Source organism: Petrophora chlorosata (assembly GCA_951640565.1). Taxonomy (NCBI): domain Eukaryota; kingdom Metazoa; phylum Arthropoda; class Insecta; order Lepidoptera; family Geometridae; genus Petrophora; species Petrophora chlorosata. The sequence continues at coordinate 17,033,764 of OX621196.1, read as the reverse complement.
TCCTTTTCCTCGACCTAAAGAACCTGTATCAACTTATACCAAATTTTATCAAAATCCGTTCAGTATTTTTTCGTGATTGAGTAACAAACATCCATCCATACATCCTCACAAACTTTCGCATTTATAATATTAGTACGATTTTAGTAACTCCTTACGCCTTCGCCACATGCTTTACTACCCAAAACAACAACAATATGAAATCTAGGACCGGCTACAAAAACCACAAAACGACACTTAAATTAATTGATGGAGCCACGGGTCACGTACACGGGATCAGATGTCATGTGCCTTGATACCATTAGTGGACACGGTGGGAAATACAGGCCGGCCATTGTGGGAATAAAAAACACAAACCGTAACCTAGGCAGTAATATGAAATCCAAACACTGGCGATGTGCTAACAGATTTATAAAATATAGATAGATAGATAGACTTTATCGTTAAAAACCTTAAGAATAGGTACATGAAAAACAAGTACATTTCAAAGTAATCAGCATAACAAAGGCGGTGTTATCGCTCAAAGATCTCGTCCAGACAACCTTTGAACTGAAAGGACTAACATAATTTGGAAGGACTGTGGTTTTTCCATATTACTAAAGATAAAATTATAAATAGGTATACATATAATATATATATAAAAATATATATGAAAATGCAACACTTATAGAGCGAGTATGGAGCTCGAATCTTCGCTGGTCCCGCACCAATGACTTTCCTAAGTTACCTACATATATTGGGACTCTAAATTCTATGTACATACATAATGTATGTTAGATATGAGCGCTGCGCCGGCGTCCAATTCACTCTTACCCCTAGAGTGTTTATAGAATGCTGGAAGCCAGAAGCTCGCGAAGGTACGGTACGGTAAGGACGGGAAGGGTTTTACATTCATTTTTCATTTATTAATTCTGCGAAGAGAATGTATACCAAATGCAAGTACTTAAGAGATATGAGTTTCTGCCCAAAGATGTCTCTGCTAATCGTTAGCATGCAATATGAAATTCTGCAAGAACAGGGAGACTATCCTGTACATGTTGATTTTCCAAAAACTTTACGTAAAGTGACACCAGGAAGTGTTACCGGGAGACCAATAACACTGGGAAGATAAAGACTATAGTGTTATTGGGCGTACCTATTTCAAAACATCGCTGATTAAGCTGGATCTCGTGTACAATGGCAAATAATTAAGTGAAAATGGTAAAAAGACGCATGTTTCTCAAGAACTTATATAAAATAATGGATTCCTAAAAGTAAAGTCCACGCCGTGAGGCGCTAGCGGCACGCCGCCGACGCCGCTGCCGCTGCGGAAAAATTAGAACGACGCCGCCACCGTGGAAATGGCCATCGGCGCTCATGTCTAATGTATTTACGTATGCGTGGCAATAAATAATAATTTATTTATTTTTATCTTTATCTGGTACTACTCGTATTTGTATGTATTTTTATATTCTTTATTGTAAATATTAATTTTGTGTCTATATTTTATTAAGTGTTTAATAAAGTGTTATTGTATTGTGTTATATGTGAGGATTTAGCATTCGCACATTATAAATACATTATAGACACATTATAAATTAAAATAAAAAAACCCCTACTTTAACTGCTATTTTCTATTCTTATTCGATTTGAACCCCAACCGTTTTGTAACCTTGACCAGGGCTCTATTAATTATTAATTCACTATGACAACTTGGCGATTCCTTACTTCGAGGAAACGTGGATTCCTTCATTCATAAACGACATCTGCGAAATGTGTATTCTCTATGACGCGTATATGACGCGCGTATAAATATATGAATGCGTCATAGAGATGTCGTTTATTAATGAAGGAATCAACGTGATTTCGAAGCAAGGAATCGCCAAGTTGTCATAGTGAATGGAGGCCCCCTCTGCCAGCCTCTTTTTTACATCTGACTGTCAGCGTTTGACCACGATCTCACCTGATGGGACCCGACGATTTAGTCGAAGATGTAGCACGCCTACCCAGTAAGTACTTGTTCACTCTTGATTTGAACAAGCCCAGATTGTATTTCTGTGTAAACGAATGACGATGAAGACGTTCCACTCCTTTGACTTTCGCACCAAAAAGGATGATGAAAGGACGAAACGTTTAGTATCAATAGGCGGAACTTCCACCATGTAGGGTACCTCTCAGGGAGAAGTGTTATACATTTTACATTGATACTGGTAAGAAGTTAATCATCAAACAAAATGTTGTTTGTTGTTAAACTACTGAATAAGACCAGATCTTACAGCTAAACGAAAACTAAAAAAGGTCAAGAGCTAAATGAACTGTTTTAATTTTTTAATTGGCAGCAATGATCGCGGGGAAGAAGCTACTCGATCGTCAGCGCTTGAAAACAATTCGGGTGTTATACTGTTGTTTGCAGAGTCGATTGTATTGAACTGTAGGAGAACGTTTAACGTAATATACTTGATTATTATATTTTTTAATGAAATGGAGTGACCAAATGAGCAAATCATTTTCCCCACGGCAAGCAACATGCCTGCCCACAACAGTTACAGCACCACCCAGAACTTTGTAATGTAATTTAAATAATTAGTAAGACATGTTATTGCACACCGTTGTCATGGTAGAATGTAAGGACTTATTTTTTAGAATTTTATCACCTTTATGTACTATTGCAATAAATGATTTCATTGATTGATTGATTTGTTTTGAAATACAAGCAGAATGTTAAGTCTCCAGTCATTTGAATTAATGAATGTTTTTTATTGAAACACCACAATACAGAAAAGTGATAAATAATAACAAAGTAAACTTAATCATAAGTGTCACCACGTGCAGTCTTATCGCTTAAAGCGATCTCCTTCAGATAACCGTAAATGGAGAGGAATGACATAAAAACACGGATGGCTTCATTTGCACATAGAGAATCTATTATCATTGCAAGTATTGTCATCAACGTCATCATGTTCACGGCCAATCCGCTGCCGAGATCATTGTGCCATTACAGATACTGCTCAATTGGTTACAAAAAGAAAATTTAATGATACTGAATTGGCTGCAGATGTTTAAAAAGCAGTCTAGCTGATGAATTGACCCGAGTGGTCTATCTTTAGTTTATGTGTCAACGTTTGTGCGACATCGCGTCCATTACATGGACCTGCAATTAGATAAAATATCCTTCCCAAAAGCCCTAGCTTGTAAAACACTAAAAAGTTTTTATTTGATAGTTTAATATTCCATTTATTATACTTTTGTTGAGAATGAGGGTCATTAGCCACAAGCCGGACACTCTTCTAGTGCTTTAATAAAGTGGTGGAACTTTATTCAAGCTTTCCATAGACTTTTTGGGAGAACATAAAAAGCAATGTTTTCTCTATTTTGTTTCATTTGCCTACACTCGTGCACGTTTACGAACACATAATGGTTAATTTTCCACCGATATTACACATGATCACTCAAAATAACACTTGTTTGGAAAATAAAACAAAATCGAACTGTATCACTTTTCACTTCCCGCCAAAAAGTCCCAAATATAGCTTGATTAGAATGACAGATGCTAGGAAACTCGATGGCCTATGTTTGTACAAGCGTCATATCAAATATAAATATTAGCGATATAAAAATAACTGGCTGCCTGGCAATTATAGACGTTATAAAATAAACCGCTATGCTATACTTAAATTATTACTTAGCGTTCAAATGTACCATTATTAAGTTTTGAAAAATCATTTCTCTCAATTTTCCATAACGTCTTTACAAGGATTATATCACTTGGAAGAAATGATAGGGTTGTGGTAAATCTATCAAAGGTTATTCGACATAATGTGAATCAATGAAATAAACATGAACTGAATAAATATTATTGAAATTACTGAAACAGCTGTAAACATAAACTTGCCTACTAAATTTAATTATTATCTTACAATTTCATTATATTACAACACAAAAACAGACAGACTGTGTTTAATGTTCAAAATTAAATTACCATAATATCACGAAATTGTTATAGTCACTAGTTACATGTATTATTTGCATTATTTGTAATAATATAAAACATTTAGTCGACAAAAACGGATAGTAATCTCGACTGGATCCAGTCCAGATCCACTATGAAACAGTTTTTGACATGTGTCATTCTAATCATGAAACCTAAGTTGGCTCTGGCCGTGATTTCGCGTTGGTGCAAGTTGGTTTCATGAAAATGTAACCAGGGTTGTACGTAGCTCGCGAAATGCACGTGACGGAACTTTCGCCGATCTTCCGTCGCGTAATTTTTGCAGTACATGATGGTTAAACGCGAGTTCGATCAAATGTATACCGTGTAAAATGTTTGTACGGGATTAATTAAATAATGCATACCGGCGTTACGCGACGAAATATTGGCGATGCCAATTCCGTCAGATATGTTTCGGCTCATAACATATTGCAATAAAGATTTGAGTTTATACAATGACAAATTGCTTAGCTTGGTCACCTATTAAGTCAACAATACTGCAGCATTCATCATCATCATCAGTCCATCATGGTCTCACTGCTGGGACACGGGCCTTCTCTCATAGAGAGAGTATGGGCCATAATCCACCACGCTGGCCTAGTGCGGGTTGGTGGATGACACATGTCCTTGAATTTTTGTGATTAATTCTTGGACATACCGATTTCCTCACGATGTTTTCCTTTACCGTTTTTAGAGCGAATGTGAAATCCGCACATAACTTAAGAAAGTCAGTGGTGCGGGGCCAGCGGGATTCGAACTCGAGTGCGTCGGACCGAAAGTCACACATGCCTCCACTGAGCCACACTCGCTCCTTCCAGCATTCACTTTGTAATAAATATAAGTATGTTAAATTAAAGGATTATTGCTAACACGATTTATAAGCGAAAACACAAAAAAAAATAGAAATAGGATTAACAAGCTGAAGTGGCAATGGGCTTGTCATATGTCTCGAAGGACGGACAATCGTTGGAGTAGACGTGTCCTTGAGTGGAGACCGCGAATCAGCAAGCGTAATGTAGGACGCACACCACCTAGATGGAGCGACGACCTGTGAAAGGTGGCCGGAAGAAACTGGATGAGAAGAGCCAAAGATCGGGCTCAGTGGCGTTCATTAGGAGAGGCCTATGTCCAGCAGTGGACGACTACAGGCTGATGATCATGAATGTAGAGATATATGACGTTTGGTGCGTTGATGATGGTCACTAAAATTAAAATCATTAAAATCCTAGTATGTGATCGTTGGGCGTTAGGTATTTATTGTCTCAGACAATATCAGAGACGCATGTTCTTTTTGTATTTATTTAATATATCGTACAGGTTCGATGTTACCAACTCATGGAAATCGAAACAGTCACAGTTCTATTAAAATTCAAGGTTGCTATCTTCACACACCGCGTTATACCTAATCAACGCCTTTAGCATTGAGTCACTTAGATAATATATTTTATAGGCGTTCCGCCGTCGGTTAACCGAATATTTTTAACCGACTTCAAAAAAAGAGGTTCTTAATTTGATTGTATTTTTTAGTAGGTACACCTACAAGGTGATACCATATAAATTTCATCGATGTTCGACCTTAGACTTCGAAGACTCATGAGAGTTGAAGTTGTTTTTTTATAAAATGAATTATTTTGGTTTATTGATAGAAATTTCGCCATGTTTCGGTAACCACAAAGCATCTATCAGTTCAGAGTAGATACTTTCTTTATCAAAGATAGTTTCTCTTCAGAGTTTTTCCTGTACCTTGTTAATTTCTTGTTTGTTATACAATAAAGCATTATTGTATTGTATTGTATAGTAGTGTTTTAATTTGCAATTTGTGTATTTAATTATATTTAGAGCCTTCCTAAAAACAAAGTTCAAATAATTATATTTTATATTAGAGATTATTTATAATTATTCAAACATACAGTAATAATCTTTCTCTATGTGTACAATGATTAAATGTAACGTAAGAATTAAATTATAACAATATTAAATTTTTCGAGATTTTCTTAATTTTAAAATAATATAATTATATTAATTTGACGTATTATATTTATAATAATTATATTTTATATTTATATTTATTATATTTATAATTATATTTATACATACGTATCTACTAAAACTAAACACGACTTGAATTAAATATGCAAAACTACTTTATATAATTTTAAAGGTTTCTTCATACATATACTTGCCGAGTCAGGGACGTGGACGGGACGCGGCCTAGACATTGGAAAATACTGAAAAGACGGCGCCTTCACTGACACTCACGTGTATGAACTAGTTTATAGATAAATGAACATACCTTAACATATATATTATATGCACTTCTGACGGAGCACGGCCCTGCCTCGTCCCTGACACGGCACGGATATATGTAAATAGAACTCTAACAGAATGTAAAGTCATTAAGTTGGATCCAGATTATTTGTAAGAGGGGAAAGAGGACCTATAACTGGTTTGCGCGGATTTTAATTGTTTGAATCCTAGCGACCACGGCTTCGCTTATTTGAATATTCGAATATAAATGAACTACATATACATTTACCAAAAATGCTACGTTACAGTGCGTTAATATATTGACATTTCACATAATTAGGTTTTGAATCGATGCGACGCGTGACCTAAATGCTGGGACTTATTTGGCTCAACGTATCAGTATTGCAATCCAACGGGGCAATACTGCCAGCATCTTGGGTACGCTGCCAACTGGTAGTGGGTTGGCATTTGAGCTATCTATAGTCCTTTTTCGGGTTGTCCAATTGCTTCTCCTTGTAAGTAGTTACTTCAGTTTTAGTAAGTAGAGTGTAGAGTTGTTTTCAGTAATAAAGGCATTCGCCCGTTAAAATAAAATGATTTTTAATAAAAACAATATTGTAAATAATAATAACTCAACGTTACTGATAAAGCAATAAGACATGTGAACGGACTACAATATTTAAGAATTCCTATGTGTAATATAATTATTTTACCATTTTTTTAAGCAAATAAATATTTTTGAATTGGGATTTGAAATTGGAAAAAATCGCATCAAAATCCATCAAGCAGTTTAGAAATACGAAATAAGCAAATAACAGATAGACGGATCTCGACTTTGTTTTATACTATAGAGATAATAAATCTGTCATTTTCTTATACCTACCTATTTTTTTTTTATCAGGTAGGCTTAGAGAGACCTATGAATTATCTTTCCACTTTTACCTATAGTAACACGGCTGATATAGATTAAAAAAACCATGATTCCCTATATTTTCCATCAGTTCCATTTGCATCTTTTTCTGGAACATACGCATATGATAGTTAGGTAACATAACCTCAACACATTCCTTCACTCTGTCCAGCCGTTTGTCTCTTGAGGACCACTTATCCTATTTATTTTCATTTTTTCATTGTTCTCTTGGCCAGATTTAAGTCTAGGATACACACGTGACCAATTGTCCTGAATGCGATGGTTTTCATTTAAATTGTCACATTAAAGTATGTCAGCCAGGGCCAGCGGGATCCGAACTCCGGTGCGTTCCACTCCCACTAAGCCACACTCGCTGCAACAAATTTATTATCTCTCATTCTCTTTTTTTCTTGGCTTCTAGACAGATGCTCGCTCAAGAAAGGCTTCTTAGAATATCCCATGGGAAATTGGGAAAACCACGTGTAAATAAATAATAAATCCCACCGAACAAGCTTGAAGTGAAGCTACTACGTACTATTGTTTATTCTGTGGTAATGGTTTGAATTTCTCAAGACCAATTCAGTGCTCGACGATATTATAAAGCTCTATACACGATACACTCTATCACATCAAAATAATTTAATTGCGAAAGTTTGTATTTGTGTTTGTGAGTTAGTGTGTTTGTTACGTCTTCACGCCGCAACGGCTGAATGGATTTAAGTGAAATTCGGAATGGAGTTAGCTTTTACCCTGGATTAACACAGGCTATTTTTTATCCCGGGAAACCGCGGGTGGATACACGTCTTCTGCTGCGTGAAATTTGAATTTATATCTAGCAGTCCCGAAACAGTTTTTAAGCTATTGCATAGCTTCTATCGCGGGCCTTGAGCGTGGAGACCGAATCCAGAAATTCCGTAACGAAAAAAACCTAATACCCCCCACTCCGAATGCTATGCAATAGCTTTACCGCGGCAGTCTCCGAGTGCCACACGTCTTTTTTTTTCATGGAAGTGCGTAATAAGACGTGCGAGCCTGCCCATAACAATTGCAGTGCCATCCAGAACTTTTAATACCATAAAAGCAGTGCATTGCGCTATCACCCCGAGACATCAGATATTATGTCTCATATGCCCAGTTTGCTGGCTACAATGCCCTTCAATCCGGAACACAGTAATGCCTGCATACTACTTTTGACGGCAGAATAAATGGCAAAGTGGTGGTACCTACTCAGACGGCCTCCCGCATACGAGATACCTACCACGAGTGAAATACGAAAGTAACGCTGTCTCTCTGGTTTTTACTATTTCGTAAAAAAAAATATGTATTTATGAGTGTTATGTCTTATTGAGTCTAAACGGCTGAGCCGTTTTTGATTAGCACAGAGATAGCCCGTATCCCGGAGAAGGACAAAGGATAATTTTCATCACAATTTAACACTTAAGTGGTTCCCGAGAGATCGCGATATAACCAAATCCCACGCGCCTGAAGCCGCGGGCGGCAGTTAATAAGAGTCCTACTTCCTAATAATTTTTCTTCCTACTAATATAATAGGTATTATTCATCTTTTGTTAGGTACTTTTGCCACATAGCATGCCAGACCCATCATACCCTAAAACTAATTTATCTAATAAAAACTACTTAAATATTTTAAATAAACATTGATAATATAATAAATGCGAAATAGGATTGACGAGAGATGGATGGATGGATGGACGGATTTTGTAATCACGCAAAAATTACTGAACATATATTGATGAAATTTGGTACTTAGACACTTTACGTCGTGAATAAGATTTTAGTTGAAAAATATTTATTTCACGACAAGCTTTTAAAAAATTCGTAATTTGAACCGCGAGCAGATTGAAATGAGCCCAAACACTAGTAGTTTATGATTGTCCGTCAAGGAGTTCCATTGCCCACCTTCCGTCTCCATCATCAGATCAGCTGGCTGTCACTATAATATGTCATCAGACTTTGACAAAATTTCAACTCCGTATGATAAGAGGAAGTGGTTCTAATTCAAATGGCAAGATTTAACCCAAACAAGTAATTAATAAACATTGCAAGTTAAATAAAATCTTGTAATAAGGACATAGCATACTCTTTGTCCCGAAAAACTACGGGTGTGTCCGCGGGGCACAACTAGTCATCATCATCATCATCATCAGCCCGTCACGTTCCCACTGCTGGGGCAAAGGCCTTCTCCCATAGAGAGAGTATGACTCGCTCTCTCCCTTGCGCACCACTAGTAATTTCGTAGTATCGTGACTTTGCTCGTTTCGGCACAGAATACTAAGGGACAGAAGCATCACTCCGCAAAGAAATTTAAACAAATAGCGACTCTTGCTATGACGCAATAAAATTCAATTCAGCTCGCGTAGCGCTGCATACGTACCAGTCATATTAACCTACAGAGCGCCTCTCTTTTTATCGTATAGCCCTTATCTCTTCCGACACGGCACGTGTAACGACGCGCGACCCGCCGTCGGTGTCCGGCTATGTACTTATCCACCACGCTGGCCCAGTTTGGTTGGTGGATGTCACATGTCTTTGAATTTTTGTGATTAATTCTTGGACGTGTCGGTTTCCTCACGATGTTTTCCTTCACCGTTTTTAGAGCGAATGTTAAAACCGCACATAACTTAAGAAAGGCAGTGGTGCGAGGCCTACGGGATTCGAACTCGGGTACATCGGATCGAATGTCGCACGTTCACCCACTAAGCCACACTCGCTCTCTCCCTTGCGCACCACTAGTAATTTCGTAGTATCGTGACTGCTCGTTTCGGCACAGAATACTAAGGGACAGAAGCATCACTCCGCAAAGAAATTTAAACAAATAGCGACTCTTCCTATGACGCAATAAAATTCAATTCAGCTCGCGTAGCGCTGCATACGTACCAGTCATATTAACCTACAGAGCGCCTCTCTTTTTATCGTATAGCCCTTATCTCTTCCGACACGGCACGTGTAACGACGCGCGACCCGCCGTCGGTGTCCGGCTATGTACTTGTAGCTTCGTACCTACAGTGTGGAGTGCGCTAGACCTGGTATCAGGAATATACCAGTGTACAATTGTCCCATCCTCAAATGTATGAAAAACTACCTCATGATCAATCACAATTGATCGTAATCGGCGTCGCACGGTGATAATAAACATGCCATTAAAAAACAGGTTTTGAAACTGAGTTTTACTACAATTTTAGTGCACAAACATGCACTAGATATAAACTGAAATACTTGATTAAAATAGCATTCGATTAAATTTTGGTCTCAAGATTAAAAAGGCTTGTAAGACCAGTGTGAAGTTGGCAGCCAAAATCTAGCAGCCTATAACGCGACTAAATTAAGAAGGTTTTTTGCAAGCTGTATTTCTTTATTACAGTAGTAGTTTAACGCTGAAAGTAAGTAACTAATGGATTTAAATAATGCGTTGGTTTAATATTAAAGCATCATTAAACAATTATTTTAACCAAAAACCACAATAGCTTTAAATACATAGCTTTAAACTTCTACTGTAATAGAGAAATACAGCTTGCAAAAAACTTTCTTAATTTAGTCGCATTATAGGCTGCTAGATTTTGGCTGCCAACTTCACGCTGGTCCTTGTAAGGAATTTTAGTAAATTAAAAATTAAAGTTAGTAATTACAGTAATTAAAGGTAGTAAATTGAAGTTCCTTTATAATGGAAGTCCTGTTTTTATATATGTAAATAAATAAACAAGTAAACATTTTATCAAAAAAAACTGACCTCAATGTATCTTCGAAGTCCAAGGTCAAATATCGATGAAATTTATATGGGGCCACTTCGTATTCATAGCTATACTAAACTGAACGCAAAAATAATTTTTTAAAATCGGTCAACAGTTGACGGAAAAATCGGTGAACATACATACAAAACCTCCTTCTTTTTGAAATCGGTTAAAAAGTAGTATAATTTGCTATCAATTTTAACCAATTTCAAAAAAAGGGATTTTCTCAATTCGATTGTACTTTTAAAAAAAAATATGTTTGTTACCTCATAACTCCGTCATTTATAAACAGATTTGGAAATTAGCCGACCGAAAAAGAAGGAGGTTCTCAATTCGATTGTTTTTTTATATTTGTTACCTCAGAACTCCGTTATTTATAAACCGATTCGAAAAATTCTTTGCGTTGGGTTTAATATAGCTACAAGGTGGTTCCATATAAATTACATCGATATTCGACCTTGGACTTCGAAGATATATCAGAATCGAAGTCGGTTTATTTTTGTTATAAAATGAATTATTGTTATTAGGTACAAGTCTATAGGTATTTGCATATGTTTAAATGTCACAACTAAAAAGAGTCGCAATGTGGTACATCTGTATCCATTTTGGCGTCAAGGTGTGTTTATTTTGATGCTTTATATACAGCAACTCCGGTTCTAAAACTATTTTAAATGCGCATAGCTGCATTAGGCAAAAAATTAACAGGTATGACGATGAAAAAGGTAAAGACTACCTCCATCTTGTATGATGTACCTACAAAACCTTAAAGGTTTTTTTTACACCTAAATAGATCTCTGTTTGGCTACTATCTCGCCTGATGTGAAGCGATGATGTGGCCTAAGATGGAGCACATAGATATAGAGAGACGGCAGTTGAGCGGCTGCTCAGACCCGTCTCCCGATGGTTCACCGAACATCATCCCGAAACACGACTATGTCGCTTGACGGAATGGCTTTGTTCGGTGGCTGGTATTACAACTACGGCCAGAGCCTACCACTCCAAAGCGCGTAAGCGGGTTTCATCACCTTAACCGTTTTTAGAGCGAGCGTTTTTAGGCCGAGTCGGGATTCGAACCCAGGTGCGTCAGATCGAAAGGCGCACGAGTTCCCGCTGAGCCAAACTCGCTCTTTTATAAAACCCTAAGCACTCCTAAAATTCCTAACATAGTAATTTTAGCGCGACAATTCACACTTGATCAAACTAAATTACTGGATTACAAAATAGGTTAAATCCAGACATTGTAACTCAACCTATTCAACATATTCAATATAAACGAGGGTAATAGACGTACCTTAAATTTAGACATTTCCGATTCACATTTAGTTCACAAGCGTATTGAATCCACACGAACTATGTCGGACGACGGATTCACTGATTGAACGCGCGGCCCGCTGTACAGGCACACTGATACTGACTGACGGTTGACAGTCTGACAACACTGGATCTAGTGGGAGCGAAAGTGTTATCAGCGCATTCAGATGCTGTTGATCTAACGGCAAACAAAGGATGTATACAATGGTTTACTAATGTTACGGTATACTCAAATAATCATGTTCTTATTGGAAATTATTTAATAAATAGGCGGTAATAATTAATAATTAATTTTTAGTAAAAACCGACTTCAAGACTATGATTGTTTCAAAAAGCGCTGACTCAATTTCGATAAAATGTATATGGGACCACCTCTGAAATATGACCTTCGAAACAAAAAAAGAATCACCAAAATCAATTCATAAGGAGAAATCGCGTAACAAACATAAAAAAACATATCTGCAGTCGAATTGAGAACCTCCTCTTTTTGAAGTCGGTTAAAAATAAATTAATAATGTTTATTTTTATAAATCTGAGTGAATGTTAATCCTTGCTAATTCTGGATCAAGAATTACCGTTTTTATTTTTTGAAGTAATTATTGAATGTGACCTTCATGCCAATTTGTGATAAGGTAAATCAGAATAAATTAAAATTACATTGCAGCTATTAATAAAAGTAGGTGCATATATTTTCTTTTTCATATGTAGTTTTTATTATTGTTATGCAATAAGCAACGATAAAAGATAAAATAGTAATTAGTGATTATAAGTTCTTTTATGGAATGGAACCATTAGACGAGCTATTCGTTCGCCTGATGGTCCTTCTCCTCTCGTATGGGTGTGTGACCAATCCTGGTGTCGGAGTTTTTGACCGCCCGAAGGCATCCGACATGGCCTAAAGACTATTATCCTAAGACAACTATCGCTTGATGGTAAGCGCCACAATTGTCCATAATAATTGCAGTGCCACTCAAAACAGATTATAAGTGCATTTTACATAAAATATAATGATCGAGAGGTTTTGCAAAATAATTATTTAATAACAAAATGGAATAATAGGGGTAATTAGACTGAATACAAATGACTTAGAAGTTAGAAGTAATGTTGACATAATTTAGTAACTAATAAAATAAATACATTTATATATTGAATTACAAATAAGTTAATTCTAATGTATTAGTTGCAGTGTATTAATAGAATTGTTAAGGGTCGGGAACGCACCAGCAATGCTCTTGTGTTGCAGATGTCAACGGTAATTGCTTACCATCAGGCGGACTATCTGACTGTTTGACGACATTTTTTATGAAAAAGATATATGATGTGCAAATTAATTCATCCCTCATGACATGACTCAGTATTGACGAACATCTCTCGAATAAATATCGTGACCTGCCACCGTAACCATATGTCTCTCACGCGCCAATCGTATATCGTGTTGAGCTCATTTTAGGTAGTAATATTTAGTTTTCTTTGGTTTAGGGTATAAATTCACTACGACAATATTTTAGGATGCCATATATTGTCCCATTAAGTTTATCTCAATGAGATAACATATTTTGGTATAAATTAATGAGATGAATTCGATTTCTTGCCTGAATCGACAATAATTAGTCGGTATCTCACTAGTCGCAGTGAAGCTATACCTTAATTTGAGCTCAACACGATATATGATTGGCGCTTGAGGGACATATGGGTACAAGGGCAGTTAGGCTTACGCAGCTCAGTGCTGAACCTACCCCTATTGCTGCTGTTTTTGTGCTTATAAATGTTGTTAGTCTAAATTCTATGTATACCTACAAATATTTAGTTTTCTTTCCCTACAGTTTGGCAATAAATAATTTCTTTCTTTCTTTTTATAAGATTTAATTGTCAACTTCAAGGAGGTACTTCTATAGTGATAAATCAAATGATTTGAGGAAAATACTAAGAGGAAAATGGATGTCAAATAATGCTCTTTGGTTTGGACTTTAATTAAAAAATAAATTAAAATAGAATATTTTTATCTCCTAGATAGCACGTTAGCTTGCTGCAAGTTTGTTTTACGTTTGAAAGCAAAGGCGCAAGTTTTCACGTTTGATACTTCAAACTTGTTGCAATTCTGAAACAAGTTTATATTGCTATCTAGGCTCTTAAATGTTCTATTTTCATTCATTCTTTTATTTTAGCTTATTTACATATTATATATAATTTAAAAACACGCGTTTAGGTTTATCTGTCCTTCTCTTCTCTTTTTATATGAAAGCCTTACTGATAGTTACATACTTTCCACAATTTCAATATAAGTTTGCGTCCATTTATAAGTTAGATTTTACTAGAATCCATCAGTAATGTAACAAGATGTTGTCTTTCACTTATTTAATTAACAATCAAACTTGGTTTTCTACTAATAGTTAATATTCATAAACGCAATTAGGGATAAAAGCTCGTAAGCTTACCAAAATTTATGCACACTACTGCTTGGAATCACTCAGAAGGATTATCTGAGACAGCCCCTTTAGACGCTTTAGCTAAACAAGGAATAATTAATAATTAAATTAAGGGACACAACAGAAAGCACAGCACCCCATATTAATAAAATTATTACTATTATGCGAGCTCTCAATTATTAAGTTAATTGGCTAATGAAGACAGCGCAAACTATCGAAACTACAGAATTAATTAACAAGGAACTGGGATCAATATTTACGTTATGGATACAACTACCAACACTTAACCATCTTTAGAGTAATTAAAACAACAAGTAGGTAGTAACAAAAAACTTGTCATAAAATGATAAATGCTGTACATACAGCTTTAACTATTTTATGACAAGTTTTTTTTTGTGGCTAGGTAATTAAACTCTTAATCTTCTTTTCAGACACGACACGGGGCTCAAACCTACTCGTATGACCATCAGACCCATTGTTTCAGTCGCCCTATTAAGCATGACTAACTTAGTATACCTACATATACTACGAACCAAACCTACTAAGTAGGTATGCTACGAACAAGTTCGTAGCACACTTAGTTGGTGCTTTAGCGTGGTACTATTAAGTTTTCTATGGCTTTAGTTTGGTTACTTAGTTATATTATTAATTCATATTTATATAAGCTACATTACATTGTTTAGATAAACTGCATCTAGCTATGTACCGACTTGGTTATTATCTACTTATATAAGTAGCTATTTATAAGCTAATTTGCAACTACTCGTCAGGAAAAGGGACACAACTGAAAATCAGCGCGCAATAATAGCGCTTTATGCTGAGTTGTGTCCTTTTATTATTATTGTTTATTATTATTATTAAGAGCCTGTTTAGTCCCACTGCAGGGCAAAGGCCTCCCTACCCTCCCTCCACTTATCTCTATCCATTGCCACAATAGACCAATCTTTAAGGTGGGAGTCTAGCTCGTCCTTATTATTATTGTTTATTAAATTTATTTTTTTAGATAATAATCTATATTTCAAATTATGGCAAAATAAGTAATATTCGTTTCAAACAATTAAATTATAATATAAAATAAATCGAATAAAATTAAAAACAATCACATCCAATTAAATTACATTACCATATAGCCGTAAGTAATAGTTAGTTCTCTTTAATATAGCCATCTAATTTCATGTACCCACACTATGCACATATAAACTTATTTTCCTTCTTATACATAAACTTTAAATGATTGCACCGTCTTGAGATGCTATGCTGATCTACTGAAATAAATAACGTAGGTATTATACCTGCGCCTACGGCTTGTGTGTCACATTGAACCAGCCCTATTATATCGTAGAAAATACAATCAGCCGCGCGCTCCCCAGGATTCGTCCCGATAGCATAGACTATAAAACCACTAGAGTGCCAATACCGAACCTCTGCACTCACAGAACAAGTCCGTTAAGTAGTTTCGTAAGGTAAGTAGAAGTTTACTGTATTTTATTACTGTAAGCGTGTGGTAGGCTAATGATATTCAGAGACCGACGGAGCGATGGCCAAACATTGATATCTTCTTAATCTTCTCTCGTGCTGTACTTCGTAGGACACGTTAAGTCATCGGTCCTGGCTGTACTCTTGGGATAACAGTCCTTAGTCCATGTCGCATTCCTTCTAAACGGTTCTTTTCCGCTTCTGGTGGTCTGATCAAAAAACTACCATACCCACACGAGAGATGAAGTTTAGAAAAAAAAACATATATAAACATAAGGCAAATTATAGATTACCATAATTAAAACATTACTTAATTAGACGTAAATGATGTTATACATACATAATTAATTTTTAGAAAAAACAAAAACCGACTTCAATGTATCTTCGAAGTCCAAGGTCACATATCGATGAAATTTATATGGGACCACTTCGTAGCTATACTGAACTCAACGCAAAAATAATTCCAAATCGTTTCATGAATGACGGAGTTCTGAGTAAATAAACATACAAAAAAAAAAGATCCGAATAGACAACCTTCTCCTTTTTAACCGACTTCAAAAAGGAGGAGGTTTACAATTCGACGGTATGTTTTTTTTTTTATTTATTTTTTTTTTTTTTTATTTATTTTTTGTGTGTTTGTTACGCGATTACTCCGCCAATTATGCATTGATTTCGATGATTCTTTTTTTGATTGGTAGGTAATACTTCAAAGGTGGTCCCATATAAATTTTATCGAAATTCATTCAGTAGTTTTTGAAAAAAAAAGCAAAAACAAAAAATATAAGTTTAATCTTCAAGTCGGTTCTTGTTTTTTTCGTAACCAAACTTTCTTAAGGTGGAGGTTTTGTATTCGACTGCTTCACCTGCTTCACCCAGGGTTGACTTCCGGTGAGGGAACTCCTCAACGGTGAATAGTACAGACACAACATTTCGTAAATGGATTAAACCATAATAGCCTGTTCTAAATTCCATCATGACATGGCAGATACACCCAGGATTGACTTCCGGCGAGGGAACTCTTCAACAGAGATATAGGACAGACATGAAATTTTTTTGTACATGCATTTAATTGTGATAACCCGTTTGAAACTTCGTCATGATGTGGCTTCTAGATCATAAAAGCTTGTCTTATAAACTTTTTGAATAAATTTAATTAAAACTTGTTTTTCACTAAAAAGGTTAAAATAAATTATTTTTCAAAAAAAACTAAACCGACTTCAAAACCACAAATGGTACTCAAAAGTAAAAAATAAATTAATATAATTATCATAAGCGCTACCCACTCATATATTTGAAGTCGGTGCCAGCCAAGTCTAAAAGGTAGTAGATAGATACTACCTACAAGTAGTACTTACTATATACATAGTATTTAATAATATAAGGTAGTAGATAGATACTACCTACAAGTAGTACTTACTATATACATAGTATTTATCTGCTACCTATTACACTTGGCTGGCACCGACTTCAAATATATGAGTGGGTAGCGCTTATGATAATTATATTAATTTATTTTTTACTTTTGAGTGCCATTTGTGGTTTTGAAGTCGGTTTAGTTTTTTTTGAAAAATAATTTATTTGAAGTCGGTTAATAAGTGATAATAAATATAAAATTTAAAATACTCCGACACAATAAAACATGTCTAAGAACCACGTTAGAAAACCAGCATTAAAATAAAAAAGCGCATCCAAATCGGTTCACACATTTAAGAGCTACGGTGCCAGAGACAGACACACATAGTGGTAAAACTTATATCAACCCATTTTGCGTCCGGAATTTAAAAAATTAACAAAAAGTGCATTCTTTTTACTGCGCTTTCTTTCTATGCCCAGGCCCACATGTGAGTCGTGACTCGTATTTTAAAGAAAAATTGGCAGTCCGGCTCTTTGTGCTCCATGGTCCGTAACAAAGGTCCCTAGGGCCGCGGTGGGAAGTTTCAACCCCAAACGGCTGAAGATGTAACCGCAAGAGGACGCTGACCCCCGCAATGGTTACATAGGTATTAGGTAATCACACAAAGTAAGGGGAAGTACGGTACCGTTTCAGGGCTCGTACTGTTAGTTTACTTAATTAATGGCCCTTCTACGAGGATTACATATATACCTAATATACTGTTTAAAGTTTATAAATACCTTTTTAGCCTCCGATCGAAAAAGGAGGGGTGTCATAAGTTTGACCACTATGTGTGTGTGTCTGTGGCACCGTAGCTCTTTAACGGGTGAACCGATTTGAATGTGGTTTTGTTTATTTGAAAGCAGGTTTTCTAGCAATAGTTTTTAGATGTGTTCTATCAAAATCAGTTTAGCCGTTTTTAATTTTTTAAAGGCTTTTTGTGTCGGCGGTTTTTAAATTTAAATTTACTGAAATTTGTTATTATACAACTAAGTGATACCGGCGACATTGGGTTCATGACCCCTAAGACAAACCTAACCTAGGTTTTAAGACATTACACATTAATTGAAATGTTTGTATTGATAAATAAATATATTATTATTATATTATATTATTATTATTATATTCACCTCATATCGTCCCACTGCAGGGCAAAGGCCTCCCTACTTTCCTTCCATTTCTCGCGGTCTTGAGATAGAATGGGCCAATCTAATAGGAATATATCCAGCTCGTCTCGCCATCTCCGTCTTGGTCTGCCGCGTTGTCTGCGTCCATTGTTGGGAACCCATTCGGTTGTTCTTTTGGCCCAAAGTTCGACAGATAATAACAGATAAATAAATAAATTATCATTCAAGTCCAGCATTGGAGGATTACAGCTGTGGGGCTGCACCAAACATATACAACAAAACATATATGCATATATTAATCATACAAAGCTTCCAGAATAAAGTATTGAGGGAAATTGTGAACGCACCCTGGTACATTAGAAACGACGATCTCCATCGGGATCTTAAAGTAGAGTTATTAAAAAATATGCCGAAGCCCACGAACATACGCTTCATCATCATGTGAACGTCGAGGCAATCCAGCTCCTCGACCACACGGATATAGTGAGGAGACTTAAAAGAACAAAACCGTTTGAGTTAGTGTAGAGTCTAGTGATAGTGAATTAGTGTAATGTATTACGAGTGCTACCCATACAGAACACAAGAACAAAGTGTCTTCGCCTTAATAGAGATAATAAGAAAAGTGTTAATGGACACATTCTTAGTATTAGTTTATATATCAGTTTAAGTTAAATGTAAATTGCTTATTAGCCTAATCGATTGGCTGGATTGTAATAAAAATGGGGATCATAATGACTATGAAACCATACGAAGAAATAAAAATTGGAGGATTACGCTAATGTCTGAAAATGACTAAAAAACCTGAAAAATCCTGAAAACAAAAAATAAGCCAACATTTCGTAATCTTATTACTTACAAACAAAAGGAAACGTAAACGGCCGCGTTTCAGTTTGGGTTTTGTTTGATAAGTAAATATTATGAATAAATAACTCGTGTTTAACGCAGTGCGGCACTAAAGTAACCATGAAATTTTGGGTACAAACGAAATTTTCCGAGAAACTTAAAGAGACATCGCAAATAAAATCTTTGTAATGTAAAATTATGATAATTAAGCAGATGGGAAGTAGTCATCTTCGCGTCGTCTAGTACCATCTATAGCACCAGACGCTTCTGGCAAAGAAAACTAAATATTACTACGTAAAGAAGCGACACTCCCACCCCCCTGCTAATTTGTCGTCACCCGCAACAAACCGATGAATAAATTATTTTTCAAAAAAAACTAAACCGACTTCAAAACCACAAATAGGCACTCAAAAGTGAAAAATGAATTAATATAATTATCATAAGCGCTACCCACTCATATATTTGAAGTCGGTGCCAGCCAAGAGCTACGCGTCTGCGCACTCGCCATGAAAAAGACCGCCGGATGTGATTGAAACTATACTTGGACTACTCCAACTTAAACTTGAGGGTCACCCGTAAAGCTTACATAATACTTGCATTTAATTTGCATTCATTATATTTTTTTTTTTACGCTTAATAGATCTATGTTTGGCCACTATCTGGCCTGATGTGAAGCCATGATGTGGCCTAAGATGGAGCACATAGATCTAAAGAGAGACGGCAGTTGAGCGGCTGCTCAGACCCAAATTATTATTCATAAATTGAGGATGATTGCATTACTTCATCCGATTTTATCCGATAATTAGGTTCGGAAGGCAAGCACAACAGTATCTTTGCAGGTGGTCAAAGCAATGTACGGAGTACTTGTGAGGATGGCAATTGAAAGCCACCCTAATTAGCCTTTTGATATAAAAATAAATAAGTTTTATTGAAAAAAATATTTTATTTAAGACAACCTTTTATCAAATTCGTAATAGACTCGTGAGCAGAGAAAAATGAGCCCAAACACTGGTAGCTTACAATTATCCGTCAAAGAGTTCCATTGCCCACTTTCTGTCTCCATCATCAGACAGCTGACTGTCACCATAATATTGCATTGTCATAGGACTTTGACAAGTATGCAAAATTTCAAGTACATAGGACAAGAGGAAGTTGTTCTGATTCAGCTTGCAAGATTCCACCCGAACAAACATAGTTACATGTATACATACCTCAGAGTATACATATAGTTGTGTATACTCTAAGATACATACATACATACATAGCAAGTTAAATACAAGCTTGTAAATTGCAACGTAATCGAACGTACCCATTGTAAAGAAATATTTTATGTTTAAATAATAGTTTAATATATAAACCTCTTTATTAAATCCATGATTACTTCCAATGATTTATGTCAGATTACGTCCTATAATAAACTCTCCCATATATGCGTAAAATTGATTAATACCCAACTATCATAGCTAATTCTATATAATAAGTGAACTATATCAAATTTGATCATTTGCTCAAATTTGTCGATATTTTACGATTCAGAAAAATATTATCTCTAATAATTATGTAACAATACTTTAGTACCTACCTATACAGAGTTATCTTATTTAATGAATAATAATTAGGTATACTTAACTAGGTACCTTCCTCTACGCTTCTACAGTTCTACAATAATTATTTTTTCATATCTTCGGGTGAGCATTACACAAGAACAGTTTTAAAACTATATTATACCAAGCTATATGAGACTAACATAAGTATATATTTTTAACAACGGCACCTAATGTGCCAGATTTGGATGGAAAAACCACTATTTAATATTGACCTTGCCGTTTGAGCATTCAATTAATAAAGATCCTGGCCTGCACAAGCGTCCTCAGTACGGGCACAATGATATACCTATAAATATTTAATAAAACAGCTAGGACGCACGTAGTTTGTCGAATTAGTCGACCTAGGTATCGAGCATGTCCGATGCTCTTCATCAGGGGCGAGTTTACGCTGCGAGATCGCGGCGACCACGCGGTATCGAGGCGAAATGCGCTCCGCAAGACGCGAGGGGGGAGGTGGCGTCGGCGGCGCCTGCGGGGAGCGCCACGCCCCTCTCGCGCGCTGTCGTGTTGCCGACGACGACCGCACTAATGTAGGCACGAGTTCTTCATCATCGCTGACAGCGTCGTCGCCGAAAGTTTCGTCACACACTGTGCTGACTGTGTCACACTCTAGACTACCTACCACATTCTGTGTCGAGGTAGCATTAAGAAGTGGTTTCCACGCTGCAGACAACAACCATCCACGGTCCCGGTTGGAGATGGGAAATCGAGAGATCTCTTTAGCCTCACGCACTTTATAATGAATATGAATATATATGAATATTTATAATGAATCAAACTCACGAAAACTTTCATGATATACCTATCGTACACACTGAGGCAGTGGATGGAAGTGCCTCCCTTGTTTATATTCCTACTACTATACCATATAAAATACCTTAAAAAAGGAACAAAACTATGGTCACACTTTTTTAAAACCGGACGAAGTACTTTTAATTAATTTCAATTTGTTATTTTATCTTGTTTACATACCTGCCTTTCATTATCCCGTAAAAATTACATTGAGAAAAGCGTCATCTGCCAAAACACGTCTGTACTAACCACGAGCGCTTCAATAAGCTGGACATAGTACGTTCACAAAGAGCTAATAGATGGCGCTACTCTTAGCTTTCTCAACTTGACAGCTCCCCTTTCGAAACACGCCGCCCGCCAGTCCGGTAATGGCCGCCGCCGGGGTGGTTGACTCACGTTCCCACCGCTACATCTCTTGCTGATTGCTTGTTTACTTTATTTACATCACTATCACTACCCACGCAATCACAGTGCGGAGTGTTTGCCACACACAGTTATTGTTTTTGTATCACAACGTCAGTAAAAAAGTGTGTGTTCTCAATGTTTTTATGGTTTTAATCGGCGCGCTCACGTAGCGTTGAGCTGAGAATGCAGCGGTGTTGTGTTGTGTACTAATCGGATCTTGGCCATGCTGAGCTACAGAGGAGCCATGTGTAGCCGGCAGCATTCGCAAGCATGCCTAAACACCTCTCTGTCGATACGACAGGAGATTCAGAGGTTCGAGAGCGTGCACCCTTCGATCTACGCTCTTTACGACCTCGTCGAGATGGTTCCCGATCCATTGCTGGCGCAGCAGATAAGGGACCACGTCGTGGCTATTGAAGGTCAGTAATGTACACAGCAGGAGTTGTTTGGGTCGTGTTTACGTTCGCGAACGTGTTCACCGTTTCTACGGAGACGTTGCTGTTTATCGTTTGATAAATCACGTTGGATAACCTTTTTGGTAGAGTCGGTTTTTGGTAGAGTTGGTTTTTGGTAGAGTGGTTTTTGGTTTTTTGGTTATTTGAGTTTTAGTCTATCGTAGAGTTAGAGTAAAAGTAGTTTAGAGTAGTGTTTAATTTCAGTGCCATTGCAAATACCAGCAATGTTTATAGTTAATGTCATTCGCTAGCTCTTTATTCAAAATAGATACCTAGAGTAGATTGTTAAATTTGGTACTAATCTAGATTAGCTTGATAAACAACAAATATTAACGATTTATCGCAGGTTTGTGATAAATCCACAATAATCCTTAACAAGAAAAGCCAACGCAAATGAGATAGAATAAAAGATCAAAAGGTAATACAAACAAAAGATGAAAAGGGTGAATGAAATTAGATAGACCTAACAGGCAAAGAAAACAAAATCAAGTAACCAAGAAAGGGAGTGCACACAATTCAATTAGATGATGCCAAAGAAGCGAAGATTAACCAGTCTCTGCCTTCAGAAGCTATTACCTATCTGTTTGAAGGCGATCGATATGTAGGTACGACTTAATACAACATAATATGTACGTTACGTACCTACCTATACAGTATACAACGCAAGTTTGTGACAAGGGGAGGCAAGGTGAATGGAGTCATAGAAACAGAGGCTGCTCTAATAGGGGCAAACTACCTATGCGTAAAACCGCAGAATTAATACATAAGTGGTAAAACGATAAATTTGCATGGATGGGTGTATTTACAACCTACCTGCTCGTGTTATTGCCGATTGATAATTCATTATAATTATCTTACACTAGACTCGATTCAAATTGAGTCTAAAATAAGTAGCTATGAACCTGAACAACCACTCAGCTATTTTGACCTAAGATAAATAACTAGAGCTCTATAAGAGAATAACAAAGCAAAGAATAATCAGAGCTTGATCCGAAAAAATAGAGCAACCTGTGGTTAAGTGAATAGATCTGTAATATTGGGGAATAGAACATGGATCGTGTTGTGCTAACCCCAGTTATTAGAATAAACGAACAAGATCTCTGCCCAGCGGGTTTGTCCATAGATTTCCCGCGGGAGTTCACTTTTTTCTGAAGGTCTTTTCTTAGCGAGCACCTGGACACCAATAGTTTATATGCACGTGAAATAGGTAGGCACTACTTTGTCAGCCTTTAAGTGTTAAAAATTTCGTGATGAGTGGGTTTTAGCATTAATTTATATTAATCGACTACCGAACACATCTTTATCATATATGACTATAGCAATAGATATTATTATGCTAGACGCTAAACGGATGCTAATATAATTACATATAATCATGCAAATACGAATATTGCTATTTTTAACGTTATCAAGTATGGAATTGGCAAACAAGTCCCAGTTAATGATCACCTTTGTTTTAATAGCTGCATTATTACCTTTGCTGAAGCAGCTGCAAAGGAATTGCTATATATACCTGTGTATATTTATTTATTTGTTTCTCCTTGAACACGCAGATCATCTGTAAAAAACGAGTTACAGAGTCAAGCAAGAAAACATCAGTAGATGAGTTTTATAATTTTTAAAACAATTAGATATTGGCAGAACAATGCTGCTGAACAACTGTAAATGATTTCTTTAATAACTGAAAAGTTTAAGATAAAGATAAAACTAGATAAGTACAGCAATATTTACCTGTGACAGTAAAATATATGATTTACAGAACAATGACATTATAAAAAAATCGCTAACCAGGTAATGTTATTAAATAAAATAGTAAGAATACGTAAGCCAGTGAGGGGTCCAATGACTTTACGAAGTATGTTTTCTTAATGATTTGATACCTACCCATTTTATATACAATCAAAGTAATGCAACTTTTAAAAATAATCTCAAGTGTTGAAGCGACGATAAGAAAAAGTTATATATGTAACTGTTTATTAAAAATTTGTTATAGACAATCTTTAGAATGCAAACGCAGATATTCACAAACACAAAAACAATTCAAAATCCAACCAGCTTATCGACCACTTAGCATTAAAAACAATAACCGAGGCATTTTCGTTTGAAATACCAAGAACCGAAAACTACCATGGTAAAGTCACGCGAATGGCGATTTTTACGTCTCTCGTTCACGATCTTGACATTTAGACGCCATTCGGGCAGAAATGTTTTATTTTTTGCTGGCAAGTAAAGCGAAACATTGAGAAGTAGCCAAGTGTTGCCAGGTGCGTATCGTTGAGCCACGCATAAGCCCATAAGGTCAAGATTCAAGATTCAAAATTCATTTATTTGCATAAAATACAGGTACCAAGGAGATGTTATACAATCAGATTCAGAAACTATGCCGTACTTTGCCAATTTGGCGTGCAAATATTATAACATTAATACAATTAAAAAATTAAATATTAATACTATTAAACACAATTTATATAATTTAATTAATACAATTACAATTGCCTGAGATTAATAAATGAGTAAATTAGTAATTATTCAAATTATTCATATCAGGTCGTGTTCAAAATGTCTGGTTAGAAAGTTACCAAATTAGCGCAACGTTGGGTATCAGGAAGTAAAATGGGTCGATGATACAACAAAAGTCATGGTCGGTCCTGGAAGAGCACAGGCACAGGTCCGAAGCAAAAAGCATGTAGAGAGCCTATGCACAGCAAAGGAATGTAAAAGACTGGATGATTATGATGCTGATGAATACAGTACAAGAAAATTAAAACTAATTTCACATATTTAATTACCTATCACGAATTCCTCGAAGCTATAAAACGTCTCCACAGGTATAAAAAATACAAGGTTCCTTAACTGCCAATATTCTTACCCCGAGTGCCAGAGTTACTTTCGTAGTCTGTTTCTTAAACGATTGTTGTTAAAGCAGCCAGTTTTTATTGTTTCCTTATTGTTATTGGACCGTAGTATTGCCTGCTATGTGTTTGCTTTTAGTTTGTTGGTTTTGGTTGAGATAGACTGAACATTTGCGATTGGTTCGTGGTGATTAATCACGTGGATTACATGTTCTAGGTAATTAATATGGAAATGGAGAGATACGCTTTTCCCAAAATACATACACAGGAAGCCGAAAGAAGACTGAAACATGAAAAATACGGGATTTGACATTTTGGCTTTGTTTTATTGAATGAGAAGTATCAATTTTTAATTTATAAATATCTCTAAAAATGAATTTTAAATTATGTTGGATCGAATTCTTTTTAAGAATTCTATAAATAATTGTTATCTTTCAAATTTTTCAGAAACTCTTCTGAGAAGCTCGTAAAAAGGGTTTCTTAGTTAATAACTTCCACGAATTTTTTCAGCCTACTACGTGATTTCCAATAAACAAGTAAATTCTTATTTTTGTGTTATAAGCATACCTAAATGAAATTAAAATTTCCAAAGCCCAGCTAATAGGTATTTTTGTCCAGATACTCGAAGTGTATGGGACAGAAGTACTTGTGACCCAAATAAGATCTATCCAGGTTTTATTAAAATTACTTTGTCGAATGTTATAGGCGGTTTTATATCAGCCGTTGTTGGAAAATTACCTATCGTTTAAACTTAAGTCTATAAATTATAGTCTTGAACATCTAAAATATGAAATATTGAAATTTTTGACGTGAAGTTTAATATAATTTCGGACACTCTGCTGCATTAACAATCTCGGGGCTGATCCCACCCCCTGTCAGATGTAGGTAGTAATTAATGTTGATATCAAACAGAATTTATTCAAGGTTCAATGTAACTTCTGCATGAATATCTGATGCTGGAGATTTGAATAAAGGATTACGAGGTTCAGACTGGCGACTGTTCGCAATTATACTGTCAGCGGGGATTTATTTATATCACTGGTGAATTGTACTGCTGGATTTGCAAACTTATTTGTAAGTAATGAGATAGTCTCATGCAACTAGACAGTCGTACTATCAATAGTTGGATCGTAATCTGCAAGGCCTTTAGGTTTTGAATTACATACTCTGACATTTCCGTAGGCAAGGGTCGCCACTGATAAAATCCTCATTGGTGTCTTACTCAATATGCTTATAAATATTTAACTCATTATTAGTGCTGAATAATTAGTAGATAATCATATTAAAGGATTCAAACAGAAAAGTTCAAAGTTCCTATTGACTTTTACAAACCACATGTCAAAACTGGAAGCTAACACTTTCTGTGCTGAGTGAATATGCCAGAGTAGCCAGAACGAATAAAGATTATAAATACACTCTTTGAAGATTACAGCAAAGCTCAGCAAGTAATCCTATTTTCTTGCAACGCAGACGTAGATCCAAATTTTGATAATTGTGAAAGTGATAACAGAAAAAATCATTTGCAATACTTAAACCATGTTTTAAATCTAGAGCAAATCGTAACGGTAAACTGATTGGAAACGAAAATTGTAAAACGTAGGCAAATAAACCAGTAATTAACTTGATTTCTATCTTAATTAATAAATCATGCAAATAAGTGAGTGGTTTACAATGAAAAGTAATTTAGCTATTAACAAGTAGACCAAAAATGTAAAAGTATAGCTAATCATTACAGTCATAATCTTATTACTGATCTTATAACTAAAGCACCAACAAAATTAAAACTATCTATCTATAAATCAAGCGGCAAAGAAATAGATTAATATTGACACCGACAAAAAACTGACGACCGTAGCCCAAAGTCACAGACCAGTTTGGAACAACCGGTTTGGACTAGAGACAAACAATGAAGTCGGTTGCATAGTAACTAGAACTGAAACTGTGGTCAAGACACCAAACTTGAAGGCCACGGTCATTACTTAACAAAGGTGGTAACTGTTTATAAGATCTGCTTCCGTTGCTACGGCTGAGCTTTTGGGATGTTTAATTAAAAGAAAAACATACACGTTGTTTTTATATATAGCACTGCATTCAAGTTTGGGAATTGAAAAACGGCTTTGAATCCTTCCACCACTCTTTTAGATAATTTTTAAGTGTAATCATTCTAAGAGCCAAAACTATACAGCTATTATGCAAGGATCAATGTGATTTGCATTTTCGGTATATTGCACAACGCTGCTTAAAACTCAAAGATAAAGGAAAAGTTACTTCTAAGATTATTAAATTTGTTTTTGTTAAGCAACTGGTAATGCTCATCCTTAATATCAATTACAAAAAGTCGATGCTGATTATAATGATTGTAATGATAATAACCTTTCAACTAACATAAAAACTTTGTCAACATTGTTTAAAGTACACACCAATAGAATAGGTAAGAAAAAGGCCAAGTATGCTGATGGTACAAGCAGATTAAATCAAAGATCGTTTAGCACGTTCTGAAGTTCTACGAAGCTTTAAAAACTTCACTAAACTTTGCGTAGAAGTTCTGAGAATCTCAGAATTTTACCCGACTTGAACTGCTAAACATCATTCTTAAGGAAAGCTTTAGTACCAACGGTAAAAATACTCAGCATTTCTTACATCATTTTATAAGCTGCTCTTAACTGGGTGAAGGTTAAACTAAAAAAATAACGTCATCATAAATGTGTCGTTATATTTTTAGTTCATCTCTCCTACAACATAAAAGGTCAAAGTCCGTGTCCACTATCACCTGAATGAGGACTGGAAGATCTTATCTGATGAATGATGGATACAATTGTAGTTTTTGGATGAATGATTTCTGAACGTCAACATCAGAGATGCTGGATTTTTCCATCACTGATTGCTGTAGAAATGAAATTATTGACGCTGTTTACAATATAAAAATAAACTGGCGCTCGATTTGATATGTTTCTACTTACTAGAAACAAAAAATGATAATAATTTTAGCTGCAAAAAGAAGCCTTTATGTTACTGATAGATAACAAAAACCCATTAAAAATACTCTCAAAGCATTCCATAAATCGTGCATAACAGAGCCGGCGTGGAGTTAAAAGTCAGGTACCTGCGATATCAACAAATCAATAATGCAGAACCAAGGGCGGAGCCAGTTTTACCTTAAGGGGCGACTAGAAGCAAGTTAACCTGGCGAAATCAATGCAGTCCTACTAATCCTATTAATGTAAAAATTTTGTGAGAATAGATGGATAGATGGCTGTTTGTTACTTAATCAACTACTGAACAGGTTTGTGATGATATTTTTTATGTAGGTACTTTAGTGCCATGTGCCCCACAAGCCCCAACCTAGCGCAGCTCAGCATATTGCCCAACGCCACCGCATTTGCGATGTCCCGCTATCGCATGATATGTTGTCGAGTGACGCAGTTATTCACGTTCGTTTTTTAGCGTTCGGTTACGTTTTGTGAGGGGGATGAAAACGAATAGCCCAGTAATGGCTGTGGCGACGGATACTACGGTTGGATATGGAAAATGTATGGGGACATTGGGATAGTAAATTGGTGTAGGTACTTGTTTTAAGTGTGATATGCCGCTGATTTTGTTCTGGTTTGATCACAAAGGTTTTGTTTATGCATGTATTCTGTGAAGGATTCAAGAGTGATAAACCTGAGAAGTAAGAGTAAGAGTAAGAGTGACCTACTATGTACATGTACGGTATATACTTATTTCTGCAGTTATGTATCAAGCTTCTATCCATATTACATACATATTATTATCTTCTCAGTACTTTTTGCATGCTTTCTTTGACATCTTTCAGCACCTTAACTGTCTCAGGTTTTAGTTTCCAAACTAGGCATTACTTTCTATAGCTCTAAATAATTATGTGATGTTGGAGATTAACAAATTGCATAAGAAATCTTATCTGCCGAACCAATATGGCCAGTTAACAGTTTATTTATTAACTGCCATCGGTACTCTGTGCCTACTACCATGTGCATTTGTGCATCATTCAGTAGTGTAACGAACGCGAGCGATGAATTATTTAACAAGCGCACTTTTTGTGCACAGCTTGGACATACACCTTTTTCAGGCAGTAGCTAAACTTCTGATTTGTTATTGACGCATCTAGCTATATCTATGCCAGCATGTGTTCGTCAATCAGGTAGACCATTAATCAAATAACCTTGGTACGTGAGAGCAGACTCATAAGTAAAGCATTACACGCAGAATTACTCCTAGGGCTTGCTAGACCGTGTTCATAGAGTTAACTCTCATTTTGATTTTTAGATTTTCTTTATTTTTTTCTTTAATTACCGTCATGGTTTGTGATGACCAGATGATAATATTTGGCAGTCTTAGTTTCAGGAAAGAATCTCAGTTTCAAAATAGCTCTACTACTATTAAACATTAAAATCTTTGGCCATATCATCACTTCTTCAAATCGAGAGAGGTAACGGTCAAATGCAACACTAATAAAAGAACTGGTCTGATGAAGGCGGAAGTCTCTAAAAACTATACTTTGTAGAGCGAGACCGTGCAAACGAGCGGTTCAGTTCCCCGCATCTTGTTAAGCTTTATTACTGTCATACACTACAGGTTCTCTGCCTGCGCACGGGCTATGAGTTTTTATCGACTTGTGTACGAGCTATACTGCAGTTGAGTACATAATACACAGATTAAAAGGCGATTATATTGTAATTTCGCTTTCGTGTTTCGTTTATCTGGTAGTTTAGTGCTCCATCTATTGTTTAATGGTTTTAGAAGTTGTGCTAATGTCTTCATAATTTAGGCAAGACCGAATTCTATTTGTACTTAATCACGCAAAAGCTACTAAACGGAGTATGAAATTTGGTATGTAGATAGCTGAAATCCTGGAAAAAGACATAAGATACTCTATATCCCGGAATACCGCAGGTAAAACCCCGAGGAGCAACTAGTAGTAAAATAATGATCTCTTCTTCTCTGTAATACACGTTATTAATTATACCTAGTTGAGCATTCAAGAAAAGACAATCGTAACTCTACGAAAGACAATAAAAACAAGTGTCCATTCTAATAAAATCGAGTCACAATATTATCTAGACTTTACGTTCCGGACGTGCGAATGTCACACTAAACCACTTCCAGCGTTCTACATAGAAATGTCAATGAACATCTAAAACAGTCCACTAAAGAAGAAATAGGTGCAAATTACGGTTAGAAAACCAACAATAAACTGAGATCGAAGATAGAAACACAAAAGAAATTTATAGTACATTTTTGGTTCATCGACAAGAGCGTCATACAAATATCCAAGATGAGTCTACAATTTAAATTCCAAAGGAGGAACACTGGAATAGTTTTTAATATACTGCTAGTGTTAAGTTGTCTGTCTGTACTACGGATTATACCAAATACTGGGCATATGAGACTTTATAACTGGCACCATCAGGCGAACAACTTGTACGTCTCATAAGTTCCATAAAAATAAAACTATCATGTCAACCCTCAACATATATGTGACTTTTCACTGATGAATACCCAGAGCTTTGGTTTATAACAACCGTCTAATCGACTGGGTCCTCGTCTGCCAATTATCGTAATGTCGAGACTCTCAAGTTTTTATGTCACGAGGCGAGATGCATGTTAGCTTGGCTTTACTAGTTAGCACTTCGTTTTAGCACTTCTAGTTAATGATTGGTTCAGTTTGCTCTTAGAAAAACCATCTCAATCAAATATAGTATAGTTTGCAATGAAAATCGCTAAACATCATAATAAGTGCGAATTTTTGTAAGGATAAATGTTTGTTACTTCGTCTAAATGAATAAAAACCTACTAAACAGATTTTGTAAATTGTACCTAAGATCCTGGATAGAGCAAACATTTTATCCAGAAAATTGACCTCACATGGGAAACTGCGGAGCGCAACTACATAGATTCTTTAATAAATCTTATAGCTATACCATACCAATGGCGATAAAGTCTGAGCTATGTACACAAAAGTTCACTAATCTAATGCCGGCGTGGTTGCAAAGGTGAAAATTTTCAGCGTCCTCTGAAGAGCAAATTTAGGCTGTTATTACATAATAAAATAGTGTGTTTGGGACAAAAAATAAGTCTGGAAGGCACAACCACTAACATCACTCATTATCATAACTAATAAAATTCTTACGATTTACTACGAGAACCATACTCCATGATTCGAAATCCTGATTAAGATACTATGGATCATACATCGCACCTAATTAAGTTACACCTATCGCAGCCTTCATCAAAGCTACAATAACATCACCAGATGTTTTGTTTTTACCAACAACGCCTAATAAGGCTTGTGTCGGGTGACCCCTGCCCACTGGCTATTACTAATTATGTGAGTGCCTTATAGGCTGGTCTCTTAGTTTACGGAGGGAACTGGGTTTTCGTTAATTAGATTTACGTTATTGCTGATTATGTGGCCAAACAAGACAGTAAATATTGTTACCGAAATAGATACACCTATGAAATACCACCGTCTATTATCCTTTTTATATACATCCAAAAGTTGCTTAAGACCTTCTATAAAAATAGAAGCTTAAACTATTTTACATGAAAACATAGATAAAATGTTGCTTGTACGCATTAGAAACTAATAGCAAGTCATCAAAATACGCATAGCATTTTCATGTTTTCGAACATACCCCAATTCATTTTCTGCCACACAGACGTACAACAGTAGAGTAAAAATAAACTTAGTGTTTATTTTAATAAGAAAAACAAACATTAGCGTGGCTAAAATAGTAGAATTTGCAATAATAATAGTTCTTGGGAGTAAGAACAATAATATACTTGTATTACACAAAGGACCGCATTCACGGTGTTACGCCGTAGTCGTAAGGATACAAATTCCGGTCCGTCCTACATGTTTTGAGTTGAAACTATTGTACAATAGACCACACAAGCTTTCATAGTCAAATACCTGACGATTTTGGACTTAAAATAATCTCCATAAAGAACAAGTTTTGTACCTAGAGGGCACAAGTACTTCCCACGCATGAACAGACTTTACCTGACTCAGTTTCTCAACTGATAAAAGAAACTTGTTTTGATGAGGTCAATTGAAGGAAACCGCAAGTTATCGCTAAACGAACAGGTCAATCACCTTACCTACTTGTAGCAAATGTGTTGATGGAAGTAAGTGTTACTACGCAACCGTTACTAGAAATGACGCAATGAACTGAATGTGATGCCAAGGATTAGATGCCGTAGAAATGCCTAAGTAAATAACATACGTTGTTAATGCTACCAACTGGCCTAGAGCCTCGGCGTATAAATAGAATTCAAAGAATCGATAAAACGAAGGAACTGGCTGTAAAAAGAATAGTACAATAAGATAAAAAGCATTAATAATGAGTGGAACCCGAGCCGGCTGACTAGTTTTAAAGCACAATAGACGAACAATGGCATCTGATTATATCAGTTCTAAATTCAGCCCATTACAAAAAGAAAACTTGCATCTCGTACTTCGTGACAATGACATTAAAATATCGATTTGGCAAATCGATTTGTCCATTATCGTTACTTTTATAGATACTCTGCTGATTGGAGTTGATGCTATTTTTACGATACGAGTATAAAACCCACATTTTACCGATATTGATATTTTATGATTTACGACGTTTCCTGGTTCCTGTTCTAATTTCAATAAAATATGTGTGGACATTTTGAAATTTGGTGTATATTATGCTATTTCAAAATTCTATTGGATAATTGAATTTTGGATGTGGCTGAAAAGCTAGTTTTAGTGTTTACTAATAACACTCAACAAATCTCTTCCTTATTACGAACTTCAAAAACTTTTCTTACCTGAGTTTCGGCTTGTAGGATAACCATGCGATAGTTTTTTTTTTACACTTAATAGATCTATGTTTGGCCACTATCTCGCCTGATGTGAAGCGATGATGTGGCCTAAGATGGAGCACATCGATCTAGAGAGAGACGGCAGTTGAGCGGCTGCTCAGACCCGTCTTCCCGATGGTTCACCGAACAAATTTGGCTCAAAAAAAAATACAAGGCTCAGGCTCAAATACAAGGTCAATAAGTTTGAGAATTAGGTGATAACGGTTTCATAACTTACAGACAAAGCGATAAGAATCGTTAGTTGCTGGTTCTAATCCAGATTGACCTTATAACTATTCTTGTCATAGTTTTAAAGTTGAAGATGATGGATCAGTTAAAATCGCCTAATTTAAAGACACTAAATCCATTAGAACGATTGCCGAAGAATATAAGAATCACGATGCAATCAATCCACTCTCTCGCTATCATAGTAATAGTGTAGTAAATGGATTGGTGTCAAGAAAAATGGCTGGTTGATTTATTTATGAGCGTATTTTACTCGTGATTACGCTTACGTTTTCATTGTGATTGGATCTATTTATTGTCTTTTTTGCTGGGTTTATTTCTATTTGAGTCTTGTCTGTTTTTACGGATAGAGAGTTGGTTATGCCGTCGATGTTTGAAGTGTCATTGACGTTAATAATAGTAATGAACGTATGTGAGCTTTTGAGCGTTTGGGCTATCTATAGATAGGCCTTTAATGGCAAATAGGTTGTCCGATTCCTTAATCTTTTAGTTTTAGTGCTAAGTAAGCCATGCCGTCAAGCGACCTAGTCGTGTTTCGGTATGATGTTCGGTGAACCATCGGAGAGACAGGTCTGAGCAGCCGCTCAACTGCCGTCTCTCTCTAGATCTATGTGCTCCATCTTAATGTTATATTAAAATTGACTGAGATTTTGGCAATTGAATGAATTTGAAACACTACCACCGTATTTGTTTTTTGATTTTGAATTAATATTATGTTTACCATGTTATAGCGACTTATTTGCATATGATACTTACTTACCTGACTCAATGTGAGTTTCGTAGAACATTACAATTTTTAATTAGGTAGCATTGCAACTGTTAACGTATTGTCCCATTAAAATGAAATTGTGAAAGGGTTAATAAAATTGTACTGGTGGCACCACAACTATTAAATGATAATTAAGAGAAAGAAAGAAAAAATTACAGGTTACCACGAAACTAGGAAAATGTAAAGAAATAATGAAGAAACCAGGAGGTATACGGGGACGACGTCTTACAAAAATAATTAAAAAGTGTTAATACCTCATTATTAAAAAAGCCTACACAGTAGTAACCTACGTAAGATCTTAATGCTCACTACACTCGAGTAACAACAATAAGTTACCAGCTTCCCCGATGAGCTTCCAAGTGTGACAACGTCTAGTACCGTTGCTCCTCCGAGGAGTAACGGTGGCGAGGCGGCCATTTGATGATGGAACAGAGTCTACCGGTGCGATCTAGGCCTCGGAGTAATCGTTTGTCTTTGTTAAGATGTCGGCAGATCTAGTCTTTTGTAGGTCGGTATTTAATGATGGCCGATGATCAGACTGGCGGTTACTAGATATATTAGTAATTGCTCTGTTGTTTATTGGGCCAACCAGCCCGTTGACGAGTCAAAGGTTACTTTTTTTAGGAATTCTTTGTAATTGTCGACTTTAAAAAAAAAAAAATTCAAGTAACAAAAAACTCAAATGATGGACGAAATATATAAATTAACCTTACATATCATTAGTAGACCCTGCTGCACAGATCTGTCACTAGTTGCTACCCGGAGCTGCTAGTAACATGCCTGTTGCAGCAGTGTCTAATATATGGGCAGTCTATCCTGTCTGCAATCATTGCTAGGACGGACTTTGTCCTTACAAGTCATTTTTAATTCTTAATAGAGATTTCATATCCTCCAAGTAATTTTAAAAGTGGTTTTTACTGTTTTGCTTTAACTATCAACCTACTATTAGTCCCAACGACCAACATTATTTTTCGTAGGTAAGACCTTACAATGTTGAAAAACTTTTTGACCTTTGTGTTGTGTTTGTGATTGGACATTATTTATATAGTTTAAACTTTAACTTAATATTAGAATGGATGTTCCACTTCTCTTTTATCGCCATAATAATTAATAATAATAATAATTAATGCTTTATTGTACACCAAACAAGAAATAAACAAGGTACACGAAATAATCTTACAAACTATAGTACAACGGGTGGACTTATCAATTTCGCCATGAAATATTTTCCAAATTAATAATGGAAACTGCAATAAAAGAAAGACAAGCGACAAGCGTTACAAGAGCGAGTGTGGCTCAGTGGGGGCAAGTGCGAATTTCGGTCCGACGCACCCGAGTTTAAATCCCGCTGGCCCCGCACCACTGACTTTCTTAAGTCATGTGCGGATTTAACGCTCGCTCTATAACGGCGTAGGAAAACATCGCGGGGAAACCGGTATGTCCAAGAATTAATTATAAAAATCAAGGACATGTGACATCCATCAACCCGCACTGGATCTGCGTGGTGGATTACGGCCCATACTCTCTCTATGAGAGAACGCTCGTGTCTCAGTGGTAACGTGAAAGGCTAATGATGATTAATAAAGCGTCAAAGTACTATTTGTGCAATATTTTATAACGGATTTATAGACTGCCCAGACTGCCGAGCTAGCGAAAACTGTGTTTCAACAGCCAGACCTATGCAATAACAATTAAGAATGAAAATATATTAACTAATGGAGTTAAATACAGTACGACAGTTAATGCTACAGAGCTTAACGTATCTCCATCCGTAGCTTCCTATAAATAAAGAACCGTACATTTTCTTTCATTTCAATATTTAAATGGACCACTTTATTGCCCTGGGTGCACGTAAATGTAGGTTTATTTGCTTTAGCTACGTTATTTCTACGTTCTTTTACGTTTCGGAGGCTAATTACTGAGAAGCCCGGAGGCGGAGGAAAACGTAGAGAAATAAATATATATTAGGAGCTAATCTTGTTTGTATCTTTTATTTCGTGCTTCTTTATTCTGTACCATAAAAGAATCTTTTGAACAAAATTATAATTAATATTCTTTGTACATTATTAATTAAAAAATAATAATAACGATTTTTGGAGGTTTATACCTTGAGGCATATTTATTTCCTATTTTGGCAATAGATATATGTATTTATTTAGCAATAAAATTACCCTACATTATGATTATTGTTTTTAAGAAAACCTTGAATTGCTATGATTATTCTATCCACTTAGATCAATATAACCAACACTTCTTCATTACACTTTTGAATAAAGCTAACCTCGTCATTATTAGTAAACAGAGAAACTGATATTACAATAAAACAATGCCCAGATAGCATCAACATGAATCGTTCCCACAAAATGAAAACGTATCAATGTTTACTCCGAAACAAGGTCAAGAGGCGATGAAAGCAACTAAATTAGTTTGTGGTGCAAAATAGAAGCAACACGGACAGCTAAGGCACTTCTAACTTATTTTATACTATTTAAAGTTAAACAATAGAGATCAGCAGAATAGTGACGCCCCGTGGCATGACATCGTGGAAATTTAAAATTTTGTCCAAAAAAATATTTTTCAACGTCAATAACAAAATAATGTTACCTAATTTAAACAAAACCATAAAAACGACTATTCATAATAAATTCTAACAGAAGTAGAGGTAGGATACACACACATGCTAATAAAATAAAACTTCCATCAAACATTTTTTGGTTTACAAATTCGGTGGAGTCGTTTCTCATTCGCGTCACAAAGAAAAGTGAAGATGATGAAAGGGAGAGTTTGAGAAAAAAATCAAACAATACTCGAAAGTAATATTGTACTAAAACGAGGAAAGTTTCGAGTAATTAGCTTAGTCGAGTGTGATTTACAAGTTCTTGAGAACGAGGGTGGGTGCTGAGAATTGGGTGGGTTTTGGTAAGATTTCTTTATTTTATAAGTTATAATTTTTAGGTCATAGCTGTATTAGTTTGGAGCAATAGAGTTCAAGGCCTGCGTGGAGGATACATTCTTAAAAGAGCTTGAGCTGTGGTGGGTCTGGTTAACATAGAGCTGACAGGTCATACGACTATGTTAACTAAGATTCCTTACAGGATCGGCAAAACTATGACAATACAATTATTCAAGTTCAAA
The DNA here is from genome assembly GCA_951640565.1 of Petrophora chlorosata. Lineage (NCBI taxonomy): Eukaryota > Metazoa > Arthropoda > Insecta > Lepidoptera > Geometridae > Petrophora > Petrophora chlorosata. Next base: position 16,996,206 of record OX621196.1, on the reverse strand, counting down.
AAAATGTCTTCGTGCAGTATTTTTCCCACCTACTCAAAACGGATGACTCAGTCACTACTTGCTTTTTACTTCGGGTAGTGGACTCACTATCAATTAATGTAGATTCTTTTAGAGATGCGAGACTACGAGAACTGAACGTCGTTGTTACCCAGGTTGATTTGTAGAAAACCTGCACTTCGGCATCATTAAGACGGCCTTCAGATGTACAATAATTCGATAAATACAACTTTTCAAAATGTAATACAACTGCTGTTATAATAGTTACGTGTTGTTTGACATGGACTTACGTGTGAGTATTTGGATTTACTTATCTCCTGTTTACCCGTTTCAATTGATTTACGGCCGTAACGATTAGTGCTCTCTGCTATCTTGGTTCAACGACCTATTTTATCTAAACTCCAACTTTCTGTGATGCGGGTTCACACGTCGATAAACTACACCTTTCTGTTTCAAAAAATATTTCATTTTAAATCGTTGCAGTTGTTTCCATGTCTGATTTTGAATTATTGTCAAAAATTACATATCTCACTGACAACAATTATCTACTTTCTAAGCCAGAAGTATCTTCTCACACATTACAATTAGTCCTTTTTAGATGGTCCTCTCATGGTCAATACATATAATCCATTTTAGGACTATAATATAGATAAGCTGAATTATTGACACATTAATAAAGAAAATGTATAATATCTAAGTAAATCGGCTCTCATAATTATTAATAGATCTTATCATGAGATTATTGGCCCCAATTAGCGTAAGATGGAAGAGCGGGAAGAGCGAAAGATGCCCGCTTGGAGGAAAAATGGGACAGACTTTTGTTCAGCCGTATCAAAATAAATCTGATCATACAAAAATGTATATTCCGATCAGTCTATTTTTTCAATGAAAGTATTGATGAAAGGGATGGGGAAGGTGATGTTAATATTTGGTAAAAATGAGATCAAAATTTATCAAAGAAATAGTTTTTTGTCAGGCACATTGCTATGTAGGTACGCGATATTAAAAAAATCAGCCGAATCTACTTGAAGATCCTTGTACCAAATAATACATAATTGCTTGTAATATTTTTATTTCTAATAGTAGTAGAAGGTACTACGGATGACATAGACATAATGAGGCAACTGAAAATACTGTATAATATCTAGAAACTCATTTACCTCATTTTTTAAACAGACGAACCTAAAACTCTCAGATGTAGCATTGATAAAAAATAAGAAGCTACGACTAAAATAGCTATGGCAATCTACGAATACAAAAATTCGTAGATTGGCGTAGTAAGTTCACAACATCATGTTTTTCTATTATAGTATCTAGTCTAGGTTTGTTTAGATAATATAGTTAGTCATGAATGTGGGTTATAATATTTTGTCCTAACATACGTTATTATCTTGTCTCGTCTTCAGTGACAATCATATTTATGAGACCCGTTCCTAAAATAGCATCTAATTCCTGTGACATATTCTGTGGTGACATCATTAAATTAACCTCTTTGGAGGATAAACGAAGTATCTACATTGTTAGACATTGAGTCAGAAAAATAGGACTATTGCTGCTAGGCGTGGGATTGGATTCGGCTTAATATTCGGCAATCTGTTACGCTATCTTTATTTTCTGTAATAGCCATTTTAAGCAAAACATTGTAAAATGTTTATCTTGGTATTTAAGAAAACATAATACCTACTCAATCATTACTCCTTTTTCCGAATTGTACCAGTAATTATACTCGAGAGTCAAACACTAATTAAAAAAAGCTTACCCAATAGGCGTTATGATGAATATGCATTTGAATACAGATACTTACCATTTGTTCCACCTGGAATCGATACGAGTAGGCCATTCTTCATCAGTCACAACAAACAAAGTGTGCACACATTCAGCCTTCGATTCAGTATTCGGCCTCACTCCGAATCCTACGTATCGCAGCAAGACGTCCCGTTTCTAACTGACACGTTCCCAGTAATGGATGGAGTGTCCCGGGGATTATTCGGGAAATGGATGGATGGCGGTTAAAGTTTATTTCTTTTCGCTAGCTCGCTATTTGAATACCGGGAAACAATTCGGGAGAGTGAAATATTGGATTGACTTTACTCGTGATGTCTTTGACAAACGATTGGTAAAGCGCGAGATGTAGGTCAGAATTCTAGTTAAGGAGTTCAGTTGATATTTATTTAATGTGGGTGGTTTTCTGAGCACTCGGTTTACCTCAAGCGAGTACTTTCAAATTTATATTGATATAATTCAGACTCAGAACCAGCTATAGAAGCTGCATTGTTTACACGTTAGAGATTAAAGTGATCATTCTACTATCCTCACGTTTGATTTAAAGAGTTGGATAGAAATCTCATCATGATAGCATGAAAATCTATCTACTATGATCCCGTTTGTCTCAAGGAACTTGATGAAAAATCGCAGATTGATGATTACAATGATTTATCATTTTAAGTAAAGAATTTGATGATAATCAAGCTAATACTATTAATTATTTTGTGATTCAAGATGAAAGTCTTAATACATTGAGTAGGCCGTGCCGAGGGAAGTAACGGAAGGAAATACCTGAAAGCAAAATCGAAACAACACCTGCAATCAAATAAACTTCACTGAATGGACGTTTAAAATAGATCCTCGCTATAAACTCAAGGCAGTTTAGATTTAACAACTTGTCCAAACCGAGTTTAACAGGAAGGGAGGAACTTAGCGTCGGAGTTTAAAATAGCACAAGTTGAACTGTTAATTCGTTGCGAGGCTTACAAAGCGGGTTTCGTTGAAACTTGACTAAATTGAAATTGAAGTTATGGCTCCACTTTCAATGCAATATGATTTATAAACCAAGCTAAGTGGGTCATAGAGTTAATTACGAATGAGCATAATTTATATTTTCTTCTACCTGCTACATACTACTCTGTAGTGTTATGATCGATTTTCCATTCGATAGACTTGCTTACTCTGAGCTTAATTTTAAAGTTTAATAAGAATAGTATAGTCATGTTGAATAGCTATCTGACTCGCTAGAAGAAAGCAAACAGATCAATACCAAGCACCTGAAACTGGCAAGTCAGGGTTCCGCAATTTAAGGTGAGCTCAGAGCAATCCATCCAAACGGAAACGTAAACGCAAACCACAAAGACCTTCGTCAATGGCAACCACCGCGAAAACTTCCCAAACGTATTTCTAAGCTCCCCCAACAATAACTATTTGTTATTAATATAATATCATGACGGCAACGTATGAAATAATGCCAGTAACTGAATATCACGCGAATTGTTTTTCAAATTTCCTTTATTACATCAAATGCCTAATAATTTCACATAAAGCTTCAATGCCCTTCAAACAAGTTTTCAAGTTCTTTGGTAAGAAAATACTGTAAATTTAGTAGGTAGGTATGTATTTTGTTAAAAAACAGTTTGAACGAGAAGCATACAATCCATTTCTTCCTATCTTTCCGTTGTGAAGTGGGACTAATGATCTCCATAGTTTCTGACCACACAGATCAAATACAATCTTAGCATATGGTCAGGGCTAATGTTGTCATTAACTTGTTTAACTAGGACGTCCTTGCGCTTGACAAAGACCGTGTTAGCAGATGCCCTGAAAATTACCAACACCGTTATCTTAGACTCTCCCATCTGGTCACTATAGGCATAAGCTTTCATGTGTTTGTGAGAAAGCGCCCTCTCAGCTTAAGAGCTTTTTCTAAAGAGACACTAAACCTGATATTTGGCCCAACCCATAAAGTGGCTGCCTGAGTTTGTATGGACTGAACATACTATTTACACATGACGTCTGCCGTCAAGACTTCTCACCTAAATCCACAGATGAACCTTTGAAACAAAGAGGCAGTCGCAGAGGTATTTAATTAAGATCTCATGGAATTTAGGGGCGTATTATGGTCCCCGAGGCGTGGGTGGTCGTAGCCAGGGAGGAGTTTCGGCGATTCACACTTCCTTACTCTTAAATGTTTTGCGTCTCAAAAATCATGCCCATCTTTCTATGAATGCCCCCAGGAATCAGATTACCAGGTTTGCCTTGCTGTTGTGTTTTGGACATCGTCGTATCTTCCTCTTTTCCCCCGAAATTCAAACCCTGGTTACGTCCGTGCCCCGAGGCATGGTGTCTTTTGTACTTTGTTAGCTTAGGTGAGCCATACAATAAATTTACCGTCCATTGTAACTAGAACTTTATGACAATGTAATTTGGTTGGGTTTAGCTCAGCTTGCGGTAATGTATGTCTGGCATAACGTAAAGGATAGGTACACGGTATTTAATGATGCGCTGCATTATACTTCCTTTGAGTTTTCGAATGTATATTGTGCATATATTCTTAAAATATAATAGACTGTAAACTATAAGTAGGAAGATGTACTGTCTTTGTACCGCCTTACGTAGCCAATATAGTTTTTAAAAGAGATTAACCTTGAAGTCTCCATTACTTGAAGCTGCTACCTCTGGCTTGTGCCAGCCGTTTCGTCAATTCGGGTACCCAATATTAGTTATTAAGGCGAGTAGGATGATATAGACCGCATTAACGACCAACTTAAACTGCATGATTGCCTCAGCCAGTAGCCAACCTCCTACAATGCCAATTCAAACCCTCCCAAATTGGCTATATTTGAGTACAATTTTGGGCCACTGCCACAAAAGTTAGTGTGGCATGAGAAAACTACTTGCATTATGCTTACATAATCTTGTATAATGTGGTCAACCACACAGAAATAAGATAACACGAGAGCCGAAAGACATCCACCGAAGATGCAATAATAATTGATGAAGTAACAATTGTGGGTATAGAAAACAGAGTGGGAAGTCGGAACCGTCACACAAACCTAACGCTAAACTGAAGAAAAAGAAAATGTAGCCACTTTGAAATATCGTTTATCGATTGTTTATAACCTCTTGCTGACGCGATTACAATGTTGATCATCTTCAAAGTGCTCATACCTCGGAACATAAACACATCAATTCAACACATCTCAAACTTGGCAAACCATACCAAATATCTTCAGCCACGCTCACACATGATATGAAGCGTAACACCTACACCTAACACCAGTTCTCAACTCAGACACGTTGGCGTTACCCCAATATTTCTGGCTAGTGCACTGTTATCTGTTGTGCCAATAACGGAGTGGCTTTAGGCTGTCTATCGTTTCACGGTCCATTGCTTACAAAGCGCTGCATCGCTGGGTCAGCGGCACTGGTGGACACATAATGATCAAGACGATATCTAAAGTCGCGCGGTTTTCGAAACTGAAAAACTAGATTTATTAATAAAGCTGCGAAAAGTGTTCGTTTCAGATCTCTGCTCTGCTCTTTTCTGTGGAAAGATTTTTTGCCAGTGTATCCACGTAGACTCGTAATATTTGTTTAATATATGCTTCTACAGCGAATGTGGAGCTACCTCTGAGAAAATATTATGAAATTAAGATTGAAAATTGAAATACATTCCATAAAATAGTAAAGTAAAGAGGCGCCCAGGCGTAGGCGGCACCCAACGTGTGACATGCTTTATTCCCAAAATGTTTTGTAAACGAAAGCGTAGACAGTGTCTGAGGTGTCTGAGGTGGTTAAGCAGAACGACTCTTACCTGATACACCACGGGGATTGTGGGTTCCAACTACTGGACAAATGTTTCGTGTTTGGATGTTGAAGTACCTTGGTCCTCGAAGTTACTGTCGAGTTACTAATTCTCTAGAGCCAAGGAATTCAAGTTAGAGACCAGTTTCTATAGTATGTAATTGTTTTATTATTATGAAATGTTGAGTAGAGTTCATGCACTGTATTCTATGAACGGCAAATTGGCGCTCTTCCAGCACTTGAATTGTCCAGAGCGAATTTTGATGGTCCCTGGTAATGAAGACGGGATGATTTGTTCTATTAATATAGAAGTTCAATAGCACCGGGATAAATATAATAGCGTTTGTTGTGGCTACGCGTTCACAAGGATTGTTAGATCATAACAAGTACGAGAATAGACTTGGCTTCATTGTGTCGAGCCGCGATGTTGTTCTGTTAAATGTCACAAACACCCAACTGAGCGTGGTTGGTAATTTGACACAGTTTCTACCTCTAGTTGATACTGGATTCCCAGAGATTCTAGACTTTTTATTCGTGGTCTCTCGTATGCGGGAGGCCGTATGGCTAGTACGATAGCTTTGCCAGTTATTCTGCCGTCAAGCAGTAGTGCGCAAGCATTACTGTGTTCCGATTTGAAATGCCAATGACCTCTAAATAGGAACACAGTAATGCTAGTAATGCATAGCCAGTGAAATTACTGGGCATATAAGACTTAATATCTGATGTTTCGGGGCGATGAGTACAATGCAGCGCCACGCAGTGCTTTTTACGGTATTAAAAATTCTGGGTGGCACTGCAATTGTTATGGGCAGGCGTGGCGCTTACCATCAGGTGACTTGCTCGTTTCATCACTCGGTTCCATACAAAAAAACCTTAGTGAAATAGTTCGGTATAGCTATTCACTTATGTACTCCAAAATTTACAGGCAACGCCGTAGGTCGCAAAGCTAGATATTATAGGCAAGTAGAGAGGGTACAGAGTTAATAGGCTATTGCGCTATAACTTAAGTAACGATTACTTTATAACTTTCCATCTCAGAACCCAATAAAACTCCTTAGAGAATAAAATTCAGTCGTAATGGCTAAATGGACTGCCTATCTATAAAAGACTAGTAAAAACCAACGATGCGGGAAAAGAACCCTAAAATGGCAGTCTGAGTTTTTTCCTCGGATCCTGTTAGGTATAATTGATACCTTACCTAAACCTCATTCGACAGGATGAAACGAGGCTAATTACTTCAAAAGGTGAACATCTGACATTTTGTCTAACCCATTCCTTGTAAAGGCTATTTAATGCCACGCACATGTATGTACTTGTAGGTTTATACTATAGTATAACAGAATATAAACTTATGATAAAATTTAAAAAATCCCAAAAGCCTATAAAAAGTAAAAACTGCTAAAGCGATTTTGATAAGACGTATCTAAGATAGCTAGAAAACCTGCTTTCAAATAAAAAAACGCAGCCAAATCAGTTCACATGTTTAAGAACTACGCTACGGTGCCACAGACAGACACACATAGTGGCAAAACTTATAACACCTCTTTTTGCGTCGGGGTGAAAAATAGACATAGTTACGATTTCTCCAGCGCAACATTATTTTAATTTGGAAAACATTTTTGAGCATTCCCTTCTCTCTATAAATAAATAAGTTACATATTCTCATAGCTCTCGCTATTTGTGAAAACTAAGGTCTCTAATCTGCATATGCTAAATATTATAAATCTTTCGACACAGCTATTTTACCACGTTTTTATTAAGTCATTTTCTTGTTTGTTTGTCTGTGGTTCCGGGTGGAATCTTACAACTCAAATTTCGAGCACTTCCCGATCAACTATCCGGCTAAAACTTTCATAGTAGCTCACAACTCAATGATAATGCATTCTAAAAAAAATTTCTGCGCATGCAATACCGATCTAACCTCAAAAGGCGCATAAAAAGGTGGTCATTAGATTAATTTTGAATCTGTCACTTTATTTTAATTTATGCGGCATTTAGAATAAGGCGATTTCTAATATTTTTTTGTTTTTTTCCGCTTAATAGATCTATATGTTTGGCCACATTCTTGCCTGATGTGAAGCGATGATGTGGCCTAAGATGGAGCACATATATCTAGAGAGAGACGGCAGTTAAGCGGCTGCTCAGACCCGATAATCGATATACATAATACAAAATAACAAAGCCAAGCTCTATATATGTCTAATGCTTACATTGTGCCTATTTGTAGTGATAACCTAAAAACCTTTGGCTAACATTTCATTGCTCTGTTCGCTGCGAAACAGAACAACTTTTGTTTTATTGACTCGCCAGCAGTTGCAACACTATTGATTCTAGCTTTCGAGCTGTTACAAATAAAATGTTCGCTATTTCAAACTTAGTTGTCTATTTCAACGCTATAAGTTACAAAAGTACAAAAAGACATAATGCCTTCCGAGAATTTAGTGAACGGTAGTTCAATAATAAATGATATCATAATTACCCGACTACAAACAAACCAAAAGGAAGGGTTATGTTTTTAACAGTCTATGTATGTATGTTTGTATTTACGTATGTTCCAGCGTAGCGCCTAAAATACTCATCCAATTTTGATAAATAAGGTGTCCAACGATTCGATGTTATGGTCCGGGTGACACAGGCAAATATTTTTTGCTATGCTTATGTTGTACTCGGGTTTTAGTTTTAAACCGACTTCAAAAGGAGGAGGTTCTTAATTCGACTGTATGTTTTTTGTATGTTAGTTACGCGATTACTCCGTCATTTATTTGATTTGGGTTCTGTATAGCTTCAAAGTTTCATTTAAATTTCATTGATATTCGACCTTGGGCTTCGGAGATACATCAGAATTAAAGTGGGATTTTCAAAAATGAATTATTAGTTTTCTGAAATCCGCTAGTTTTAAACCATGAAATACCCCTGTGTACCATCCTGCTTTGTTAGATAGGTTGCCATCTCAAGCTACCACATCCAAAAAAAACTAATAACTACTTAAGTTTTCCGTAAGCGTAAAATAATTGTCCTCTATAGAAATCAGCACCTTCTATATGTCGAACCAATCGCCTCACCCACCAATGCACGGCTAAAAGTTTATTTATGAAATCACGGGCATAAAGTAGTATAAAGTAGCATAAAGAAGCGTCACCAAAAAGAAAGTTTCCTAAACAGTGGAAGCTGACTGAAACATCAATGTTTTCAGTTTCCCTTCAGCTGCCTTTGAAGTTACTTTGTAAATAATTTACGGTGTTCTCACTTTGATGTGATAAGTAAAAAGATTTCCGTCACTTTACCTTCATTGCATTTACGCTAACGACTTGAAGGAGATCAAAATTGAGGAAGATTAGTTCCTTTTTGTCGGGTTAAACTTCGCTTCGGAAGGTAAAACTGAATTATAGCGTGTTTTTCTGAGATTTTTTTTTCATTTTCTTTGGTTTTTTATTTAACTGAGTGACGAAACGAGCTCGTCGTTGACCTAATGGTCTGCAATACGCCTGCCCATAACAGTAGCAGAACTGTTTTACAATATCCAGCGCAGCGCTGTACTGCGCTCACCCTGAGACAATTAGCTGTTAAGTCTCATAATGCCCAGTAATTTCGCTGGCTACAATACCCTTCAAACCGGGACACAGTGCTTGCGCACTACTACTATTGGTTTAGGTATATTGTAAACAATTTCGGGAAAAAACAGATCTAGAGCTGCTGTTTTTTTTACCTAGAACTCCCACATAGAAGTGACATATTTAATTTCTATGTATTACGCTGCATTTGTAAGTATAGCTAAACATCGTCATCATCATTAACCGACATCAGTCTACTGCTAGGTCTCTTCCAAAGCACGCCACTGAGCCCGATATTTGGCTTGCCTGTTCCAGTAGCTGCCAGCTACTCTGCGTATATCGTCGCTCATCGTGTCACAGAGAATCCTACACTGCGTTTACCGATTCGCGATTCACCACTCTAATACCACGTTTGCCTGTATCATAATAAATAATAGTCAGAAAACGTAGCGCATCGCTTTTGAGTCGTTTGCGCGCCAGCACCAACAGCATCCTGGCCACTTTGGCGGACCGATGGGACACCCAGATGTTCCCGACTTCAAAAAGGAGAAGGTTCTCTGTTCGATTGTATTTTTTTTATCATTTTTTTATGTTTGTTACCTCAGAACTCCGTCATTTATGAACCGATTTGAAAAAATTCTTTTTGCGTTGGATTCAGTATAGCTACGAAGTGGTCACATATATTTGACCTTGGACTTTGAAGATACATTGAAATCGGTTTTGTTTTTTTCTAAAAATTAATTATTAAATACAAAATTAATCATTGTTACTTTAAATAAATGAATTAATAATAATAATATAATGTCTTAAATTAGTCATAACTAGTTTTTCTTAGCTTGGTTATTCGATGTGACCACAAACATGTTACCTCCTTAGTATGTTCTTATTAAAGTACCTGTTTATTATTATGTATTTTGATTTTGCCTATTGTCAGGCCTAGCGGACTCCACACTGTAGGTACGAAGCTACAAGTACATAGCCGGACACCGACGGCGGGTCGCGCCTCGTTACACGTGCCGCGTCAGAAGAGATAAGAGCTATGCGATAGAAAGAGAGGCGCTCTGTAGGTTTATATGACTGGTAGGTATGCAGCGCTACGCGAGCTGAATTGAATTTTATTGCATCATAGCAAAAGTCGCTATTTGTTTATATTTCTTTGCGGAGTGATGCTTCTGTCTCTTAGTATTCTGTGCTTATTGCTTATTACTTATAAGTCATTGTACTTATTGCTTATTACTGTTAACTTATTGCTTATTACTTATGAGGATTTTGTTTCGTACATAAATAAAAAATAAATTAAATGTTAAAAGAACAAACGAAAATATCTTTATTGAGTAAAAACAAAAAAAATATCCTTAATTGCCCACACACATTTAATCCACAATCTTTACGCAAAGTTAGTTAAAATTAAAACCTAATCAAAAGTTTGTCATAATTATCGAATCTCGGACATTGATGAGCCGTCACCATAACTGTAAGCGAAATCAACCAAGGTTTTCAGTTCTTTGAATTTCCTTTGAAGATGATGGGTAAAAAGATTTCCGACACTTTGCGTTTATCAAATTAACGCTAACAGCTTTGAAGAAGATCAAAAATGGAAGATAAGTTATTTTCTTTCGGTTTTATAAATCTGTCGGTTTTATAGGTCTGGCTGTTGAAACACAGTTTTCGCTAGCTCGGCAGTCTGAGCAGTCTATGAATTCGTTATAAAATATTGCACAAATAGTACTCTGACGCTTTATTAATCATCATCAGCCAATCACGTTCCCACTTCTGGGTCACGGGCCTTCTCTCATAGAGAGAGTATGGGCCATAATTCACCACGCTGGCCTAGCGCGGGTTGGAAGATGTCATATTTACTTGTATTTTTGTAATAAATTCTTGGATATGCCGGTTTCCTCACTATGTTTTCATTCATCGTTTTTAGAGCTAGTGCTAAATCCACACATAATTTAAGAAAGTCGATTCGAACTCGGGTGCTTCGGATTGAAAGTAGCACGTTCTCTCACTGAGCCACACTCACTCTTACGAGTGACGCTTTATTGCGTATACCAAACTACAAGACATAACAAACAAATAAATGATTTTTTTTTTAACTGAGTGACGAGATGAGGAGGCTGTGTCCCTGATGGTAAGAAATACCTGGCCATAGCTGTTAATTGGATCACTTGTTAATAAATCTATAATACTGACAGTGCAAGACAAAAAAAAAACAAACAATTTGAAAACAAATGTAAGCTAGTTAAATTAGTATACGAAATCTATAAGAAGTTTTATAGACGACAGCTAAACTCTCGATTGCCGTTTTCTGGGAACAAGCCAAAACTAAAACCTATAACCGCAGAAATTATTTCGATCGACTGATCGCAGGGAAAGACAATTTTTCGTCGCACATTGTAAACCAAAAGGGTAAGGGTATAACGCGTGGTTGAGCTCGGTATTATGTAACACGTGTTTGTGCGACAATTTTCCGCTGAGTAACGCAATGACTCGCAAATCACATGAGCTTCCTAATAAAAAAGGTGAATTTAGTAAGTAGAGATCTTTTGCCGCTTATAGATCTAACTTTAAACGACGAAATGTTGGTGAAAACCAGACTCCAGAGTCTGGCTCATCGACTTGAGTTGCCAGCCTGTCGATTTTGTACCGAATGTACTATGGAGAGTGTGCTCAGGAACTGCATAATTTAATCCCCCATCGCCATTCCACCATCGGACAACAAGACGATCGGCATAACGCCAACACTACATGGTAGAAGTCCCGCCTATTTGTACGAGGCGTTTTGGCTCGTCCTTACAGCTAAGGAGTGGAACGCCCTGCTAACATTTATTTTTCCTATTATACAACCTGGGTGAGTTCAAATCAAGAGTGAATAGATACTTACTAGGCAAGCGTGCTTCCTCTTCGACCACATCTTTGCTCTCTATCTGGTGAGATCGTGGTCAAACGTTGGTCCAGTCAGTTGTAAAAAACTAAAAAAAACTTTGATCAAAATCTCACCTGATATCATCACAAGCGAGAAGAAGTCGAAGATGGAGCACATAGATCTAGAGGAAGCAGTTTAGCGACTACTAAACCCAGCTCCCTCATAGTACTACAATGAGCTCTGCATCATTGTTTTTTTGATTAAGCAGAGAGAAGTAGAGCCACTTCTTATAGTTTTTCGTTCAACCTATCAACTTATTATTAAGAAATAAGCATAGTCGTGAGCCTAAAACATTGACCTTTATATATTATGAAGTATTTCATATGCTCTATGGCCTAACAGCAAGTAATTGTAATGACTCATGACACTGTAGTAAACTGTAAAACTGTGGTAGTATTATCTACGTAGCCCTCCAAAAGTCCCATAATATTTAATTGCACTGTCACGACACTGCACCGCTCTTCACCCTGAGACAAATTTAAACAAATCTCAGTAATGTTTGCATAATGCTATCACGGCAAAATATCAGACATAGATACTATTCTTCAACTTTATTGTGTTAACTTTTTTGTTGAAGACTTATTATATGTATCTCAGTAACAAAATTAGTTAATGGAAATGCTTGGATGTACGCCATCCAAACAATCCCCCATCAGCTTCTCAGCATACACTTCCACCCATAAAATCCCACTAAAAGCATCAATAAACACCGAACCCCGATACAAAAGTGTTAACGTTTACGACCATCACAAACCATGGTGTTATTTTACCCCTTAATGCGCGTTTTAATTTAATTGCGCGCCGAATCTCCTTAATGTTTCTTTTTATGGTGTTTAAAGGGAAGAGCTGGGAAGTTATGATAAGTCTGGTGTTTTTGTCCGTTATGAAATAAAAATGAGGCCCTACGCATATCAGCTTCATCGTAGGCATTGTAGAGGGTTATTTTATATTATCGAATGATAAAAGGTACCGGAGTTATTTTGACAGGTTAGTTTGGCTTGCTGACGACTCGGACACCATCAAAATATTAAAGTATTTTGGCTCTCTGACAACATAAAAGATCCAAAAATTCAGCCTCTCTGGTGTAGCAGTTGGGCAGGTTAGCTCAGATCTCATACACCACTGAGATTGCGGGTTCGATTTTCGCAACGGGACTAATTTTTGTGCACAAAGAAAAAAAGCGCAGGCATTTGTTTCGTATCTGGTTGGCGGGGCGTAGGACTATGGTCCTCGTAGTTTCTAGTTCCCTACATACAGGGAATCCTAGTTAAAGAATGTATTTACCTACTTACTTCTTACTAAAACTAACTTAACTACTTACAAGAAAAGCAATTCGACAAGTACAGCTCTTAGGTCAAATGCTCCAGCTACCTAAACTTCAAAACATACCCCAGTTACCACAGCCTCTACATTTTGACCTACATTACATATGTAAAGAATTTAAGCAATTTTGGGTTGAATTACGTACCTACGTTGTTTGTGTATTATTCAATATTCCACCCGCATATACTATATAGTAAAGGGTATTAATATTTGGTGAGTGAGGGCGGTTTAATCCCTCAATAAGTGTTCTAGAATGATTGATTGAGTCTTTGAAGTAAATATCAACACAACTTCTAGTTGGAAGTATAATTACTGAAGTAGGGGTTTAAGGTATTATATAGTTTCAGTCAAAGATTATATTTCTCAATGGCTAGAGCACAGATTAAAAAAAATATTGCGAAATTATCTGATATCTCGGGATGATGAGCGCAATGCAGTACTACGCAGTGTTTTTTGTTCTGGGTGGTACTGCAATTGTTATGGGCAGGTGTGGCGCTTACCATCAGCGAACGACTTGCTCGTGTCATCCCTCAGTTCAAAAAAAATGTTCCTGGATGCTCCGTATGATGGAGCTCCATAACTTTTATTGATGCATATAAAATTAAGAAAGTTTTTCTTTATTACACGATGCTATCCGAAAATATGTTTTTACATTTTAAATTATTTGATTAGTACTGAGATAAATTATTTTTCAAAAAAAACTAAACCGACTTCAAAACCACAAATGGCACTCAAAAGTAAAAAATAAATTAATATAATTATCATAAGCGCTACCCACTCATATATTTGAAGTCGGTGCCAGCCAAGTGTAATAGGTAGCAGATAAATACTATGTATATAGTAAGTACTACTTTTAGGTAGTAACTATCTACTACCTTATATTATTAAATACTATGTATATAGTAAGTACTACTTGTAGGTAGTATCTATCTACTACCTTTTAGACTTGGCTGGCACCGACTTCAAATATATGAGTGGGTAGCGCTTATGATAATTATATTAATTTATTTTTTACTTTTGAGTGCCATTTGTGGTTTTGAAGTCGGTTTAGTTTTTTTTGAAAAATAATTTATTTTACCCTTTTTAGTGAAAAACAAGTTTTAATTAAATTAATTCAAAAAGTTTTTAAAGACAAGCTTTTATGATCTAGAAGCCACATCATGACGAAGTTTAAAACGGGCTATCACAATTAAATGCATGTACAAAAAAATGTCATGTCTGTCCTATATCTCTGTTGAAGAGTTCCCTCGCCGGAAGTCAATCCTGGGTGTATCAGCCATGTCATGATGGAATGTAGAACAGGCTATTATGGATAAATCCATTTACGAAATGTCGTGTCTGTACTATTCACCGTTGAGGAGTTCCCTCACTGGAAGTCAACCCTGGGTGAAGCAGGTGAAGCAGTCGAATACAAACCTCCACCTTTAGAAAGTTGGTTACGAAAAAAACAAGAACCGACTTGAAGATTAAACTTATATTTTTTTTTTTTTGCTATTTTTTTCAAAAACTACTGAATGAATTTCGATAAAATTTATATGGGACCACCTTTGAAGTATTACCTACCAATCAAAAAAAGAATCATCGAAATCAATGCATAATTGGCGGAGTAATCGCGTAACAAACACACAAAAAATAAAAATAAAAAAAAAACATACCGTCGAATTGTAAACCTCCTCCTTTTTGAAGTCGGTTAAAAAGGCAGAAAATTGGAGTGTCCCAAAGCAAAAATGAAAAGGGAGTCAAATTTCGACCAACTAACAGGACAGGGCTAGGGACAAATAAGTTTAAATTATGAATGGATATTTCCCAATATTACTTGCACCTTAAAATCCTGACTACGTCCCCCTATTTGAGAAAGGTATACGTAACGTAGTACGATGGATCACTACGTCACTTTTCCCTTTTGGAAAAATGTAAACGAAGTTGATCGATCGGTTGAAATATGCGCCTTCTAAACGTGTTTTTTTTTTGTAGGCGAAATAAAATGCAACAGGAAGACAGAAAAGCTTTCAGAGTTTTTGAGCGTCAGCTGCAAGTATTATAGTATCTATCGCAAAGGTATTCATAAATACGCTCAAAATTGGAGCACATCGTTTTCAGTGATGTCATTGGTCGATGTCAAAGTCACACACACACATAAAGCAAAAAATAAACAGAAGTGTTATACCTAGGGAAAATGCACAATGTGCGAAGCCAACTTATTCAGAAAGAGGAAAGAAAAAAAGAAACTTTGCAATTGGAATTTTGCAAAAACACCTATGAAACAAGATTGTTGAGTGGAATTTTTGGAAAAATTGGTTTAATATAGTAATTTGAAAATCAGTGAATCAAGTAGAACACTTAGACAACGAAGTGTAAGCTTATAAATCAAGAAAGAAAAGCTGGAAAGGTTGGTAGGTATTTTAAATGTGTAATGTATCTCCAAAGCATAATGTCAAACATAATTCTGTATTTTCTTAAGGCCAGAAATATGTGTTGATAAAACTGGTAATTAATCTCACTTTAACCAATGACTAGAGTGAGTGTGGCTCAGTGGGAATACGTGCGACCGATCCGACGCACCCGAGTTCGAATCCCACTGGCCCCGCACCACTGACTTTCTTAAGTTATGTGCGGATTTAACACTCGCTCTAAATACGGTGAAGGAAAACATCGAATTTATCACAAATAAAAATTCAAAGATATGTGACATCCACCAACCCGCACTGGGCCAGCGTGGTGGGTTATGGCCCATACTCTCTCTACGAGGAAAGGCCTGAGTCCCAGCAGTGGGAACGTAATGGCCTGATGATGATGAACCAATGACTTGTGTTCTTTGTTATGACAAAATAGTCTTTTGTCGTTGTTCGGCTACCTAGCTCGAATGTATATCCAGCTATATTTTTCTTGTTTTTTTACGACGAAAACAACAACTGAAACATTTACTAACATCAGCGCCTCTAGCGGGATAAAGTTGCAGTCTTCTTCCCTATTGAACTCATAGTTTCCCTGCATTTAGAAGTGCATTGCAAACCGCCCGCCGTCGTTTAATTTTGCTCCATGACAGCTTGATAACGAGAAAATTAAAAATGCAGCCGCGGACCTATTCTGGAAACGAATGTGATACCGTCACGCGACTCGAATCGATGCGAAATTGGAGTGTAATATGTAGTAATTTTGAATTGCAAACTGGATTGTGAGTGAGTTTTGTAATTTATTTACTGTTGGTTATTTCTTGACTTTATTATTTATGTGCTTTTCAAACTTATAACAGGGTTTCATTACAATTAACTCAAAAAATCAGTTTTGATATGTGAAAGTTAAGCTGGAAGCTCTAATCGCTTTAAACAATTAGACCGCCAATTGTTAAAATGTTACTTGTACTTAGTTTTATCCTTAAGGTGAATAATAAAGTGTTTCTATCTATCTTAAGTACTACAATTGAGATAGGAGCTAAAAAGAAACAAAAAAAAATCTTCTTTTACTTTGTTTTTTAACCGACTTCAAAAAGGAGGAGGTTTACAATTCGACGGTATGTTTTTTTTTTTTTTTTTTATTTTTTTTTTGTGTGTTTGTTACGCGATTACTCCGTCAATTATGCATTGATTTCGATGATTCTTTTTTTGATTGGTAGGTAATACTTCAAAGGTGGTCCCATATAAATTTTATCGAAATTCATTCAGTAGTTTTTGAAAAAAATAGCAAAAACAAAAAAATATAAATTTAATCTTCAAGTCGGTTCTTGTTTTTTTCGTAACCAACTTTCTAAAGGTGGAGGTTTGTATTCGACTGCTTCACCTGCTTCACCCAGGGTTGACTTCCGGTGAGGGAACTCCTCAACGGTGAATAGTACAGACACAACATTTCGTAAATGGATTTAACCATAATAGCCTGTTCTAAATTCCATCATGACATGGCAGATACACCCAGGATTGACTTCCGGCGAGGGAACTCCTCAACAGAGAATAGGACAGACATGAAATTTTTTTGTACATGCATTTAATTGTGATAGCCCGTTTTAAACTTCGTCATGATGTGGCTTCTAGATCATAAAAGCTTGTCTTTAAAAACTTTTTGAATTAATTTAATTAAAACTTGTTTTTCACTAAAAAGGTTAAAATAAATTATTTTTCAAAAAAAACTAAACCGACTTCAAAACCACAAATGGCACTCAAAAGTAAAAAATAAATTAATATAATTATCATAAGCGCTACCCACTCATATATTTGAAGTCGGTGCCAGCCAAGTCTAAAAGGTAGTAGATAAATACTACCTACAAGTAGTACTTACTATATACGTAGTATTTATCTACTACCTATTAGACTTGGCTGGCACCGACTTCAAATATATGAGTGGGTAGCGCTTATGATAATTATATTAATTTATTTTTTACTTTTGAGTGCCATTTGTGGTTTTGAAGTCGGTTTAGTTTTTTTTGAAAAATAATTTATTAAAGACTCTTTTTTTAATTCCTCCCTCTCCCTTGCTAATTGCTTATAATTCCTTTCAAGTCTTACAAAGGGAGAGTTATGGTGACATTCGATCTGATATTCTACTACGTCCCTATAATCATCTAAATCACTAAGCCAGGGGATAATTAAGAAAATTTAAAACAAGCTCTTTCTTCTATATAATTTAAATTGTAAAATTTCATCAATAAATACGCCTAACGATCACATACATAGATCCTTGCCCCGAACTGGGATTTCCTGTATCTAGGGCACCAGAAACTATGAGGACCATGGTACCACAACACCCTTTTTTTGGGAGTGGTCTGCAACTCCGACAAGAGGGCTAGTCACACGGAGGTATACCTAATAGTTTATGATAATAAAACGGGATTTTTATTTATTTATTTCTTAATAACAATTTGTTATAAGTCAATATATTACATTTTTACAAAGTCTTAATAAGTAAATAATATTATAATGACATAATATATTAATTAATCAATTATATATTTAAATATATTATTTAGTTATTCTACTTTATCTGACTTAATCGCGCTAAAAACATTTATTTCATTTACGTCGACGTTTCGACCAAGTTGGTTGGATAAACTATCTTATTATATTAGCTGTTCTATTATCATAAACTACGTGTACGAATCGCGTGAATTTAAAAATTACTATTGCAAACCGTTAATGTATGTATGTTGTATGGGTATACCTAATTCAGAATACGCGTCCTGCGTAAGTGACTGGACGAAAGTTCTACTTGTACTGTTAATTATTCTGTGGTTCTACCTAGTATACCTACATTATATAGCTGAGTATTCTGTATACTCCATACTCAGTACTGGCGACACAGGGCGGATGGCGTGAACTTTTTAATTTATGGTTTGACGCGTTGAGTGCCGTGACGGTTAACTTTGGCAGTTCAACTTTTTTATTTTTCCAAAAAGCGGGGTCCAACTTTCTAAAATATGATTAAGGGAGTAATAGAAGGATAAACAAGTGTATAATTGACAGGGCAACGGAGTTGTGACAGGTTCGACGATTCTATATTTGTGAATTTGTGTTTATAAATGGTAACGTTAGACTAAATACTTTTGCCGCATGAAAACTCTAGCAAGACTTTAACACTGTTAAGTGACAGTTTTATGACTGATTTGTTATCAATTTTATGACAGTTTTATGACATTGTTTTGGGTGCTCAGAGGAAGTGTGTGTTCTTCCTCTGAGTTTGGGTGATAGATCTAAATTTTTTCAAACAATTCTGTAATTCTAATAATTTGACAGTCTCTGTTGTGTAATGGTTAGGCAGGTTGGCTCAAATCTCATACACCATATTGTGGGTTCGATTCCCGCGACGCCGACGGGACAAATGTTAGTACACAGAAAAAAGCGCAAGCATTTGTTATGTGTCTGGTTGTTGTGGGACCATGGTCCTATGTTATAATGTTCCCTAGATCCAGATCCAAAATTATTTTCTGGTATGCTTTCTTTGGTGAAAGCCAATCACAGATCTATAATGAGAAAAACACTGTGTATTTAGGCAGATTTAGAGTGAATGAATGAATGAAACTTTTTGTTTAAAATTCACAAAGTAACAAAGAGCTACATTATGAACGAACGTGACTAAAATACGAATTCATTGATTCTATCTACTTTAATTTCTTTTGTGTTGCTTCTGTGAGGATAGTTTCCAATCCATGACGAGGTCTCCACATCATCTTGTCGTAGACAGAGGTGCCTTAACTAAACGTCATCCGTGTTCATTCTGATTCTTGTTACTCTATCTCCAGCAAAACAATTGTTAAATCAAGTTTTATAGATTGCCAAAAAATATTACCAAAAATTAAAAAATTCAATGCGTAATCATCAAGAACTTTTTGTATACCTACGAGAAGAGACAGTAGTGAGTCCCTCAAAGGAAACAAAGCAGTTTTAAAATAAGCCCTTCCGAAGAAAAGAACAATGGCTGGCCTTAATACTTCTAAAGGACAAACGTCTGTCATCGCAGACCATGGCGCCTTTGAAGCCCCCATTTTTGTATGGTTTGTTTTGTTCTTTGTTTTTAGGGTCTTGATTTTTTTACAATTATTATATATTTTTTTTCTATGAATATATTTTGGTGGTAACTAGAAAGTTCACTATTGATGCTATTGATTTAATTATCGCCATTCATGTCAGCTTTAGTCGTACTTACTTTACCTACTCATTTCATATTCTCAAAAACAACATGTGTAAAAAGTGCCAGCTATAAGCTAAATCATTTTGTAGAAATCCTTTCGACAATTTGGATGTTTAAATATCGATTAGTTAAAATTCAGCAGTCATAGTTTAGAGTTCAAAAGGGTTTTTGTTCAATTTTAGCATCACAAACGCACTTATGAACGCATGTTTTAATGAAATTATCAGGTCTGTTCACGAACAGATTTACAGCACTTATGCATATCAATGACTCTACCACTCACCGTATCTGAAAAAGAACAACCACCCAGAAGTTAAGAGACGAAAAGAGAAACGTTTTAATTTTAAATAGGTATATAATGATTAAGCAGGTTCTATTTCTTTAACTGGGTCCTAACACTAAGACTATGTACCTAATTGTACCCAATTAAAATTTCTGACATCTTATACCGAGTCTAAATATTGCATTCCACAGAGACAATTGGACGAAATTTATTTATAAACAAAAGTGTATTCCTTAAATCCAATTACATTTATATTTTGTCTCAGCATTTCAGATTCAGTTACTCTTTTAGGTATATCGTAAAATGTCTGATTGTTCCCCACAGCCGTACCGAGCAGATGCCAGTGTTTGGTCCAGGGAGCCTGTTCAATGTCTGTATTGCGAAATTGAACTACAGACTCCAGTCTGATGCAGGAATGTATGAGAGATTCAGAGAGGTTAAGCTAGTCTAATAATTGCAGGATGGCGCTGCATGTAACCAATTATTATCGTGTGCAGAATCCTTTGAAAGAGTTTAAGGAATTTAGATGATGCGCCTTCGGTCGTCTGCCTATCTCTAAATATACCTACTCAAAAGTTGCATTTGATAAACTCTGTATACTTCATACATAATCTCTTTTGATAAATTTGACAAGAATTCCATACCTATTCCATTTGGTTAAATCGTACTAGTAGTATAGTAGAAGCAAAGATAATATCCTATACACATAATCAATATTAACCTACGTAATACCCGTGCCTACTTAGAACATAGCCATCTTTTATTCCAAGAAACATGCATTTCATCTCAAGCTCGTCAAAAATCAATAAATCCACTTTTGCCATCAACCGTCAAAAGAGCAAGTCGAAAAATCAGAATTTCAACAAGCACTTCCAACGCCCGCCGGCTCGTACCGCAAACCGGCTATATCTGGTCCAATCCGACGCAAATTGGATTGGACTGCACCGCACCGACTTTGCATCGCGACGTCTATTTTATTTCTTTTCTGGCTAGTTTGGGGTGCCATGTTTGTAGGCATTACCTAGAAGTGGTATGGTTGTATCCCCAGAAAATCAAATGTAATGCAAGAAAATATATCTACTCCCTAACGTTTGTATGTTCTATCAGTTTTTTGGTGACAATGCATTCATCGACGATAGGTACATGTGTCAATTTATTTTGTTTTTTAAACGGGTCAATGCCTTTATTGCAGAAAACAAAATACACTCTACTTACTAAAACTAAACTAACTACTTACAAGGAGAAGCAATTGGACAACCCATAGACCATTAAAGGCCTATAGATAGCTCAAATTGGAGCATTTGAGCTATCTATAGGCCCACTACCAGGTGGCAGCGTAACCAAGATGCTGGCAGTATTGCCCCGTTGGATTGCTCATGGTTTGGTGATTACATTGAGTATGGGCCATAATCCACCACGCTGGCCCAGTGCGGGTTGGTGGATTATCCAAGTCCTTGAATTTTTGTGATTAATTCTTGGACACGCCGGTTTCGTCACGATGTTTTCCTTCACCGTTTTGGTAACGTATCTTTTACCGTCAAAACCCTTGGCCTCCCTAGTCCAGTTACATCTCCGTCGACGTCGGTTTTGTTGGAAACGTCACTCGTACTTTGTATCATTTCGCGGCGTATTTTATTACTCTCCCCGTCTCCTGTCAGCTCCGGCTTACTGTTTGAAAAATTTAATTTAGCACAAATATTTAATGGCAGAATTGTAATGTTTCTTCGTATTTCTGTGGGATGATTGGCAATTTTATTTCTATGGGATTATTAATGTTGGGTAGAACGGTTTCATAATACTGTAAGGATTTTTGGATGCTGCTGGTTTCATTTTAAGTGGGTTTTTGGACCGCCATATCCGCCATTTGTTGGACTTTAAAGACATTCAAGATATAATCGATAGACACAAGACTTTTAAGATATTACTAGCTGACCCGGCAAACGTTGTTTTGCCATATAAAATAAAAAAAAATGTTAAGGGTGAACAACCCTTATCACTTAGGGGTATGAAAAATAGATAGTAGCCGATTCTCAGACCTACTGAATATGCATATAAAATTTGGTAAAAATCAGTAAAGCCGTTTCGGAGGAGTAAGGTAAGTAACATTGTGACACGAGAATTTTATATATAATTATATATTATTATTTTTAGATATTATTATAAATGGGGTCGGTATTTGTAGTGAAAATGATAATACACTTATCTGCATTGAAGATTTTGTTATATTCTTTATACTCGTAGTCCGAGATAGTAGATAAAATGTCAGGTATACTTAAACGTATTATTCTACTTACCAATGATAAGCCGCATCACGTCACCGTCCCTACACATCACAAGTGTATGAGTTTCATCATATTACCTATCCTCGTAATGGAATACGAAACTACCCTCCGGCCGTAAACTCCGTAACCTGTAGTTTGCTCCGGATGCTTCCGAATTACAGATGGGCATCGTAAAAACTCGGATTCTTCATACACTGTCGTCCCGAGGTCGTACAGACCAGATGTGATGTTCAAATCCTGGGAAATTGAATTACGCAAACATGGAATCAGTGATAAATCTTAGTTCGAAGAACCAAAATATTGCCTCAATACCAGAGCTCCAATAAATTAGGTACTTAACTCGATTTTAAGGCCTACCTTTGTTAAACTTCAAAAAAACAGACTTAACGGCTTACGAAAAACTGCTTTCATGAATCAATAATGTGACTATCGAAGTCTCCTGATTATAAATTAATGTTAAATGATCAATTTCATACAATTAAGCTAATTTCTAAAAAATTATCAGTCATTTGACATTTATTAGATTAATATGAATTTGCCATCTTTTTTTAATATTATGATTCAGTATGATATTGAAAGCTCTTTGACATTACTTTAATAAAAATAATTTGTATTAATAATGTTGTGATGGAATGTAATTAAAATAATGAAATGAATTGTTATTATGTAAGAAATGTAATTACACATCACTGTCATGGTAGAATGTAAGGACTTATTTTTAGATTTTAGCCATCTGCGTGCTGCATGTATAAATATTCTTATAAATGAATTGAACTTAGCACTTGATCAAACCGTTTCTAAAGGTTTTGTCAAGCTGACAATCAGACTAAGATAATATATTATGACAACATAAGCTTACCTGTCGTCTGCTGCGTTTTTAGTACATCTGTTAACTTTAATTGCCACAATAAAAAAAAATACAATTAACATCCGTTCAGGGCCCCAATTCACTATAACAACTTGGCGATTCCTTGCTTCGAAATCACGTCGATGCCTTCATTAATAAACGACATTAATATGACGATTCATATAAATGACGCGTCATAAAGAATAAAAATTTCGCAGATGTCGTTTATGAATGAAGGAATCTACGTTTCCTCGAAGCAAGGAATCGCCAAGTTGTCATGGTGAAGTAGGGCCCAGTAGTTTCTACGTGATTGAGTAACAAACATCCATCCAGGATTATTGCTTGACAAGCTCGCAGAAACTGGGCATAAATATTATCTCATCAGTACCTACTTATTTAAAAAGCTAGGTGTTTTATTTTAATAAAAATGTTTTCTTTCTACAGGTAATATATCTGGAGATCTACGCTTTCTCTCATGCATCATTTAGTAAGGTTTTTATTCTAAGTAATATTAATGTTACTTGAGGACTGGTAAAGCTTTTCCAAGATAAAAATAATAAGATATGTTGCTGAAATTCTTATACAGTACAAAGAAACAAAGAGTTCTATAAATATGTTTGGTAAAGTACCTATTTTTCTTGTTAGGATATTATCGACTTCGTAAATAGCGATTACTTTCCAGATTATCTTTCAGAGGCATGTGCTTGTATATAAAATAATTCCTAAGTCGCGTAGACTTAGGAATTATTTTTGACACTAAATTAGGTATTTTTCGACGCACACATAAACTCTATTATTAAAAAAGCATCTAAAGCACTCGGTTTCATATTGCGTATGTCAAAAGACTTTAACTCTATTAAAATCATAATAATACTACATTGCGCCTATGTAGTCATTTAGAATATGCCTTATAAATGAAGCCTATTGCCTATTGCCTATGCCTTTATGAAGTCATTTAAAATATATCTTACAAGTCTGGAATCCTGTTTACAACAGATATGTTACTCGTATAGAATCCATTCATAAACGTTTCCTCCGTCATCTTCAATTTAAAATAAAGTCATATATTCCAGATTACATAAAACGTTGCGAGAAATTTCACATTTTACCCCTAGAAGAGAGAAGGCGTATAGCTGACGTCGCGTATCTTCTTAATATAGCGAATAGCTCCGTCGACTGTCCTGAGCTGCTGCAGCGCATCGGTCTACAGGTCCCGTACGCCGAACTCCGGAGACCATGTTCCCTACATGTCGCCGGAGCCAAAACCAGCTACAGACAAAATAGCTATGTGCTGCGAGCGAGCCGGTGTTTCAACGACTTGGCTACCGTACATGATTTAGATGTATTTAACACATCTGTTGAGCAATTAAAACGTCTACTTACCGATGGCTTTTTAATCAAACTATTGATTGAAAAGTGATTGGTAGGTGGACCATAGATTGTACAATAGTTATTTTATATTGTTTTGATTCCTGTTTTTTTCGTTGATCTTTACTTGCATGCTTTTTGTTTTTTTGTTTTCCGCCCACGTTTTACATAATCTGTCGCCTATATGTGGAAACTTTTAAATGTCCTTTAGTACAATATTTAAATATCCTAGTTATTAGACCTAGATGTAAGTTTTCCAAAAATTGAAAAATAAAATAAAATAATTTCCAAATACAATAATGTGATTCTATTTAAGTATTCTTGTAAAATATGAGTGCTAACATCGGAATGTTTTCTGATCACATTACCAGTTTTAACTCTTGGAGAGTGAGAATTTCTACTTTCTAATCAACCAATCCTTTGACCGTCGGGACTCAGTTTATCCTAGATGATATTTTAAGACCAAACAAAAAAATATTGATAACCTTAATCAGTGAATCGTCTCAAAACACGAAGGTAACTATATATTCTTGGTTCCCTAGATGCAGGGAATCCTAGTGAAAGGCCCAGACTTGGTTGTAATGGTGTTCGTCCGTTAGGCGTAAAAAAGACTGTAAGTGATGTAAGTGCTCTTGTTGATTTTTATTTTTTATTATTGTTTAGGTATATTGTTTATTTGCTGTGCACCACCCTTTATTCTTTTTTACATTTGTATAATTCATCTAAATAAGGTTGTCTGTCAGAGATTGCTTTATACGATAAGACCGCCAATTGTATTACCTGTATATATACCGGTGTAATTGTAACACTTCTAACATATAGGTTGGTACAGTCGCCTGCACTAAAAATAATTTTCAAAATAATGTCAGTTTTAAATTTCATAAAAATGTACACAACAAAATTTGCATAATCATCTCTATACATTTTTAATAAAATAATATAAACAACACGCCAACCGAAACACAGTTCTTAACTAGTTCGGGAGCCTATGGATTCAAGATTCATTCGTAAACCTTTTGTGCAAATAAACTCATTTATTATTATTTACTATTAACATTAAGTCAAATTAATTAATTGTTTATTATTATTTGACTTATTGTTGTTCACATTATTTTATTAAAAATGTATAGATTATTATAACACATAATGGTGGTTACATAATATTTGCGAATTGTGTTGTGAACATTTTATGAAATTTAAAACTGTGACATCATTGTAAAAGTTATCTGTATTTACATTTTAGTGCAGGCGACTGTAGTAGATCTAGAGCATACCGCAGCTAAGATATAGACGGGCTGAAGTTAGCTGTCGCAGGTCGCGGGGAATTAGGTCAAGCACATTACAATACTTACAGCAGCGGCAGCAGGTGTTATGAAATCTCGATCAATGACCAAGATCCTGGTAGTTCCTGGAAAATTTAGTAAGAGGCTGGAATTTATACAAGTTTATAAAAAAATATCTTAAAACCGACTTCATAAATATGAAATATCATGATTTTTTGGAAACACTACAAAGAACAAGTATACGTTTTATCAAACGAAAAAACTTCAATATATCTTTGAAGTCCAAGGTCAAATATCGATGAAATTTATATGGGACGACTTCGTAGCTATACTGAACCCAACGCAAAAAGAACTTTCCGAAGCGGTTCATAAATGACGGAGTTCTGAGGTCACAAACATTAAAAAAAAACAATCGAATAGACAACCTTCTCCATTTTTGAAATCGGTCTAAAATTAAATAAATAATACTTGCAAATCCAACGAGGAAGTTCCAAGCCAGATTAACTGTGGGGTACTAGAGTAAAAGCTCTAGTACAGCTGCAAGTTATGATACTTTAGCCTAATCTGCGGTAGAGCCAAGTAGAGTATGCAACAATGTCTTCGTTAGCGTAATGGTAGAGACGGTAATGCTTACTACTACGTGTATAAAGTAGGAAAATGTTTAAGTTTTCACAAATTTTATTATCATTTAATTTTCATACATAAATCTTGTGATGATATACCGACTCATGATACTTTAAACAAAGAAAACAACAAATAAAGTTTAATGCTAAAAACATTGCTATACAAACGTAAACATCTTTAGGTAGTCAAAATCGAATCAACCAGAATCTGTACTCCCTTCAAATGGGCAAAAACAAAGATTGAACGCTCGTTATCTGTTCTATGTCCGGAAAATGTTACCGTTCACAGCGTATGGAAAGCCTTTCTTTAATGGAGCGTCGGCCGCCGCGCCGCGGGCCATGGATTGTGTTATGTTCTAGGGATGGCAAACGGAGATCAACTATCGAATAGATTATTGGGTCATGAATCAATTATATTATTCTTAATTTCAAGTGATTTTGTACACACAATAGTTAAATTATGTAAGATCTTTAGGCGATTTCAATTAAAGCAATATTTATAGTAGATATAATTTTCAAATCGTTTTTACAACTAGCGACTTACCCCGGCTTCACTGTGTTACACCATACCCAAAGGATCGCGTTCAAATCCACCCAACCCAAGGTTTGGAAGTAGCTACTGAGTCAATGAACAGACAGAAAGATGTATGTAAAGATGTGTGTATTTTTATTACGTTGTTATAATTGATTATCGAGGTCAAATCTTGTAATTAAAACTTTCTATGAATGTTAAAGTAGATTTTTTATCATATTCCCCAACACCAAATTATGATCGAATAAATTCATTATTCCCTTCATTTTGTCCAAAACAACATCCATTACAGACTGGATCCTCGTTACCCGTGCTCTCGCTCGGAAAATGTTATCGTTTTAGCGATTCGACCGCCGCGGGCCATGTGAATGGTTTTATGTGCTACGTGACCTTAAGCCGAGATCGCAGGATTGATTTGGGTTCTAAAAATACTTATTTTATAATTAGAAAGAATAAAAGAGAACAGGAAATGAGAAAAAATTGGAGCAAAGAACACCTTTGATTTTTTAATATAAATATTCTATGATACACATTGAATTAAAGTACAGGTATTAAAGTGTAGGTACCATGTTGTTTTTGTAAGTGAAAGTAGTCCCACCTAATTTCAATAACTTTTTAGAAGTTTTCCAAAACGCAGTCCTATTCCTATTCTGTCCCACTAATATTATGACGTGAAAGTTTGTGAGGATGGATGGTTAGATGAATAGATGGACGGATGGTTGGATTGATATTCTTTACTCAATCAAAATCTGTTTATAGTTTGAACAGATTTTGATGAAATGTATCTGAGGTCCTGGAAAAGGGAGTAACTTGCTTGATCTCTAGCTAGAATAGATTTAAATAACGACTATCTATGAGAAAGAAAAGAAAGAAGAAAAAATACATTTATTCCAGACATCACACAACATTACACCTAACATAATAAATTAGGGGCAAAACAAAAAACAATAAATACAACAAACAGTGAAATGTTGCGCGATGTCAGGAAAAGGTTCCGACTCAGCACTCGCTAAGGTGTTTTAAAGTACCTTAGCACTGATTTTCAGTCGGAACCCTGTCGATGACATCACGAACAATCAGACGAAGACATTACAGTGAAAAGACACAAATGTTATATATAGAATAGATAAATAAACAAAAAAGAAACATAAAACACAAAAAAATTATATACGAGTACATAAAATAGTTCTGAGTTCCTTTATTATTATAAACCAGAACCGCGCCATCCCTACTACGCTCTTCCTACTTCTATAGCGTCGTGTCGTGTGTCAAATTTTGCCTGCAGCCATGCACGTGCATGCTTTTCAACTAAAAGCTGAATAGGATTTAAGGGACATACCTATGGAAATAGAATAAAGTTAATTTTTGACAAATACGATAAAATGGGATTGCCGGATTTAAATCTTTTCAAATGTTTTAATAAAAATTCAATGTTTAGTTGAATAAACATTGAATTTTTATTTAAGGACATTCAAAAATATGTAACTTAGTATTAAACTTTTTTGTAAGTAGAGACAATTTTTTTTTCTGGTCAAGAACTGACTTTCATAAATTATGGTCAAAACTCCGATCATCATCATCATGCCATACTCCATATGGAAAATAGCTTGATGATAAGCTTATAAGCTTTCCTGTTATGTCACTTCCTGATCTGTCAGCACATAACAATAGAAGCACAAGCAATACTTCTCCAGCCAAAGCTGCAAACAACAATGTAAATATGTAAAAGCAACAAAGAACACGCGACGAATGAGTCGCGAGCCACTCCAGCAGACGTTGAAGCATAAGCCGGCCGGCAGACAGGAATAATTGTGTGCAAAACGAAGATTTATCGCCGGAGCCGGTACCCGGCGCCCGGTTCCCGCTCCCGGTCCGGTCCCGTCTTTTGTAACTGTCCAGAGTGTAGTCAGATGTGCAAACAGGACTTCAGGTTGTAGTTGTTTTTGTTTGCAGAAATATGAATGGAACAAACGTTCTGGGAATAAAAAGTTTCTTACGTTTAGGAGAAAATATAAAATGCATCTTAACTTACAGAAAGATTCAATATTTTTATGTATTGTCGTTGTATCAGTCGTACTCGTACTTCGTTTTGTGTTAAAATAGGAAAAACTACTTGAACATCTAAGAGAATAGAGAATTTGAAGAAAATTCGTTCGTTAAGAAAAAATGATGCTCAGCATTATGGTAACATAATTCAACATGTGTTATAATTTAAGAAAAATCATAGATTAGATTTGCTTAATTGATCAGTCAATTCAATTTCACATCATACAAATCGACTACTTACCCTAAACTAAGTAACACACGTATAAACTATTGAAAAGTGGCCCAATAACCAACCCTTGCGGCATACCTCTCATAAAATCACCGCGGAATATTCACACAGCTGAACGTTCAATAAAACTATCCCGGATTAAGCCACGACGGTTAATTTCCATTTCCAAATAGAACTAAAAGCTGGAATTAGCATCGGTAATCGATTCGAGTGGGAGCGAATCAGTCGAAAGCCATTCTGAATGCCGTTTGATTGCTATATTCGGAGTTAATTCTGATTATGCATTGAATTTCAAAGTGCAAATAGTTATGCGAATATAAACAGCAAGTATTGTTTAAGCCCCGTTGGCTCGGTATGCTATTTTCTCTGTTAAATTTGGTAAAACATAATATTGGCGAATCAATCCTTTTGACAGATTAATTGATGACAATAATAATTATCTATATTTTGATAATTATTTTTATTTGTATTTTTCACTTTTACACTGATCCTATAAAAAAAGTCAGATACACTTTTCGGGAACAGCACTGAGAAGACCGGTACCTAACTATGTGTGCGTGACAACACATAGATAACAGTCTCTAACACTGTAGAAACACATGCGTCAGTGTGAGTGTAATGTTGCTAGCGTAAGAAAAAAATTCCCACTGATTCTTTAGTGAACGGTAGGGATATACTATTAATATAATTGTAAAGGGATAGCGTGATGTATGTATTTATTTAATAAACATATAATTAGCTAAATATTTGTCTTCATTATGACAATGACTGATTAATCTATCTTTTAGCTATACCTAATTAAGTTAAAATTTCAGAGTAAGGCAGATTGATTTTATTTTCGTATAAAGTATTTTTTTATACTACTAAGTAACGAGACGAGAAGGTCACTTGCCTGATGGTAGGCGCCGCGCCTCCTCATAACACAATGCCGCCCAGAATCTTGGTTGCTAAGTCCTGCGCATCACTGCTCTACGCTAAATAATAATAAGTTGAATTACTGCTGGCCAGCTACTGATATAAACGGACATACGGACAGACAGACTGACCGACGGACGTGGTAAAACTATAAAGGTTCCTTGTTTTGCTACGGAACCATATACAAATCGCATTCAAATTAGTCAGGTGGTAACAAACATAATTGGTTATTATAAACAATCTTACATGAATGAAAATTACCAAAATACTATTATTTATTAAAATAAAACTGACACTAGAGTTGGAAAGGGCTGGCCCCTTTCCAACTCCAGTTTTCCCCCTCTAGTTTCAGACCTTTATGGACCACACATCTATTTAACTTACAGTTTTACCCTTACTTCTAGGCAAATTGGACTTACTTGTGAAACGATATCCCGATATCTTTTCGTCTCGGTTTCTGGGAGCAGTTTTTACAATGTTTGAACACGCAATACGGCATATTTTTGGAACAAAAATTCACGCTTCACTGAGCCAGCGCTTCGTTGCGTACTGACTCTATGTAGTATCCGCTTTGTGTAGTGGTATCCGCTTCGTGCGTGTCAATCCCGTGTTTCGTGCGTATTATCTGTTTTATAGGATATATTTTATAGGATCAGTGTTTTACACTAATTAAAATATTGAATTATACTACATAAACAACAATTAAAAATCCCAAAATTGCTTTCACTAGGCTTTTACCCACAACGAAACGGAGAAGGTGCACATTCACATCCATCTATCTTCGAAATGTCTGAACCGATTTCGATGCGGTTTCCGGCAGTAACTATGGAATTTATTTTCAATACTTTTTAAATACGATGTATTGTACCAAATCACCAGGGTGCCTTGTCGTAGATTAAATGGTGTTGATACTCCAACTACGTAGAATAAGTCAGTATTATTTCCTTTTTTTTTTATTTGTTTTTATAAATTTTACAACTTTTCATAAATATCTAACACCTTATAAACCTTAAACAGGTTTGTCTTGGGTGTCGCATTCCTCTTCTATTTTTCCTCCAACTATGCTTAAAATTGGCATAAGGGATTCTAAAGGCTCCTTATTATGTTACTTAAGTTCTAACTCACTAGAATGCGCGCATTAGATTTGAAACTTTTTAGATAATTTTTAAGTTATTTTAGTTTGGGATATACAACGTCGCGCGTCGAAAGATTTCAATTTTTTTAGTTTTGTTGTTATTGGTATATTTAATCCATCATTTATAGAAATTTGTTCATCAATGTTCTCGGTGTTTCTAGATAAAGAGGACTGTAGTTACGACGGGTTGAATATGTGATCGTTAGGTGTCAGACCCAAGTTGTTTTACACACTTTTTACGCTTCCCACGCATGCTTGACTCCAATAAAATGTCTCTAAAGCTCTTTGACGTCACCTATCGGTCGGCGTCACACGTAGTGAAAACCCTTTTTTATTTTATTCTCCTGCACAAAGGTGAGCCAGGACTAAATTAAACAACTTGTGAATAAACTCTGCCAAATTAATATAAACTCTAAGCTGATGTGTTAGGGTATAAAGTGGAGTTACAGCGCTGAGTTGAAAGCTGTTTAATTTTAAACAAAGTTTGTCAATATCAATATTTTGTAGCGGGTTAAAATTGCCAAGTTGAATGGGCTTGGGCGGTGGTTTTCAATAATGGTCATGCGGGTTTCGCTAAAGTAAATACGGTTTTTAAATTATGATTTTACAACACAAAGCGGGATATGCGAAACATATTTGCTTACTTACAAAGGGGCTTAAATGTATTTTAAGGCCTCTGCACACAGCGAACGTGACTTGACCGCAGCGCTGCGTTGGCGTTTTGTTTTAAGTTGTAATGTACCTAATGATCTGTATTGGGCAATGCACACATAGAGCGCGGCGTCGCTCGGCGTGGCGCACCAAGCACACTGTGTGCAAAAAAAAAAACGCCGATGCGGTCATATCACGCCCGGTGTGTGCAGAGGCCTTTAATATTACTGAACTAAAAAAAGTGTAAATATGTTCAAAAATTTCTCTATTCGCTGTGCTAAGCTCATTTGTTGCGTCATTTAGATACAAAACATAAAAAATGCTTTAAATTGAGTAAATATGTCAGATGGCTTATGACCATCAAGAATGGCAACATAAGAAGTGGCCTATACCCAACATTGAATATGCTGAGACTACTGATGATGATGATGATCTTCTTCTCTAGTGTGGGAGTGTGGCTAACCCTGGTGTCGGAGTTTTTAGGCCGCCCGAAGGCCTCCGACATGACCTAACTGTTGACCTAAGACAACAACCGGGACCGACGTCTTAACGTGCCCTCCGAACCACGTTAGCGCTCAGATGTAACTACCACACAAACGGTCATACATCCAAGTTATGACCGCTGCTAACGTTGCTTAACGTAGAAGATCTATTACGACCGGCTAGGCGAGCTACGCTATGATGATGATGGTAATATTATTACATTAAAACTTGCATAAATTCAATGTGAATAATGACCATCATAAATCATAACAAACACTAGAAATAAGGATAGGATTGTAATACCTAGGTTTAGATGTATATTCACTAAATCAAAAAAGGTCCATGGGGAACTGCGTACGTTTCTATAATAAATTTCCAAAATGTAAAACGGAACTCACGGAAATTATATTCAAATTGCGTGTAAAGACTATTCTAATTAAATAACCATACTATACTGTTTGAAGCGGCCTTTTATATTTCCGCTGCGGGATGCGGTATGCGCCCTAAGGCTTATGGCGTCAATTAAATATATAATTATTTTAGTGGACTGTATTTGAAAATCGTTAGATACACTAGTTACCTACATGGTATTTCGGCAGATCTGCTTAGGTATAGAAATTGGACACCACGCACCTTCTTTCTCTTGTGTCGCTCCTGTAGGACGTCCCGTTGATTCTGAAGTCCTGAATTTTGCCTTCAGGCAGAGATCGCGGTAGGCACTCACGTACAGCACTCGCGGCAGTGTTTACATGCACTTCACGGTTGTGGTATTCAATGTGATTGCACTTTGGAAGATTTGTCTAACTCCCCAGATTTATGACTGGTCGCGGATAAGATATTTTTGCTACTAACTGCGGTGACAAGATGCGTGGTGGGATATGGATAGGTGAGGGACAAGGAAAGCAAATCACCTAATTACCATGTAAGAAAGGGAAAGCCTATCATATTGAAGTTGCATCGAAGCAAATATGGCGGTAACACTGTAGGTAATTATTTAAAAAAAAATATGCCTGAAAAGTTCCAGTTCTGCAAAGTAGCCAACTTGTACATAAGAAACAACATTGTAGAAAACTAACAAATTGTAATACTATCTAAAAGAAGTCCCTCAGTTTTTTCCGTATCTTTTGAGTAATGGTTCTTTTTCTAATGCGGTCGTAGAGTCCTTGTGATAATTTGACGTTCATAAGTGCGGCTGTGATGCCTAAACTGAATAAAGAGATTTCGATTTTAAAGATAATATTATCATTTTAACTCACAAAAACATCCAATTATAACTACAAATTGCAGGTAATTCCAAGATCTGACGCCCTTATCCCTCTTTAACTATTCAGTATGCCTCGCTAACTAATAATTATTGCCGGCCGACTCGGCCCGTTCGGCGTCTGAATATTTTACTAAGGAAAAGTAATTTACTTGAAGTTATCGCTGTTGTCCTTCCCGAACATTACTTTGTCTACTTCAGGAATTACGGTAAAAACTTGTTTATTTATGCATGACCCATAGGCGGGAACTAGGCTCTAGGAGCTTTGAGAATTCTACTAGCTGTTGAATTTGATTGAATTTTTAAGCGTTTGTTAAACTTGGAGTACTTGGTTATTCTGAGCCTATTTATACATTAGTCCTTGGCGGTTCCCCCCGATGGCGATCCCACCGGTGTCATTTCCACCCGGTTTCTGTAGCCCCGTCATATCTTTTAAACTACAACGCTAACATTTGGTACGTTTGATACTTGGTCAAAGAAACTATAAACACATGATTCACAATTGAAGTTAAGGCCAAAAATTTGTAAATTATATCGGGACCGGAGTGGGACGATAATGGGATAGGAAGAGGATGGTAACGATATAAGAGGGGAACAATAACACAATAAGAGGTTTGCTAGGGAGGGCGATAAAGTGTTAGGATCGGAATAGGATCGGGAGCAGAGCGGAATAAGAGTAGGACTGTAACAGGATAGGAGCGGGACGGTAACGGGATAGGAGCGGGACGATAACAGGATAGGAGTGGGAAGGTAACGGAACAAAAGCGGTACGGTACGTTAACGAGATAGGAGCGGGACTGGAACTGAAACGGGAATATGGTGGGATGGAAAATGGTCGGAGCAGGATGAATACTTCACTACGCGTACGAAGTCGCGGGCATCAGCTAGTTGGTTAATAAGCTCAGTATATTTATTTTTGTGTTCATTAAAAAGAACATGAGTCGTTGTAGTTCCCGATACCCTAGAATCATATAATACCATAATATAATCATATAATCATATAATATAATAATTACCCTATATTATAAATTTGAATTACATAATTGTCAATTTGATTAGAATTATTTGTATTAAAATATTGAATTTTACACTATAATAATAAGTCACATCACATTAAAATATAGTGTAGTCAAGCTTCAACCAAATATAAAATTAACAACATCATACAAAAATAAGGATTCGCCAAGAAGTATTTCCATGAATCGCTTGTATGTTTGTAATTTCAAAATACATGTTTCAAATGTATGCAATTCAATCTATGGACTGAACAGTATGCTTTTTATTTAGTTATCTATATTTAGTAGATATCTAACATTAAGGTAGGGAAAACAAAACTGATTTTCCTTATAAGAATCATAGAATCGCCGCAAAAGCCTCGCTCGTAGAGATGCCTGATAAAATCACAGAGGCAAAGTTATATTAACTTAAGTTTTATTATATGGCTGTTCAGTTGCCCCAAACATTCCTTTGCCTACTTCAAGTGAATTAAAAAACTGGAATCACAGAGTACCTACTATCTAATGTGATAGGTAAGAAAACTAAACATTAATAGGTAGGTTCTTTAGTAATTTTTTATGGAACCTAGTGATAAGACGTGTAATAAGAGCGTGTCGTTGGTAAGCGCCAAACCTGCCCATAACAATTGCAGTACCACCCAGAACGTTTAAATATAGATATAGATCATAGATCCTGACCCCTAACTAGGATTCCCTGTATCTAGGGAACCAGGAAACTATGAGGACCATGGTCCCACAACACCCAGACACGAAACAAGTACTTGCGCTTTTTTGTCCGTTCACAAACGATTGTCCCGTCGCGGAAATCGAACCCGCAACCTCAGTGGTGTATGCGATTTGAGCCAACCTGCCCAACCACTGCACCACAGAGGCTATGTGTTTAATAACATAAAAATCACTGCGTAGCACTGCATTGCGCTCATCACCCTTAGACATCAGATATTAAGTCTCATATGCCCAGTAATTTCGCTGGCTACAATGCCCTTCAAACCGGAACACAGTAATGCTTGCGCAATGCTGCTTGGCGGCAGAAAGCCTGGCAAAGCTGTGGTACCTATCCAAACGGCCTCCCGCAAAGAAGAGACCTACAACAAGTAAGTCTTTATGTCGAACTAAAATCCTGGGGGTTTTGCAATAGGAGAGGAGAAATTTCGTAGTTAAATTTAGTGAAATTCTAAAGCTTTCCCACAATAGATACAGGTTTGTAAATTTGCTGAAACTAGAACGTAGCTCGTTAAATTTTGATGCTTGCGGAGTTTTATTCTTACTGATTTTAGGAAGCTATAAGTACCTACTTAATCTATAATTATATTATGTATTTATTGTGTGTTATATAGCATTAGGTATTATATATATTTTTTGTCTGTTATTTGTAATGTATAGTATGCTTAGTGTTATAAGTTATCTTAGTTTAATGTAATAATGTGTGTGTGTCTTGAATTAGTGTCTTTTCTTTCTTTCTTTCTTTCTTACTTGGAAAAAGTATTTGGAAACAAGGTGCTGTTTACTAAATATCTCGTCAGGGATGCTGATTTTGCATATACTTGTGTATAGAGTAATGTTTAAAAAAAAATTAGACTGTATATTATTTTGGAAAGCGGTAGTAGATTTAAAACACTTAATTTACTATTTTACCAATTTACCTGATAAATCTGATAATACAAATTATTTATATTAAATTGTTAAATAAAATATAAATTCTCATGTCATTATATTTTTTATGGAACTGGGTAATGAGACGAACATGTCGTTCGCCTGATGGTAAGCGCCACGCCTGCCTATAACAATTCAACAAATTCAAAGTAAATTTTATAGTAAAAAAAATTATAGTTATAAGCAATTTCATTATGATTATATTTATTTTTATGGCCAACATCCTGCAGTTAACATTTTAATCAAGCGGGGAAATTATTAAAAGCTATGAATAGGCCAAACTCAAGAATTTTAACCTGGAATATTTTTATCAACGTCATTAACATCCTCCTTTTTTACCAGAAGATAAATATTGTCAAAGTCTCATTGCTGGACAAATAATATTTATTTCATTATAAATATTTAATAAAACGGCTAGGACTCACGTAGTACAAAAATAAATAATAATAAGAATATAATATATAAGTAATAATAATATAATAGTAATATTTATAATGAATCAAACTCACGAAAACTTTCATTCTATTTATTTACTTAAAACATGTAAAACCTCCCTTATTTCCCTCCAAAATTAAGGCTATTGGCCCAGCCAATTCAACCCTGGAATGCGTGAAATCGTCACGCCAAACTTTTCCCAGCCTATTTACTCAGTAAAAAAATTAAAAACCTTCCAATAACGCGACCTAAACTTTCCCTTTAATAAAAACCATTATAAAGCTAACCACCACGATAAAGGAACCGCGAGCCTTGTTAATGTTTCACGAAATTTTCCACTCGACATGTTGCGTCACTTCCGCTATTCGAGCCAAGATTTTGTCGGAAACTCCAAGAATTCTTATGACACGGAAAATTTTAATATAAATAATGTGTATTCGAACGATGAAAACTTGCATTTTGAGGTAGTGATGTGATGACGTCTGTCCATTTACAAGACTGAGACTGCGTAAAGCAAGACTTAGTTTTTTTTTCTATGCAACTGAATGACGAGACGAGCTGGTCGTTTGCCTGATGGTAAGCAATACGCCAGCCCATAACAATAACAGCACCACCCAGAACTTTGTTTTGCAAAATCCGAAGCGGCGCTGCACTGCGCTCGTCGCCCTGAGACAATTTGCTGTTGAGTCTCATAATGCCCAGTAATTTCGCTGGCTACAATGCCCTTCAAACCGGAACACAGTAATGCTTGCGCACTACTGCTTGGCGGCTGAATAACTGGCAAAGCGGTGGTACCCACCCAGACGGCCTCTCGCATTCGAGAAACTTACCACAAGTGAAAATTGTGGTAATATGACGTTAATTTTGGCGCCTTGGGGTACCATGAAGGTACTTACTAAACCAATTTTCTTAACCCGACGTACCCTGTCAGACTGTCCTAAGTATTTAGGGGCAATTCAAAAACAGCAGTTAATAATTGTCGACACAAGCAGGAAGATGAGGGCGTCGCAGCTCCTTTTACTGTCACTTTCACTGAATTTCTCACATTCATTTTTTAATATCGTGTTATATTTCGTACTAAATAATCCAGTTTAAGGCAGACCTGCCCGACGGTAAAGTATCAAAACACATTGTGTATTTTCCCTCCACTCCCCAGGATTAAAACTTCGAACATTTTCACCTGCATCGTATCGGCAAACTAAATTTCGCGGACAATTTGCGAACAGCTTGCGAGTTTGAGATAGTGTCAGTTATAGTTTGGAGCTCTAAGTAGAGTACTACAAGTTCTGTACACTACATTAAAAGTTTATGGGATACACTTACAAGTTTGTAAGTTAATGCAATAAGTGAGAGCAGCGTGAGATAAGTTTTGCAAGTACGCTAACGCATAAGTTAACACAACGTACACATAATATTTCTGCAAGTTGAAAATAGATTATTACTAGAGATGCGCCGAATATTCGTTTAGTATTCGGTATTCGGCGTATTCGACATCTTGTCCACTATTTGTATTCGGCGGAATTATTCGGTTTTGTTGCCGAATATATTCGGTTCAAGCATTTCTATTTTCTGAGCTACATGGTGTAGAACTAAATACAAAACTTCGAAGCAAAGTGACAGCGCAGTGTGTGAGCGGGTAGCGGGCGGTGAGTACGGCTCGCTCGTCATCTAGCCAGCAGCGACACGTAGCGTACATGTTAGAACCTGTTTCAAAAATAATAATTGTTTTGCTGCGTAAATAGTAATGGTAAACCGAATAATTCGGCCGAATATCCGGTTCGGTAAAGGTTAAACCGAATAATATTCGGTATTCGGTTATTTGGTGAAACCACAATTCGGCGCATCTCTAATTATTATGGCCATAGGTAAACCACTTGACTCCTCACTCATGAGAAATTAACGGTTTTTTAACCTAATATAGTCTGGCTTGCAGTTGGCTAAAATAGTGCAGAATTAGAAAAAAAGCAAGAAAGAACACATTTATTTAACAACCACACAATTATAGGACAAACATAGATAGATAAACACTTTATTGTAAGAATAATTATATTTAGGAAAAAACGAGGACCGACTTCAAGACTAAACTTATATTTTTTGTTTTTGTTTATTTTTTCAAAGATTGCTGAATCAATTTCAAAAAATGTATATGGGCGCCTCTGAAGTATGCACTAGCAAACAAAAACATAATCATCAAAAACAATTCGTAATTGGCGGAGTAATCGCGTAAACATAAAAACAAACTTAAAAAACATACAGTCGAATTAAGAACCTCCACCTTTTTGAAGTCGGCTAAAAAGAACAAACAAGGAAAATAGTTAACTGATACATATTATATTAATAAACAAAAACAAAGATGAAATAGCGTCACCAATTACTGTATATGCAGTTCATCATATTCTTTACCGGCCAATTACAACCGTGCTTTTTTCCTCATCTGAGACCACGAGTGGTGAGTCGTGTTTCAAGTGCTGTGTGGCAACTGTCACTGATTATTAATTTACTTTATTGTTTGTCTGTCTGTCGCTCCGCGTGTAATCTAGCAAGTCAGATTTCAAGCACTTTCCGATTAGCTATCTGACTGAAAGTTTCAGGGTAGCTCATAACTCGATGACAGTGCATTCCAAATCCATAAAACGTGGTTTTATGTCGTTTTTAATCCATTACTGATTCTTGTTGTCAGTTGATTTCAAATGGCTACAGTCGCCTCTATTGTAGGCAAAGTGCCACTCGTCTGTAAAAGCTCTGATTGCTATATTTTAAGTAGCATCTGGCTTTGTATGTTAGACCTGTAAGAGATAAGAGATTTTGGATTTAGTCATTACATTTTATTATCTCCAGCTACCAGACCTTTTCTTCTACTAGTTACTACTATGTATTTCCATTTCCACGTATTCAGTTACCTAAAGTTAGAAGTGAAAAAGGCTGAAAAGAAAAACGCTGAACAATCCCGCCTTCTTTCCAAACTCAATGTTTTTCCAATAAACGAAACATTTGTAGACAAAACAACGTGAACAAACAATCATAGCATTTAAAAACAAAGGAGCAAGACTGTGTACACTACTCACTGTACCCTAAGTACATCAACATCACTAGTAGGTACCTATAGATGCGGGCATACTTCAAACAAAGTGGAGCTTGCATGTCTATTTTCCAACTCGTGTGTACGTAAAGCGTTTAATGGCAAACCGTTGTGTGCATTCCTTATTTTGTTGTTTGTTGTTTAGTCTTTGAAGTAGTTTTATACAGTATTTTTGCTGGCTACGATGCCCTACGCACTACTAACTGGCAACAGAATAACTTGAAACTTTAAAAATGGTGGTACTAACCCAGCCAGATGGCCTCTCGCATAAAGGAACCTACCACCTAGTGGTGGGCCTATTCCTATACATACGCGTATGCTTATAATAATAATATTGGTAGTAGGTCATGACTTATGTCCCTGATATTGTGTACCCAATGTTGCGATAAAAACCAGCTATAACTGTTTAAAAAGAGAAACTGCTACATTCACAATATATTTTTAATATAATACTGTATTTTTATTATGTAATTCGCACAATCTGTTCTTTTGTTGAGTGTTTTTGCCTATTTGTGACAATTTTTGCTTGCTGTTGTAATAATTGCATATAGTCTTCGCCTATAATTATTATAATGGCATTAAGCCCAGAATGAACTTACTTGAATTCGTATTTTATGATGTACATTGTGTTAGCGTTCAATAAATAAATAAGGTTTGCGTTAACTCTTCTATCTATAACTATTCTTTTAAGGACTTGGGGTAATGATAAAAATTCGAAGATTAGGTAGGTACATCACATAACTAAATACATATAAAATACAAATTACACCTGTATAAATTATGTCTTGAAGGCGACACGCTTGACTTTTAACTATGACGTGCCTTGACCTTCTATCAAATTACTTTCATCGATCTAATAAATAGATTTTTATTTTAAAAATTGTATTGTATTAATTGCCACGCTTGCATAAAATGCATAAAAATGGGTAGAAACTGGTGTAATAAATCAAAATTGTTCATAGCTGCATGTCAAAACGATAAAACAAAAAATGTAGCCGGGGAAACGCTTCGTTCGCTTCACATAGGCAGGGGTAGTAAATCTTTATGTAGTTTTACGTGACCACGCATAATATTTCAGTAAACATTTTAATCGCATTTTCAGCGGTTTTTCATGACCGTAAACACTTGCTAAAAACTATGGCGGGAAAAAATCTGACGTGGCGTAGAGCCTACCCGCCGCGCCGCCTGCTCGGAATTGGTACGACACATTACACACATGGCTTTGAAACGTTTTGCTAAATATGTATTTTTGTTATTTGTATCAAGCTTAGTTGGGTTTGTACGGTTATTACATGCTTTTATTTATCTTCACTTGTATGTCTCGGGGTGATGAGCGCAATACAGTGCTACGCAATGCTTTTTATGGTATTAGAAGTTCTGGATGGCACTGCAATTTTTATGGACAGGCGTGGCGTTTACCATTAAGGGAACAATTTGCTCGTCTCATCACTCAGTATTTACCATAAAAAATGCAATTACGTATGTACATAGATATGTATTTGGTTCAAATCCTGCGATTCCACTTTCCGTCATCCAATGGATCTGAAATTTTATTATAATATGTAATCTCAAAACAAATATGATATGCTTTAACTGTTTATATTCATAATGTAAGTTAATAAAAGAAAACGAGATAGAAACAAAAACAATTATTGGTTTTCAGAATTTTTAAAACACGAAACAACACCTTACCTAAAAGGGACTTAGTCATTTTAGAAAAATGAATTCTGTGTTTGACAAAGTCCGACAAAATCCGAAAAGATGATAAGTTAAGAGTTCATGAATATCTAGATAACTACAAAAAACTAAAAAGCAGCTACAAAACGCCATTGGAATTTGGAGTAATTATAAAAATCTAGGAACACTAGCTTTTGGGAAACATTATAAAGTAACCTATAAAAACAACAGGTATTCCCCATTTCCCTTCCTTCACCCAGTTTCAACAGCGCAGGACGAAGCCGCAGTTTCAGCTGAAAACATTTTTCATAATCCCACCGGCGCTAAGTGCAGACGTTTCAGCATTACGTAGATATGAAGAGAATATTATTTTCCAGGCTCCATTCACTAGGCGCGATTCGGGCTGGTTATATCTGACTTTTTGTGGATTATTTCTGACTTTTTGTGAGTTTTATCTGATTTTTTGTGGATAATTTTTTGGTTTATTAGAAACACTGATTTGAAAAAGCCTGGTTTTTAGCCAACACACAGCTTAGTGTGTGCAGCGCAAAACAGTGCCTCAGAACTTTTTTATTAATAGTTTTGGTAGTCACTTTTATGGTTAGACGAGGCGCTTACCATCATGCGCATAGCCAAGCTTGAATCCTCATAAAATTAAAGTAAGATAGAATTTGAAAAGTTTTGTGAATTTTATTCATAACATTTTTTTATGGAACTGAAGCATGAGACGGGCAAGTCGTTCGCCCTATGGTAAGCGCCACGCCTGCCCATAACAATTGCAGTACCACCCAGATTTTTTAATACCATAAAAAGCTCTGCGTAGCGCTGCATTGCGCTCATCACCCCGAGACATCAGCAAAATTACTAGGCATAAGTATTATATGCCGAGTGGCTACAATGCCCTTTAAACCTTTAATAATTCAAGGTCTGAGTAATTTTGACGTTTAAAACCTTAGTCCTAGCCGTTTTATATTAATTAAAAAAGATAGTCTTAATAATAGGTAAGCTGGTCCAAACTTAATGCGCTTAGAGCTGAATTTATCTACAAACTTGACATTGGATCCCCACTCAGCGGTTAACATTATGTATGTCACATGACGCTCAGTGGCTGACCCTAACTGCTGTGGTTTCATGTTATAATATTAAAGCTTTAAGTAGGATCGCGTGAAATGAGACTACATGAAAGGAGGTTTAAGATAACCACTGGCATACATGTAGTGGACTGGTAGAGGATAACAAGCTTTATACGCTTTGAGAGAGATTTTCATCGTCTCGTCAGTATAGGAACGGAATCGTCTCATGATAATGCTAATTCTAAATGTTCTAATGCCACTGATTCAACATTGTATTCAAACGCTCGTTTTACAAACTCCAAAATTGGTATTCAGTAAAAATCTCTGCACAAGCGAAACAAACTCTGAAAATTGTTTCAAAAATAGATAGATAGATAACACTTTATTGCACTTAAAAAAAAACATAATATACAGTTGGTAACACATAATCAATAAGCACAATAGGCGGTCTTATCGCTAAGCAGCGATCTCTTCCAGACAACCATAGGGTAAGGAAAACAACACATAAAAGAGGATAGTGTGCAGTAGATAATAAGTAGAAAATGCTTTTAAACTAAAATGATTAAAATATGATATATATGTATATATCGTGAAATTTGGAATTGAGATAGCTTATGCCCTGAATTAACACATAGGCTACTTTATCGGCGGAAAACCGCCGTGTGCAGCTAGTGAAAGATATAATAAATTATTTTTCAAAAAAAACTAAACCGACTTCAAAACCACAAATGGCACTCAAAAGTAAAAAATAAATTAATATAATTATCATAAGCGCTACCCACTCATATATTTGAAGTCGGTGCCAGCCAAGTCTAAGAGGTAATAGATAGATACTATCTATATAGTATCTACTTGTAGGTAGTATATATATATATATATATATATATATATATATATATATATATATATATATGAATATATGTATAAATAGGTATTACAGTGCAACCTTAATATAACGTACCTCAATATAACGACTTCCTCGATTTAACAAATTCTTCGTAATCCCCTTGAATTGTCCATAAGAGTCAAT
Source organism: Petrophora chlorosata (assembly GCA_951640565.1). NCBI lineage: Eukaryota > Metazoa > Arthropoda > Insecta > Lepidoptera > Geometridae > Petrophora > Petrophora chlorosata. Next base: position 16,952,319 of record OX621196.1, on the reverse strand, counting down.
ATAAAATATACCTTTACATTGCGAACATTCTTTGCGTACAACCTCTTTATAACGAATTTTCAACTATCAAGAAAAGGTATTCATACCTCTAATTAACGAATTTTGCCAACCCAAAACCTTTATATAAAGTTGTTAATAACCACATTGTTAATTGTTTTTGATTATTAATGTAAGAAAAATTTATTATCTACCTAATTGTTTTTAAATACATAGCAAATACATATAGTAATTTGATGAAAATGTGTTATCATTTCTTAGTAGAAGTTGTTCGCTATAACAAGATAAGTACGTAATATTGAGGTGAATAAAACTATTCTTTTACCTCTTTATAACGAATTTTAGACCAATCTAACCTCAACATAACAAACCTCAGTTCAACGAATTACTTGATATTACGAATATTTTCTTGTTCCCCTCCGATTTGTTATATCGAGGTTGCACTGTATATATATATATACTACCTACAAGTAGATACTATATAGATAGTATCTATCTATTACCTCTTAGACTTGGCTGGCACCGACTTCAAATATATGAGTGGGTAGCGCTTATGATAATTATATTAATTTATTTTTTACTTTTGAGTGCCATTTGTGGTTTTGAAGTCGGTTTAGTTTTTTTTGAAAAATAATTTATTATATCTTTCACTAGCTGCACACGGCGGTTTTCCGCCGATAAAGTAGCCTATGTGTTAATTCAGGGCATAAGCTATCTCAATTCCAAATTTCACTCAAATCCATGCAGCCGTTACGGCGCGTCGTGAAGAGGGAACAAACACACTAACACACTTACATACAAACATTCGCATTTATAATATTAGTGTTATACACACTGATGCGTAGGCACATTAGGTATGACTAATTTCGGGTTCGTGGTTTAAGACCCCGGTTTCATTTGCTCCTGGGCTTTTTTGCCTCGACTGATTTTTTTAATTAAATGTTATTTTCGAGTTCAAGTTCCGTTTTAAGAACGCCCTGTACCGAAGCTACCGCGGAATAATAACAGTTTTAGTAACATGACGTAAGCATCTTCCTTATTATTATAGCAGTTTAGATTCTGAATTTCATTGTCAAAAATAAATAAATATTCAAACATTTTTGTGGCTAACTGTACCTTGTTAAATATTTCTTGCCATATCTTCTGAGTAATGGTTCTTTTTCCAATACGGTGGTAGTCATGGTGATAATTTGACGTTGATAAGGGCGTCTGTGATGCCAAAACTGAATAAAGAGATTTATATATATCAAATTTATTGGAATCGGGGGCAATAAGCCCGGGAGCAAAAAGAACCGGGGACATAATACACGAACCCACTATTTCATACCAAAATAGCAAAACGTGTGTATTAAGCGCAATATGAAATCCTTTCCACCTCCATAAACATAAAATATTAACACATAATCCTTAACGGAACGCCTTTTACCTTCAAAAATCCAAATCAGGGTTGTAATCCTCAAAACGTGATTTCCCTTCGCTCATGGGTAAAATGTACCTACTCCGGGGAGTGTGCCATTTTTCCGTCATCTTCTTCCCTAACTAAATAATATAAAATGCTGCCATCCGTGTATGTCTGTTTATTCACTGTGCTTTTAAACTAGTTGACGGATTGTGATGCCATTTTCACCATTCAGAGAATACCTTAAATAATGGGTTTAAATTTTGAACCGTTCGTTAGGTTTAAGTGTTACTCATTTTTTTATGTGTCTGAGTGATAAGACGAGGAAATCGTTGGCCTGATGTTAAGCGCCACGCCTGCTCACAATTGCAGTGCCATTTATTTCGAAAACTTTTATACTTTCGTTCATTAAAAAATAAATACAAATAAAAACAACTGTGCTGATATCGGACATCAAAACTTAGAACAATTAACTAAGCTACGTCCAAACTCGCGTGAAATATGCTAGTTCAGATCTACAGAAGGGTAAACGTACTGATGTATGCCTTCCCTTAAGCAAGCCAATACGACACCCCTGGACCCTTGCAAGGGTTTGAAATTTGCACGTGTATGATTTATTTTTATGCTTGTCTCTGAATTCTCGGCTTTATGCTTTTGTGTTTTTTTTACCTATGTGAGTGCGTTTTACGGTTATAGATCCTTTTAAAGTAAGATGGAGGGATATCTTGAATATAATTTTGAAGACGTACGCCGTTGGTTCCTACGCCTTTGGGTTTTGCTGAAAACCAGTGTTTGGTGTCAATTAACGACAGTTTGTTGTCAAACGAGAGCCCATTTCTTCATAAAAACAAGAAAATGACATATGCGCAGACGCAAAACCCCATTAGGCACCACATCTCATCTTTGTTTTCGTTTCTTATTAAAATCTGTATCTGTTAACTTTTTCATTGTTTATTCTTTTTCTTTAACTACTATATTTGTTCTATAAATGTGTGGTTATCAAATAAATGTCTTTCTTTCTTTCTTTCATATCCTGCAATGTTATAGCGAATACATTATATTTTGCATTTTTACTTTTAATACTTTTACGTATTTAACATTTTAAACAGAATTACCTCAGATAAGGTATAGACAGAGAATAACTCCTGTAGCGTTAGCAACAATAGGCTAGAAGCTTTATTTTTATTTTATTTTTTATTTATTTATTTATTTCAGTTGCTTGCTGCACTTACAGTTTGGTACCAAAGCGTGCAGCAAGCCAATATTACAATGTTGTGCTTAAATAATTAAAACACACATTAACAAATATATTGAACTTAGTAAAAAAAATGTCTAGATCAGGTTCCTGGGCAATCAGGGCGTTGAGCAGATTTATGGCTTGGGCCGTAGGGGCATATTGAGCGGTCTGCGTACGCACAGGCGGTGCCACGAGCAGGCGCCGAGCGCTGCACGCGCGCGACCGCCGCATCCGGTCCGGAGTAAATAACGAACAGCGAGCCAGAGTGGGTGGGTTGTCGATCTTGTTGTTGAGCAGCATGTAGTAATGCATCAACAACGCACACTTTCGTCTAAGCTCTAACGTGTTGACACCCACCATTCCTGCGACGAACAGAGACGGATATAAATAAGGATAATATCCATACAATTTTTTGTACAGATAGCGAGCAAACTTTCTTTGAACCCGTTCAAGCATAACTCTATATTGCTGCTCATGCGGATCCCATATTATAGAATTGTATTCCAATTTACTGCGCACAAATGCGTAGTAAAGGGTTATAATAGTATGTCTGTCGTGAAATCTGGCTGATTGTCGCATGACGAAACCGAGGGATTTAAAAGCTCTATAACAAATGTCTAAAATATGCTTATTAAAAGTTAGTGCCACATCTAAGGTCAAACCTAAGTCGCGGATTTGTGTGACGCGCTCCAAGGCGACACCGGATATGTGGTAGTTGTATTGTAGAGGCGAACGCGACCGAGTAAAAGATATGGTTTTACACTTAGAACTGTTAAATTCCAAGTGATTGCGTTCACCCCATTCAACCACACTGTCAATGTCCCTTTGCAGCGCATCACTGTCATCCGTGCTACCAATACCCAGATACAGTTTCAGGTCATCGGCAAACATGAGGCATTCAGCCGTTTTGACGACCTTCGGCAAGTCATTTATCATAATAACAAACTGGGTGGGACCCAGTGTGCTACCCTGACTCACACCAGAACTGGTCATATAGGAGTCAGAGCGGAACCCAGAGAGTTGCACATACTGTACCCGGTCAGTAAAATAACTGGAAAACAGTTGAAGCAGTTTGGGGGTGAATCCCATGGCGGAAAACTTTCTTAAAAGGACATCATTGTGGACGCGGTCAAAAGCCTTTTTAAAGTCAAAATAAGCCGCGTCGACTTGCTTATTTCGATCCATCTCTGTAACAGCGTAGTCGACAAAGTTAATGTGGTTAGTTGAAGTGGACTTACCGGCTCTAAAACCGTGCTGGCAATCGGCTAGCTGAGTTTTGATCTGCCTGGTGATATGGCGATTGAGTATGGATTCAAATACCTTCCCAAAGGCCGACAAAACCGCTATAGGCCTGTAGTTTTCTACCTTTGACGTGGAGCTATCTTTAGGTATCGGGGTAACTCGAGATATTTTCCAAATCTTTGGATACGTGGCCGTTTTTAACGCAAGGTTATATATAAAAAGGAGCGGTTTCTTAAACACTTCCATACAGTCCTTCAAAATAAATGGTGGAATTCCATCTGGACCCGCGGATGACTGTGCCTTTAGGCGGCGAATAGCTATCGATAAGTCGGCTGAGTCGACAACATCTAGCGCAATCCGCGAGGAGCATAATGAGTTTGCCGTATCGCGCTCAGCGTCAGCTACGGATAAAGTAGGGTTATTGGGCAGAAATACCGAGCTAAAATAGGTAGCGAACGCATTCGCTGCGTCCAACCCTGTCACAGTTCGTCCGTCTATTTCAAATTCAGTGCAAGTCATCCTAGATGCCTGCTGGTCTTTTACGAATTTCCAAATTATAATTGTCTATAATTTATAATTGAGTAGCTACGCCCCGCGGTTTCACCTGTGGTTTCCTGGGATAAAAATAGGCCATATCCTTTTGCAAGACCTAAAGTACTTACATACCAAATCATCAAAATCCGTTCAGTAGTTTTTGCGTGATTGAGTAACAAACATCCATCCATCCATCCTCACAAACTTTCGCATTTATTATATTAGCAGAATATAATTTTTAAACAGACGTACTTATACAAAATCGTTAAAAATAACCTAAACCTAACGCACTGTAGGTACGAAGCTACAAATACATAGCCGGACACCGACAGCAGGTCGCGCGTCGTTACACGTGCCGCGTCAGAAGCGATAAGAGCTATGCGATAGAAAGAGCCACTCTGTAGGTTAATATGACTGGTAGGTATGCAGCGCTACGCGAGCTGAATTGAATTTTATTGCGTCGTACCAAGAGTCGCTATTTGTTTAAATTTCTTTGCAGAGTGATGCTTCTGTGCCTTAGTATTGTGTGGTTAGAGCTTGGTTTATTTAAAGAACAAAAAGTGCCTTAAGAATCAGCCTCGCTGTTCAACGTGGCAACGCCGCCAGCATTTTGGGCACGTTGCCGGACGACGGGTATCAGTTGAATTATTTGTAGGCCATTCAGTTGGCTCAACCGATACCCGTATGTAGGTACATAATATTTAATATCTTTTAGTTTAGTTTCCTTTAGTTTTTTTAATTCTATTTAGCCTTTTATTTTGTCAGTTTTTATGTTGAAAAGTGTAAAGTAAACAAAAAGTTTATTTTGATGTAACCATTTTGATTGAATCATAGATTAATTTGTAGTTGCTAATGTTGATAACATCGGACCATTATTAAAGCAAATAGTTTCTATTCACTAAACCGAATGGAGCATGAATAATGGTGGTTTACTAACGCCTGTGGCAAAACCCATCAACACAATGTACAAACTGCGCAATTCAGATTGTACAATCAACCGGAAACCAGTACAATATGGCATATGTATATGCCGAGAGACATTCAGTGAGACATTCCTATTTCCTCCAGAACATAATCGCTTGAGAGAATTAATTTAATAACCGTGAAAGGCTGAAAAGATAAGGGAATAAGTTATTCTACGCCACTCTGAACTTTAAGACTTTGAGTTATGGATTAATATTAAGTAGCAACGTAGATGAGACGCCGAAAAGATAACAATACAATTTATTTAACGCACTTCGAACTTAAGTACTTGAGTGTAAAGTCGAAAGTTGATTGGCAATATTTAAATTGATTGATTCATCTCAATGCGTCTTGCGATAATACCGAGGCGCTCTTTCGTGTTAAATCGAAAAATTGAATGTAAATATTTCGTGTTTCTTTTTCATACTTTGTAGATAGGAAATTATTTTTGTTCTGATGGATATTGCAAAAATTATCTGCGCTAAAATCTGGAACAAGAAAAGGCAAGATCATGAATATTTAACAGACTTCAAAAATAGGAGGAGGTTCTCTATTCAATTGTATGTTTTTTATGTTTGTTACCTCAGAACTCCGTCATTTATGAACCTATTTGGAAAATTTTGCGTAGGGTTCAGTATAGCTACGAAGTGGTTCCATATAAATTTCATCGATATTTGAACTTGGACTTCGAAGACACAATGAAGTCGGTTTTTTTATAAAATGTATACTTGTTTGTTACAAAATCTTTCTTTCTATTCGTGTCAGTAAATCAGCATCATATCTCGTTTTGAAATAGGTCGTTTGGTCCGGACCTTTTTGGACCTGAAAAGGACGTTTTATTAGGCCATCTAGGATGGTAAGCTGACTCATCAACGGTACAAACTCAAACTGTAAATGCAAAGAGTAAAGCAGGTATAATACAATATTCATTATTGACACCAAAAACAAGACTTGAACAAAAGATAAAATTTAACACAAGATTTTTGTTGAAAGCATGTTTTTCAAGACAAGCTTTGCAAGCCAGCTGATCTGTTGATGGAGACGCAAGGTGGGCAATGGAACTCCTTGACGAAATAGTAAACTATTAGTGTTTGGGCTTTTGTAAACTACTAGTGTTTGGGATTACGATTTTGTCAAAAGCTTGTTTGATAAAAATATTTTTTAACAAAAATCTTACTATTATAGTCAATTTACAGTTTGGTACATCAATCAATTAACTTCATCAGAAAGGTACCCAAATAATCATGGCTATTACAGAAATAATTATCTTTGTGTCACTGAGACTGTTAAACTACCACAAACTCACATTATTTCGTAATTAAAAAGTAATACTAACTTAACGGTTTTAGGAACTAAATGGTCAACTTTAGTACCGCAAGGCAGTAAATAAAACCATTAGGTTTGACCCAAAATTACTCGTCACGTCAGGGAATCGGTCATTGCAGGACTTGGCCTCCTTTTATGATTAGGACTGCTAAGATTTTAATTATTTGCTTCATTATGCGGTTTCAGCCACGTGGTTAGCTTTCAGGGATAACAAGGTAATCTCTTATTAAAATTTGTAAACGTAACCGGGATCAGATTAAAGTCCAATGACAATACATAATTATGGTGACAGCCAGCTAATCTGATGTTGGAGACGGAAGGAATGGAACTCCTTGACGGTTAATCGTAAACTACTAGTGTTTGGGCTTATTTTAATCTGCTCGCGGTTGCAATTACGAATTTGTTAAAAGCTTGTCTTGAAATCATAGTTTTCAACTAAAAACTTATTTGTTATATTGTACGCCGTGATTATCGTGCGAAACGTGGTCGGCCCTATTCCAGCTGAATTCAAAATCAAAATCTCTTTATTCAGTTTTGGCATTACAGACGCACTTATGAACGTCAAATTATCACCACGACTCTCCCGCCGCATCGAAATAAGAACCACTACTCAAGAGATGCGGCAAGAACCTGAGGAACATTTGTTTTTAGAGATTTTGTTACAATTTTTTGGTTTTCAGTTATGTTATGTTTCTTATGTACCAGTTGGCTACTTTACAGAGGTGGAATGTTCCAAGCATCTTTCTCTACGATATAATTACGAATAGTATAACTTATACATTATTTATTAGAATAGTTATAAACTGAATGCGTCATTATAGAAAAAATAGTACTCTTGCAGATGAACCAAGTTGTTTTACCTAATAAAATTGACATCTCTTGCCCAATGTTCCCCGAATAAAATACAAAGTGTAACATTTAATTACTTCGCAAACATCAAACTTTGTGTGAAAGGTACAAAGGGATATTTGCTTTAAATTAACCCGTTTTATATTACTTTGAAATGACGGAAACAAAGGCGATGTTTTGTTTTAGTACCTTTATGGGTGAACGAGTATAATGGTTGGTAATACCTCTCTAGCATCGTTGGAATAACCTTCTTATTCTGTTTAATCAGTGGTCTCATTTCGTCCTTGATTAATTAATTAATTAAAATTTCAACATCGATCTGAATGAGCATGCATGATATTTACCCATTACCAAACCATTCAGTTAATTCAGTTTCTAGAGAAAACTCTACATTTTACCGAAGCTATACAGAACGAAGTCTGGGTAGGTACCACAGCCAGCGGTTTGCCAGTTATTCTACGGCCAAGCAGTAGTGCACAAGCATTACTGACTTCCGGTTTGAAAGGCATTGTAGCCAGCGAAATTATTGGGCAAATGAGACTTAATAGGTATCTGAAGTCTCGGGGTGAAGACCGCAATGTAGTGCTACGCAGTGCTTTTTAAGGTATTAAAAGTTCTTGGTGGCACTTAAATTGTTATGGGCAGGCGTGGCGCTTACGTACTCAGATGAATGACTTGCTCGTCATAGCACTCAATTTCATTGAAAAAAAAAGTTACTTCAAATACTTCTGACTTTCCAATTAATATGTATGCAAAAACTTCCCCAACATAAAACTCTCTTCCCAACATAAAGGCATTACTCCAAGCTCTGTTTCCCAACATAACACATTTAGTGTAATCGTGTTCATAAAATATTTTCGGTACCCTCGAAAGCTTACCTCAGACCCTCAATTAAATATCAAAATGAGGAACATTACCGGGCGGTTACACTCCAGAATAAGTGAGTTACAGAAGTGGAGGTTCTATCACTATGTAACCTATAATATGTAAACAATAATAAACAAAATAATTCATGATTGTTTAAACTTAATTAAGTTGATCTCAATTAATTTATTGCTTAGGAATATTTCATATAATTTAATTGTCCTGAAGAAGGATCGAAATACCGTTAAAAATTGGTATCGATACCACAACAAAAGGTAAAAGTATCGATACCAGAAAGTAACGTTAAAAGTATCGGTAAAATTGAAATACCGGTATGAGTAGGTATGAATGAAAATGTATTTATTCCTCTTCCCACTATAGTTCACTAGTTAATAGGTACTTATTATTAGTAGAGGTATCGATACTTTCTACGGAATGAAGGGAAATAACTTTAATTGATTAATATCTCTTTCTTTCTGGCTAAGGCTTTCCGCTAACCTCCACTCGTTGCAACGTTGCCAGTACTGATACTTTATTACCGAAAATTATAACGTTATTTTGGTATTGATACCCGTATACCAGTATTTTATGTGTTCACTGGTAAAAACAGGCAAGGTATCGCTATTTTTTTTTTGGTATCGGTATGGTACCTGGTCCTGAGATTAGATTAGAGCGAGCGTTAACTTCGTGATGACACCTACCGATGACCAAGAATTATTATTTTCAAGCACACGCGCACTACTACGCACTATATTTCAAGTCTCAATGTAACAATTAATGCTAAATATACTTGACTCCAATCTTTGTTTCATCATATTATATTATTGTTTTTAACTGACATTTAAATTATATTTATTTTCTTTAAAGCTTGGCAATAACTAATTATAATACTTGACATTAATTGATTGATTGTGATGTGAAATTTAATTCAATAAATCTATTTTATTTAAATATTATTGCTAATAAATTTGAAAATATTATGTTTGCACACCGTTGTTATGGTAGGATGTACCGATTCTAATTCCAATTATTACCATCTGCTTTGTACTACATTCTGGCAAATAAATGATGGTTTGATTTGATACGCCAGCGCAGCGTGGTGGATTATGTCCTATGCTCTCTCTCTCTGAATGAAGATCTTTGTCCCAGCAGTAGGCACGTAAAATCACCTTTATGGTATAGTGGTTGGGTGTTGACTCACACTTGCGGGTTTTGTCTTGGAGCACAGAAACAAACCACAAGTATTTAAAAACTTAAACGCAATGAAAATATGTAGTGTAATTCCGCTGAATAAATAAAATTCTAATGAATAAATAATAATATAATACCAAAAAAAATATATAAATAAAAATATTTTAATAATATTTAGCGGAATTACAAAAATATTTTCACTGCGTTTCAGTTTTCAGATGAATTTCCGCAACGTCACGCATGAGTCCAATAAATTTCGCAAGTATTTACTCCTTCTCCGGTTATTATGGGCCCATGATCTTTGTAGTTCCCGGTTCCCTAGATATAGATAATCCTAGTTCAGGGCCAAGATCTATATATGTTGGTGATTGTTGGGCATTATTATTATTAAGTACTTAGATCTCGGCTCTTCATTTAGTCTTTGACCCGACTATGGTTATTTAGAAAGAAAATGGAACAGATATAAGTAGGTTTAATCCTTAAAAATGTTTTCGCATGAACAATACTATATTTTCTTTCGTAAATCGCGTAATCTGGCTAGGTTACAAAAAGTAACAGGTGTAATTGCGGACTCTCCGCAACATTATAAAATATTTAACGCACAAAGCATTTAGGACCCTTTGTCATGATGCGAACAGCGTGCCCCCATTAGAGACCCACGACTTTTGCACGATATCACGTGAGAGGTCTTTTAAAGAGAAAGTTAAATAAATGCGGTATGCAGGAAAAAACTGGTGGAATGTATAGTACTAGCAAGCGCCCGCGACTTCGTTCGTGTCAACATGATAAAATATTAGGCTATATTTTATCATGTTGACACGAACGAAGTCGCGGGCGCTTGCTAGTACTATACATTCCACCAGTTGTTTACATTGTTTACATAATGTAGCATTCTAATGGAGAAAGAATTTTCGAAATCGATCCAGTAATTTTTGAATTCGTTACAAACATACAAAAATGCAAATCTTTCCTCTTTATTTATTTTTTCTACGCTTAATAGATCCATGTTTGGCCACTATCTCGCCTGATGTGAAGCGATGATGTGGCCTAAGATGAAGCACATAGATCTAGAGAGAGACGGCAGTTGAGCGGCTGCTCAGACCCGTTTCCCGATGGTTCACCGAACATCATCCCGAAACACGACTAGGTCGTTTGACGGCATGACTTTGTTCAGCTTTATAATATTAGTATGGATATGTTCCCTATAGAGTGTTGAGGTGCGCTAAGAAATGATTTTTCGAAATTCACACGGGAAAATGGGAAAATCATGGGCGTAGACGCGGGAGGGCCGGCTAGTACTCATTAAGTATGTAAGTAAGTAGGTATCTGTATATTTCAGTACAAATTTTACACATGGCTTAAAAACCAAAATGGAATGGGCGGGTTACATAAGCCGTATGCATCCAGGTCGGTGGGCACAAGTCACAGCTGAATGGATGCCTGCAGATGGCGCCCAGGCCGGCCCAAAAGGAGCTGGATGGACGATCTGGATGCACACCAAGTAGGCTGGTGCGAGGTGGCGCGGAATAGGGATGGCTGGAGAGACCTGGAGGAGACCTTTGCCCAGCAGTCGGACTGCATAAGTTACATAATTTAAAAATATTTAATTAGTAGCAGTTCTGTAATATAAAACTGCTGATTTTATCGATATTATGTTTTAAGGTTGTAAGATATGTATACCGCACCACTTGAAGCTACGGTAGCGGTAGCGGCGCGGTAGCGCCTACGCGTAGGTGCTCAAATCGAAACATTATTGGTGCTAATGCTCAAAAAATAGGTGCTCAAATGGGAATTCGACGAAACCGCAAGTCCAAAAAAAAAAAATATATATTCGAATATTGTTGTTTTGGATATATGGTTTGGGTATATGGGTTATACTGCTAACCCATAATTATACCCAAACTCTTTCTGGATGGCCAATGGGATAGAAGCGGGACGGTAGCGGTAAGAGAAGGACAGGATCTGGACAGGAGCGGGACGGAAGCAGGAGTGGGATTATAGTGGGATAGAAACTTGTTGGTAGCAGAATTTACTACGCGTACGAAGTCACGGGCAACAGCTAGTGAACTTATGACTATGATGACAAACTCACAGATATTTAAATCGCAAATAACAGACAAGTAATCTTTGAATCAAGGCTCAACCCTCCTCCCTTTGCATCGACTAATACTAGCCAGAGGGCGCTGAAATTATCAGGTTACATCCCTCTCTCAATTTCAAAACAACGGGGTACACTAACCGTGAAAACAAGTTGATTATTCTCGGTACGTAAGTCGACGCAAATGTGAAACGAAGCGACGTGGACAGTGAGGGCGCTAGCGTAGCAATCAAATAGCAAATAACTAGCAGCGCCCCGCGGTTTCCTGGGATAAAAAGAAGCCTGTCATCTTCCAGGACCTAAAGTTACCTACATACCAAATGTCACCAAAATCAGTAGTTTTTACGTGATTGAGTAATATCCATCTATCTATCCATCCATCTTTATAATCTTTCGCATTTATAATATTAGTATGACAGCATTTTTTTTTTGTTGTATTCAGTTAAGATATATAGTAAGTAATAAGTAATAAGTAGTAAGTAATAAGTTTAATAGACTTAAGATATATCTTTAGTTAAATTAAACACAAAATAAATATTTTTAACATAATTTTCGTGCCTTTTTTTGGAGCATTAACTAGATTGATACATCTTGATACCAAGTGATATTATAAGAACTATTTCGCTGCATTTAAGAACATTATTTTTAGAATTTAATTCGGTCAGATGTGACGTAGGATTTTGTAGAAGTGCGACAGATGAAAGCTAAGCAATATTGTGAAAGAAAACATTTTTAATTCTTTTCGTGGATGAAAGATTATAGAGCCACTTCTGAAAAACTGTTTCATTTGAATGTAAATTAATTGATCGTCTAAGTCTGTTCAGCCACGTGATTTTCATACTAACACTTAGTGTGAAAATCACGTGGTTTAAGTATGTTTGTCACCTCTGTACGACGCAATGGCTAAACGGATTTGAATAAAATTTGGAATGGTGATAGTTTATATTCATTTTAAATATAAACGGCTACACTCACGTTATGATTGTGTCGGAATAGCTCCGACCATGTTTCGGACAATTAGGATGTCCTTCCTTTAGGATGTTCTTCCGGGAGATTACGCTTTGGATTCGCGGCGGGATAGTTTATACCCTGGATTAACACATAGGCTACTTTTATCCGGAAAAATCGAACACTTCCCGAGGGAGCAACTATAAACCGAATTCTTCGCAGGGGAAACCGGGTGGAGCAGCTAGTCCTTACTTATTTTACAATCTTAGGTACATGCTGGAATGCTTTCAATTTCTCCAAAACTAATTCGTCCGTAAGCAAAGCCTATTTCTTAAAAAATACAATTATAAGCCCCGTTTAGTTCCCCGCTTCGCCGCGCCTGTTTCCATTTGCGACACACCATAAATAGAATTCCAAAATTGCCATACAAAGGGAAACAAAGGGCCGAATCAGGTAATGGGCGAGACGATGGCCGTAATCCTTAGTTATATCCCAGACATAGGGTATTCTTTGCAGGTTTGTGGCAACTTCTATAAGGGTTTAGCTTTAGTTTTGATGTGGGGAATATGTATCGGAATTTATTGAATGGCTTTTAGCTTCATTTTATCGGTATAATGTGACAAATTTCTAGGTGAACTTTTTTTACAACAGACTCAGCGTTGCTCTACAGGTCAGCGTTTGACCACACGATCTACATAACCTTTTTTTATGTCGGCAAACAAGCAGACGGCCCGCCTGATGGTAAGCGGTTACCGTCGCCTATAGACATCTGCAGCACCAGAGGCATTGCTGATGCGTATCTGAACCTGATGGGAAGTGACGACGTAGTCGAATACGTGGCTCAGTATATACCGGTTCACTCTTGATTGGGACAACCCCAAATTTTATTTTTAAGGAAACAGGTGGCGCAAGGCTTTCTATTCCGTTACGTTCGCACTGAAAAGGATGACTCGAAACGTTTAGTGCGAATAGGCGGAACGTCTAACATGTAGGGGTGCCGTTGTACCGAACGACTAGTTGTCCGATGGTGGGATGATGGTGGATCAGATTGTGTTATTCTTGAATACATTAAACATGACCAAACAGCACTGTCTGTTTGTAATTATAACCCTAATTTCACAACAGTGCCCGGGATCCATTTTTAACCGGCTTCAAAAAAGGAGAAGGTTCTCAATTCGATTTTCTTTTTGTTTGGTAGTACCTCAGAACTTCCTCATTTATACATCAATTTGGAAAATCTTTTTTGCTGGGTTCAGTTTAGCTACGAAGTGGTCCCATATAAATTTCATCGGTATTCGACGTTGAGACGTTGAAGATACGTCACAATTGAAGTCTGTTTTTTTTATATAAAATGTATGTAATTACAAGCTGCATCCCGCGATTTCACCTACTTGAACAATTTTCCCGGATGAAAAGTACCTATATTATGTACCATTGTAGTACTTACAAATCAAAATCCATTTTATAGTTTTTGTGTGATTATTGTGATGTGGTGAGAAGTATATACTTACATTAACATACCAATCAATCAATCAAAATCTCTTTATTCAGTTTTGGCATCACAGACGCACTTATGAACGTCAAATGATCACCGTATCGGAAAATGAACCACTACTCAGAAGATACGGCAAGAAACTGAGGGGCATTTTTTTTAGAGATTTTTGTATATTTTTTTGGTTTTCTACAATTTTATGTTTCTTATGTAGGTACCAGTTGGCTACTTTGCAGAAGTGAAATGTTCTAAGCATCTTTATCTTCTATATAATTACGAACAGTATAGTATGCTTTTCTCGTTAGAACAGTCTTTACGCGTAAATTGAATTTACTTTCTATGAGCTCCAATTTCGGTACTATTGCAGAAGACCAGCACACCACAAAGTATCCTCTATGTATATTTCCTCAGTACCACGGAATACACATAAGAGTACTAATATAAAGTTATATTGAACTGTCTGCGAGTGTAAATCGAGTGCAGTTCACTAAACTTTAGCAATTACTAAATTGGCCGGGAGTTTCAGTTACCAATTGAAACGGCTTTTCGATGCTATTGATGGCGAGCTTAGTGAAAACTTGATTGGCTTGTAATTTGTCAATCAGTTGCTGTACAGTCTACCATGTTCCAGGAAATGGTACATCATAAATACCATAGATAGAGGTATGTTTGAGAAATATATAGTCACTACACATAGTCTAAATGATGGTGAAACCCGCGTTTCTATCCATCAAGTTTTATTTTGTGACTGATGACAAGACGAGCTGGTCGTTTGCCTGATGGTAAGCAATACGCCTGCCCATAACAGTAACAGCACCAATATGTTGTTTTGAAAAATCTCGCGCGGCACGGCACTGCTCTGCGCCCGTCACCCTGAGACAATTAGCTATTAAGTCTCATAATGCCCAGTAATTTCGCTGGCTGCATGTTAAATAGTTTAGAAAAAAGTTATTAAAAACAGATGCGTGACTTTGTTTACTATTTAAAAAAAAAGCTCCTGGAACACAACACGGACCAAAGACAATGTACAGTGGACCTTACCTTACGAAAACACGACGCTAGGAAAAGGATATATCCTTAATTATAATTATCTTAGAGTAATAGTGGCATTACTCTGAGATAATTATAGTACCAGAAAGACAATGACACAGCTACAATATTGCTTACTTTAAGTTCTTCAAAAATCATTCTCATTTTCTATATTAACTCGTTAAATGTGCATTCCACTATAGCTTTGTCCAAAAGGCTTTCAATGTGCTTTGTAATATTATACCAAGCGGACGTTACAGTAGTGCGGGCTCGTAGCAATGAATCTCCTTTATGGCCAAAGGTATTCGATAGAATTTCCCGAGTCGCTCGTTGCTGAACTTACCTTCTGAGCCACGTCATTAGATTCTAATTACGTGTTTGCAGTTGCAGTTGTATCTAATACAAACTTACCTCTGCGGTGTAGTGGTTGGGAAGGTTTGACCTCATACACTGTGTTTGTTTCGGTTTCTATTGCTACGATTGTGCAAAAATAAAAATCATCATCATCAGCCTATTTCTCACTGCTGGGGCAAGGGCCTTCCCTAGTAGAAAGAGTATGGCACCACGCTGGCCCAGTGCGGGTTGGTGAATGTCACATGTCCTTGAATTTTTGTGATTAATTTTTGGACACACCTGTTTCCTTACGATTATTTTTTCTTACAAAAAAAGCGAGTGATAAATCCGCACATAACTTAAGAATGTCAGTGGTGAGGGGCACGTGGGATTCGAACTCGGGTGCGTCGGATCGAAAGTCGGATGTCCTCCATTGAGACACACACTTGCAATTAAATAAAAAGTGGAAGTAAGTATTTATTTCACATCTGGTGTTGTCGTCGGGTATACTTGGACAAAGGCAATCCATTTAGTTAGAGAACAGGATTTTTTAGATAAGTATGTATAAATAAACTCTTAGAATTATACCTACTTAAAAAATGTTTGCATGTGCTTAAAGATTTTTTTATAGAAGCGCTACAGACTCTTTCAGTTGCTAGTAAATAAAAATATACATAATGTTACCATTGTCCATCCTAGCGACTGCTCCAGCTAGATAGATGTATCTGATAGAAATACAATAACTAATTTCCCAAGTTGGTCGTACTCGCGGCCAATACTGAGCAGTACAGATTAATTAACGTAATAGATTGCCGCATGCGGCTGGCCTGCGAATATTGTGTATACAGTATACATACATACATACCTACTTGTATAGTAGGTATGCGATCATAAACTTGTATGTGTGAATGCGGTGTTTATTCAATGGGACATGGGACATGGGACATTTGCATTCTATGAATAATTTCGTCGAATTCAGATAATGTAATAAATTATTTAAAGTAAATACTTTTATTGAGTTTCAAAATATTTAGTTTAAACAATATTTTCACATATTTTTAATTATCATTCTCATTATTCGAAATGTTTTTACCTTTACGTTTAATGTTTACGTGTTTCTTAATGTTTTATTTTCTGTTTGCAGGTACGTTATCGGGTTTTTCTGATTACGAACCATTATCACAATCGGCTAAAACGAAGGTCAGTGAATGAAAATTCAAAAAAAGTATTGTGCATACATTATTCTGCTTCAGTCACTATCATCAGGGCCAGTTTACTACTACCATTTTCAGTCAAAAATACACTGGCTTGCGGATTTGACCTTCTTCGAGCGACTTTTCCACAGTCATAAATATCGGCTTCATAATCGATCGATTATGTAATTGTGTGTGTGTATTGTGTACAAAAATAATGCTTTACTTCTACTGATCTTTATTTCCTCAAATAAAGCTCATACCGCTTCATTTTATTGATGGGAATCAGTTGAGAGATCGCGCTTCAATTTTGCGAATGGACCATTCTGTATGATTGAAACCGAACGTATGAAACATGTCCAAGTTGTAGCTTGAGAGCTAGCGGTAAATTGAAAAAGGTTTTACAACACTTTCTATACTTATATTATAAAGAGATAAAATTGTAAATATGTTTGGAGGTATTATCTGGAACTGTTGATCCGATTTTGGAAATTATTTCACTGATAGAAATCTATTAAACTATCTCTGAGTGCTATAGACTATATTTTATATGTCAACGCAAACGAAGTCGCGGATGGTTGCTAGTATTATTATATGTCACTTTTGACTTTCGAGATGCAAAATTTTAATGCGCTACATTTCTAATATCTACAACTTAGCATGTTCATGGTCATAGAAAAAAATGACTTCATAAAATTACGTCAGAAGAGGTAGTGATCGAATAAAGACTCATATAAGTTTCGTAATAAACTTAAATGAAAGAAGCATTAAACAACTAGGGTATTATTAATCACAGTAATATTATAAATGCGAAAGTTTGTATGTAAGTGTCTTTGTCTGTTTGTTACTTCTTCACCCTGTCACGGCTCAACGGATTTGAGTGACATATATTCCGGGAAACCACGGGTGAAACCGCGAGCACAGCTAGTATCTTGTAAAGGGACTAAGAGTAAGTTCTTTTGATCATAATGTGTTTTTGCAAAGTAGCACCTGCGCCTACTAAACACAGGTGAAAAATATAATATATGAGAGGTCGTAAAAGCTTTTTACTTATATTTTATTGTTTTAAAAAAGCTGATATTTTATGCCGGTGAAGTTATTAAACGTTCGTGGCTTTACAAACGTGTTATAAGTTTGCCAACTTGAGCGGTTTATACAACTTTTTTTTTGTATAAAATATAAGCAATCAAGCATACGGCCCGCCTGATGGTAAATGGTCACGGTCGTCTATAAACATCTACAACACAAGAGGCGTTGAAGATGCGTTGCCGACCCTTAAAGACTTTATTAATCAAACGGCATCGCTAGTGCGAATTCCTTGCGATCACGCGTATGGCGCGTGCTCATCATTCAGTACCATACAAAAAAAGTCTGAATCTTACTTATTTGATATCTACCCCCATCATATACATTAATTAATTTGTATTAACTTATATGGCTAAATCATTTTTATTGCTTCCACTTATCACATTCAGTACACTGATTAATAAATCTAACCTATATTTGTTTCGCTTTGCAAACAGCTATACCGAATGAAAGAGACTGAATCCTACAACACAGGAGTTATCCTAGTGTGGGATTAAGAGCTCATAGAATTAATTGTACTACACGATTTTTATTTGCAATAAAATTATTGATTGATTGATTGAATCTGAAATTAGACGACAGCAAACGGAGCTGTCACGAATGCTAAAGTTCGATTCCTAGTCCACCTTGCACAAGGACTAGTATAGCTCTCCAACTCGTAACGTACCTAGACTGTATAAGAGAGACATGTCCAACTTTCTCGGATTGGTTCAATATACTAACGTTGAGTAACAAGTTTGTTTGCCTGTGTAGTAGTATGGTATACAACTTGAGACACGATTTCTACCTAGAGCTAACACTAATGCGCGCTTCGCAGCTGCGCGTGTGAACTTATTGCGTAGCGGCGTAGCGATAGTGATACGCAAATCGCGACAATATGTCACGCAAGATTTTTTTTGATTCCATATTTTTATTTCTAAACGAGGCTTTAAATAAATCTTTCGGTGAAAGTAAAACTCTACACACAGCACCTGGAAGGCTGAACAGGAGACTTTAGTTGCGTTTTTTTGTATTTGTATGGCTTCGCACAATTTGTGCATTGAGCCAGATGTGAAGTAAAAGAAGCATTAAAAAAAATTGTGCGGGCCAATAGGTATGCCTGCTAACCTATTTGCTTTTTTTTAATGTAATTGAGTAATGAGACGAGCAAGTCGTTTGCCTGGTATGGTAAGCGCCACGCTTGCCCATAACAATAGCAGCAGATCTTTTAATAGGTACTATAAGAAGTACTGCGTAACACCACTGTGCTCATCCCCCCGAAACATCTCAATTTCACTGGCTGCAATGCCTTTCATGCTAGAACACAGTAATGCTTGCGCACTACTGCTTGGCCGTAGAATAACTGGCAAACCGCTGGCTGTGGTACCTACCCAGACTTCCTTCTGCATAGCTTCGGTAAAATGTAGAGATTACTCATTATTACTTTAGCTGAATGGTTTGGTAATTGGTAAATACTTGCAGAATAACTGGCAGAGCGGTAGCTTATTGGCTTATGCACATATATATATATATATATATATATATATATATATATATATATATGTATATGTATATGTATATAACCCTTAGAGTATATTATGAGCTGGGCATTATAAGACTCAACAGCTAATTGTCTCAGGGTAACGAGCGCAGTGCAGCGCCGCTCAGGATTTTGCAAAACAAAGTTGTGGGTGGTGATGTTTTTGTTATGGGCTGGCGTATTGCTTGCCATTAGGCAAACGACCAGCTCGTCTCGTCATACAGTTACATAAAAAAAATATAACTAAGTTATGTATACTCTAAGCCTTAGAGTATCGGTATTATAACCGTATACGGTTATACCTTAGAGTCTAAGGTATAACCGTATAAGGTTATAATACCGATACAATAACCACGAAAGCGAACCAATACCTATGTCTTTGCTGACATGCTGACATTCGGAATAACGACTATAATTATTCTTCGCATGCTTTATCTTAGTTTTCCAACAAGTAGAATAGTGGTCAAATACAACTAAAATAAAATGCATGCGGAGGCCGTAAAGTAGGTAGTAAAAAACAAAAGCCCAAAGTTAAATTGCGACGCGCGCGGTGCAGTGTGACCTTTCTTTGTAAGTTTCAATTGCTCTACCAACATAAATTGTCTGCAATGAGAGTTATTAAAACATTAAGAGCGAGTGTGGATCAGTGGGAGAACGTGCGACTTTCGATCCGACACATCCGAGTTCATCCGAGTTGTTGTATGGAATCCCGCTGGCCCCGCACCACTGACTTTCTTAAGTTATGTGCGGATTTAACACTAGCTCTAAGAACGATGAAGGAAAACATCGTGAGGAATCCAAGAATTTATCACAAAAATTTAAGGACATGTGATATCCACCAACCCACACTGGGCCAGCGTGATGGATTATGGCCCATACTCTCTCTATGAGAGGAGGCCCGTGTCCCAATAGTGGGAACGTGATGGGCTGATGATGATGATGATGAGGGATGATGAGGAATGATGATGATTTTCTTATGTGCCAGTTGGCTACTTGGCAGAAGCGGAATGTTCCATGCATCTTTGTCTTAACCATCCATAATCACATAAAACCTCATACTTATACTTAAAAAATGTGTAATATTTATAAGCTGAATTCGCCGCCACGTCACGGCATCGTAACAAATTCGTGCTCGCGATGCGAATGACTCAAAAAAAGATAAACTGACTGACGATTAACTTTAGATCAATCAAATAAATAAATCTTCTATTGTGAAGAGAAAATATACATTTTCTTATTTTATACGTCCAACTTTCACGAATGTAGAATCTGGCCCGTAATATTTAGTTTTCTTTGCCGTAACTAGGATTCCCTCTATCTAGGGAACCAGGAATTACGAGGACCATGACCCCACTATACCCAGATAAGAAAGAAATGCTTGCGCTTATTTTTTTCTGTGCACAAACATTTGTCCCGTCGCGGGAATCGAACACGCAACCTCAATGTGTACTTGATTTAAGCCAACCTGCCCAACCACGGAGGCTGTTTGCTGTAAATAATTAAATTATTATATTTAGGACTACACGCTAATAAGCACAATCCTCGACTACTCTGCCCAGCTCAGCATCAACAAAATAAAACCGGCCAAATGCGAGTCGCACTCGCACACGAAGGGTTCCGTACCATTATTTATAAAAACGGCAAAGAAATCATGTCTGTTGTATGGGAACCCCATTAAATATCTATGTTGGCGACTGGCTGGTGCAACCTCTTTTTGTTTAGCTATTTTTTACTGACAATGTTTTATGGGCGTTTGTTTTTGGTTTTGATTTGGGTCTTGTCAATATAGGTGATTTTAGTTCGACTATTATAAAATTAACGAGTAACTATCTAAAGTGTTTTCATTTCAATATACAGTCCACCAATCGTCCCTAATATTTGGTCCTTACGAAGCCTAAATTTATACCATTTCATCCTAGTTTTCATATTATTATTTTTTTTCACAAACGTCATTTTCACAATGGTAGTTACTCGTAGTCAAACTAAATCGCAATATGAGAATCCGACGACACAAGGCCCAGGCGAAGCACATCGCGAGGACAATTCTCCGCCCCCTCTCCGCGAGCACGCCGAGCCGCAGCCGAGCGGATCGCATCAAGCGGCACACATCGCTGAAGGTTCTAAACTGGCGGCGGGAGCTACTACAAACATTGCACAGCAAGAAACGACTGTACTCCCGGCTAGGTCCGGTCTTCAACATCAGCCGCACGGAAACAGAGGTCAGTCAACATACACAAGACGCTCTTCAAGCTCTTCTATTCTAGCTAAAAAACTGGCCATAGAGGCCGAAATTCAGCAACGTCGCGTAGAGCGTGAATGCAAGCTAGCAGAGCGAGAGCGCGAACGTGAACAGCGCGAGCGCGAACGTGAACAGCGCGAGCGCGAACGTGAACAGCGCGAGCGGGAGCGAGAGCACGAACTTGCGCTTCAACAGCAAAAAGCTGACGAGTTGGAGCTGTGCGCAAAGCTTGCTTCCCTGGAAGCACATTCTGACAGGTCTGGTAGCGTCTCTTCCCGTAGTTCGCACAAAGAACGTGTAACAACGTGGGTGGGCAACCAAAACGCACCAAACATGGCACTTGACCCACAACCACGCGTATTACGCGTTCAAGCACCCGTAGGTAACACTACTTGTGGAGCGAAAGGCGATCCGATTGTTCAGCTTGCGAAGGCTATTTCATCTTTACCCGACCGCCCGAGAAAGCCGGAGCTGATTCCTTTCACAGGCAATATAGATGAATGGTTAGCTTTCAAGTGTACGTATGAGCGAACTAAAACCTTTTTCACGCCCGCAGATAATTTAGCTCGCTTAACATCCGCCGTTCGTGGTGCCGCCCGGGCAGCCGTTTCTTCAATTTTATGGCAGGCACAAGATCCCGAGGAGGTGATGACTGCTTTGGAGAAAAACTACGCGCGTCCAGAGCAGCTGGTCGCACATGAGATTGCCGGTCTACGCAGTATTAAAATAGGTAACGCAGAACATTTAAACATTCTGGCTAACAAGCTGAGGAACTGCGTTGCCATTATAAAATTGTTTCAGCAGCACGAGTACCTATCATCACTCGAGCTTCTTCGTACGGTCCTTTTAAAACTTAATGAACACACGCGAGACCGTTTTACGGATTACGCAGCCACTCACAAACCTTTTGAGCCAACGATTACTAAACTAGAGTTGCTTTCTAGGTTCTTAGTTATCGAAGCTGAACGACAACTCAATTACAACTTTTTGGTTGACGTAACGCCGAGCTCGTCGCAAAGTAAGCCACCTTTTTATAAGCCAAACGTAACGAAAGATTTGAATGTTCATGCTACTACCTCGAATGACAAAACGACACAATGTGCATACTGTAAACAAGGGCCTCACTCTGTTAAAACATGTAAAGCGTTTTCATCGCTTTCGGTTGACGATAGATGGCGCTGGATAAAAGAAACCAAAACGTGCTATAGATGCCTAAAGTCTAGCCCACATACATGGAACACATGCCAGGCTAAGCGATGCGGTGTTAGTAGCTGCGACAGGCGCCACCACGCCCTCCTTCACGGTGACAAATCGGTATCTAATAGTAACCTCTCCGCTAATGATATTGTTTCTCTGCAGAGCTCACCAAAGAATGACACTATCGTGCCTCCTCAAGCTGACGGCGGCAACGTGGTGGCTAATACGATCGGGGTACCTGCAGCTGGTAGGCGGGGACTGCTCAAGATTCTACCTGTCACTTTAGAAGGTCTACGCGGCACGTTTGATACGTTTGCGCTTCTTGATGAGGGCAGCACAGCTACACTTATCGACGGTGACGTAGCGGCGCGCATCGGAGCTGACACCACAAACCGTCAGAAACTACGTATCACAGGGGTAGGCGGTATGTACCTCGACACTGAGGTATGCTTTGTCAATTTTTACATTCGAGGGCGCGACATGCCTGAACGCCACTTAGTCCAAGGCGCACGCAGTATTACCCCTCTTTGTCTAACTCCGCAAAGCACCGACATGCTTGATTTATCAAAATACAACCATTTGTTGGATCTGTCGGCTATGTTGAAATATCAAGACGCTACGCCAACTGTGCTCATTGGAGCGGCCGATTGGCATTTGTCTTTAAGCCGTGAGATGAGAATAGGTAAGAAAAACGAACCTGTTGCCTCAAGAACGCTTTTGGGCTGGGCTCTACACGGCGCTATGTCCCCGTCGATTAAACCAGTAGAATTTGTCAACAATGTTTGTGAGGTAGATTACGCGTCAAGGACAATTAACTCTCTTGAGGCATTAATCAAAAAACAATATGAAATAGATTCTTTAGGCATCCAGAAGCTTGCC
This sequence comes from Petrophora chlorosata, assembly GCA_951640565.1. Lineage (NCBI taxonomy): Eukaryota > Metazoa > Arthropoda > Insecta > Lepidoptera > Geometridae > Petrophora > Petrophora chlorosata. The sequence continues at coordinate 16,928,704 of OX621196.1, read as the reverse complement.
ACCCGACAAAACAATGACGATGCACGTGCGGTAAGTTTGGTAGAGTCTTCCGCTCAGCGACTGGCTACAGGACGTTTTGAGGTAGGCTTGCCTTGGAAGGAAAGGGTAACAAACGACGTTCCAGATAGTTACCCTCACGCTTTATCACGACTTAAGTCTCTCGAAAAACAGATGGCCAGAGAAGGACCGATCGCGTTTAATGCTGATATAAGGGAAATGTTTCTTCAAATCAAAATGAAAGAAAACGATCGTGATGCGCTACGGTTTTTATGGCGCAACGGGAACTCTCAGGATACCGTCAAAGAATATAGGATGACGTCTTTAATTTTTGGCGCTGTATCGAGCCCTTTTATAGCAATGTTAATTAAAAACAAAAATGCTAAGGAATTTGAGCACAAATATCCAGCTGCTACTCACGCGATCATTCACGACCACTACATGGACGATTATATTGGGAGTGAGTTTAACCTCCCCGACGCGAAACGTTTAGCCTCCGATATAGTAACGGTTCACAACTCATGTGGTTTTGAAATGCGTTCGTGGGTATCGAACGTGCCCGAGGCACTTGCTTTAGTACCCAAAGAGCTTTGTAGCGACTCGAATTCTGATGTCAACTTGCCTTTAAATAATGACGTAGGTGCTTTAGGCGTAAAGTGGAATCCTCTGAACGATACTTTAGGGTTTCGCACGTGTGGCAATCGCAGTGGCGTATGCACGATAACTAAACGAAGTTTACTCTCCAGTGTTATGAGCGTCTACGATCCTTTAGGACTGATCATGCCAATAGTTATCCAAGGCAGAATTTTGATACAAAAATTATGGAGGGAAGGGACTGACTGGGATTCGCCGATCCCACCCAAGTATGAAGTCGACTGCAAGTTGTGGTTTGATCAGATTGATTCTGTAGCTAATCTCCGTATTCCGCGGTGGTACGTAGGCAAATCAGAGCAGTGCAGCACTCAACTTCACGTTATAGCCGATGGGGGGGAACAGGCTTATGCCTCCGTTGCATATTGGCGTTATGCGTTCGTTGATGGTTCAGTTAGTTTAGCGTTGATAGGCAGCAAAGCGCGTGTTGCACCTTTAAAGCCACTTTCTATTCCGCGTCTTGAACTGCAGGCTGCTCTGATCGCGACGCGTTTTGCACAAACTATTTTGAATGCTCATCGGACACAACCTTCCGCTGTTTTCTACTGGACTGACTCCACCACGGTCTTAAAGTGGATTCGCAGCGACGCGCGGTGTTTTAAGCCGTTTGTAGCCCACAGGTTAGGCGAAATTTTAGAATTTACGAATCCATCCAATTGGAAATGGCTTCCTAGCGAACTCAACATCGCAGACGATGCTACTAAGCCAAAGCATTTTGAATTTACATCATCGCATAGATGGTTCGCTGGCCCATCTTTTCTCATCGATTCACCCTCAGAATGGCCACATGAACCAGAACACATCATTGACGAAGTTTTACGGACTTCTGAGTTAAAACCGGAGTACGTAGGGCTTCTTGTAGACAATCCATTGTTAGTTCCGCCGGTTCCAGACGCAGCTCGTTTTAGCAGCTGGCTACGGTTACTAAGATCTACGGCCCGCGTTTTCCAAGCCGTACGAAAGTTTTGGTCAAAATCCAATTCACCGCGCTTACTATCGAAATCTGTTCACGATACTACGTCCCCCTCGCATCTTTCAGCTGATGACATTCTTCAAGCAGAGAAGATGCTTTTCTCAAGGATTCAGATAGACAGCTTTTCCGAAGAACTGAAGATTTTGAAAGCCTCGCAACCTGTACCCAAGACCAGTCGCATAGCCGCACTCGCCCCGGTTCTTGACAAAGATGGTCTGATTAGATTATACTCACGAATAAAATCCGCTCCTGGGGTGAGTGAGAGTGTTAAGTCACCGATCATTCTTGACGGTCGTCATCGTATTGTACACTTAATCATTTTGCATAAACACGCTGAAGCCGGACATGGGAACCATGAGCTTGTGCTCAATGAAATAAGGCAGACATTTTGGATTCTACGGGCTAGGGCTACCATCCGAAGCATAGCCAAAGGGTGTCTACAATGCAGAAGACAGAATGGTCGTTTAGTATCACCAGCAACAGGCGACTTGCCACGAGAGCGGCTAGACCACCACACACGGCCGTTTACGCATGTTGGTTTAGATTATTTCGGCCCCATAGAAGTTGCAAATGGCCGACGACGCGAAAAGAGGTGGGTGGCTCTTTACACATGCCTTGTTACAAGAGCTCTACATCTGGAGGTAGTCGCTTCATTATCATCTAGCTCTGCAATAATGAGCCTTAGGCGCCTAATTTCCCGGCGAGGGACTCCAGCTACAATCTTCTGCGACAACGCAACCTGCTTTGTTGGAGCCAAGCGTGAGCTTGCATCACTCTACGATGAGGAAGTAGAAAACTTCGCGACCAGCCGCAAGATCTCCTGGCGTTTCATTCCACCTGCCTCGCCATTTATGGGTGGAGCGTGGGAAAGGCTGGTACGCTCGGTGAAGACAGCTCTACGAGTCACATTAAAGAACAGAGCACCTCGAGAAGAAGTTCTTACCACGTTGCTTATCGAAGCGGAATCGATCGTCAACAGCAGGCCATTGACTTATGTACCAAACTCACCAGACGCCCCCGAGGCTATAACGCCTTTTCATTTCATCCTCGGCTCTTCATCAGTGACATCATGGCCCTGCAAACTTCCGGATGCAGACTCATTACGAGCGACTGATTGGCGGCTCGCTCTTAGGCTGGCTGAACATTTCTGGGCAAGATGGCTGGCTGAGTACCTGCCTACTCTGATTCCACGAGGCCGAAACAGAAGCGAGTCTGGATTATGCGAGGGTGACGTGGTCCTTATAGCGGACAATACACTACCAAGGGGTCTTTGGCTTCTTGGTAGGATAAACAAAACCTTTCCAGGACCTGACGGACTGGTTCGTGTCGCAGACGTTGCTACCAAAGGAGGTATCTTGCGCCGACCAGTCCGTAAGCTTCTGCCGCTTGTTGCACATACCCAGTCAGTTGCCACCAGAGTTTAGTGCTCCACTAGGGGTCCGGAATGTTGGCGACTGGCTGGTGCAACCTCTTTTTGTTTAGCTATTTTTTACTGACAATGTTTTATGGGCGTTTGTTTTTGGTTTTGATTTGGGTCTTGTCAATATAGGTGATTTTAGTTCGACTATTATAAAATTAACGAGTAACTATCTAAAGTGTTTTCATTTCAATATACAGTCCACCAATCGTCCCTAATAATCTACTTTATTCTGTTTTTTAGTATTTCTTCTTATAGAAATAGAATAGAATAGAAAACTCTTTATTGTTTACCAAATTAAGAAATAAACAATAACACAGTCCTTAACTATGGTAGTACAATGGGCGGTCTTATCGCTTGAAGCGATCCCTTCCCGTCAAACTTTGGATGGACAGTATCGGAAGAAGAAGTAGATGGCGGTGTACAACAAAATTTGTTAATTACAACTAAATACCTACATAATCATACATACATGCTAATATTTAGCCTAGTCGCGTTGTCCGACCGGCGCGGCGCGGCGGACGGCAGCGGAGTCGACCCTTACATACCTAACCTACACACTAGTAAACAGATGCTTACATATCTTATGCTTACGTTGTATGTGTTTACATTTATGTTATTTTATAGTTGAACTCTTAATGGCAGTAGAAAGCGAATGTGCGTACCAAGACAAACCTACTGTGGTTTTGTGGTACTACAGAAATATGTTTTGTATAATACGTTTTGTTTAATAAACTAATTAAAAAAAAATTTACTTTCTAATACACACAAAAACAAAAATACATCATCTGTGAAAATTTCAACTGTTTAACTATCACGGTTCATGAGATACAGCCTGGTGACAGACGGACAGACAGTCAGACGGACGGACAGCCGAGTCTTAGTAAAAGGGTTCCGTTTTACCCTTTGGGTACGGAACCCTAAAAACAATAATTTTCATCTATTACATAGAAATATATAACCTCTCCACACGAATAACAGGGAACATCGAGTGAGTGAATACACTTCATCTCTCGAGTGAATCCTACAGTGAATACTCCAGTGAATCCCTTGTGTACACACCGGGCACACCTCTTCTATCTCGGTAACGACCGTTGTTTCTAACGCAATAGCTGAGTACTAATTGCAACTCGCGAAGTCAAATGTGCTAATTGAACTGTGTGGTATAAGTTGCAAACGACAGGCGAAATCGGATTGAGTTATTTATTTTAAACTTCGAATGTGTGTAAATTATGTTTTATAATCCGCCAACATCATTCGCGTGCCGGTTGCTGCAAGCTTGCCGGTAGGTGGCCGGTATTCGGCGGCCGCGTCACGATTATGCTTTTCGCCAAAAAATACAAAAAGTCAAAAAGACATTGTAAACAAGTCATGGAACTGAATTTCTTAATAGTCACGTCTGTGTCGGAAAAGCTCCGACCAAACTTCAGGATATGAAATCTGACGGCATCGCGACACGGCCAGCGCGCGCGACCGGTGTTTATTGCCCTATTCACGAATAATACCTACCTATAGATTGTCAGACTTAATTTATCCTATAACAGTCAACAGACAGAATTTTAATCAGTAATCTAATAACTTGGCGGCAGAATAACTGGCAAAGCCACCAACCCAGACAGAAAACGGCAAACAACAACGCGTCTGTTAATTACCCAAGCTTTTAGTTTAAAAAATCGCTGATTCTTATGACTAGTACCATACCGATGCAAATAAGTTGACGAGTTAACGTTAATAAAGCACCTTGGGGATCACTACGCGCGCATACTAAACATACCTACTAAATGCTGAGAGTAACAGGGATATACGTAAAACTATGAATGTTAAAGAAGCTTATGTTTTTATCCACTCAGTATGCTGAAAACTTGATGAGGTCAAAGTTGTAAGCTGTTATTATTATTAAGAGGTATTTTGTTTAGAGTTTTAAAAGCTTCATGAAACGTAAGAGAAAGCTTTGAATAGGTGATGGTGTAAGGTATCTCTCCTGCCAGAGACTTAGTCGTGCCTTGGAGGCATTTAGATTAGATTAGATAACGCTTTATTGTCACACAACAACATAAAATAATTACAAAACAATACTTAAACCTAAAGTGTTACAATGGGCGGTCTTATCGCTTATAGCGATCTCTTCCAGACAACCTTTGGATGGAGAGGACTCAAAGAAACTGTGAGGGACGGTGGTGTTGTGTATAAAAAAAACTAACCAGTATAAAATAATAATATTATATACAGACTACATAATCATAATAATATATAATTAAATATAAGTGTAATATAGGTACAAAGGTACCAAAAAAAAAAATACATATCATAATAAAGTAAAAAATAAATAAATATATCTATATCATAAAATATATAAATAAATATATATACTATATTAAGTTTATAAGTGAGATAACAAACAGTTTTAAACAAATGAACAGAACTTCCGAGTAGCAGGCTGCAGTTACGTAGCTAAGTAGAATTTCTTGATGCTATTTTTAAATATGTCAAGAGATTGCGCACGCCTTATTGATACTGGTAGAGAGTTCCACAGACGTGCGGCTTCCACAGTAAAAGAACCATCATAGAAGGTACTGCTATGTGAAGGAGTTCTCAGTGTGAGATTTTCTGATGACCTTAAAGAATACGAATTGGAGCTGTGTAGGAATTCAAAACGTTCCTTGAGATAGCGCGGGGACTTAGGATTGAACAATATATTGTAAAGGAGAGTGAGTATGTGAGTATTCCGGCGAAGTCGTATAGGGAGCCACTTGAGCTTAGAACGAAATTCGGATACGTGATCATATTTGCGTAGTCCAAATATAAATCTTATACAAAAATTTTGAAGACGCTCAAGTTTATTCAACTGGTCCTCGGTGAGATCTAGATAGCAGGCGTCCGCGTAGTCGAGAATAGGAAGCAGAAGAGATTGAGCTAGTGCAATTTTAGTGGTAGTGGGTAGAAAGTTGCGTAATGTAACGTAACGTAGGCATCTTCATCTATTGGCAACGGAAGGACTTTTCTTTTAATATAATCTTCGACTCCTTGGCCGAGCCGATCTGCCCAACAACTACAGTGGTTGGGCAGATCGGCTCATATCTCATACACAAGTTTGTGGGATCGATTTCTGCTACGGAACATTTGCGCAAAATGCAAAAAACAAATGGACTGTTATTTGTTGTTTATTTGTTTTGTGTCTAGCCCCCTAGGTTAGTTGTCTTGTGGAGCCATGGCCATGGATCCATAATATACGAGGAATTCTAGTCATGGGCCAGGTATGTACGTCACGTTATAGAATAATCCTAAACCAAAACGATAAACCCGCATGTGAAAAGTTCATAATTTTATGATTTACATCTTTCCTAAACAACTAAATGAACTTTATGGCAGCTCAACTTACATTGAACATTATAGAAACTTAACGTACATCAAACAAAACTTATTCTCTGCCTTTGTAGCCGCTAATAAAAACGGAAACTTCTCCGCACGTATGAAGAAAGTTACAAATGAAAACATTGTAGGAGATTACAGGAAGCGCTTTTGTCGTATGTACGACCCCACCGATAACGTGTAACGTGTGTGTACGTATTTGTGATACGGACCACACCCCCACTTGCACGACGTCGCATTCCTCTACGTGAGACCCCCTGAGAAACCCAAGAAGCGCGCCCTGCCCCTCGACATTCTCCCATCGCCAGAAGAAGCTAAAGAGGGCAGAGGCGACCGCCACACCCAACAAAGGTCCAACACAGAGTCGTTGAGAGGCGCACCGGCTAGCGGAGCATCCACCAGCAGCCTGCCAGTTCCCGGGGGTAGAATCCCCCGAGTGCTTATGCCAGGGTAGAGGGGCCCCTGAGACACACCCCTACCTCCCCCCCTGGAGGAGGTGGATAATTAACTATGATGATGACAAAGATGTTCTGATGATGCAATTCAGAGATACTGCATATATGTACCTAGTTGCATATAAGCGACATGCTCAAAATGTACTGTAAAGAAACTCGTCTGCAAATTCATAGTGTGACAAAGCCCTTACGTATCTTCATCAAGCCATCTTACGTCTCCATAATCAAATCCCTCGAACATCTTCATATAGCACAGAGAGATTATTCCCTTTGGTAAACTAACGTCATTCATTTATCATAACCGCGCTAATCAGGGCCGCCAGGCATCGATTACATAATCGAGTGAGCGAGCAATGGCCGAGTAACCTGATCTCGATTATTCGCCCTTATAATCGATTCTCATGCGTTATTGACTTTGACGTGCGAGTTTGAAATAGCTGCAATAAGAATAGATTCATTGTCACATGATGACCACCCTTACAGCCGTGAGGATGATTAGATCTAATATTTGTATCAAGGGTTGAACCTGGTATTATAGAAAAATACCTATACATAGCTACTACACACAATAATTAATATGTTACAAGACCTTATGTTCGATCCTATGGGCTAATTCGTACCGAAATTGGGTAAAATATCCGATTTATCGTTGGTTTTTGTTATGCTTATAACTTATTTTACTAAATATTAAAATTATTTTATATATTAGTAAAATTGTCTGGTAACCGCATCTCATAGGTTTATTTATCTACATAACATTTCAATTAAAATATCCTAATCTCCCTCCAAATGAAAGAAACTGCCTTCATTTGATCACTAACAAGTTCATATAGAATACCTTGCATATTTATTGATATTAGAAACTTTGTATAAAAGACTGGGGATGTAACAGAGAAACGTAATAAGCTTGTAAATAGATTGCGTTTGCCCCGGGGTTGGTAAGGCTGGGTTACTCCAAGCTTTTAACGTGGCCCCAGCGGTTGACCTATTACATAAAAACTATGTAATAAGCGTTTACCCTCAAGCAAGATTTGACAGAAATAAAGAAAGATAATACTTTATTCAAGAATTCAAGTTATTATAAACCGTAATATAACATACTAAACTAAGAACAAAAAATCAATAAATACAACGGGGCAATACTGCCAGCATCTTGCCAACTGGTGGTGTTGTGTGGACGGTTTCAGACTAGCGTTTCTTTATACGGTCGTTTCCTTTATACGCGTGTAAGCTTTATTAATCGACATTGAGTTGTCATTAATTTGGCTTATGAGGTGTACTACGAAAAAAGTGATTTCTAATTTGAAACTCTTTTTAATTACTAAGTATGAAACCTTTACCTTTTTGTTATATTGTCTCTGTAAATTGTATTTTAATTTAAGTTTGTTTTTTCATTTATTTTTATTGAGGTTATCAAATAAATGTTTTGTCTATCTTCTTTTGTATTTTATATATTGTTTATTTTCTTTTTTTTGTGTGTATTAGAATGTTAATATTATTATTATTAGCATGTATGTATGTTTATGTAGGTGTTTCATCATCATCATCATCATCATCATCAGCCTATTACATTCCCACCGCTGGGACTCAGGCCTTCCCTCATAGAGAGAGTATGGGCCATATTCCACCACGCTGGCCCAGTGCGGGTTGGTGGATGTCACATGTCTTTGAATTTTTGTAATAAATTCTTGGACATGCCGGTTTCCTCACTATGTTTTCCTTCACCGATTTTAGAGCGAGTGCTAAATCCGCACATAACTTTAGAAAGTCAGTGGTGCGGGGCCAGTGGGATTCGAACTCGGTGCGTCGGATCAAAAGTCGCACATGCTACCACTGAGCCACACTTGCTCTGTAGGTATTTAGTTGTAATTAATTCATTTTGTAGTACACCGCCGTCTACTTCTTCCGATTCTGTCAATCCAAAGGTTGTCTGAAAGAGATCGCTTCAAGCGATAAGACCGCCCATTGTAGTAGCATAATTAAAAACTATGTTATTGTCTATTTCTTTAAATTGGTATACAATAAAAAGCTTTTTAATGTATTCTTTATTTCTAAGTACGACTTTCTTTTACTCGTATTTTTAAAAGATTATAGATTTTTAGCAAGCATGCACCTAGCTGATATCTATCTATGGTAAAAGGTATCCTGAAACTTCATACACTAAGAACTTAGAAAAAGGTATTCTCTTAGTGTGCCTCCTTCATAAGAAAACTCGTAAGTCCCAGCTGTACAGTGGATAACAAATTGAAAACAGATTTCATTTAAATTATATTATTAACGTGAAGGTACTTTTCTTTGTAACTGTACGTTTCGTTTAAATAAGGTTACACGAGTAGTAGGTATGTAGGTGCTTTATTTTCTAGAAATAAGATTTTTGTTGACATAGTTATTTGTTATACAAATGTGCAAAGTTGCTTTTTAACCGCGTGCTCAATTTTGATGACCGAGCAAGCGAAGGATTCTAAAATAAAAAATTAGAATCCTGAGCGTCAGCGAGGGAATCAAAAGAGCACGAGGACTAAATGCAAAAAAAAACATCTACAATCACAAGATACTATGCGCGAGCAAAGCAAATTAAAAAAAAGTACACCAAGGAGGTTCCCAGTCTGAGTTTTTAACAAATTAAGAAAAGTTGTATGATGGATTCGGCAGCATAGAGGTAGAAGTAAATCGGTTTAATGATGTTTTGAATTCACAAATTTAGTGCACACGATGTTCTAAATTCAAATTTACTTTATCCTCTAGCGGATAAAAACGACTTTTGCACTCAGATATCAAAGAGTAAAAATACTCTTTCCGAGATGGGGGGATGAAAAATATATTTTTCTATACAAACTTTTAACAAATTCGTCGGGAGCAGATTAAAATGAGCCCAAACACTAGTAGTTTACGATTATCCGTCAAGGAGTTCCATTACCCACCTTTCGGCTCTATCATCAGATCAGCAGGCTGTTACCATAATATTCTATTGTTATCGAACTTTGACAAGTATGCAAATTTTCAACTCCGTAGGATAAGAGGAAGGGTTTCTGATTCAGCTTGCAAGATAAGACCTATATAAATATATATACAAGCATTGCAAGTTAAATAAAAGCTTGTAAAAAAACATCTATCTAGTACAATAAATCCCAAAGAAACGTTTATAATACAATAATCAGAGTTACTTACTGAATTGTAACGTTGTTTTTTGGAGTGGTAGGCTCTGGCCGTGGTTGTAATACCACCCACCGAACAAAGCGATGCCGTCAAGCGACCTAGTCGTGTTTCGGGATGATGTTCGGTGAACCATCGGGGAGACGGGTCTGAGCAGCCGCTCAATTGCCGTCTCTCTCTAGATCTATGTGCTCCATCTTAGGCCACATCATCGCTTCACATCAGGCGAAATAGTGGCCAAACATAGATCTATTAAGCGTCAAAAAAAAAGCCTTCTGTAAACTGTTAATGATGTAAAACCACAGAAGAATTAGTAGTACGGGTAAAACTAAGGTAGGTACATCAAAGTGATTAACAGTCTTTACGTACACGATTAACTTCTCCAAGGTAGCTTGTAGCTTTTTATAGCTTGTCACTCACATACCAATTATATTAATGAACTATGTTAAGTTCACTAATACCAAATTCTATCGGTAAACAATTACCATCTTTATTCTATACATAATACATAATAGTATAACTACGTAAGTGATAGTATTCTTTGGTATTACCTTATAGGATAGGTAACTGAGGGTAATGTGGTAAAGTGATAAGTGCTAGGTAGATTTTTGATTATAGGTAGATTACGCAACAATTTGCTATAACTACCACATTTTTAATGCTTACATTTTTTTCTACTATGCTACCTAAGCACAAGTATTATGATTGAATTTTCGTATTTTTTTATTATTTCATTTCGACGTTGTTATTAAGTCACTTTCTTGTTTCTTGTCTGTCTATCTGTCGTCTGTCGTTCCGGGTGGAATCTTGCAACTCAAACGTCGAGCACTTCGAGACGATCAGGTCGTTCGCCTTATGGTAAGCAATACTTAATAATAGGCACTGCAATAGTTATGAACAGGCGTGGCGCTTACCATCAGGCGAACGACATGCTCGTCTCATCACTGAGTTTCATAAATAAATATAAACGAACCAAAAATCTTTAATTGCGACTCTATTTTAAGCTAGGTGTACATTAGAAATTACCATTAAATATTAAAGCCTGCAATCTATTCCACCCCAAGCTCAGTGGAGTTGAACTGCGAATAGATTAGTTATTCTGAACTAATTTCCTCCAAAACTTGGCGGGCCCCGACGGGGTCAGGAATTTGAGATAAGCTGGTAAGTGACTGCACTTCTCATGGGATATGTAAGATGCAAGTGACGGCCTCTAGTGTGTTGGTTTAGTAGGTCACAACTTAGCTAAGGTGATTTTGAAAGACTAAGGGGCTACTTTTCAATCCTTAGTGTAACAAGGGTTAATCTCAGAAGGGAACGATTGAAATTAAAACGATAAAATCAATCGGTATAGTTATATTATTCAACTCAAGAAATATTCAATTAAAGTAAACATACTTTTACGAACCTCAATCGTTAGCTGGAGGCGTCTCGTTCACGAATGCCGTCCGTCAGAATGGCTGACCAAAGTCAAGTTGTTTGACAATTGCAGTGACAGATACTCTGACGTTTTAAAATAAGCGATTAAATGACATTAACATGACAGTTGACATGAGTAGCGAACGAATGACTTGAATGATATTGTATCAAGTGAATACTATTCTTGTTACATTAGATAGACAACCAGAAAGATGCGAACAGGGTGCAGAGAGTCCTCGAGCTGCTACCCGAGTGGCTCGACAAGTGGCGGATGGCTGTCAACGTGGGGAAGACGGCCGCGCTACTCACAGGAGGACAACGCATCCTGCCACCACCACTTCAACTTAGAGGCGAGGACGTCAAGTGGGAGAGTACCGTGAGGTACCTTGGCGTCCATATCGATCGGACGTTGAGGATGCGCCCGCAAGTGGACCACGCCGTCCGCCAAGCGAAGGCCGCTCGCGCGCTCCTCCGTCCGGTGCTGGCCTCTAAGTTACCCCTACGGACCAAAGTAGGGGTATACAAGGCGTACATCCGCACCCGCCTCACGTATGCGGCTCCGGCGTGGTACTCACTATGCTCGGAGACCCAACGGAGGCGGCTACAGGTCGTACAAAATGTCGCCCTGCGCGTGTGTACGGGGGCGGGGCGATATGTCAGAAATGACGTCATCGCCCGCGATGTCGGGGTGGAAAAGGTGGGGGAGTTCGTGGTCCGTCTGGCGCGTCGTATGTACGACCGCGCCGACAACGGGCCACACCCCCACCTGCACGACATCGCACCCCTCCACGCGAGACCCCCCGACAAACCCCAGAAACGCGCCCTGCCCCGCGACATTCTTCCGCCGCCAGAAGAAGACGAAGAGGGCAGAGGCGACTACCAGAGAGAAAAAAAAAGGTCCAACACAGAGCCGCTGAGAGGCGCACCGACTAGCGGAGCAGCCACCAGCGGCCTGCCAGTTCCCCGGGGGTAGAAGCCCCCGCGCGTTTACGCCAGGGTAGAGAGGACCACCCCGAGACCCACCCCTACCACCCCCCAGGGGAGGTGGAAGATTAACTTAACTTGACTTGACTTGACCAGAAAGATGAACAGCCGAATAAAATAATTAACGTGAGGTCTAACACAATTTGTCCTCTTTTCTCGCATGTCGAATGCTGCGTAAGAGCATTGAGAGCAAGCGAGCGACACTTCTTAAAACGAGCTGTTGTTTGAGAAACAAAATCATTTCAATCCCAATTTACGAATTTCCCTAAAAAGATCAAACTTCCTTTTATATATTGCCCAAAATAAAATCACAATACATGCTGATTCCAAAAGAAGCTCGATCTAAATATGGCTTTGCGAATATGCTATTGTATTCGGTTGAGGCAGGAACTTCGGGCCTTATTAGGAGCTGGCAATGCCGATTGCGGAATGTTAAACTGCCTTTATGCCAGGCCAATGACACATGTTAATATTTATTCTCTTCATGCGATTTTTTTTTATTTACTAAGTTTGTTGCATGATTTGATTAAGTTATTCAAAACATAGACACAATATTTATTGAAATAATATTTGGAATCGACAAAAGTACTTCCAAATACTTTCAAACTCACCAAGTGTCAGACAGAATCATTCTCTGCAAATAACTATTTGTTGCCTTAAAAAATTAAATGTACCAAATATTTTACAAAAGCTTTTTCACGACGCTTTGATAAATTTAAATATGGCATTGCAAATATGTTATATTGTATAAGCAGGGGGCAGGAACATGAGCCCTTATTAGGCTGGCAGTGCCAATTATCATTGAATGTAAAACTGCCTTTATGTCAGGTCAATGACACCACAATGTTGTAAAAACTGTAACACAATTTTAATGTTTGTCAAAGCTTGCATCTCCTTGTACATTCAAATTTATTATTTTTTTAATTTATTTTTGGGCAATTGACAAGTAACACAAATTTTGTTTCTTCACTAAGTACAAAACTTACATTATTATACACCCACAATATTATTATCCTCGTAGGTGAACTAATTTGACACTCGACTTCGATTCAACGACGTGAGTCCTAGCCGTTTTATCAAATCTTTATGAAGTAATCTCGAATCATAGAACCGCACCTCGCGCAGCTAGGTATGAGGTACCGCCTCAGTTACACCCCTACATATATACAGCCTGTCATTGTAATAGGGATGCTCCAGAACTATTTCTACCGTGATAAATTATTGCAATAATTTTATAATGCCTTCCATAATTTCATAATCCTGAAATTAAAAATAAAAAACTGTTATGTATAGAAGCATTACATTTTTGCAAAGGAAACAGAAACACCATTATTTTACTTCGGCCGAATAAAATAAATCTAGTATTTGTTTGTCTCAGTTTAATTGATTATGAAATAAATTGCTCCATTCCTTCGGTTTCTGATATTGATTATTTTCATCCCAATCTATATTATTAACTTAACCGACAGAATTCCGAGGAGATGTGATTAAACATAGCATCTGATTGCTTCACGTAATATAATAAATATGCATCGTAGCTCTAGTGTTATCAAGTTATCCAAAAAGAGTTATAAAAACTCTTAAGATGACGCGAGCGGAACTGCAAGGCATTAGCTAGTTTAATAAAATGCTTGGTTCACTCACGCAGGAAGTTTGGGGCCTTATTCGGTATCGCCTTTGCAATGCCAGTTAAATATGTAAACCCATCTTTATATCTGTGCAGGACCGAATTGCGTAGGTGACTCGTACATGTGTTACTTTTGTACTAAAATGTTGTATCATAATATATTTATTATTAGGTATTCATATCGTAACAGAAGAAATATTTTTATTTTATACTGAAATCAAGCGTGAACGAATGTACATATTTACATATAGTTAATACGGAGTTATTCCGACACAATCATAACGTGATTGTAGCCGTTTATATTTATAATTAATATTTTGACTCACGATAGTTTTCAAACCTTATTACGAGATATTGGCCAATGGTTCGAACTCGTAACCACCCGCCATAACGTTAGCTCCTAAACTACTGTCAAAACTATAAATTGATTTGAATGTAAAGTGAGTGTCTATATTTTCGCTTAAAACCCAGTAGAGACCACCCATAACAGTTAGCAGAGACATTCGATAAACCCGCCTGGATTGCGGGACGAATAGTAATGACTCTATAACTGGCCTATAATAGACTTGCTGCAGACGCCTGCTTGTTGAAAACATCCTCATTTCAACAGAAAGATTTAATAATGGTACCGAAGAAGATAAGTGTTCTTGAGAGATATCTGATACTGAAGAAGTTAATCTACCCGACATAATTACGAACACATCTACAATGCTTTTTTTATGAAGTAATGGGTTTACGTTTGACAACAACTCACCTGATGGTAAGCGTAGTTGCGGTATAAAGTGGCCCTCATGGGCAAACGTGCTCTACTTTATACACTCACTACATATTCACTCAGGTCTTAAAGAAGCTCAGGTTGTAATTCGAAGGAAATTATGATTAGAGCTTCTGGAGTTGGAAATGTACATAGGCAACGGTGACTTCTTTACACGGTACCTACGGTTTCCGTACTCATTCTCGAAAGATATAGCGAAGCTAATTCTAATTCGTAAAGTAGCTGGTAGGAACTATAATAATATGAGAAGAGCCAATCGAGCTCAGGGCTCATAAGGAGGAGCCTATGCCCAGCTATGTTTATTTTGGGCTACCAAGCTTTTTACCGAGTTCAAAAAAGGTGGAGGTTCCATGTTATGTTGTTGTTTAAATATGTTTATTTTGGGCTACCAAGCTAGCTAAAGCTTGGCTTTATATATATATATATATATATATATTATGTATGTAGACTGATTTCAAAAATTCGAAGATACATTGAAGTCCGTTTTTATTTTTGGTAAAATGTATACTTGTTCAGGCTAATTTAAGATTCAAAACAAATCCTACCAACAGAGCGCTGGCTAGCGAGATGCGTGGCATTTGAATTCATAGGATGTTTTATAGGGATAATATGCCATAAAAAGTAATTTCCAGATTTTTGACATTAAAAATCAAAATATCTATTCAGTTTAGTAGGCATCACAGATGCGCTTACGAACTTCACCCATAGATATTCTATTATATGTTTGAAGTTTACTACATTATATCTTTTATATTAATTACTTTGTATACCAACTGACCGCAATGTTTCTTATTATTCCTGTTCATGCAAAGGTTGCCTGTAAGAAATTGCACATAGCGGTAAGGCCGCCCATCATTCTACCACTGTTATATGTAACTGTAAACCTGTTTCCTGTTTTGGTGTTCAATAATTATTATTGTATTGTATATTCTCTATTGCCTAGTAATAACCCCGCCATCTTAAGATTGACAGCTGCAATTGGCCGTCAGATCAGGTATTCTGTGCCGTCAGTAAAGCTGCAAGTCCGAATACAGTGATGGCGACAACGGTTCTCGTTACAGCGCGGCCACTTCTCACTCTGTGTAGCCCAAAATCTCGGCCCAGCCCAAACGAACCAACTTATTTATCCAGAGCTAGTTGGATGCTTAATGCAAACGTTATTTATGGCAGAAGTTTCGACCCTTCGATGATTTATATTGGCTTTTGTTACAACGATTATACGAAGTTTGGATACGATATGTTGACAATGTTTTTAATAATAAATTTGGAATGTTTTTGGCAAAAAGCCTGATGATTCATAAGCTTTATGTCTGGAACATTATCGTACTGTTCATTCCTACATGAAATTCGAAATCAAATCAAATCAAAATCTCTTTAATCAGTTTTGGCATCACAGACGCACTTATGAACGTCAATTATTACAATGACTCTACCACCGTATCGGAAAAAGAACTACTCAGAAAATACGGCAATAAACGTAGAGAAGGGGAAAGTTATCAAATTCCTAGAAATCCTGGTAAAAGCGTCAAGTTAGTCACATATCCTTTTAATTCATATCTAAAGAAAATCAAACTTTTTTTACTAGAAAGCCGTTTACTTGATAGTAATTAACACACCCGTCTCTAACAGTTACCACCCAGAATTCGAACAGAACATGAACATAAAACATAATCGAAATATTTTTTTAAAGCCTAATGAAGATTTTAAACCGCCATTTCGTTTAAATTCGAAATTTTTCAATATACTCCGACTTTGCTTTTGATCTCGAGAATATGAGGGGATTCACCTCAGTCCTACATTATTAGTCTAGCCCAGGTATGCTCAACGTACAGGGAATACGTGTTAGGGAATAGCTGCTACTAAGCGGGTCGCTGAGAATTTTCAGCAAGCGGCTCATATCTCTTCCCTGACCCAAACAAAATACAGAAATGCCACTATTTATTTTGTTTTAATCACTCGTACACTTGGGCTATCTTCTATTTTTGCTAGTGGATATTACTCTATACATGTGTCCAGTAACGTAGCAAGTCTTCCAGTCCTTGCTTGTAGAAGTATGCATTAACCCAGAAAACTTAATAGTTCAAGCACTATTAGTAGAAGTAATCAAATACTCTGATTTTCTTTCTACTGTAAAATTTAGAAGCAAAAAAAAAGCAATGAGAAATACTCAAAAATGGGCATTCCTGCATATTTTTGTTGCCTCTACTTTTATATATCGTTTCTTTCATCCACGGTTGTCTAAAAGAGATGGCCTTAAGCGATTACATCGCCCTTTGTGACACTTATAAACTTTTTAAAATATTGTACGTCCGTCATGGACAAATTGTTGACATATTAATATTAATAATGCAATTTTAACACCAATTTATACACAATTACTGCAATAAATTTTCATTTTTTATATACTATTAAGATTATCTTTAACTGTTACTTTTTCTGTATTGTGGTGTTACTAATAAAGAGTTATTCATTCATTCATTCATTTTATAGATTGTTTTGGGCGTATAATTGAGAATGTTTACACTTACTTTACAATGCGGTCCATGATTACAAAAGCTTGAGCACGGCTGGTATAGCTTGTATTCACTACGAGACTCAATTTCAGCTAAACCTTTCTCGTATGCTTCTCTAATACCTTCCAGCTTTCATTGTATTGATTTCTTTTTATTCTTACTTTTAACTTTAGTTTCAGTGCAAATTGGTTTTTATTTTGTAGTTTGGTCGAAAAAGTTAGTTTTGTTAGGTTGTTCTTTGCTATAAATTGTTTTAGTTCAGTCTGTTTCTGAAGCTTGATTTTTCACGGTTCTTGACAGTTCGTCGGTGTACCATCATTATAGCAAAGCATATTACGTTTTTATTTGTTGCTCTGACTTGTGTAATAAATAGGTACTGAAAGCTATTTGCATTGCAATCTGTATATAAAAACGTTATGATTTTTAAATCCAAAATAAAGCCACGAAAAACACAATAATCTCCATGAAAAACCTACCAAAATAATTTGTTTTATACTTTTACGAAACTGTTTTCTTTTCCTTTTCTGAATATGCCATTGCACAACCTCACATGGCGAGACATGCATTTTAATTACAAAATTTAATTAAAAACAGACAGGGACGTCTAGTCGCGTCGACCGCGGCTCGCAGAATGCTAACATTTAATTTAGCGGTCGCTCGCTACGGTTTGACTGCCATTTTGGTTTGGCTGGCGTACATGATTCTCGAGTACGGAAATTCCAGAAATTTACGAAACATTTGAAATGGTAGCTTTATAATCTGTGGAACATTCGGAACATACTTTGTGAATTCAGAAAATATGTGAAACGAATTATAGCCAAAGCTAAATATGACATTAAGAATTCCTATTTAGTTTGAAACATTACAATGTTTCAGTCAAAACAATAGTCACAGACTCATAAAGAGTCAGACTTGCACTTGTATTAACCTTTACTATATTTTTTATTTTACTATATTAGTATTTTAGTTTACTTTTAACTTTATTCCCACGTTTACATTAAGTCACTTTCTTGTTTGTCTATCTGTCTATCTGTCGTTCCGGGTGGAATCTTGCAACTCAAATTTGGAACACTTTCTGATTAGCTATCCAGCTGAAACTTTCAGAGTAGCTCACAACTTGATGACAATGCATTATAAATCTATAAAAAGTGGTTTTAGATATATATTTTTAATCTTTTATGGATTCTTGTTTTTTTTACTTTATTGAAAGTCTAAGTTTGTAACATGACATGAATCAAATTATTAAAAAAATTGTTGGGTGACGAGCGGAGTGCAGTGCCGTGCTGGAATGTACGACCTGCTCGTTTTACCACTTACTTTATGAATAAACATTGAAACATACTGATAAGAACAAAAAGAAACACTTTTTAGTACAAATGTGTTTATGTATGATATTAGCATGAGATTATATGATTTTGACCAAGCTCTAATATATTTGTCTCTATGAACCGCAGCACATCCCAACTACACTGAAATTCGCGTGAACCGCTGTTTGGGATCCCATTAACAATAGGGACTGTTAGATAGTGAGCCTGTCAAATGCACGTTTTGCAATTATGTAACGAGAAAGTTGGAAATTATGCGAAAGTTGGAATTTACACTTTGTATATACATTAATTTTAAGTTGTGAAGGATAGTTTATTTTGAAGTAAAGTATATTTTTTTATTTGCAGGGCTTTGTTGAAGTAAAAAGATAAAGCGGGTCTAAAACAAGAAATTAAACTCTATCATTTTTCTAAGCTAAGTCGTAATAAAAAATGCAGTATAATATAAGGATGGTGGACATTCAGAGGGTCGCGGTGTTCCGGGGGTTCGACATGCGAAGGGTTAAACAAATCTTGTTTTAGTTCACTAGAACGCATGACTCCTGATAAACGAATCAATGAATTTATTCATTGATACATTTCTAAGAAAAAACATACCAACAAATTTTACATATAACAACATATATTTTTTTATAGTATAGTGGCGACCAGCTTCGGCTTTGCACAGTTTCGATTTATATTCAATTCATGAATTATTGGAAACCCTAAACCTTAATCTAGAAATTATTAAAATTATGAGCGACTTTGCCTTTACGATTTAGAAGAAGAGGATAAGGAAGCGTAATTAGAGCCTTGACATAAAATCTTAAATCCAAAGTTTAATGGCAATTAACGCAAGATGGCGCTTTATAAATTATTGATGCTTTATTGTCGATGGTACATGCCACGCTTTGCCTATTATTCCTATATTCACAATGAATTTCTTTTATGTTCCAGGTAAGCAATCATATTCAGGCATTTATTCATCAATGGTGATACGTGTAAGTACTTAGGTAATTACATACTACCTACTATTCTTTTATTCAAGAAAATCTAGTTATACAGTCTTATACGTTTCTCATTACAAAAACTATACATTTAAGCTGTTCCAAGTAGCGCCTAAAAGCAGAAACATCTAAACAAAATATATGTAGCTAAACCCATAGAGAAAATGATATATAACCCCATTAGCGTAAAGGATGAATGAGTACATAAAAATATTGAGAAAATCCCTAAAACCTCTAAACGCACGAAAGTACGCTTTTATTACATTTACTAGGGACTTTAAAGAATATATTCCCTAAAGGCTCAACTGTTGGGGAATAACATTATGTTGTTCCCAAAGTCTAGATAGACCTCCAACAACTAAAAAGATTTAGGTTCACAATTCACATTCACTCGGTGTGGGTACGTGTAGGCATCGAGTTCAAGTACCAGAAGTCAAAATCTGATGAACAAACTACACGAGTTCCATAAATTTCCTTATACGTTTTACATCTTGCTCTTTTTTGCCATGTTTGGAATTGAGTAACTAGGAGTACACACTATTAATCCAATCCTAAAAGCATGAAAACATAAAAGCCTACAATCCCATAAAGGCAAAGTAAATAAACAAGTAAACGTGTTACGTTTACGCGTTGCCATCAAAAAGTTCATCAAAGTGATGAGTCAGTTTATGGCGCCCAACGTGGGGCGCTAACGGCCTCGATTCATATTTGCCATCTTTTGTCGCTAAATATTTAACCAATAATGTTTATGAAACAAGAAAATATGAATGCATAAGTTATTTTATTATAATTCATCTTCTTTGCCGTAATAATTATTCGCAAAGAAGGAAGATGAAGACTAATATTCTGAACTAAGAATTAACTTGTCTCTCAGGATCCGGAAACCCCAGCGATGACAATGGTTTTGAGGACATACGATTCAAGTATTTTCTAGGCTTTTGTATACTCTCTTATTATTAGGTAACATATAAAAACATTTGTCTTTACCGTAATGATGTTATGCCTACGAAAGGTTCCTAGTGAACCTCATAATAGGCTGTGAGTTACACATGTGAACAATAACACTTTAGCCGCAATGGACATGCTACACTTTGGATCAAGTATGGATAAAAATTACAGACTAAAATAATTACTGAAATGAACATATACATCCGAGTACCGTTTTTCATTTGCTTTCTTTCCTACTTATTTCTAAATTGCTTTTATGCTATTATTTAATCAACAATTGAATAATTTTGCAACATTGCAGAGCTCTGTGTTAGATTAACCTTGTGAACGGATAAACCACTGTAACTAAGTAAATAAACCTGTTGTTCCCATCTAAAAGCTCATCAAAGTAATGAGTCGGATTATGGCGCCCAACGTGGGGCGAAAATGGTCCTAATTCATACCTGCCATCTTGTGTCGCTAGGTGGTTGAACTGATAATGTGGGTAAAGGTAAGTCGAATTTGTGATAAAATATAAGTATGTAATAGCATTGCGTTTCGAAGAATACCGTGTGTGTAAATGTGTAACTGTGTATAAGAAAAAGTGCTCGTTCTTTACGGAGTCCGAAGCGTAAGCATTTTTGACAGAAACAGGTCATACGCATGTTAGTAAGCGCCACGCCTGTCATAATAGTAAAGTTGTAGTTTGAATGAAAAAGTCACGATAGACGTGTTTTTGCTAAGTACCACTATTATATATAAAGCTTGTACCTATATATAATAGTGGAATCTATTTCCATAGTAAATAATAATAAAATGCATACCGTGTCTTCATTAACTAAATAAATAAATGAAGTGAAACCTGTTGTGCCCATCAAAAGATTCATTAAAATGATGGCGCCCAACGTGGTGCGATAATGGTATGCAATTCATACCTGCCATCTTGTGTCTTCAGGTTATTTAACTTAATATTGTCGTTATGACGATTAAGATTGGCTGTTAAAGTGAAATTGGGATGAGTAATCGGATCATTAATTTGCTAGCTGTAGAAGAAAACTGTGTAAAATTTTGCATAAGCCATAAATAGAAATAGAAAATAGGGTAAGTACTGTTGCAAGATTTTACACCAATACAATATAAAATATTTACCTCAAAATCTGTTTTGGAGAGAAAAGAGTGTTTATTTAGACTTATTATGTAATCAGATTTATTATACTTGTTTTCACAGAGAGATTATTTTTAACAAGTTCGTGAATTACTAATCTTCAATATTACTTGCCGGTTTTTTTCGTGTAAAACTCTAACTCATTTGTAAAAAGAATGTCTTTTCATTTTACTCCGAGATTTCTTCAAGATTTTACCCTCCATAAACAGAAATAAACACAAAAACGTATTGGCACTTGTAAAACAAAGACGGCATTTACAGTTCCGAAGTTTATTCTCTAAATTCTAAAGCTCCATTGAAAGGTCCCGAATTGTTTCGAAGGAATTTCAAACCTTTGGACGCCATTAGATTCGGCACTCGATGGGAAAAAAAAAGCAAGGAGCCTTCGGTCATTCTTACTAGTGACCAATAGTTCATTATCTATAAAAAAGACGATAATTCAAATTAAAGCAGCGTCACTGTTAGGACAATTTTTACGATACTTTTAGAGGTTTACCTTTGTGTTTAACTTGCCGAGAACAATTATGATAGAAGTGTCTGACAAAACTTTAAATTCAAGACAAAACAGATTTCACCAAAATAAATATTATTTATTTTGGTAGGTACATACTCAGCACTTAATTGAAATGACCGGCACCTCTCGGTCTATTGAGCAACGGAAATAAATTGCACGTAGAATCGAACTCAGAGTAATGTCCGAGTGAAAAATTGACGCACTTTTCCCCGCCCTGGACTTTTGTAATGGTCGTCCGATGGGACACGGTTTATACATTCGTATTTTACGTCATTCCAGACAAATAGACACATACATATATGTTCATTCGTACAGAAAACTAACTTGGGCCTCAATTATATTAGCTAATAACAAAACACCATCCTACTGAGATACTGATGCGATTCGGCTGACATTGCTGTCAAAATTGGTATTCTGGTAAATCAAGCTGTACTATGTACGGGACGCAATAGTACTATAGTGTTTCAGTTGCTTGGTTATAGGAAAATTGTCATAGTAATGCTAGTGTTGCCATAGCAACGGTATCGGAATACAAAAAAAATACAGAACACCATAGCAATTCAGTCCGCGATCGAACTGAACAATGAACACAGTCAATAAACTGACAATTTTGACAATTTTCATACAATTGCTGACGATAACGTAGTGCAATAGATAATGGAATTAGGTCCCTAGTAAGCGCATGTCCCGTACTCATAGTATCAGTAACATAAAAATATGAGTAATATGAGTAATAGGTATATAAATACAGTAGCAGTTAGAGTGACCAGACCAGACCAGTCCTCACAAGCAGCACCCGTTCATGAGTATGACATGTGGACAAGCCGTCAACCCCCTCATTCATATTCGAGGAAAGGGAGTGACTCGACACACAGGACCGAGTGATAAAACTAACCTTAAAAACTTTTTAAGTTATTGATATTACTGTCTCAATAAATCGAATCAAAGTTACTTCACCGTTTAATACCTCATTTATCACATGACTATCGTCTTGGACTCTATCCTATCTAGTTGTCATTTTTCTCTTTGGCGTCATTCCGCTCCTCAGAGTAATGACACTATTCCGCTCCGTTTTGCAAGAAGCTGCTTCGTCATCAGATTGATGGTTTAGGAATTGCTATGTCATAGAGAACCTTTCATTCATTTATTTTTACTTATCAAACAGTGCAGTTATAAGTCTCTTTAGAAATTCCTAAGATTTCTTCATATATTGTATGCATTATCGCATGCTTGCCGAAATCTATTATTTTAATTCGAATCTCTCTCAGCAAAAAAAAATTCTTATTACGTACTTGATTGTTATTTTTTTTTATACATTATTGGCCTACGTTTGATCACTATCTCACCTGATGGTAAGCGACGATGCGGTCGACGATGTAGATCCCTTGCCAAGATAGAACCTCTTCACTTGAGATTTGAAGATTTCTAGATTGTCAGTATCGGGAAAGACTGACTCCGGCAAGGAGTTCCACTCGTTAGCGGTGCGCATAATGAAAGTGGAAGCGAAACGCATCCGCGAAAATTTGGTTAAAAAAAAATTAACGAGTTGCTTGTCTGTGTTGGCACAAACGTGAGGTTTCGCGTACCTAGTCTTTACGACCTTGAACTTGGCAGATAGTTTTGAGACCTTTCCCTAGTTGTAGCAAATATCAACATAATGCAGCAGCCAAGAACTTATATCGTTGCCCAAACTTTTCTCCCCCAATGAATACAGGAAGTGAGATATCACGAGATGCCCGCTTTTTGCGGCGAACGTGTTCAGAATCCAGAACGAGCCGGTTTTGATCTATTTGCCAAAGTGTTTCGGTAAGATACCCTTTTACCTATTTATTTAAACATCAGTTTTTTCCGGAGTTCAATTTTGTTGAGGCCGTATCTTTGTGAGGGATTTATGTTAGGATATTTTTTAGGCAAAGATTTGCTTCAGTTTTACGCAAACTTATTTCATGAGTCATACTAGTCTTATAGTTTTGGCTTATGTATCTTCATCATCATATATCTTCATCATCAACAGCCTATTATATTCCAGCAGCTGGTTGAGAAGTCTATGACATATATAGGCGGGTCTAGCGAGGCTTAAAAGGCACATTGTCATACGAATTCAAATCACACTAATATAATAAATGCGAAAGTTTGTGTTAGTGTGTTTGTTACTTCTTCACACTGTAACGTCTCAACGGATTTAAGTGAAATTCTGAATGAAGATAGCTTATACCTTGGCACATAAGCTACTTGTTAACCCGGGAGACCGCGGGGCGCAGCTTGCGTTTTTATATTTCTTTCTCCGGTGTCATTGTCGTTGAAAGATACCATATTCGAAATAGTGGAAACAAGCTCGAGGTCCTTTTTCATTACTTTCTGTAAACTGACGCTATAATAAAGTAGAACTCTATTGTAGAGTCAATTTACAGAAGAGCTTGTCTCTACCAGCTCTATTTCCCGTAAAGCGTTGATTCAGCCATCACCCGTCCATTAACCGTTGTAAAATGACAACGCACGCGCGCGTCATTAAAATTCTACGCCACTAGAGACGGACGAAGATGTAAAAACAGCATTATGTACATAGATAGATTTATAACTTTTGTTTTAGTATTTCTATCTCGACGGCTATAGCATTGCAGTGCTAGCTATAGTTTTGCATTGCAAACTCCTTCATAGTACTTAACGCCACACTTAATTCTGAGACATCACATTTAACATCCTAACTGCCCAATGATTGCCAGTCAAACCGAAAACAGTAATACTGCTTTACCTCTAAATTATTACGTACTTATTCTAGCTACACTGCCTTTGAAAAAGAAACCTTGAACACACCATTGAATGTGATTGTATTAAAAATGTTCTCCGTTTCCAGTAACTTTATATAAACTTTACATCACTGTATATCGCGAGTACTGAAGTCACCACACCATGTAATATGCATAACAATATGGCAGTCCTACCATCAAACAATACATCCCATCATACACCTTATGACAATACTATAGAGTCCGCAATAGCGCTACTATTTTATAAAGTTCCATTTATGCCATCATCGTATCATAAACTTTATTCCAATGTTACAGGGTTGAAAATGACATGAGTTTGTTTTGGATAAAGTCTATTGTTTAGTTTTAGTCTGGTATGCAGTAATGTATAGAATTGTCGTGGACGCTTTTTGATTTACTGATGAACAGGTGAGTTGTGTGATGTAATTGGAAATTGACATATGTAAGTAGGTATAAAATGCAATAGCTTGGCTTGTTCTCTAATAAATACAATAGACGGTACAGACAGAGTCAGAGTCTAGACAAATAAATAAAAGTGAAGTGTAATCCTCTTTTTTAAAGTAATAGGTACCAGTCCACCAGATCCTAGCGTCCTACCAGATTTTGAATTTGAATTTTGAATTTTGTTTTTTTTTTTTAATTTTGTGTTTTGAACCTAGGTTCAAGGTACCAGTAGTAAAGCGGAAAAATCTATTGAAAATGAGCCGTAAATAATTTAGATTATTCATTGTTGGTCTGTCAAGATTTTTTGCCAGAATTGGCTCCTAAACAGCGGAATATGTAAAGTTAATTTTATTTGTATTCTGTTCTTGATGAACAAGAGTTCAGTTTTTCTGATCACTAAAACTTGTGACATCCACCAATCTGCACTGGGCCAGCGTGTTGCACATGGCCCATACTCTCTCTATGAGAGAAAGCTCGTATCCCAGCAGTGAGAACGTGATGGCTTTTGTTGATGATGATGAAAACTTAAGAATCATTCATAACGAGTACGAAAAGATGTTTAAATTTTACACATATTAGAAGCCTGCCTACTGTGAAACGTATAGCATTTTATGAACATAGCATAAATAAATCCATAAAACTCATGAATGAAAAAGTTTTATAATCGCTAGCGCTGCACCATTATAAATCTGTTCAATGCACCTGAGCCTCAATTTCTTTGACGTTGAACATCACACGTTCCCATTCAACCATCACGCTATTCAGGGACCGACTATTTCAAATATGACCCAAATACGGACGGACATTCAATAGGACTAAATCCCATAAAGGGACAATATGGCCTTTACATGCAACAATTTTTAATTTCAACTTTAGCAACAATGCAATAGAGTTTTAAGTTGAAGGGTAAATGGACAGGTCTGTAGCTTTGATATACTGAAAAGGCAAAGGGAAAACAATTTTTAAATATCACAGCTTGTATCTGTAGGATCGGATTAGGGTACTGCTGACGTAGATTTTAAGGGTAGGGTTCTCGGTGACCCTAAAATTGCAGTGTGAGCCGTTTTTGATAAGGGGAATAGCGTATTGGACAATGTTTGGCGTGATATGTGTTTTGCTGAGGTTTATGAAATGCTATAGGATGCAATTAGGATAAGCTTTGTTTTGTCGTCGTTTCATATAGTATGAGATACAGGTTGGGACTCTAGAAGATTATTTTACAGATTATGGGGTCCGTCAAGAAGGTGAAGGGATGAGGTATTTTATTGTACTGATGGCTGAGGTGATGAGGGTTTTTATTATAATATTGTTTTATGCATCGTTCTGAATAATACTGTAGAGGTAGGCCTTTTCTACAAGAGTCCGTCTAGGAAGTACTACTTCTTTGCCAGATATTCAACAACCAAGCAGTAGTGTTCAAACAACTATCGTCCTGACTATTTTATTAGAGCAAACATTAATGAAAAAATAACAAAAAAATCTTTAAACATGAATATTGGAAAATCTGAACACAATCTGCACAATGTAAAAGCAATACATACAACCTACTAGAAAGCAACAATATCCATGCAGACCACCCGCGACCGTCGGAGCAAATTGAAGAATGCTACAGAATCAGAACGGCTTGCAATCTCCGTCCACAGAACCCGCTGTGGATTTGCACTCCATTCTCATACTTTACTTTGTCCTGAATGGGGATAAGTAAAACGTGTGGAAATGCATGAATGTTATTTCTGTTTTCACTGGACTGTTTATTTTGCAGAGCATGTCCCATTATATTATTTATGGAAAGACTTGTGGAGAGTTGTTTCACAGTGTCTTTTGTATATATTGCTTATTTTGCTTCTAACTAGAGTAACCCCAAAGAGCGCCTAACGTTGTCGTCTTATAAAAAGTTATAACATTCATGTATGCTAAGGGCAATATGACGATTTAACCATACCGTAGGCATTAGTTGTACTATTAATTATTCTGTGGCATTAGTCTATAATTCCGGGACAAACTGGCCACTGTGATTCCGATATCTCACTAAGAATGTATAACATAATTATTATTAAATGTGAACCACTTTACTAACTCAGCAATTATGTACATGAAGACAGACAAAAGTAAAATTCCTCCTCAGGCTTCCGCAGTCGATTTAATCAAAAAACCGTCGCTTGGACTAGATTGCTATTAAATTAATGAATGATGACGTCGGCCCAATCAGGCAATAATTAGTCCTGATCTCTTAAATGTAGATGTTTTAAAAATTGCTGAAGTTGTATTGAAGAAAAATATAGGATTTTATCTTGGACGAAGACACAATCGATGTTCATTTACACAAAAATATACAGACGTTTCACTTACGAGTAGCGATAGCAATAACTAACATGTCAACTACAAAATTTATATTTGCATTGGCACATAATTCCCGAATATCAAAGTTCAATCAAAATCAAAATCTCTTTAATCATTTTGTCATCACAGACGCACTTATGAACGTCAAATTATCACAATGACTCTACCACCGTATCGGAAGAAGAACCACTACTCAGAAAATACGGCAAGAAAGTGAGGGCCATATTTAAAAAAAAATGTTACAATTTTTTGGGTTTTTATAATGTTATGTTTCTTATGTACCAGTTGGTTACTTTGCAGAAGTGGAATGTTCCAAGCATCTTTGTCTTCTATGTAATTACGAACAGTGTAGTATGCTTTTCTCATTAGAACATTCTTAACGCGTAATTTGAATTTACTTTGTGAGCTCCGTTCACTCAACCTGCAAACACTGTTGCTGAATTCGGCGTTGATCACATCACTTCTGGTCAAGTTCAATTTGAAATAGCAATTGCATTGAAGAATCAGAAATATCATGAGACTCGATGAATGTTGATAAGACTTGGCTTGTAGCCTGAAGATGGACACGTGATAACTTTTATCCCAATTTTACACGTGATTCGAGGGTTCCCACACGCACAAAGTCGCGGGCTGCAGTTGGTTTATTATACAAGCAGTACACGTTACACTTAGGTACCCATTGTGATACAGAGCACACACTCCGCTTACAGCTCGAAATTAGCGCCATTCTACCAAATAACCGCACAATATCTGTTTGCGCAAGCTTCCCGGATCGGGCCATAGGGCAAACTTGCACAGATCTCCAATACTAACTCGTTGCAAAGCTAGGGCAACCACATGCTACTTGAAACTTATCACAATGAGCTTAATATTGTTCTTAGTGGATATTATTGAAAGTTTGGAACCAGGACCAACAGAAGACTTCACCGGTGGTAGTGAAAGGACTGATAATGATAATACGAAAAATATTAAATGAATGTAAGAGTAATTTCTTCTAAATTACTTTAAATGTTTTTAAAACAAAATAAAACCATTACATCTAAAAAAACAGTACAGTTAATATATTTAAGGCAATTTTTTTTTTACTCTTTTTGGGCTTGCGTTGACCGCTATCTCACCTATCGTTACGTGACGATGCGGTCGAGGATGTAGCACGCTCGCCTAGAAGAAACCTGTTCACTCTTGTCTTAAAGACACCCAGGTTATAGCTATCCGGAAACACAGATGCCGGCAGGGGAGTTCCACTCCTTGGCCGTTCGCATTATGAAGGTCGAAGCAAAGCGCTTGGTGCGAGCAGGAGGGATGTCAAACATAAACTGATGACGACTTGCCGTACGTCTGGTCGTCCGGTGATAGAATTACTTAATATTAGGTGGCAAGTGCAGAACATTTTAGTCATACCAGGCCTAGCGCACTCCGCACTGTAGGTACGAATCTACAAGTACATAGCCGGACACCGTCGGCGGGTCGCGCGTCGTTACACGTGTCGCGTCAGAAGAGATAAGAGCTATGCGATAGAAAGAGAGGCGCTCTGTAGGTTAATATGACTGGTAGGTATGCAGCGTTACGCGAGCTGAATTGAATTTATTGCGTCATAGTACGAGTCGCTATTTGTTTAAATTTCTTTGCGGAGTGATGCTTCTGTCCCTTAGTATTCTGTGGTCATACGCAAAGCATAGAAGAAATAGACTAGGCACCTGGACGAAAATTCCACAAAACTTTGAGTATTCAGGCTTCAGAGGCAAGAGCTTTTGGCTTTACGTGGAAAGAAGAAAAGAAGCGGGCCACCCAAAGCAGAACGGAATTATGGAACTTTCTATCTTCCCTGACTTCGGTCTTCAGAAAAGAAGAAAAATAGCAACCCTAACTGCAAACTATCGCAACCACGCTCCGTGAGATTTATACCCCGAGAATATTGTGAAAAAGTTTATCAAAATTTGATACTGTGTATTCGAATTTTATACGTTTGGAGTTCGGAACGCCGATATTAAATTCCGAGAGTTGGTAGTTGGGTTAAATTTTAAACGCTGCATTCTTGAACTGGGGTGTTTTGATACCAAACTCAGGCATGTTAGTATCTCTAATTTGTTTTGTGTTTTATAAGAGGATATCAGTGCAAAACGCATGATATGTTCTGAATAGGTTACTTCTAATTTGACATACGTCATCTACAGCTATTTAAGTGACAGGGTTCTGTATGAACAAGGTAAAAAAGAAACAACCTAATCAGGAAGTTTTCTTATGTCACAGCGTCTCCTATAGCCAATCCTATTCAAGCAAACCCATGTGTCTTTATGATAGAAGGCTGACAACACACGTCAAATATAACCTGCAAATTTTCGAGTTCTCTCACATTTTACCCATAACTAAGGTTCGAGGTTCAAGTTGCACATTTTTGTAAAAGATGTTAGTATTGGCCGGTGGGCCAGTGGCTAAATTTTAATGACCAGCTTCTTTGGTGTAGTGAATGGACGAGTCAGTTCATATGTCATATTTCTTGGAGGTTGCGAGATCTATCCTCGCAGCGAGACAAATGTTAGTGCACAGAAAAAACAGCGCAAGTATTTGCTTAGTTTCTAGGTGTTGTGTGACCACGGTCCTCGTAGTTCCTGGTTCTCTAAATTAGGGAATTCTAGTTAGGGGCGAGAATCTATGTATGTGATCTTGGGCGTAAAAAATAACTTTTGAGTTTGCGTAATATATATTCTCTAACTTTTACGTGTCAAAACGTATTAACGTAACGTAAACGTTATAAATAACGTTCGTACGATTTTCGGTAATGACAAAGTAGCAAAATTGCTTTCCGGTTGCACTCACAATTCGTAAGTCATTTCCAAACTTTGCCCATAGCATTTGCAGGAACGACTTACCTTCCCGTCCCATAGATCTAAGTAATCGCTAGACAGACGTTTCCCCGAATACCTTTGGAACATGCCATGTGCCCTGACAAATCTCAATAGAGGTTGGGAAGTGTTCGTAGTTTTATTTACCTCCTTCTCCAATCACTATTTCGTGAAGGGTTTTATGCTTAATTTTATTTCTGCATCTGCATTTGTTTCGAGAAACCACCGTCCTCCCAAATTATGCTAGTCATTTCTGTTCATGGGTTGTCTGGAAGAGATCGCTATGAGCGATAAGACCGCCTATTGCTGATTACTGTGAAATGTACTTGTTTTTCATTACCTATTTTTAAGGTTTTTAACAAGAAAGTGTTTATCTATCTATTTATGGTTCATTCGCAAAAGTTATTTTTTCTTTTTTATATGCTATAGCTTCTCTTTGATCATTTGCATGTATGGTACTGTGGAAAAACGCAGTAGTTCCACCATGGAACTAGACTAAAGTACTTTTGCGGATGAACCATTGTTAAGTAGCTGGCCTCATGGACGGCTATGTGGAGACCCAAGGGCCAATGATGCGAGCTTACCACTTAAGATATTAGGGGTAAACTAGACCGAATCAATGAACCCCAATCTCTATTCAGACCCATGTGTCACTATATTGTAATTTTGCTTAATTTTACTGAAGTAAGTACGTGCTTGTGTAGTAGTAGTAAGTAGTAGCAATACAATACAATACAATAATACTTTATTGAGCACCAAAACATGAAACAAGTTTACAGTAACATATAATAATGGTAAAACAATGGGCGCCCTCATCACTATGTGCAATTTCTTACAGGCTACCGTTATTCTGTTTATTTTATTAACAAAAATGTTATTAAAATTAAGAACATCGATAGGATGATCCCTAATATAAGGGAACAGATCTTTACAGGCATATTTGACTAACATCAAACACGTAATGAAAAGTAAGTGAATTCATACTAATATTATAAACGCGAAAATATCTATGGATGTATGAATCTTTGTTACTCTTTCACGCAAAAACTACCTCACCGATTTTGATGAAATTTGGTATGTAGGTACTTTAAGACTTGGAATAGCAAATAGGCTTAGGAGAATAGCAAATAGGCTAGGAGACTTTTCATCCCGGGAAACCGCGAATGGAACGCGCAGCTAGTTTCAACTTAGAGCGAGGGTGGCTCAGCGGGAACTCGTGCGCCTTTCAATCCGACGCATCTTGGTTCGAATCCCGATTCGGCCCTGCACCAATGACTTATAGTTAAGTGCAGATTTTGTACGCTCGCTCTAAAACGGTGAAGGAAAACATCTCGTGATGAAACCCGCTTACGCGCTTTGAAGTGGTAGGCTCTGGCCGTGGTTGTAATACCACCAACTGAACAAAGCCCTGCCGTCAAGCGACCTAGTCGTGTTTCGGGATGATGTTCGGTGAACCATCGGGGAGATGGGTCTGAGCAGCCGCTCAACTGCCGTCTCTAGATCTATGTGCTCCATCTTAGGCCACATCATCGCTTCACATCAGGCGAGGTAGTGGCCAAACATAGATCTATTAAGTGTAAAAAAAAACATAAAAAACAAGTACCTACGTAAATTGATTAACAATATCACGGACATTTCATAAATAACCAATACTATAACATAAATTCTAGATAATTTACATACCTACTCCCTACAATAATAGCATTCCGCATAACATAATATTAGTATAATTAACTCGTTGTTTGCCTTGAGGCGCCCTTTTGTCGAAAGATATCTTGCAGAAGTTGGGATGGAGCAATTAGGTGGAATCCTTGGTTAGATGTTTCTGTAGGACTAGTTGGTCCTTCGAGCCTGTTCTTGATCTTTGGGTTAAAACAACGAATGAATTTGCTTAATAGTTTTGTTAGACAAGACGTTTTAAAACTGTCTTCTAATTTAGCCTGTTTATTACTTAAAACATTGGATAAAACGAAATGTCATTTTTTTTATGGCAATTGTAACTATTTCTAATGGTATACTATCTACCGTATTCTGTACTGTGCGTTGCTGATACAGAGAAATATTAAATCGCTATTGCTTCTACTTTGACCCTCCAACAAACAACTCCACTTCAATTACGCGACCGACATTACAGAAATGTGCGGGAATTCAAGAATTTTTCTGAAAATACTTCTCTCCCCACACGTAACTATGTCAACACGTCCGCTCTGTTCGGACGTCGAGCGGAAAATGAGCTGGCGGCCATTTTGTTTGCAGTAAAAGTTGCAATATGGTAGAGTTTGTCCAAATACATTTTTATTTTTGTTTTGATGTAGGTACCTACTTTATTGTTTGATATGTTTCATGCCGTAAAATATTACAAGATTTCCAAAATCACAATATTCTTATCATCATCAACACTAGTGATATAGTTGTCAGCATCTTTCTTACACCATAAGACTAAGACTTGGGTAATTATAAAAATTGACAGTCTGAGCATATAATGTATCAAAATTGATTCAAGAGACCTGTGCATCGCATTTTGCAAGTTATTTTAACAATTCTATAAATTTGTATATTATTTTTAAATTCGGTCTTTTGTTTATGGCCCGTTAATGTAAATGAAGACAAAAGAGCAAGATATCCATTACTTAATACAAAATCTCTTATCGTATGAATTAGTTCTATGTTAAAACACATTTGATACAAATTATTTTATTTTACAAAAGCGGACCATTCGCGCTATTTATGAGTTGGGTCCTCGCGAATCATTAAGAGAAATCTTTAAACAAATTAATGTATTAACTTTACGTTCTCTGTATATTTATGAAAATATAATGTATGTTCGTAAACATCTGCATAAATTCAATGTGAACAGTTCATAACATAAACACTAGAAATAAGGATAGACTTTAGACAATAAAATTCCGAAATGTATAACGGAGCTAACAGAAAGTAGATTTAAATTGCGTGTGAAAAATATTGTAATAAAAAAAAATTGATATACAGTTAGTAATTACATAGAAGACACAGATGCATGGAACATTCCGCTTATGCTAAGTAGCCAACTGGCACATGAGAAACATAATATTGTCGAAAACAAATAAAAACTATAATAACAAAAGTTCTAATAAAAATGCCTCTCAGTTTCTCGCCGTATCTTCTGAGTAGTGGTTCTTTTTCCGATACGGTGGTAAAGTTATTGTAATAGATGACAATCATAAGTGCATCTGTGATGCCAACAACTAAGACTAAACACATACCTGGCTAAACAATAAACCCCTGAACATTTAAGCTAAATTACACGACCAAGTGCAGTCCTATCATTACGCCATGCATTAAGCTAACAGCTAAGTTGCCGGCGGTAAGTTGCAACAATAATTTATGAGTCGTGCTTATGTGGGGACTTTAGCACATATTGCTACGTGAGCAAAGATTAATATGGGTTTGATAATGGAGTGTGTTGGGAGGTTTCTTGTTGATAAAAGCAAAATAGACAGATAAACGTTTTATTGTAACTATCACAGGACGCCTGCATTTCCTTTCCTATTTTTAACCCCAGACGCAAAAAGGTTCTAAAAATATCATATAAAAATGTTATAAGTTTGATCACTATGTGTGTCTGTCTGTGGCACCTTAGCTCTTAAACGAGTGAATCGGTTTGAACGCTGTTTTTTTTATTTTAAAGCAGGTTTTCTAGCTTTCTTAGACATGTTTTATTATTTCGGGGGTTTTTTAAATTTAAAATTTATATTTCAGTCGCCCTGCGGCCTCACTCACAGTTTCCCGGAATACAAAGTAGTCTTCGTCCTTTTCCGGAACCTAAAGACTACATATAAAATTTCACCAAAATCCGTTCGATAGTTATTGCGAGATTGAGTAACAAATATACATCCATCCAGGATTTCTCGGATGGAGCCGGGAGTGTAATGTCTACAAGTTCATCAAATAAATTGATACCTAATTTAATTTTAACTGCAAACACCTAACTAGAACATCTAGATACGAAACCGAGTGGACCTTTTAGCCAAATTGCACGAACAACAAGTCCCGGTTAGTGTGCTAGCTAATTACCTAACAGCTTACGAACTACTAGCTAGCTTCCTGACGGCTAATCAATAAACAATTATATGCGTTTCGTAATCTTTTCTTTCCAAAGATTGTCTGGAATAGATAGAAAAAAGAATATTAGAAATAGATAGCGACAACACCACCTATGGTATCAATTTAAATGTTTAAGTTCTATTTATTATGTTTTCTATGTTTTTGGTGTAAATAAGTCTTATCAATCAATCATAATGCATTATCATATAATAATGCATATGCAGTGCCGCGCAGGCTGTGCCGAATTTGCAAATCAAAGCTCTGGGTGAAACCCAGTGGTTCTACCAATAGAACCAGGTAAGAATGTATGGGCACTGCAGACACTACAAGTAATAAATTAATAAATAACTAATAAATACGCCCATACTTATATAGATTCTACCCCTAACTAAAATTCCCTGTATCTAGGGAACCAGGAACTAAGGGGACCATAGTCCCACAACACCCAGATACGAAACAAATGCCTGCGCTTTTTTTTCTGTGCACAAACATTTGTCCCGTCGCGGAAATCGAACCCGCAACTTCAGCGTATGAGGTTTGCGCCAACCTGCCCAACCACGACACCACAGAGGCTGCCTATATACCTATATAAGAAGTTGCCTTATCATTAGGCATGCTTTGCACGTATCTACAAACAAAGATGACTTGTTATGAGTAAAACCAAAGGATACAACAAATGGACCGCATCAAGCAAGCTTCTTTTTCTCTCGCCTTATGTGCACAAAACATTAGTACACGTTCGCGCCATTACCCCGTTAGATGGCGCCACGGGGCCGAAGATGACGTCACACCTTCGGCGACTAATGAATGCAAAGTGTTCAGACAAATGATGCAATTTTGAACGTAGTGGACTGTGAAAGTACTCATGTAATGGTTATATTAGTTTGTTTTGAGGTGGAGTTTGGAGTCAGAGAATATTATGTATTTTCTCTTATAACTTCAACTTCACTTTGAATCTTAACAAACCTTAAAATATTGTTAAACATCTTAGATAAGAAGCCGTCTGATTGTATTTTAACCGCATTAGATATCCACGGATGCTTAGCGAAAACTGAAATACGTTTTTATAAATTCAAAATACGGCTACCGACGGGATTTGAACACGCATAACAATATTTCGTAGGCATGAGGACAGGGAAGAGTAGGTACTGCAACTTAATCACAGTTTAGAGTTCCCATCAAAACTTTAATCCCAAATAACACATTAACCCTTCACTGTCCTCCTATCCTCTGAAGTATATTCATTGCGTAGTTTGTCCCGCAGTCCGTTAGGACTAGGACATTAATCTTATTGTGACATGGTTAAATAACTTAACTTTACAGACTTACCAACATACTTTACATGTGCGTATACCAGCCTAGCACGTTTATTCCACTCTTCCCAATGTTCTCGTTTTGCCATTAGATTCTGGTAGAGCTTTAGTTACTAAATTACTTGACTTTATCGTCATTTTTTTATAACTTAAGTATTTCTAGTGCAAAGCTTAGTCACCGAATAATTAGTTGGTACAAGTAGCGTAGTAAAATTATTTATTTTGTATCTAGAGCATATAGTTCTTCTAAGCTACATCCTCAACGTTGCGCATTAACGTCTGCGCCATAGTTAACATAGAAGGCAGCGTAGGCGTCATCGTAGGCGTCGGCTTAGGTGTCAACGTAGGTGACTACGTAGGCGTCAGCGTAGGTGTTTGCGTAGGCGTCAGCGTAGACTTCGGCGTAGGCGTCAGCGTAGACTTCAGCGTAGGTGTCAGCGTAGGCATCAATGTTGTCGTGTCAATTTTTGCGGCAGAATAGGAGTCAGCGTAGATATCAGCGTAGACGTCAATGTTGTCCTGTCAACTTAGGCGGTAGCATAAGCGTCAGTGTAGGCGCCAATGTAGTTGTGTCAACTTAGGCGGCGTTGTAACAAAATAAGTCCCAAACTAAGCAACAGCCGGTCACCAAAACAGCTACATAGATACGTTATTCGCAACAAAATTTTACATTAACTCGCTCTCCGGGTTCATGCAAAAAGGTGTTTTAAAACGCGCATTATACATTGCCTGCGAAAGCCCGGCTACGTCTGAGTGTCGGCACGTGACCACGCATATGAAAAGAGTGAAAGGTGTACAAATTTTCAATTTTCACAACTTTTTACGAGTGAAAAGAGCTTTTACTTTGCCGAAATGTTTTTAATCCAGTCAGGTGGGCGGTGAAACGAGAAATTTTGAGTTTGTTTAGTTGAGGCTTTATTGAAGAGTTTTCGGCTTTTATAGAGGTTAAGATCTTTGTGATTGTGAAAAGTACATACGGAATAGTCACTGTAAAGTCACTTGCGCCCACGTAAAATAGGATGTTAAAGTCAGGTTAAGAGGCAGTTTTCATACAAAAAAACAAGATAGCCCACGAGTTCGCCGCAATTTTAAGTTGAGTTTTTTTAATTGAGTGCTAAGATGAGCATTTCGTTCGCCTGATGGTAAAAAACACGCCTGCCCATAACAATTGCACCACCGAGGACATTGTTTTAAGACCTAGTCGTGTTTCGAAATGATGTTCGGTGAACCATCAAAGAGACTGGCTTTGGGCGTCGCTCAACTGCTGTCTTCCTCTAGGTCTGGAAGAAATCGCTTTAAGTGATAAGGCCGCCCTGTACCTCAATTTAATATATTTTGTCATTATTATTTCTTTTTTTTTATTGTGTGTTTATTTGGCGTGCAATAAAGTGCTATTGTATTGTATTATTTTTATTTTGTTTATTTATGGTTTACCAACAATTATCACATCAGTACATGCTTAAATAAATATTCGATAAATATCATTGCTAAACTCATAATCTTTTATAGGTAAACACCGCATGCAAAAGTATTGTATTGTATGTTCCATCTTCGACCACATCGTCGCTTCACATCAGGCGAGATAGTAGCCAAACAGCAGAACAAGTGATAAAAAAGTATTTATGAAAGAAGAAAAAAAATTTATATATGGATGGGAATGGACATCTTAGTTCTAGTGGTTCTAGTCTCTAGATACATAATGCTGTCAGTTACTTAAAATGGTTTTTTTTTTACGCTTTATAGATCCACGTTTGGCCACTATCTCGCCTGATGTGAAGCGATGATGTGGCCTAAGATGAAGCACATAGATCTAGAGAGAGACGGCAGTTGAGCGGCTGCTCAGACCCGTCTCCCCGATGGTTCACCGAACATCATCAATTCTAAGCGACTCATGGTGCATGAATTCTAAGCGACTGACAGCAATTTGACAGCAGTTGAGAGTGAACAGAACAGGTAATCACAGAGCAGCATCATGCATGTAATCGTTATGCCCTATCTGTCCAGAAAATCCACAGACACGGTCACAGTTTGAAAATTGGGAGAGATGTCTCCAAAACTACACTACCTTGACATTCCTATCAAAGTTATTTCCTTTGTGTAAAAAGCACCAAGATTTTCACTTAACTTTCTTAACACCGACTTCGTTTTCGATTTCACGGTTACCTAAATTCTTTTACCGTTTCGAAACAACATACGAGTAGGTATGTTATATGTATACGTGTTACGGTCCTATACAATGTGTGTATAAATAATGTGTGTATGTATAATGTGTGTAATATGTGTATAAACCCGATAGGGGCTTATTCTGCACGTCATGGATTCAAATTTCGAAGATTTTCATTCATGAGAAGTACTTAATGTTTTTTTTTAGAATGTATAAATGAGTTTATTTGCATAAAAGGTTTACATACAAATTTATGAATCCATAGGCTCGCGAACTAGTAAGAAACTGTGTTTCGGGTGCCAGTGGCTTCTCCCATTTAGATGTACTTAAGTTATTTTAATGCATTAAAGAATAAAATACAAATGTATACCTTAAATGTAAAAAACACAACACGACAACTATACAACAATACTACAGCTGTTTTAAGTGATAACTAAGACCCTGGCAGCTAGGGACGCAATAATATAAAACACTGATTCAAGTTAGGGTTGTCGCAAATTTCTATGATAAAAATATTTTTTCTCTTATGAGAATTTTAAATATGCTATGTGCAACTTTGGTACACGTCGAGTTATTCGCATACTTGGTCAAAATCTCTGTTCGGGTCTCTATACATATTAGGTTACACCTTGTATAGAACGGAACTTGCGTTTAACTGTACGTTACAAGAAGATTAATGATCCTGTAGCCGGATATTACCATATTAAGTACTATGTAATGCCTTCAGTTTGGACACTTCATCATTATAGGTACATAAACTGCGAAACTTTACATGAAATGTTTTCAGTACCCGAGATCGCCAGATTTCGACTTCTTTTTCTAACTTAGAAAGAGAACTTAGCTAAGCAATGTAATGGAAATCTACGTCAGCCATTTTGAATTTGATAAAATTTTGCCTAACTTGCCTTGTTGATTACATTTTTGATTAATCTAATCTATAATTACAATGAGCAAACTAGACTAAATAATTGTGAACCATAATATTACTTACTTAATGTAAATGTCACATGTCTTTGAACTCGATTTTCTCACGATGTTTTCCTTCACCGTTTTTAGAGCGAGCGTTAAGTCCGCACATAACTTAAGAAAGTCAGTGGTGCGGGACCAACGGGATTCGAACTCGGGTGCGTCGGATCGAAAGTCGCAAATACTTCCACAGAGCCACACTCGCACTTCACTTCACTTCAAGGCATGTCGTAAGTTAACGTGATTGACGAACTTCGTAATCCTTCTTTTCTTCCTGGTGTGGGTGTGTGATCAACTCTATTGTCGGAATTATAGACCGCCTGGAAAGTCTCCGACATGGCTCGACTGTTGTCCTAACTCAACAACTCAGAACGGCAGATAGCTTGCCCTTCTAAGCACGGTAGCGCTCTGAAGTAAATACCATACAAACGGTCACCCATTCAAGTGGAGACCGCGACGAAAGTTGCATTTTTTTTAACGCTTAATAGATCTATGTTTGGCCACTATCTCGCCTGATGTGAAGCGATGATGTGGCCTAAGATGGAGCACATCGATCTAGAGAGAGACGGCAGTTGAACGGCTACTCAGACCAGTCTCCCCGACGGTTCACCGAACATCATCCCGAAACACGACTAGGTCGCTTGACGACATGGCTTTGTTCGGTGGGTGGTATTACAACCACGGCC
The DNA here is from genome assembly GCA_951640565.1 of Petrophora chlorosata. Lineage (NCBI taxonomy): Eukaryota > Metazoa > Arthropoda > Insecta > Lepidoptera > Geometridae > Petrophora > Petrophora chlorosata. Next base: position 16,888,850 of record OX621196.1, on the reverse strand, counting down.
AGAGCCTACCACTCCAAAGCGCGTGAGCAGGTTTCATCACGATGTTTTCCTTCACCGTTTTAGAGCGAGTGTGCAAAATCTGCACTTAACTATAAGTCATTGGTGCAGGGCCGAGTCGGGATCAGAACCTATGAATAGAATGTTGCTTAACCTATCAGATCTGTTAGGAACGCCTAGGCGAGCTACGCTACGACCTACGTAAAACATAAAAATCGCTTGAAGTAGCTACCATTATACTTCAAATATAACTTTGTGCTAAGCCAATAAATTCATGTTTTCCGAATAGCAGACTATAAGATATTGACCGTTTGCTCAGTCGTCAAGAACATTGGGAATATAAAACCGAATACTTCTGACAATCTCTAGTCGTAGAATGCGCGTCGACAATCCATTCCGTCCGATATCGTGAGTTGCCGGTTTTACTGCAGTTTTATCTGTTCGGAGGGTATTAGACAATGGAACTTAATACAGAAGGGACAATTCGAACTTTTTGTAAGAATGTTCTTTTGCCGGCCGTTTGTAGAATACCTAGTGTAAAAAGGAGAAAGATTCCAACCGTCAAAGTCAAATATCGTTTATTAAATAGGCACACAAGTGCACTTTTAAAGGATATAAACACATGATACAAGTAAAATTAAAAATATGTTAAAAGTTGTAACTTTGTTACCATGACATTGAAAAAAAAAGGTAAATATGTTTACTCATTTCTTTCCTATACTCAAATTGAAGTCCTGGTGCAGAAAAGAAATGCGAAAACTGACTCTACCACTGCTTCGGAAATACGCCCACTAGAAAAGATAGTCTTCACCAGTGGCAGCGGCTTGCTCCGAGGTAAAAGTGGAATAAGCAAGTTAAGCTCGGTTAGTTTACTTTGCATACTTCCACAGCATAATGTCATATGGCATTTTGCTGTGGGGTTCTGCTGCGGATATAGATACTATTTTTATATTACAGAAGCGTGCGGTTCGCGCGATTTACGAGTTGGGTCCACGTGACTCGTTAAGGGATTTTTTTAAGCAAGTTAATATATTAACTTTACCTTCTTTATATATTTATGAAAATATAATGCATGTTCGCAAAAACTTCCAAAAATTCAAAGTAAATAGTGACCATCATAACATTAACACTAGAAATAAGAATAGGATTGTTGTACCTAGGTATAGACTGACTAAAACGAATAAGTCTTTTATGGGCAACTGTGTACGTTTTTATAATAAAATTCCAAAGTGTATAACGGAGCTCACAGAAAGTAAATTCAAATTACGCGTTAAGAATGTTCTAATGAGAAAAGCATACTACACTGTTCGTAATTACATAGAAGACAAAGATGCTTGGAACATTCCACTTCTGCAAAGTAACCAACTGGTACATAAGAAACATAACATTGTAAAATCCCAAAAAATTGTAACAAAATCTCTAAAAAAAATGCCCCTCAGTTTCTTGCCGTATCTTCTGAGTAGTGGTTCTTTTTCCGATACGGTGGTAGAGTCATTGTGATAATTTGACGTTCATAAGTGCGTCTGTGATGCCAAAATGATTAAAGAGATTTTGATTTTTTGATTTTGATTTAAGCAGGACACAGGAAAAGGGGTTAATGTTGAAAGACTGGAACAAACATCATGATATAATAATAATAAGAGGCTGTCGCTAGACAGTCAGATGTAGAAGGCAGAACTCCTTGACACTGCACGTATTGTATGGAGGTTCCTCACTCTGCACTCCTAACCACCGCCTTTTGGCCCTTTGGGCCCTGCCCCGCAGCCGGCGTTTAGATATTTTTAAATAATATTTTTTTACTTTTGTTTCTAAAGAAATATTGTGAAAAAACTTATACGTAAGAATGTTAATAAATAGGTAATGTGAATTAAATAATAATATTAACGCCCAACGATCACATTTAAAATAATCTCTTAAAAAATAATGATGATCATAATAAAACACGTCACGGTCTAAATGAACGAAATAATACTTGAATTAAATAAATTAATAAAATAAATAAATACACCCAAAGATCACATACATATGTCCTGGCCCCTAACTAGGATGCCCTATATCTAGGGAACCAGGAACTAAAAGGACAATGGTCCCACAAGACCCAGATATGAGACAAGTGCTGGCGCTTTTTTTTTTGCACAAACATTTGTCCCTCCGTGGCAATCGAACCCGCAACCTCAGTGGTCAACCGCAGATATGGTTTAAAAAAAATGACAGGAGTTAATTACCTGCGTTAGTTGGCACACCATAGTTGTCATTTAACTTTAAGTTTAATTAAATGTGTTAATTTATATCAACTTTTCACATACTCTGTCAGAAAGAAAAATGTTGAACAAAAGACAATCGAAAATATGTTTAAGTTTTCTAGGGACTTTTTGGCGGGAAGTGAAAAGTGATAACAGTTCGATTTTGTTTTATTTTCCAAACAAGTGTTATTTCGAGTGATCATGTGTAATATCGGTGGAATGTTAACCATTATGTGTTCGTTAACGTGCACGAGTATAGGCAAATGAAACAAAATAAGGAAAACATTGCTTTTTATGTTCTCACAAAAAGTCCATGGAAAGCTTGAATAAAGTTCCACCACTTTATTGAAGCACTAGGAGAGGGTCCGGCTTGTGGCTAATGACCCTCATTCTCAACAAAAGTATAATAAAATGGAATATTAAACTATCAAATAAAAACTACGTAAGACATGGCGGTATGGTCCTAGAGACTTTAGCCTGCACTAACGGGCAAACTTAAAAAAAAAAAAGTTTTTCTAGCCGGCCAGTAAGTTTAAGAACATGGAGGTTTTCTACCTGTCATGATAATGATCTTCAAGGAGGTTCGATATATTTTTAACCGACTCAAAAATGGAGGAGGTCCTATGTTCCACTGTTTTTTAATGTATTTTAACCGATTTCTTCGCCAGCTGTTGACCGATTTCAAAAATTCTTTTTGCTTTTTATAGCTACGAAGTGGTCCCATCTATCCCCAAATATCGATAAAAATTTTCATCGATATTTGACATTGGACTTCAAAGATACATTAAACTCGGTTTATTTTTGGTAAAATGTATACTTGTTCTTCATTTATTGATATAACTACGATACCTACCTCTCTGTTATATCATTAAATATACATAATGAACTCAATCAAACCTATATCAATATGTACGAAGCCAAATAAATATGTATTCAATTAGGTATACGTATTCATAACCAGAGAGTGTGTGTGGCTCAGTGGGAGGTCGTGCGACTTTCGATCCGACGCACCCGAGTTCGAATCCCGCTGACCTCGCACCACTGACTTTCTTAAGCTATGTGCGGATTTAACACTCGCTCTAAAACGGTGAAGGAAAACATCGTGAGGAAACCGGCATGTCCAAGAATTTTCCACAAACAGTCAAGGACATGTGACATTCACCAATCCGCACTGGGCCAGCGTGGTGGATTATTACCTATTCTCTCTCTATGAGAGAAGGCCCGTGTCCTAGCAGTGGGAACGTGATGGGCTGATGATGATTCATAACCACGTCTCGTAGGTATATATATATACTACTAGCTGACCCGGCAAACGTTGTTTGGCCATATAAATTAAAAAATAATTAATATTTAGAAAAAAACAAACCGACTTCAATGTATCTTCGAAGTCCAAGGTCACATATCGATGAAATTTATATGGGACCACTTCGTAGCTATACTGAACCCTACGCAAAAATAATTTTTCAAATCGGTTCATAAATGAAGGAGTTCTGAGGTAACAAACATTAAAAAAAAATACAATCGAACAGAGAACCTCCTCCTTTTTTGAAGTCGGTTAAAAATGTTAAGGGTGAGAACCCTTATCACTTAGGGGTATGAAAAATAGATAGTAGGTGATTCTCAGACCTACTGAATGTGCATATAAAATTTGGTAAAAATCAGTAAAGCCGTTTCGGAGGAGTAAGGTAACTAACATTGTGACACGAGAATTTTATATATACGAGTATGATGATGATGTATAGAATGAATAATTTTAACCGACTTCAATAAAATAGGAGGTTCTCAATACGACTGTATGTTTTTTTTATGTTTGTTACGCGATTACTCCGCCAATTATGAATTGATGTTGATGATTCTTTTTTGTTTCATTGGTTATTCTTCAGAGGTACTTTTTGAAAAATCAACAATAACAAAAAATATAATATCCATCTTAGGCCACATCATCGCTTCACATCAGGCGTGATAGTGGCCAAACATACATCTATATTAAGTGAAAAAAAAAAAAATAAGTTCAGTCGTGAAGTCGGTCCTTGATTATTTAACCGACTTGAAAAAAGGAGGAGGTTTACAATTCGACGGTATGTTTTTTTTTTGTGTGTTTGTTACGCGATTACTCCGTCAATTATGCATTGATTTCGATGATTCTTTTTTTAATTGGTAGGTAATACTTCAGAGGTGGTCCCATATAAATTTTATCGAAATTCATTCAGTAGTTTTTGAAAAAAATAGCAAAAACAAAAAATATAAGTTTTTTCTTCAAGTCGGTTCTTGTTTTTTTCGTATCCAACTTTCTATAGGTGGAGGTTTGTATTCGACTGCTTCACCTGCTTCACCCGGGGTTGACTTCGGGTGGGGGAACTCCTCAACGGTGAATAGTACAGACACAACATTTCGTAAATGGATTTAACCATAATAGCCTGTTCTAAATTCTATCATGACATGGCTGATACACCCAGGATTGACTTCCGGCGAGGGAACCCCTCAACAGAGAATAGGACAGACATGAATTTTTTTTTTACATGCATTTAATTGTGATAGCCCGTTTTAAACTTCGTCATGATGTGGCTTCTAGATCATAAAAGCTTGTCTTTTAAAACTTTTTGAATTAATTTAATTAAAACTTGTTTTTCACTAAAAAGGGTAAAATAAATTATTTTTCAAAAAAAAATAAACCGACTTCAAAACCACAAATAACACTCAAAAGTAAAAAATAAATTAATATAATTATCATAAGCGCTACCCACTCATATATTTGAAGTCGGTGCCAGCCAAGTCTAAAAGGTAGTAGATAGATACTACCTACAAGTAGTACTTACTATATACATAGTATTTACCTGCTACCTATTAGACTTGGCTGGCACCGACTTCAAATATATGAGTGGGTAGCGCTTATGATAATTATATTAATTTATTTTTTACTTTTGAGTGCCATTTGTGGTTTTGAAGTCGGTTTAGTTTTTTTGAAAAATATTTTTTTCTAAAAATTAATTATGTCCTCACCGACAAGCGAATCCGAAAGTAATATTTATCTAGTTATCAGCTATCCTGATAGAACTCACCTGCCAAAGAGTCCTCGTTGAAAAATGGCTACCATCCGTCGACGAATCGAGATCTTTGAGATGAACGGGAATAATTATTTACTTGTGACTTATTGCCCAGAATAGGGTGACACACAGCTCTTATAAACATGCAGCTTTATGAACTTGCAAATTTATCAGCAAGAACACCCATGGAACAAATGCTTGCATTTTTTAACCGACTTCAAAAAAGGAGAAGGTTCTCTGTGCGATTGTATTTTTTTAATTTTTTTATGTTCGTTTCCTCAGAACTCCGTCATTTATGAACCGATTTGGAAAATTCTTTTTGCGTTGGATTCAGTGTATAGCTACAAAGTGGTCCAATATAAATTTCATCGATATTTGACCTTGGACTTCGAGACATTGAGTCGGATTTTTTTTTCTAAAAAAATATTATTATTTTACCCCTTTCCTGTTGACCGATTGATCTCAAATTTGGTTTCTATTACAGCTTTAATTCTGATGACAATACAATTACGTATGTTCAGTATTCAATAGTACATCATAAAAACTATATTCAAGATGGCCGCCACCACAAAATGGCGGATCACATATAGGTATGTTTCTATATCCTTAATATGGGTAATGGATATCAAATGAAATGGCTTTACAACTAGATGTAGATAATGTTTTTATTATTAAAACTAAAAACTTAAAAAAACCTATTTTTTTTAATTCAACTGTTTTCTTGAAAAACAAAAATGATGATGTTATAGATAATGCACTAAAAGCTAAAAAATAATTAGGTACCTATGTAGGTCCTAAGCATCAATCATCACACTACTCTCCTCATCAATCTAGGGCATTGATAAGACGCAAAAATAAAATCGTGGGGCGTAGCGTGAGCTAAGTAGTAGTCAAGCAGCAGTGCAAGCATTTCTGTGTTCCGGTTTGAAGGGCATTGTAGCCAGCGAAATTACTGGGCATTATGAGCTTAACAGCTAATTGTCTAAGGGTGATGAGCTCAGTGCTGTGCAGGTCTTTGCAAAACAAAGTTCTGGGTGGTGCTGTTACTGTTATGGGCAGGCGTATTGCTTACCATCAGGCGAACGTGCTCGTCTCGTCACTAAGTCACATTAAAAAAAAATAATATGTAAATAGCATTTATAATTAAGAATCAAACGAACTTACCTTGTGATGTTTGATGTCTAATTATACGAGCGTCTTGACCGAAGATGATTCCAGTTTACATGCAGCAGTACGCCAGTTGATGCTGTCCTAATCACAATTTTAGAGTATTTTTTATACTTTTGAAATCGATTTTATAATCGATAACTAGTTTTATTTTACTTGCTTCCACCACTATTCACCCCGCCGAATACGTTCCTCACAATTGTCATTATTCAAAGCCCTATTTTTTCGATTGATCTAGGGATTTCGATAAGAATGGGTGGGTTGGGTGTGTAATCATCTTCGGTCAAGACGCTCGTATAATTAGACATCAAACATCACAAGGTAAGTTCGTTTGATTCTTAATTATACTTCGCATCTCTCCCGAAGATGATTCCAGTTTACATGCAGATGTTTAGAGCATCGAAAAAATACAACAACATAGTATACATAACAGCGATCAACATAATATTTATTTCTTCTTCATTCAGAAAGATTTTAACAACAAATAAAATAAACCACTATAAATAATCAAAAATGATTCAAACACGAAACAATGTATCTACAAATTCATTCTGACCTGATTTTATTAAATTTTTATTATAGTACTTTAAAAATACATTCGAAGATTCAGACCAGCCTGCTGCTTTTCGAATAACTTCAAGATTGACGCCTGCCCTGTGGGCAGCTGATGTCGACGCATGTCGCGTACTATGGGCACCATACAATTTTATATCGACTCCACTTTTTTCTAAGATTGATTTAACCCAATGTGACAATGTCTGAGCAACTACCTGTGTGGTTTTTGATAGCTAATAAAAAGTGAATCTTCTTGGAGACGCAAGGAATGGGTTCTATCTATGTAAGATTTGAGATACAGAGCTGGACACACTTTAGGATTTTCTCTAATGAATGGCAACACAATAAATGGTTGAAAAGCATTTGGTCTTGAAGTTTTTACTAGATCATCGACTTTGATTTGATTTTTTTTCCGAATCAATAGTAATATTTTGAATTTTAATAAGGCTAAGGGTTTGCATTCTTTGAGCAGATGCTAATGCCAGAAGTGTTATCGTTTTTAGTGATAAATCTTTTAATGAAATTGAATCATTGGGATAATACTTATCAAGATGAATAAGTACTAAATTGGGATCCCAGGTAGTATCGTACTTTGGTGCAGGAGGTTTTATACGATAAACACCTTTAAAAATCTTTTAATGGTATCATTACTGTTATTTCCTGGCCTAAGAGAATAGACAGCGCCGAACGATAGCTATTTAATGTACTGTAACCTGCACCAGATTTAAATTTTTCGGTCAAAAATTCAATCAGCTGTGTAATATTTGAATCACAATAATCTAATCCTTTGTTCTTGCAATATAGCCACCATGATTTTAACGATGAATTATATTGGTTTAATGTATTTGTAGAAAAAGAGGCCATCACTATGTCGAGGGATGCGTTGGGGATTCCGCGCCTCAGGAGCGACTGCCTGATAATTTCCCTGCCATCAAGGTCAGATCCGTGTGAAGGGGATGCTGCTCTCTGGAAGGAGATATTAATAGGTTTTTGTCAGGCTGAAAATATAGTACTTTCGAAACCAGCAGCTTAGTCCATATCGGATACCACGGTTGGGTAGGCCAGTACGGCAGCACGACAATCCCTTCTGCTTTGTCACATTTAATTTTGTATAAAACTTTAGATATAAGACTAAAGGGTGGAAAGGCATAAAAACTTATGTTTTTCCAGTTGAATGTGAACGCATCAATAATTTCGGAATTTGGACCTAACTTCCATGAAGCATATCTTTGACATTTATGATTTTGAATACTAGCAAATAAATCAAATCCAGGCGTCCCGAAACAAACTTTTATCTGGCGAAATGCATAATCAGCCAGTTCCCATTCAGTATCTGTGTTGAATGTTTGACGAGATTCGTAATCTGCAACTACGTTCCTACTCGATTGGATATAAGATGCAAAAACATGTAAATTGCGGTTTTCGCACCATTGCCATATATCACGAGCAATTTTGTTCAAGTGTGTGAATTGGATACCGCCCATTTTATTAATATAGGCGATGGCAGTTGTATTGTCTATTCTTAATAAAATATTGCAGTTACGAAGTCGTGATGCAAAAATTTTAAGGCCATAAAAGGCTGCAAGTAATTCAAGAGTGTTTATGTGTAATAGCAGTTGTGAATGATCCCAGTGCCCGTGAGCTGTTTTGTCATTACAAGCTGCACCCCATCCGGTACTCGATGCGTCGCTAAATATTACCAATGAATAATCTTTATTTTGAAATGAACAACCTGCAGAGTTAATGTGATCCTTCCACCATATGAAATCACATTTTAAATGTTCTGATAAGGTCATAGATTTGTTATAATTGTCAGAATAATTAAGTGCCAAGAATTTTTCTCTTTCGAACATTTTAGTGTGAGCCCATCCGTATCTGACAGCGGGACACGCTGACGTCAGCAAACCAACATAACTAGCCAATTTCCTAATTGTACATTGTTTTGTATGTAATAATTTGTTTGTAAATAATTTTATACGTTCTTTCTTGTCATCTGGTAAAGTCAAACGCATTTTAGTTGAATCAAAGATAAAACCTAGAAATAAGCACTTGTTCTTTGGATAAATCTGACTTTTTGCTTCATTAATTACAAAACCCAGTTTAATAAGTAAATCTCTGGTTGTTTGTACGTTGTCAAGACAGCTGTTAAATGAATTTCCGATGCATAAAAAATCATCAAGGAAATTAACTGATAAATGGCCTAACGAACGTAAATGGTGTAGGACGGGTTTTAATAACTTTGTAAATACATAGGGAGCGGTACAAAGCCCAAACGGTAAAACGTTAAACTCGAACAGTTGATTGTTGAACATTTGAGAGTTCCATGTAAAACGAAGGTAGATTCTATCACTTTTGGCAACTGAAAGCAAAAAGTATGCGTCCTTTATGTCTAGGGTTGCCATGTAAAAATTTTCATCAATCAACTTTAATGCGGTACGATAATCTTCCATTTTGAAGTGATTGACTTGAATAAATTTATTTAATTCCTTTAAATTCAAAATGAACCTTTGCTTTCCGTTGGGCTTGGGAACTGTGAAAATTGGTGAGATAAATTGTTTTTCACATGGAGAACAAGTGGATATATAGCCTGATTCTAATAACTCCGTAATACACTCATCGATTATGTCGATCTCTTTGGGTTTAAATGATCTACTTTTAACTGTGCCAGATTGATATGGTTCACAATAAAAAGGGATTTTATAACCTTTTATCCAGGACAAAATGGTTTTGTCATTGGTAATGTGCAGCCATTCGTGAAAAAAAAACTGAAGTCTGCCAGCAATAGGTATAGATGTATCTGTGCTATGTACCTGTGACGCAGTAGTTAGCGTCGTCGAGCTTGTCGCGGGAAGGATTTCGAGCGGTGAGTCGTTGGCGGTGGCTGCGCACGACGGAATTCGCGCAGCGCGGGCGCTGGCGCCGCCGGCGCGGGTGGCGGCGGCTGTGGGCGCCGATGCTGGCCCGGGTACACTCGCGTCTCGGCGGCTGGTGCTCGCGGTGCCCCCCGTACGTTTAAAGCTCCTGGGTTACGAACCGAAATACTCGGTTGTGAGCGAGAATTATTGAATTTACCGCTGTTGAATCTTAATTCTGAAGCGGACATTGATATTGCCTTAGAAGATTTTAGGTGTTCAGATAAGTTGGAACCGAACAAATGGTCGTCGATCGTAGTATTTTTAATTACATCTCGTTTTTGTTTGCTAATGGCATTAACAATAGCAAATCGTCTTGAAAGCGATTCTCTGTGATGAGTATCGCATAGCAACCGCCCTGCATTACTCAGCGTTTTTATAAGTTCTTGCGAAACATCTGTTTGTGATAAAGCCAAGTTCAGTGCTTTGCCGATTGCTGAGATACAGCTTGACATTTGATTTTGCTTTTGTTCACTGTATGAGTCCCTCTTAAGATTGATGTCGGATAGTGCCGATTTTATCTCGGGGTTTATTATAGGTGCTTTCATATATGTACAATTTTCAGCAGGTAAATATTGTTTCAGAAGATCGACCTTTTCTTCTTTTGGCAGCCCATTAATTAAAATGTGTTTCCATCGTGTGGCCAAATCTTTGTGTAAATTTTCTCCAAAAGATTTGTCTTGTGTTGGGTCTGAGCCCAATAGCTGCAATATGTCTGGATCCAATTCGTCATTTTCAACTATCATTTGTTCATCATCGTTCATTAGTGCCTCAGATGGGATCTCGTCTGTAAAGACGTAATAGTAACCAGTTACTTATCAGGTGTACTTTTATGTAGGTGGGTAGTTAGCTATAAGTGTATTGCAAGTATATTCCACACACGCAAAGCGTCGGGATAGTTAAAATAAAGTAGGTAGGTTTTTATCCACACACAATATATGTCGGGATATATGATTTTATATGCAATAATTCGATATCCACACACGATATACGTCGGGATATGTATTAATTCCACACACGTTTTACGTCGGGATATTGTTATCAAAAAGTACAAAAGACTTATTAAAGTTGCGAACCAACATAACTCAAGGGAGGGTAGGCAGGTAAAATATACGAGAAATACTTTTTTCCTAGTTCATTCGAGACTTACCTTGAACTTCATGATCACTGGCTTGGGTCACCAAGTCCTGTTGATTAAAATGCACGGGAGATACCGAACTATGTCCCCTCGATGAATCCTCAGACGACGACGACGACGATGATAAAATTCTTCTTCTCCTTGTTTTCACTAGCTTTTTTACCTTCTTCATTACCCTGTCCACGATATCACTTTCATCCCTATCTGATCGCTTTCTTTTGACCATTTTGTTGTTGGAAGAGAAGCAAGTTTACGTGTGACTCGGACAACACAAAATCACGTAATGACAATTGTGAGGAACGTATTCGGCGGGGTGAATAGTGGTGGAAGCAAGTAAAATAAAACTAGTTATCGATTATAAAATCGATTTCAAAAGTATAAAAAATACTCTAAAATTGTGATTAGGACAGCATCAACTGGCGTACTGCTGCATGTAAACTGGAATCATCTTCGGGAGAGATGCGAAGTATAATGAGCTGTCCTGTCGCGGGAATCCGCCACCTCGGTGGTGTACGAGATTCGAGCCAACCTGCCCAACCACTACACCACAGAGGCTGTCAATATTCCCGTCTGTACGTCTTGTAAATGTCAGCCCACGACACTTTCTCTCCTCCATTTGTTTACAGCGGCCCTAAAAGCACCTGTACGAGGGATCTGCTAAAATTAATCGTCTGTCAAACCCCTTACTGTGATTAATTAGAATTAGTTCTGACAATATTGCGAGGGGTTTGTGACGATTGCTTTTAAGATGGATTGGCTTGTCTTTCTTAATTGGACTTTTAAAATATGTTTCGAGATGAAATATCTAACATGCTTATTACGACAACGTCACAGAATACCTAATAGATTATACGAATATGATCAGCTGGCGACATGGTTGTTTTTTATTGTGAATTGGCTTACGTTTGACCACTATGGCACCTGATGGTAAGCGATGATGCGGTCGACGATTTAGGACGCTTACCGAGATTGTACCTGTTTACTCGATACTTGAAGATTCCGAGATTGTAGCTATTGAGAAAGACTGACTCTGGCAGGGAGTTCCACTTGTTAGCAGTGCGCTTAAGTGGAAGCGAAGCGCTTAGTAAATTTTAACTGCATTACTAGGTAGAAAATACTATTAAATAATTTTAACACAGCCTCAGCGTTTTTATTTATATAGCTGATTATAGCTGAATAACGCGACAAGCAGATCATTCGCCTGATGTAAGCAATACGCCTGACCATACAGGCTAGTTATTCTGCTGCCAAGCAGTAGTGCCAAGCATTACCGTGTTCCGGTTTGAAGGGCATTGTAGCCAGCAAAGTTAGTGGGCATATGAGACTTAATATCTGATGTCTCGGGGTGATGAGCGCAATGCAGTACTACACAGTGCTTTTTATGGTATTAAGAATTCTGGGTGGCACTGCAATTGTTATGGGCAGGCGTGGCGCTTACCATCAAGCGAACGACATACTCGTCTTATCTCACTGTCATAAAAAAGTCAGTTTCATATAAAAATAAAGAATGCGACTTAATTTAACTTAACTATCACATGTCAGATTTACACAAGAATACACAAAAGATTTCTTTTTGTCATAATTAACTTTAAGTTGAAAAGGAATTAAGTTGAGCTTGACGAGTAGGTACTTATTCAAAGTAGAAGCCTTCTTATTGTATTACTGAGATAGTAAGTGTACGTTTCAGTAATGGAAATTATTGCTGCTTTTCATTAATTTCATTAGCAAACGAAATATTGCACGTAAGCATGCTACGTGCTATTGCGATGCTAACTGCTAATATGAAATTTCGTAATTGTGAATTCACAATTTCGTGCAAGAGCGTAATTGAGAGCGAGTGTGGCTAAATTGGAGAATTGGACTTTCAATCCAACGCACCCGAGTTCGAATCCCGCTGGCTTTCTTAAGTTATCTTCGGATTTTACACTCTCTCTTTAAACGGTAAATTTATTCTCATAAGAAACTGGACGACAATGGCGAAGAGTCGTGAAACGTGGAAGAATGAAAGGGAGGCCTTTGACCTGCAGTGGGACACTAGCCTCTAAATAAATAAATAAAAATAAGAATTTACAAATTCACTTGCTGAGAAAAACAATTTCACATTAAATATAAATGCCGGTAAGCTTAATGTACTTAGCCTAGTAAACAAAATTATCTAACATGTAAAACACATTTATTATATATAGGTATATATTTTTTTAATTAATTAGTTTAATGCTAATATACATTTAGCAGCTTATTAATGCTGCTATTGCTATTCAATTCATCACTAGTACGTTTCGTTAAATCAGGTAACAATTTAACCTAATTTGATGTACGGTAATGATACTTAACGCTGTGAATAAGAACGTAAGGTAAGTGCTTACAGCTTAACGGAAATAATCTGGCAGTAGTTAATTAGGTACTATGTAATTGGTAAGACGAGCAAGTTGTTCACCTGATACTAAACAACCCTGCCAATAACATTCATTTATAACTGAATGACGAGACGAGCGGGTCGTTCACCTGATGGTAAGCAATACGCATGCTTATAACAGTTGCAGTACCACCCACAACTTTGTTTTGCAAAATCCTCGTCATCCTGAGATAATTAGCTCTTAAGTCTCATATGCCCAGTAATTTCGCTGGCTACAATGCCCTTCAAACCGGAACACAGTAATGCTTGCGCACTACTGCTTGGCGGCAAAATAACTGGCAAAGCGGTGGCACTCAGACGGCCTCTCGCATTCGAGAAAACACTGCACTGAACAGTTGCTGCACTGTCCAGAATTTTGTTTTGCACAATCTTGCGCGATCACTGCGGTCGTCACCTTGAGACAGAAGCTTAAGTCTCAAGATACATGAAACATTCCGCTTCTGCCAAGTAGCCAACTGGCACATAAGAAACATAATATTGTCAAAAACAAACATAAAATATTGTCCAAAAGTTCTAAAAAAAATGCCCCTCAGTTTTTTGCCGTATCTTCTGAGTAGTGGTTCTTTTTCCGATACGGTGGTAGAGTCATTGTGACGTTAATAAGTGCGTCTGTGATGCCAAAATGATTAAAGAGATAAAAAAAAGACCTCTTTGAGACCCTTTTTTTAGAGATTTTGTTACAATTTCTCTTGTAGAAGAGTTACATCACACTTTATACCTACGTTTCATATAATAAGTTTGAAATAGACAAAAACAAAAAACTCTTAAAAAATACAACGCTCCCCAAAGTACTCGTCCAAGTTCGATCAATTTCTTATAACAGCATAGCATTATATTTCAGAGCATATTTATAACTCGTACCTCAAAATAAATTATCCCCAAAAACCGCTAAAACTGTCCCCGATGAGCCCCGTTACCCGGGGCGGGCCCGTTTGAACCACTTAAAAATGAAAAGAAAATATCCATCCAGGGACCTCGCAGGTACAAAGAGTGTTATTATTACATAGACGATGGAAATAAAAGTTTAAATGTGGTGACACACTATGCTGAAAACGCGCCAGAGATCTTCAGCAAGAATTTGCTATTAGTAATGCTCTGAGTCTACGCTTGCTATAAATATTAATCATCATCAACATCATCAGCCCATCACGTTCCCATGGCTGGGACACGGGTCTTCTCTCATAGAGAGAGTATGGGCCATAATCCACCACGCTGGCCAAGTGTGGGTCGGTGGATGTCACATGTCCTTGAATTTTTGTGGTTAATTCTTAGATATGCATGTTTTCCGTCACCGTTTTTTGAGCGAATGTTAAATCCGAACATAACTTAAGAAAGTCAGTGGTGCGGAGCCAGGGGGATTCGAACTCAGGTGCGTCGGATCTAAAGTCACACATGCTCATACTGAGCCACACTCGATACATTAGCTGAAAGCTGCTATAAAACCTTTCTTAAGTTAAAAACCAGTTTTAGGTTTATACTGGTGGTAGTTTCTTGAATGCGAGAGGCCGTCTGGGTGGGTACCACTGCTTTGCCAGTTATTCAACCGCCAAGCAGTAGTGCGCAAGCATTACTGTGTTCCGGTTTGAAGGGCATCGTAGCCAGCGAAATAACTGGGCATTATGAGACTCAATAGCTAATTGTCTCAGGGTGACGAGCGCAGTGTAGTGCCGCACAGGATTTTGCAAAACAAAGTTCTTGGTGGTGCTGCTATTGTTATGGGCTGGCGTATTGCTTACCATCTGGCAAACGACCAGCTCGTCTCGTCATTCAGTTACATAAAAAAAAAAAGTTAGACCTCGTAGTTTAACTTCAGAGCAAAGAAATAGTCGAACAGCAAGTGAGAACAGGTCGATGCGTCTTCCACTCGGCATGTGGAAGACGCATCGCGCCATAATTGTATTATGTATATTGGATATTGCGAGCTATTTTATGATAAAACCAATTAATTGAGCTCTTAATCTTAGAAAATGGTAAAATATTACAATAAAAAAAGCTTTTTTACTAAAAAGTTACATCTAAGCGTTATGAGCATCTCTTTAGCCAAGTGTCGCTGTTGATTAAAGATACGCTATGGAAGATAAGCCATTTATACACACTAATACGCAGTGGCATTCTACCCGCATGGTGAGTAGTTATACCCTAAGAAGGAATAAAAAAGAAATAAAAATATTGCAACGCGCCTCATTACTTATTCCGTTTGGACGATTTGTTTCCAAGTATTGTTTTCAGGGTTCTATCGTGAAATTGGCGTCTTGGGAACGCTTGACGTCATAAAGAGTTTTTATGCGCGTGATGGGTTAGCGTTTGACGTTTTGAGCGTGACATTATAGTGGAATAGTTCTTGGGAATAGGGTTACGAAGGGGTTGAAATATTTACGCTCCAGTATCGGTAAGTTTACTAAATAAAAATGAAACATATTTAAATGATTTTTAAAAGAACATGATATACCTTAGTTATTAGATAATTGCAGACCTATATCTATGTAAACCATTTAGGGTATTGAACACAAACCGTAGTGGTTTACGAATGCCATGCTTAACTCATTATGTAAGCTTTTCATTTTTAAATGATAAAAAATAATTAAAAAAACTGCAGCTTTTCGTGTAGCATTTCAGCGTAACAAGTTACTGGAATTAGCCGCTTCGTCGCGCGCCGATGCGCTGCGTTACTCTGTCGGGAACTGACTCTCTTAGTCTAGGATTTAAAAGTTGACAGAGTTATTTCTAGAAACTTACAGAAGCGTTACCTATGTTGAAACATGTTTTCATCTTATTATCTGCAAAAATAGATAATATGCAAAGGTCTATGTTTGATGATAAAATTTGGTATATATAGGTCCTGGATTTAGGAATAGGTTACTTTTCATCCCTGAAAAACGAAGAGTTCCCGAGGGAGCAACTATAAACGGAATAATACTACGCGCATGACACCGCGCGGTGCAGCTAATTTATATAATAATTACTCGATGGTTCTCTCGCTCTCTCTCTCTCTCTATCTCTCTCTCTCTCTCTATCTCTCTCTCTCTCTCTCTGAAAGAAAGCACATGTCCCAACATTGGGAATGATGCAATGACCTTAATATGTTGATGTTGATTACATTATAATTTACGTACCTACCTTATTTCAATATACATCCGAAAATCTTTACGAATGATTTAAACATGGACACCCAAAGTCCATTAATCTATTCCAAACCCCGAACTAAACCAAACAGCACATTAGCGTCACAAAAACCCTTTAACTATCCGGAACCTTTCCGACTTATCTCTCCGTTGCAATTGCCCATATTTCACTCTACGCTCCACTTCATAAATATTGAATTTTGTACGGGACCTTATCTTTTTATTTTACGCGTATTTATTTACCGCTCCATTCTGAAATTGATATTTTTTTATTTAGTTGCTCGCTGAATTAGATTCCTTTTCTTTGTGAATTTTATGTTTACGAGAGCATTTTGTTCATGACTTCTCGCGTGGAAATGTTTGCGATTGTGTATACTTTGTATGTAGGGAAACGATCTATTTTATCTATGTCTAGAATTGATGTTGATGATGGTGGTGGTTTTGGTGATTTATTTGGTGCTTGATTTCTAAGTTTTCTTGTCGAAGCTGCCATAGGAAGCTATGAAGAAACAATCTTTGTATTCCATGAACTTCGCCGTCCTTAATGGTCTCCTTTGTTTCTTGTGGTATCTACAACTCAGCCTCTCTTACAAATGTAATGTTCCACTTACAAGTGGTTGAGTAAACGCCTATTATAAGCACTAAATTTATTTGTTAATACTTTACTTTGCTAAACCTATTAACATATTTATATGTATATATATATTAATTTTAATTTATTTTACATTTGTCTATTCCTTACATATTATATTATTCTAACAACAACACTACTACAACTACATACATACATACACTAACAACGCATCTTCACTTAACAACAGGTGAGATAGCGGTCAAACGCAAGCATATAAATAATAAAAAATAAAAAAACTACATTCTTTTAATGTAACTGAATGACGAGACGAGCTGGTCGTTTGCCTGATGGTAAACAATACGCCAGCCCATAACAATAACAGCACCACCCAGAACTTTGTTTTGCAAAATCCTGCGCGGTGCCGTACTGCGCTAACCGAGACCCTGAGACAATTAGGTTGAGTCTCATAATGCCCAGTACTTTCGCTGCCTTTCAAACCGGAACACAGTAATGCTTGCGCACAACTGCTTGGCGGCTGAATAATTGGCAAAGCGGTGGTACCCACTCAGACGGCCTCACGCATACGAGAAACCTACAACCAGTAACTCAGTCTCTCCTACAAATGTTCCACTGACAAGTGTACCGTTCTAGAGTAAACGCCTTGTGTAAGCACTCGGTAATTAGTACTTTCCCCAAAGTCAATCATGTTTACTTGGCTTTTACTGGCCACAGATAATCAATACATATATGTATTCCGGGCTACAGCCAGACTGTCCCAGCTATATAATCACACCTGTACTGTTCTCAAATTACTGTTCATTTACCATCAACCAACCAGCATTAACCAATGTTCCTAAGTCCTAACTCGTCCAGCTCTGCATAGACAGCCGGCTTAGCAGACTAGTCTCTTCAATTAGTGGTATTACCATCGGAGGCACTAAGCTCTTAATGGATGGTCCATACAATATGCATGGTTGGTCACCTGTGGCCACGATTTTACTGGTAATTACTGATTTTATCGCATTTTAATGGCATTTCCATTACAATAGGATATCAATTTGGTTTTAGGATGTGGGTGGTTTTGAATAAATCGAAAATCATAAATGTGTCGTGAAAGCTCGTCGTAGATTCAATCAAAAATATTTTATACTTCGTGTGTGTTTAATTACCTGTCTATAATGATGGGTCTATATATGTTTGTCGTTGTATTCCGTGTCTACATATATGTAGGTATGTTACCTGACATCCCGGCAGTTTCTTTTTTTTTTGGTGCTATCTTCTCTAACGGGCGTATTTCCGAAGCATGGTAGAGTCAGTTTTCACATTTCCTTTCTGGGCCCGTACTTCTATTTGAGTGTGGGAAAGAAATGTTTAGACGTCATCATCATCATCATCATCAGCCTATCGCAGTCCACTGCTGGACATAGGCCTCTCCAATTGCACGCCATTGAGCACGATCCCCGGCTACTCTCATCCAGCTGCTACCAGCCACCCTGCGAAGATCATCGCTCCACCTAGCCTGAGGGCGTCCTACACTACGTTTGCCAATTCGTGGTCTCCACTCTAGAACGCGTCTACCCCAACGGTTATCGGTTCTACGGCTAATATGGCCGGCCCACTGCCACTTCAGCTGGCTAATCCTGTGAGCTATGTCGGTGACTTTAGTTCTCTGTCGAATTACTTGTTGTTTAGACGTGCTTAACTTTTTTCAGTTATGATATTTTAAGTTTAATTTTTTAACGTATTTTAATTTGTATTTTGTGTATCTATATGACGTTTAAAAGTGTATTTTTGTGCCTATAATAAATATCTCTTGACTTTTTTGACTTTGGCCTATCATACAAGTGCACTAATTCACTATGAGAAAATGGCGATTCTTTGCTTCGAGGAAACGTCGATTCCTTTATTAATAAACGACATCTGCGAAATTTGTATTCTCTATGACGCGTCATATATATGAATATATGAATGCGTCATATTCATATTCAATCATTTATTGCATCATACATGTTACAGGGATCTTAAATATTCGTCATATTCGTTAGTTTCGTCGTTATTTCGTCATAGAGATGTCGTTTATTAATGAAGGAATCGATGTGATTTCGAAGCAAGGAATCGCAAAGTTGTAATAGTGAATTGGGGCCCTGTGATAAGTGAAAGTCAGATTTTTCTGAATCTGGTTTTCCTGCAATATTGAGTATGAATTCCAGTCAGAATGAGTTGAGATTTGCGTAAACAACATTTGTTTTGTTTACTTGGAGACAGATACGGGCCTTAATTTGGTTTTAGACCACGCGGGTGGAATGCAATTTTTGGATATACGGATATCCAAAAATTGCACTCCACCCGCGAATATCTCTTAACTTTTTGTTCTTGAACTTGCATCTTATGAGGGTTTTTAATATTATAGCATGCTCATCATAATTGAGTATTGAAGAAATAATTTTAGACGGGCTTTAAACTTTTTTTTATCCTTAATTAACAGATGCTAATTAAAAAGCTAACAAGGTCAATTCTAATTAATTCGTTTAAGATCTAGCGTTAAAAACAGGTAATTATTTTGTAAATATAAACAATTAAATTTCGTGACGTGTTTCAATTATTTGTAGTCAAAGCTTTCACGCAGGTAATCATTATTTAATAAAACGAAGCCAGACATCAAAGTCCCAAGTTTTGACTTTGAGATGACTTCTCGACGTGGGTAGCAAAGTTTCATAAGCAGCTTAGCAACTTTCTATAAAGCAGAAACTGCCCAGCAAACTGAGTTCAAACGAAGCTGCCACGTTTAGAACAGACTTAGATTTTGCAATGTATGTATGTACATTTGAAGAGGTCTTATGAAAAGGTTAGTTAACATATATGACCCTGACAGGGTATGGCAATAGGAGTAATTGGAGCGAGTGGACCAATCCATTAAATAAACATTGGTTTTTTATAGTCATAAAATAATTAATTTTATTAGTATATTGATTTAAAATATCTATTTACTTGTCAGTAAAAATTCGTGTAAGTTGTAGTAGCATTTGTTAATTAGGTATTGTTTTAATTTTTTTAAGAAAATTAATTCGATGTTTTCAAGTTTTATGTTGTCTGGAATTTTGTTGTAAATTTTTATTGCCAATGTTTACATTCAAAAATAATACACGCACCCTCCCACGCACGCACGCTCCCTGCACGGTTGTCTGGAAGAGATCGCTTTTAGCGATAAGACCGCCAATTGTTACACTACAAATAAGCTTTTATTGCTAGTTTTTAATTATGTGTGTGTGTTTCAATAAAAAGTTATTAAAAAATAAAGAGTCATTTCATTTATAATATCACAAGCTACGCCTGGCGGTTTCACCCGCGCTTTCCCGGGATAAAGTAGCCTATGTCCTGCTCCAGGACCTAAAGTCAGTCAAGTAAGTGATGTCACGGTCATAGTAATAGTTAGTTTTCTTTGGTCATAGGTTCCGACTGAAAATTACTAAAGTATTTTTACTGGTTATATAGGCTTGCGTTTGACCACTATCTCACCTGATGGTAAGCGACGATGTGGTCTAAGATGTAACACGCTTACCTAGAAGATACCTGTTCACTCTCGATTTGAAGTCTCCCAGGCTGTAGTTGTCAGGAAACACAGACGTTGGCAATGCGTTCCACTCCTTGGTTGTTACACACACACCTTTATATGTGTTATTATTATCATATTATGCTTTTATATGTATTATGTCATATATATATATATATATATATATATATATATATATATATATATATATATATATATATATATTATACCTATTTATACATATATTCGATCTGGATGCATACCAAGAAGGTTGGTGTGAGGTGGCGCAGGATAGAGACGGCTGGAGAGACTTGGGGGAGACCTTTGCCCAGCAGTGGGACAGCATAGGTTAATATATATATACATATATTTATAATAGAATTTGCATTGTTCAAAGGTTGTCTGGAAGAGATCGCTTTGAGCGATAAGACCGCCTATTGTTATGCTGATTACTGTAAAATTTACTTGTTTTTCATGTACCTATATTTAAGGTTTTTTAACAATAAAGTGTTTATCTATCTATCTATCTATCTTAGTTTTATGCTGAGTCGGAACCTTTTCCTGACATCGCGCAACGTTGCATTATACTATAATGATTTTATTATAAGTTTATATATCTAAATTATAATACCAATTAATAACATGAAACTAAAACTAAGGACCTTAAAAAATATAATACTAAAAATATATTATTAAAAGGAGTCCCTTTAGGCAAGGTTCCGAAGATACTGGCAGCGTTCCCCCTTTGAATAGCTAGACTAATTCTTTGTCCGAGGTAGCTGCCAGCTCTTCGGTCTACTATAATTATATTATGTATATATTATATGTTACATGTGTTATCTTTTTCCGTTATATGTATAGTAGGTATAGCATTATGTACCTATTTGTTATGTGTAGTATAGTGTTACAGTTTAATGTAATTTTGCGTGTATCTGTCTAGAATAAATGTATTTACATTCTTTCTGTCTAAAGTACCTACATACCAAATTTCATCATAATCCGTTTAGTAATTTTTAAGCTTTCGCGATTCGAACACATAGTGTTTGATATTAAAACGGGACTCATTAGCGCTAAAACTATTTGTCAGTCTTCTCGTGACCACGGCCAATGCCACTTGGTCGAAACGTCGAGGTAAATAAAACAAATGTTTTAGCGCGATTAAGTCCCGTTTTATTTTCAAAAACTATGTATCAATTTAGTAGTTTTTGCGTGATTGAGTAACAAACATCCATTCATCCATCCATTCGTCTATTTTCATTATAAAAACACACGCAGTTGCCCATGTAGGACTTATTCGTTTTAGTCAGTTTAAACCTAGGTAGACAATCCTATCCTTATTTCTTGTGTTTATATTATGATGGTTACTATTTATTGCAAATTTGTGGATATTTTGAATAGTACCAGGCCTAGCGCACTCCGCATTGTAGGTACGAAGCTACAAGTACATAGCAGGAATAGCAGGACACCGACGGCGGGTCGCGCGTCGTTACACGTGCCGCGTCAGAAGAGATAAGAGCTATGCGATAGAAAGAGAGGCGCTCTGTAGGTTAATATGACTGGTAGGTATGCAGCGCTACGCGGGTTGAATTGAATTGTATTGCGTCATAGCAAGAGTCGCTATTAAATTAAATATCTATTAAATTTATTTGCGGAGTGATGCTTCTGTCCCTTAGCATTATATGATAGTTCTAGGAATTACCACATAGCAATCAATCAATAACTTTCTAAAACGAATTCCATATCCCTAAAATAAGCCCTTAAAACCTGACTCCAAGGGCGGGCAGGTGCGATCCGCGAATTGGTCCAATAAATTACGAACCTCATAATACTCCCCTCTTACCAATTTCGCATACAATTTCAGTATTCTCCTCCCTATGGGCATATCGCACTAGTGTATTCATGGGCTAGCGTTTGCCCTGCGAGCCCGCTGCGTGGACTTACCTGCGTTTTCGTGGCGCATGTTTCATTTTCCCTCCCTATATGGACTCTATGTATGAATAAACTTAGTAAATAGGTAAGTGTGTTCAAAACCGTGAGTATGTTTAAATCAAGCGTGAATATAATACTTACTAGGCAAGCGTGCTTCATATTCGACCACATCGTCGCTTACCATCAGGTGAGATCGTGATCAAACGTTGGCCTAGTCAGAGGTAAAAATTAAGTATTTGTGGACCTATTTCTTTAGTAAAAAAATTATATCAACGCTGAATATACTCTCGTAGAAGTTATTATATATATTATTAAATAATTTAAAAGCTTACCAAAAGCAAAGAAAACTAAATATTACTACGCCACAAGCGTACCCACGTGATAATAAATAATACATTTAAAAGACTCTTTGGTTCACTTTCACCAATATAATTCACTATTACTATAACCTAAATCTAAATAGAATGGTAATCGCATAGTTGTCGTTTTGTAGTAAATCTAGTGGAACATTAGAAAACGCGTGCGCTTAATGAACGCCAGTGTGAAAGCTCCTTTTCACCATTTTGTAAAAATTGGCCACGGGCATTGTATATTTCCCTTAAATTAAGATAATGCTTCTCTTATGATCCAATTTAAATTATGAAACGCGGGCTTGGGATTTTTATGATTTTGAGTTATGAGTGATTTAAATTTTATTCATTGATTTAGTTAAAAAGCCTGTGCCTTTTTTAGTGTTCCGTGGAAAACGGGACCCTTTTACTAAGACTCCGCTGTCCGTCCGTCTGTCACCAGGCTGTAACTCATGAACCGTGATAGACAGTTTAAATTTTCACAGATGTTGTATTTCTTTTGCCGCTATAACAAGAAATACTAAAAAACAGAATAAAATAAATATTTAAGGGGGCTCCCATACAACAGACATGATTTTTGCCGTTTTTATGGATAATGGTACGGAACCCTTCGTGCGCGAGTCGACTCGCACTTGACCGGTTTTTTAGATCTTATTTATTGTATTGTATTCAAACCCTAAAGTACGTAACAATAAAGTGTTTTCTAATCTTATCTAATAAATCATTACCAGTGGGCAAGGTTCCCAAAATGATGGCAGCATTGCCACGTTAAAATAAATGGTAATGCTTATCTTTTGGCCAAAATATAGGCCTTTTGTCACGTGTTGCTTCGACTAGAAGTAAAATTTAATTGAATGCAAGATGTTAGGTGTAATATACCTAGAAGTAGGTATATTACACCTATCATCATCTTGCACCGGAAAACGAAAACTTCCTTAGGGAATAACTATAAACCGAATTCCCGAAACTATTAACGCGGATAGAGTCGCGGGTACTAGCTAGTAATATTTAGCCATTTTTTTTAAGTACCTGCCCATGTCTCAATTGTAATTAATTGATTTAATTTGTTTTATAACATTTTTATTTTTTCTTTCTATGACTTAATTTAATTAATAAAGTATTGACATTTTATATGAAATAAACAAAATTACATTATAATAAAACTGTTAAATATTTGTACGCCTACGATGGCCGAATTTCGTTGGGAAAGCTATTGCTGTGTCACCTTGCTATGTAACCGAAATTCTGACAAATAAATTTATTTCATTCATTTATTGTGTCATTTGATTATTTTATTTTTTTGCGAATTGGTCACATACTGTAATGCCAATGTAATGTCTTGTAATGTGGAAGGAATGTGTGTTCAAAAGTTCTTTATTCATTTTTGGCATCATAGACGTACTTCTGAACGTCAATTGTTACAATGACACTACCACCGTATCGGAAAAAGATCCACTACTCAGAAGATACGGCAAGAAACTGAGGGGCATTTTTTTTAGAACTCTAATACAGTATTTTATGTTAGTTTTTGATAATATTATGTTTCTAATATAATAAATAAATATTATAAAATCACCACTGTGAACTTGTACTACATTATTTTTCTAATCACTTACTGTAACATATCATCATCATCATCATCATCATCAGCCCATTACGTTCCCACTGCTGGGACTCGGGCCTTCCCTCGTAGTGAGAGTATAGGCCATAATCCACTACGCTGACCCAGTGCGGGTTGGTGGATGTCACATGTCCTTGAATGTTTGTTATAAATTCTTGGACATGCCGGTTTCCTCACGATGTTTTCCTTCACCGTTTTAAAGCGCGCATAAAATTACATCTTACGCTAACTGACGACTCGACGCTACGAACAATATATCATCCGTATTAGGGTCCGGCATTACTCACTCGGGCACTCCTTCGGAAGTGAACTGTGACACCCTCCGAGCGGGTTCGATTTCTATTTGTGGATATTAATGAACCCTGGTGAAGGGTTAGGTGCATGTGCGTGTGGCGATGAACAAGGTTTCTAATAATCTGATAAATATATAGTGTAATTCCGCTGAATATTATGTAGGTTGTTATTAGAATAATATATTATTCTAACCTCCCTCCAGTCGACGAGTCGACATCAGATGATGCCTCGTGTAGATGGCTAAACACGTGTCGTACGTACAGGAAGGGTTTTTGTTAGAGCTTTCTTTATTTATTGTTTTTTTTTACGCTTAATAGATTTATGTTTGGCCACTATCTCGCCTGATGTGAAGCGATGATGTGGCCTAAGATGGAGAACATAGATCTAGAGAGAGACGGCAGTTGAGCGGCTGCTCAGACCCGTCTCTCCGATGGTTCACCGAACATCATCCCGAAACACGACTAAGTCGCTTGACGGCATGGCTTCGTTCGGTGGGTGGTATTACAACCACGGCCAGAGCCTACCACTCCAAAACTATTAACATAATTTACTAAATTAATTTTTATACCTAAAATAATTATATACCTATTTTTTATATAAAATATTAAACTAAATATCATATTTATTATATTATAAAAAAAAGTGGAGGGATTTTTATTTACCCCCATACATATAAAATTATTCTAACAACTACCTACATAATATTCAGCGGAATGTGACTACATATTTTCATTGCGTTTCAGCTTTGAGAAAAATTTCAGCAACGTCACGCCTGATTCCATTAGGTTTGTAATAGTGCTTATGAAAGAAAATATTAAATACTAGCTGCGCCCCGCAGTTTCACACGTGGTTTTCCGGGATAAAAAGCCTAAGCCTATGTCTTTTTTCAGGACCTAAGAGATCGGGAGAGCGGGACCGCACGCGGCGGAATCGACGAGTCGGTCGCACTCCCGCTCTTTTTCTAGCTCTAATAAATTAGGGTTCTAAGTGACAGAAAAGGATAGAAGCATAGGAAAGCGCGATTCGGTGCGACCCGATGTAGTTCAAACCTTAACAGCTAATTGTCTCAAGTTGACGAGCGCAGTGCCAGTGTAGCACCGCGCAGGATTTTGCAAAACAAAGTTCTGGGTGGCACTGTTACTGTTATGGGCAGGCGTATTGTTAACATCAGGCGAACGACCAGCTCTTCTCGTCACTAAGCAAAAAAAAAGAATCCAGAAAAATAATTTATCCCACATTTCCGAAATAAAAATTCTAAAACCTACTGCCAATTCCGTACAACGTGTTAAAATTTTGACCTGAAAATATTTTCCATCGCTCAACGACTCGCGGCCGGAAGTTAAAATGAGTTATGAAAACTGACCACGAAATTCGACATTTTTCGTTATGAATTTTCCAATTTTCTGAGTTAGTTTTACCATTTTACCAACTTCATGTCGTAAAGCAACCGGGTTCAAATGCTAAAACTAGGCGAGCTCACTCGACGTGAATTCAATTATGACGCAGTGGATGAGCTTTTATAATAAAACTAGCTGACCCGGCAAATGTTTTGCCATATAAATTAAAAAAAAATGTTAAGGATGAACAACCCTTATCACTTAGGGGTATGAAAAATAGATAGTAGCCGATTCTCAGACCTACTGAATATGCATATAAAATTTGGTAAAAATCAGTAAAGCCGTTTCGGAGGAGTAAGGTAACTAACATTGTGACACGAGAATTGTATATATAAGATGTACTTATAAATATGTGACTAGCTGCCACCTTCGGTTTCACCCACGGGTGAAACCCCACGGCCACCAGTCCTCACAAAGCGCTTCGCTGACTCTTTCATTGTACGTACTGCTAAGGAGTGGAATTCTGTATCAGAATACTTATTTCCTTCCAATTACAACCTGGGTCTCTTTAAAACAGGAGTGAATAGGCACCTCATGGGCAAACGTGCTCCACCTTAGACCGCAACTACGCTTACCATCAGGTGAGTTCTTGTCAAACGTGAGCGCATTCAATCATAAAAAAATGATATATTATATAAATATGTAAGAAGCTTATTGTATAAGGAAAAATAAAAAAAAACATAAGAAAGTCGTCCTACACGTTATTCCAGAATACACCACAAAGACTAACTTTATGCTGAGCACAGACCTTTTCTGGCTGCACTGCCCACTGCAACGATCTCTATAAACATGCTGTAATTTTGCCTTGGTTGTTTTTTGTTCTCCTAAATGTATGTGCTATGTTTGTTGTGTGAATCATTTGGCACATAAGCCGGGATCCGGCCGGGGCCCTACGTTATATGCGCTGTCTGACAAAGCCCGACCCGTGCCCGCTCCGCCTTTTGCGTGATATGTTTCATACAAATTCAAACATTACAACGGAGCCCGCGTCGCCCCCAGCTCGCTGTCTGAGGTAGGCTTGGGCAAAGATAACTTTTCTAGACAAGCTTCTGATTGGGAACAAACGAATTTTCTTTCTGTCTTTTAATTATAGGTTTGTCTTGGTATTCACCACCTGTGGGATGGCTCCGCCAAATACCAGCTCGAAGCCTTGGAGACCATTGAAAGAAGAGCCAAAAAGCTCATTGGTGCGCTGGTTAAAACTAAGCTTTAGAGTCTTGAACATCGGCGCAAAGTTGCAAGTTTATCGGCCTTTTACCGGATACATTTCGGAGAGTGTGCGACGGAATTACATGAACTTATTCCGCCATCTCCATTCTATCACCGGACGACCAGGCGTACGGCAAGCCGTCATCAATATATGGTTGACATCCCTCCTGCTCGCACCAAGCGCTTTGCTTCGACCTTCATAATGCGAACGGCTAAGGAGTGGAACTCTCTGCCGGCATCTGTGTTTCCGGATAGCTATAATCTGGGTGTCTTTAAGACAAGAGTGAACAGGTTTCTTCTAGGCGAGCGTGCTACATCTTCGACCGCATCGTCACTTAACAACAGGTGAGATAGCGGTCAAACGCAAGCCTATAAATAATTTAAAAAAAAAACACTTTTATAACACACATAAGCCGGAACCCGACCGGGCCCTACGCTATTTGCGCTGTCTGATATAGCCTGATCCGTGCCCGCTCCTCCTTTTGCGTGACATGTTTCATACAAATTCAAACAATACAACAGATCCCGCGTAGACCAACTGGTAGGCTTGGGCAAAGTTAACTTCTCTAGTTAAGCTTCTGGGAACAAACGAATTGCTAGTCCCCTTCAATAACATATAACATGTAAGGAGTTAACAATTTTACAATTAGCTTAGTTCGCAGTTTTACCTAGTTTACAAAGCCAAGCAATCATCGTCCGTCAAACGCAGAGCACGCACGGTCAGTCCTCGCGAACTCAATTATCGAACACCGCTTTCAGTTGATTGAGTAACGAAGGTGAATAAGTAACAACTTACATTTGTTATGTTTGAGTTGACGGTGTGGGGAGACCACACATCGGCACTGCCTCGTTGCATGTGACGATGGCTACTTTGCTTCAGCCGTTTAATACTGTTACTAAAAAATAAGTACCATTATCTTATATAGAGCTTAACATTAGGATTCTCCGCTTAGAAGTTTTCTAATAGGTACTGAGTGTGACAAAATTTTGGAATCTACAGAGTTAGCACCCTTTCCTCTGCAGTGAGGAAGTTTTGTTTTTAGGAAACATCAGGCGAATCAGTAAAAAATAAAAACTGCATTATTGTATTTTTGAAAAAGGTACAGCAGGCCTGAAATGTAATTTCTCAAAAAGCAACATGAGGCTAATCGATCTTATGTCCCATCAGGAATGTTTCCCTGAAAGTAATACCTACCAACTCGTAAGCTTAAGGTCCCAAAGGTGAAAGTTAGTTTTTATAAATATAGGTGATTGTTGTTCAATGACGTCGATTTAGATAAGAATAATTTACATCCCGTAATAACGAACTGTTCTTAGGGCACAACTAACTTTAATTCTACGCGAATGGAGTCACGGATATCACCTAGTTATTATTTTATTCACATACATAGATCCTGGCCACTAACTAGGAATCCCTGTATCTAGAGAACCAAGAAATACGAGGACTATGGTTCCACAACACCCAGACACAAAACAAATCCTTGCGCTTTTTTTTCTTTGCACAAACATTTTTTCTGTCGCAGTAATCGATCCCGCAACCTCTGAATCGCAATTCTGATATCCTACAATCTCTTCGTATCGTACGTTGTTCCGTACGTCGATGTCTCTCATGCCGCTTTTACATTATCAGTAACTTTTATACAGCTGCAACAATAACTGCCTATTTTTACCCGCAACTTAACCAATAACTCAATATTATCAGCATTATCTTAGGCCACTTTTATTCTCGGATCCGGCCGCAAATCCCTTTAGGAGCTTGTCAGGGGTCCCTTAATGAATCGCCATCTTGTCTGCTCGCGACAACTTGCTGGCAATAAGATATTAAGATAAGAATATCAAAAAATAAAAGCAATGAAGATGCCTATTAGACATAGACAAGCAGTGTTCCGGAAGGGCATTGCAGCCAGAGGATGGCCAGCGTAGAGCAGCACCGCGCAGGATTCTGCAAAATTCTTCTGGAAGCTTAGTTGAAACACCAGTCATGTGTGTGTGTTATATGTATGTATAAATTATAGTGTATATTTATATTTTATGTATGCTATTTATGTGCTTTTGAAGCCAGTAATATCCAATTACTTAAAGGGGTTGCTGAAAACCAGCGTCTCCTGTCATGGACAATGGACATTTCGTGCTGAGCTAGTCCCTTTTGTCACCACAATTCTCTTTCACAATCATCACAATTTTCTTTCTGGGTGCTGTAAGTGTTTTGGGCGAGCGTATCGCTTACCATTGAGCAAACGACTAGCTCGTCTCGTCATTCAATCACTCATTTTTCCAGCGTTTATCTGACTAGAAGAAAAGTAGAACTTGTAAATCACGACTAAATTGGGAGGATATTTAATTAAAACTTGGAAAACAATGCGAATTGCGCCTAATTCTGCCGCTTGTTAAACTCTGATATTTAAATACGGCATTGTTCATTTATAGGGTTTTTTCTTTTAAATGTAAATGAAGATATATTTCTTTTGGAACAGCTTCGTAGCTTGAATCAAGTTTAAATAATCGAGTCAAGACATTAGAACCCAGTGAGTAAGAATCTCTATTACGACAAGGTAAAGAACAAGAACATATATGAAGGATGATATCGAAACAACTGGATGAAAACAACTAGAATTAGTAATTCGAACTATAGGCAAATAGTAGATATTTAAATGCCAAAAGTTTCAACGTCCATGCACGTGTTAATTTTGGGAGATTTTTTTATGTACCTGATTGACGAGACGAGCTGGTCGTTTGCCTGATGGTAAGCAATACGCCAGCCCATAACAATAACAGCAACACCCAGAATTTTGTTTTGCAAAATCCTGCGCGGCGCTGCACTGCGCTCGTCACCCTGCGACAATTAGCTGTTGAGTCTCATAATGCCCAGTAATTTCGCTGGCTACAATGCCCTTCAAACCTGAACACAGTAATGCTTGCGCACTACTGCTTGTCGGCTGAATAACTGGCAAAGCGGTGGTACCCACCCAGACGGCCTCTCGCAGCGAGTGTATAGCTGTTTCGTCTGTTGAAGACTCGTCAGGTGCGGTAACTGCCACACGACTGCCATACCACTGTCTGAAGAAGGGCTAACGACCGAGATATGTCACTTTTGAAATACAAGAATATCTATATTCAAAATATTATCAAATAATATGAAATCCTCAGAATCAACATCTTAAGAAACTAGAGAAGATTAACATTGCTTATAAGAACTCTACTTTAACATTCCGTCGAAATATAGCAGAAAAGAAAATTTAAGAATATTTAGTTATTTTTTTTTACACAATCCCCACGGTACCTCTAAAAATGTAGCGAAACTGGAATATGTTAACTGTTGAAATTGTAGCGCGCATTTTTTTAGTGGTGTTGTACATCTAACAATTTCAATCGTATTAAATATTATACAGTGTGTTTTCTAACAACTCATCAGTATTATACACTAGCTGCGCTCCGCGGTTTTACAAGTCGCAAAACTGATCATTAAGAGCACGAAATTCAATGTAACGGCTCCTAAGTCAGTTTCCCTGTATCTCTTATGGTTTCGGATTTCCCCATACTGTCCTAGTTAAAAAAACGCAAACATGTTAAAAGAGATAGAAAATATAAATAATAAAAAACTAATTAAAATGAAGCTACAATAAATATAGTAAAGCATTCGTGTAAATAAATTTATACTCTACCTTCATATTCCTAAGGAAAAACCTCCTTTGAGCTCATTATAATATAATTATCTACCTCTCTACAAAATCTTAATTAAAATTCACAAATAAGACTTCTAGTCTCTAACAGGTAAGACCTTAAATAAAG
Organism: Petrophora chlorosata; assembly: GCA_951640565.1. Taxonomy (NCBI): domain Eukaryota; kingdom Metazoa; phylum Arthropoda; class Insecta; order Lepidoptera; family Geometridae; genus Petrophora; species Petrophora chlorosata. The sequence continues at coordinate 16,857,543 of OX621196.1, read as the reverse complement.
AACATTGCTGTAAATAAAAACTCTATCTTCATTCCAGCGAAAATGTGGAGGAAATAAAATTGTTTTAAACCAAATAAAATACCCGCGGAAACTGTAAATCTAGCGAAACCGAAAAATGAGGAGAATGCAGAGAACCTTTGAAATGTACCGCTTTTTTAAGAAGCTGACCGCTGAAGGGCTATCACCAATCTTATCATGCAGCCGTGAATAAATGTGGAGTTTGATGCTGGACAAGTGTAGAGATTATGGCGTTATTTTTAAATAAGGCAATTCAAGTTTTTGTTTTTATGTAACTGAGTGACGAGATGAGCTAGCAGGACCATATGCTAATGAGACTTTCTGCGAATAGGATATTCTTTAAATGGGACCAGTTGCGATAGAGTGACCATTTCCGAATGTGATATTATAGCAAGTGAAGCAAGCACGATAGAAGCAGATAGCAAGTAATTTATCGCGCTTTCTTCGAATCATCGGGCAATTTCTTTTTTTTCTGTGACATCAAAAGCAATAACATGCTGCGAATTTCTACAGCCATTTTTTGCAACACCCATTCAAAGCAATTGAGTTTTGGACATAAGTGTACCAAATAATAATTTAATCGTGTCGTATTGTAACTTAGACAACCACAAAGGCTTCCCGCTAGACAAGACGTCCGGGACAGAATCTGACGGACAATAGCCGACAGCGAGACGGGCCCATTGTGCCCGTGGAATACTCACCGGGAAACATACAGCTTGTGTTCTCTGACGTTATACAAATTAAAAGACGACGCTTCTTACATGTTTGACTTGACTTGACTTCTTGTTTTGTGGCTTCTGTGTCTTAATGTTACAATTCTGCTATGCTTGTTTCATAAACGTTACAGAGTTTTTGTTTGTGTATTAGTTGTTGGTTGTGTATAAGAATTTGGCCGGTGATTGTCTGAGGGAGAATCTATCCGAATTCACAAATCCAAATTGATTTACCTAAAACAATAGAGACTTACATGTTTAAGAAACTGCACTAGTGTTGATGAAATTTTTGACACACAAGACCGAATTATTTTGGTGACTTATTTTATTATACAAAAATATTAAAATTGCTTGTGACATCTTAAACTATCTAAAATATGGCTGACGGGTGAAATTCAATTGAAATAGCAGAATAGATTATGGTACTACTTAAAGTGTAGGTAGTAAATAGCACCCGCCGTGTGCTATGACTTGGGCAATACCCAGAGCTTCCCGCAAATTCCCGCTAGACAAGACGTCGGAGACAGAATCTGATGGACAATAGCGGACAGCGGGACGGGCCTATTGTGCCCGTGGAATACTCACCGGGAAACATAGTGTTCTTTGACGTTATACAAATTAAAAGACGGAGTTTTTTACACGTTTAAGAAACTGCAATAGTGCTGATGACATTTTTTACACATAAGACCGAGTTATTTTGGTGGCTGATTTTATTACACAAAAATATTAAAATTGCTTGTGACATCTTAAAAAATCTAAAATATGGCTGCCAGGTGAAATTCAATTTAAATCGCAGAATAGATAATGGTACTACATTACATATACTTAAAGTCTAGGTAGTACATAACTTCCGCGATGTACTATAACTTGGGCAATACCCAGAGCTTCCCGCAAATTCCCGGTAGACAAGACGTCGGAGACAGAATCTGACGGACAATAGCGGACAGCGGGACGGCCCATTGTGCCCGTGGAAAACTAACCGGGAAACATACGGGGACGTTCTGACAAGTTATGCGTTAAGCCCCAAAGTGCTATACATATAAGTAGAATATCTAAGCAATGATAATATTTAACGTTCAGGGTGGTTATTAATAATAATTTACGGGTGACACTCACGTTTAAATTGGAGTAATCCAATAGGTATTAATAATGTGTTCAAACAACGTTAATTTTCATAGTAAAAAGTTCTGGGTGGTTCTGCAACTTTTACGGCAGGCGTGTTGCTTACTATCAGATGAACGTCATTAAAGTCTCGCCAGTCTTATTAATAAAAAAAAACAAATAATAAGGCCCGGCAGTGGCTGTAACCTACTCTTGAAATATATATCTCTAAATATATATTATCTAAATAGAAATAATAAACTAAACAGGTTTCACCAACTTTACGCTGTTCTTCAAGAAATTAATTTGACCTCTGGCTAAGTGGTTGACCAAACATAACTTATACACCTCGGAGGTTGCGGGTTTAATTCCCGGGACACAGAGAAAAAAGCGCAAGTACCTACTTGTTTCTTATATGGTTATGGTATGACCTTGTATCTAAAAAAACAGCTGGCCGATTAAGAACCTCTCGATAACTCGTTGTCGACCGATTCGGTTTGATATCTGACGATCCAAAATATTGCACACAAAATTAATTCCGTAAATGTATTAGGTACGTAATCAATATCGATATTGTAACAGAAACCGTATCGAATTCTCCTACCTACAACTAAAGATCTGTATCCACACGAATCTTTTCGGTATTCGTTATCGTGAGGTTCTAAATCGGGGGGCAGAAGCTAGAAGCAATCCATATAAAGAGTCAGGATACATTTGTTCGAAAAAAAATAATTAAGAGTAACATAATTTGCTTGAGGGCGGATTCGAACCACATGTCTTCGGTATACCGTTCCGACACAAATGGGCCATCATAATTCATTTTTATAATTTTATTATCCTGACCTTACCTTCTCTATTACCTATGTCACCCTCACTTTTAAGTCTTTCAGCACACGCTGCCAAAATAAGCCCAGCTAAGAAAATCTTCATGTGTCTTTAATGACCGGCGACTGGTCCAGATGTGAAATCATCCCCTATTTTTACACCCCGGGCTTTATATGAGAGAACCTGCTGTGAATTTTGATGGGGAGGGTGCAAAATTGCATTTAGCGCGTCCTGTGGCGTCCTATCTGCCCGCTCTGGAAATGTCACGGTGCTTTAGTGCGGTCACTATGACAGTAGGCAAGGCAGACGGTCTTGTGTTGATGTTTGGGTAACGAAGTGTGAATTTATCTACATAATTTTAGAGGCATGATGTGTACATATTATTTTGATACAATTATTAAACTTTTTACCTTAGGGTTAAATCTAATTAATACCTTAAATGGGGTAAGAACCCATTTAAGATGAAATCGTCTTACCCCATATTCAACAATCTACTATTTACTGATACAGAGGTACGTAACCTTAAATTGATAAACGAAATCCGGTTTGAAGGACATTGTAGCCAGCGAAATTATTGGGCATATATGAGACTAAATATCTCATGTCTCGGGGGGATGAGCGCAATGCCGTGCTACGCAGTGCTTTTTTGGAATTTTTATGGGCTTGCGTGGCGCTTACCATCAGGTGAACGACTTGCTCGTCTCATTTCCATAAAAAATACTTTTCAATCACGCCTAGTAATGTTCAGGTATTATTTCCCAAAACTTAAAATAAACTCTTCAATTCCATCCTAAACTAGCTCTAGCACCATTACCTCATTAGCAATTCTAAGCGTGCCACAGATCAAGTAGCAGTTACTTTCAATACCAGAACTATGGTTACTGGTTGAACTACGCAGGTTCCCTCAGGATTTGATCATTGATTGGTACACCTCGCATCCCACCGCTTCGCCTCGTTACTGAGGCATTGCATATCCTTTTAAATAAAAGCTAGTGATAGTCAATTCTAGAAACTATGATAATTCCAATCAATCATAGATTTTTTTACTAGCGACTCACCCCGGCTTCGCAAGGGTGCAATTTACTAATATGGTATCATTTTGATGACTTAATTACAAACATAAAATTTTCTCTAGTACCTACATATAATAATATAATAATAATATAATTTTATTTCAGGCAATAATAAAGGTACATCGAAGTAAAATTATCAGAGGCCCATATTATAAATACCTTAGAGACTAACATATATATATATATATATACAATTCATATGATAATATTAAACTCTAGGGATTTTTCGGCGGCTTCGCTTCCATAAAGCGTCTATAGACCACGCCCTCAGGCCAAAAGTCCGGACTAAGGAACATCTTCTGAAGTGCTGCTGCAAAAACTTATTTAGAATGCATTGTACATTGAAGTTGGTAAATAAAATGACTTAAATTCTGATGTATCTTCGGAATTCAAGGTCGAATATCGATGAAAATTAAATGGGACATTGTAGCTATACTGAACCCAACGCAAAAAGAATTTTCCAAATCGGTTCATAAAAGACGGAGTTCAGATATAACAAACAAAAAAAACGGAAATTATTATCGAATTACAAGAAAATTACTAGAGAACCTCCTCCTTTTTTTGAATTCGGTTAATTTTTTTCTAACTTACAGTAAAAACCGTATCAAAATCCGTTGCGTTGTTTAGAAGAAATAAGCGAAGAAACAGTAATAGACGTCGATAACCACTTTGTTTCATACTTCAAGATTTTTGTTTACGCTTAATAGATCTATGTTTGGCCACTATCTCGCCTGATGTGAAGCGATGATGTGGCCTAAAATGGAGCACATAGATCTAGAGAGAGACGGCAGTTGAGCGGCTGCTCAGACCCGTCTTCCCGATGGTTCACCGAACATCATCCCGAAACACGACTAGGTCGCTTGACGGCATGGCTTTGTTCGGTGGGTGGTATTACAACCACGGCCAGAGCCTACCACTCCAAAGCGCGTAAGCGGGTTTCATCACGATGTTTTTCTTCACCGTTTTAGAGCGAGCGTGCAAAATCTGCACTTAACTATAAGTCATTGGTGCAGGGCCGAGTTGGGATTCGAACCCAGGTGCGTCTGATCGAAAGGCGCATGATTTCCCGCTGAGCCACACTCGCTCTTAAAATAAATTGAGATGTGGGTCCCAATAACAATATGTCGGTACTCATGTAAAAGTATCTGTGTTGGTATTACGTTACAAAAAAACGAAAGAGGTAGGTCTCAAACATGCAGATCATACAAACATTAGGCTCACCCTCCACAACGGTCGTCAATATGCAGAACAAACGTGCGTACGCCGGCGCCGCGCCGCCACGTGAGAGAAACAAATCGACTTGAAATCGTTTGTCCCAACTTCCAACCCGATACGCTGAAGTTCGTGAGATAGAAGCTCGACAGTAGGGTTGCCACCTCTGTGTATAATTTAGAATATTGAAATAGTTTTTTTCTTTTATGTTATGACTTGACTCCAATAAAGACCCGCCATTAGAATTACAATCTAGCCTAATAAGACTAATCAGTAATTTAAATTTGACATAAGCTGCTAAGTAGTGTAAAACTAAGAATATGTCCATCAACACTTTTCTTACTGTCTCTATTAAGGCGAAGACACTATATTCTTTTTTTGTGTTCTTGACGAGTAGCACTAACTGTTTTTACTACGGTTTACTGACACTTCATTCAACTAACTCAAAAGGTCTAAATGATAAAGATTTTTTTAATTTACTTTTAAGATTTTCTCTTCATCTCAGTAGTAGTTTATCAGAAAGAGTTCGCTTTAAGCGATAAGACATTGTAACAATTTCTTCTAAGTAGGTACCTTTTTAATGTGTTGTAATTTTCATGTGAAGCCGGGGAGAACCACTAGTAATTTGAAAATATTTATTTAGGTCGGCGTGCGTGATTTTAACTGTAATTGTATTGGATTTAACTGTTACTATTATTTTTTTACTATTAAAGTTATATAGTCACTCGTCCAACGCATCTGCTTTCAGGATTGCTTTTCGATAGCGATACAGTAATAAAGTGAGAAAACAAATTTTATAAAAAAAATATGATTATTTTAATCTATTGACTTAACGTACTGTTTATTTAAAAGTGTCTTATGTCTTTTATAAATCGTCTCTTAGAGACAACCCTGATCGAGCCGACATTGACATAGGCCGCGCTTTTCCCCTTTCCCCCTTTTCGACTCCAGTAAATAATTGTTATTTGTTAGCGAATATCGCTATTCTAAGGTTTTTCTTGTCGATGTAACGTACCTGAATGATTGTATTATTCTTTCCTCCCTGTTTCCCGCTTGGACTCACATTGAATATTTTTATGCGTGTTTTTAGAGTTTTAAGATAATATTCAGGGAATTAATTTATTTTTCTTGGAAATTTCTCGAGTTTGTTTTTGTGGTAAATTCATGCTTTGATTTTGTTCTGTTTATTTTCTTAAGTAGAAAGATACGTAAGTTAACTGAAAGGAGAAACTCGACCTTTTGATTATAACCTTTGGAGCTGCTACCCGTCTTGCGGCTACGCATATTATTTTACCATTTTCCTGGGAGTTTTTGCAAAATTAACTCATTACGAGTACTTAGAAGCCAAAAGTATAGTCATACTTACATAGTTACTCCCATAGATATAATATTTATAATCAATAATACTTCCTTTTAGTTTGGTTTTCTCGAAGAAATATCTTTATACGATAAGACCGCCCATCGAATGTACATTATAAAAGTTTTTTTCCCTAGTCTATATTATATTGTTCTACTGCTGGGCAAAGGCCTCCCCCAATTCCTTCCACCTGTCTCGCTCCTGCGCCACCTCATACCAATTTTCTTGGTGTGCGTCTAGATCATCTCGCCATCTTTTTCTAGGTCGGCCTCGGCGACGTTGTGCCTTAAGTTATACAAAAGTAATATAAAATATTGTTTTTTTAATTACCGGTATACAAATAACATGTTCTATTTGTATTCTCTATGACTCGTCATAGAGAATACAATTTTCGCAGATGTAAGTAATCAACGTGAAATCAAGGAATCGACGTGATTTCGAAGCAAGGAATCGCTAAATGGTCATAGTGAATTAGGGCCCTGATGACATTTGGTATGTACTTTAGGTTCTGGAATAGAACATAGGATACTTTTCACTCCGGAAAACGAACAGGGAACTGTAAACTGAATTCTAGGCGGACGGAGTCGTGGACACAGGCTAGTATACTCATATTAATTCAATGTAAATCGCACCCGTACCAGGACTAGCGCACTCCGCACTGTAGGTACGAAGCTACAAGTACATAGCTGGACCCCGACGGCGGGCCGCGCGTCGTTACACGTGCCGCGTCAGAAGAGATAAAAGCTATGCGATAGAAAGAGAGGCGCTCTGTAGGTTAACATGACTGGTAGGTATGCAGCGCAACGCGATGCGCGAGCTGAATTGACTTTTATTGCGTCATAGCAAGAGTCGCTATTTGTTTGAATTTCTTTGCGGAGTGATGCTTCTGTCCCTTAGTATTCTGTGCCCATACGAAGCCGGGGCAGGTTGCTAGCGAAAAATAAATGTAAGACTAAGACCATACCTTTTATAAATGACTTTCTTTGTAGAGTTTCCGCTGGAAGTGTCCATAAATCTCGACATTCTGCAAATGTACGAGTAATTGGGTTTTCCGACTTTATATTTTTAAGAAAGAAATTACGGAGAGTACGAAGATATATCATTTTAAGCTATAGTTGATTTGTAATATTTTTTTATACGCTTTATAGATCTATGTTTGGCGCTATCTCGCCTGATGTGAAGCGATGATGTGGCCTAAGGTGGAGCACATAGATCTAGAGAGAGACGGCAGTTGAGCGGCTGCTCAGACCCGTCTCCCCGATGGTTCACCGAACATCATCCCGAAATACGACTATGTTCGGTGGGTGGTATTACAACCATGGCCAGAGCCTACCACTTCAAAGCGCGTAAGCGGGTTCATCACGATTTTTCCTTCGCCGTTTTAGAGCGAGCGTGCAAATTCTGCACTTAACTATAAGTCATTGATGCAGAGCCGAGTCGGGACTCGAACCCAGGTGCGTCGGATCGAAAGGCGCACGAGTTGCCGCTGAGCCACACTCGCTCTAAAAATCTAATAATATGCATAGGAATTGATATTTAGAAGATGAATAGCAGATGTAGCGTAGCGTAGCTCGCCTAGCCGTTCGTAACAGATCTGGTAGGTTAAGTAACGTTTGAAGCGGTTACCACTTGATTGGGTGACCGTTGTGTGATATTAACATCTGAGCAGCGTGCTTCGGATGGCACGCTTAGCCGTCGGTCCAAGTTGCTGTCCTAGGACAACAAACATATGGCCTTGTTGAAGGCCTTTGGGTGGTCTAAAAACTCCAGCTCCGACACCAGACTCCGATACTCCGACAAAGAGAAGAAAAAGAAGAATAGACTGCTTTACTTTGAATACATTTTTAGGAATGTCTAAGTGGTCTGAATCAAATCATGGGAAAACTGGTCGGCGATTCAAAATCATTGGGACCAGTAGGTATAATACATAATACCGCTAGCATTTGTAATCATAGACTGGTCGGTTCAAAGCTATACAGGCCAGTTACAATCTAAATTTTCGAAGAAATATGAGTGGTAAGCTCGTCCCACCTGGCCACTCTTCACCTAAGCCTTTATACCATTAGATTAAGGGGATAAATACAAAACTTTTGACAAGATGACAAATGTAGGATATCCTTTTATCTCCGGGAAATTGCAGTGCTCCCAAAGGAAAGCATGAAGACAGTGCAACCTCACAACGAATGACTTGACAGAGCTATTTTCTATTTTCCCTGGTTTCTGTTTCCATTTAATATGAAATCTAATATGAAAAAAATTCAAATTCATTATAACGTTATGATTGTGTCGGATAACTCCGACCAGGTTTCGGACAATTTGGATGTCCTTCTTCCGGTAGTTTACTCTTTGGATTCGCGGCGCAGACCAATCATAAAGTGACGTCAATCATAACGTGAGTGTAGCCGTTTATATTTATAACTAGCGGCCCGCCCCGGCTTCGCACGGTTATTATACATATACCTAAACCTCCCTCTTCAATCACTCTATCTATAAAAAAAAACCGCATCAAAATCCGTTGCGTAGTTTTAACGATTTAAGCATACATAGGAATATAGGGACATAGAAAGCGACTTTGTTTTATACTATGTAGTGATGAACATTTCGACTCACGATAGTTTCCAACCTTTAAAATTCAAATTATCTATATTTGCGCAGATTTCTAGGATCCTCATTATAGCAGAGAGCTAACATGATATTTGAAGATTCCATCTAGTTTGCTGGTCGTATTTTAATTATCATCATCATTATCAGCTTATCATATTCCCACGGCTGGGACACGGACCTTCTCTCATAGAGAGAGTATGGGTCATAATCCACCACGCTGGCTCAGTGCGGGTTTGGTGGATGTCACATGTCCTTGAATTTTTGTGATTAATTCTTGGAGATGCCGGTTTCCTCACACTGTTTTCTTTCACCGTTTATTTTAATTATGATACACTGTATTTTTCAAAGCCCACAATCGATAATTTTAGGTTAAATTGCTTTTTTCTATAATAATTTGACACCAATCCCGACGCCAACCCGCGATTTAAGTTTTTAAGCACATGAGAACTTACATCCACATCTACTATACACGCTATCCAAACTACCCACACTATCCATACTACCCAAACTATCCACACTACCCACACTATCAACTGAAAAAGATCGCTTTTAGCGATAAGTCCGCCCGTTGTACTAGTCTGTAAGAATATTTGTTTGATGTACAATAAAGCATTAATTATTATTATTATTATGTCGCTCTTTCTCACGGGTTATACACCCGGTCCTTTGGAAGGCTTGCGCGGGGACATGAGTCCAACACGTAGAGGCCTCTTAGAGCATATAATTTAGATATGTAATTGGCAACACTGATTATTATTATTATTATCAACAACATCCACACTATCCACACTATCCTGACTATCCACAATATCCAAACTATCCACATCCAGATCCACACTTCTACGAGTACATCCACAACAACACTTTATAAATGCGTAAGTATCTCTGTCTGTTTGTACCCTTTTCACGACTAAACGACTCTACCGATCTTGATGAATACATATCATTTTCATCCCAATTAAACGCGTGGTCCCCAAGGCGTTATAACCAAATCCCACGCGCACGTTGTCGCGAGCAGCAACTCGTATGCTACAATAGTTACTCGCATTATTATACAACAAAACGTAGAAAGCTCTCATAAAAAAATCACAAAGAAAAATTGCTAACCTAATATTTCAATTGAACCTAAATCATACGGCACTGGGGCGATATAATATGCAGGACGAAACAAATGTGCGCTCGGATGTTTGGAACACTGCGCATTGAAGGATTCACACAGAGTTGATGAAACTGCCCGATATTTTATGAATGGGAAAAAGGATTGTGATTTAGGACTGCTACCTCTATCTACACCTGTGCTGCTTTTATTGAATTTGGATATTAACTTGGAGAAAGCATTAAAGATTATTTTAAGGCGAGAGTACCTTCTAATAGCTCAGAACGAACTTCTTTCAAGTGTTTTTTTTTTAATTACTGTCAGTTATTGTTATTGGACGATGAATGATTTCCCACAGAAGAAAACATCTAAGTACACAAAATTCGGACAATGAGCCCTAATATGAATTTCTGAGCTTAACTTAGTAAATTAAAGCATACATTATTGATTATCTTCTGAGTAGTGGTTCTTTTTCCGATACGGTGGTAGAGTCATTGTAATAATTGACGTTCATAAGTGCGTCTGTGATGCCAATATTGAATAAAGAAATTTGATTTGATTTGGTTATTGCTTAATATGTCCATTGGAAGAAATAGCTCTTAGCGATAAGGCCGCCCATTGTAAATTTTTCAGCTATTTCTTTTGTTTGTGTGTGTGAGCTTTATTATTGACCTAAACTTAAACATATAAATTAAGTCCAACTTAAATGTGTACAATGGTGTAACAAAGGGCGGTCTTATCACTTAAATTGAGTATCGAGTTTATGACAATACAATACAATAACACTTTACTGCACACACAATACAAAAAAGAAAGAAATAATAATGACAAAATACAAAATTTGAAGTACAATGGGCGGCCTTATCGCTTAGAGCGAATTCTTCCAGACAATTTGTACGACTTTTATTACGTCACAGAGTTCGACGAATAGTATAAATTTCATTGGGTTACCCCGTTAATTTGGTTGTATCCACTCTATATAAATACCAGAATTGTTAGTCAAATCCCGTACAACACTGCAGACGGAGTGTTTCTCCTGTAGTCAATATCATACATCATTGAGGAGCGAGGAAATCGAGCAAACGCCTAGTGTAAACGATTGAACGCGTGCTGTCTTAAAGCTGGTAGCACATTGCGGCGCATACTGTGTACTTAACACACGTTAGGTCAATAAATGCTTTTATACCGCTGTCTGTCATGCGACTGCCACCATAGAACCGCCCCATTTGGTTTAGTCCCATCTCGGCACCTTCCCATCTCGGCACCTATGAATTTATTTATCCTGCCCACAAAACATTCCCACCTCGGTACCCTGTACTAAATCATTGTTAGATACATTATTACATACACATAAAAAATGGAAGCACAGTATCTGTATAGTAAGTAAATCAAATTGATTATTTTTGAAAAATATTTATTTTGATGTAATACATCAAAATAAATATTTTTCAAAAATTACTGTTTTTTAATTCAAAATCCTTATATGTCTTAGGATAAGAGGAAGTGGTTCTGATTCAGCTTGCAAGATTTGATCCGAACAAATCCACACTCGCATTTTTTTATGGAACTGTTTGATGAGTCTAGGATCTAGACTAGTCTAGTCTAGGATGAGTCTAGTCATTTTCCTGATGGTAAGTGCCACACCTGCCCATAACAATTGCAGTACTACCCAGAAAAGTACTGCATATCACTGCATTGTGCTCCCCCGAGACATCAGATTAAGTCTCATATTACGCTTCATGCCCAGTAATTTTGTTGGCTACAATACCCTTCAAACCGGGACACAGTAATGCTTATGAATTATTACTATTGCAATTATTATGAATTTTACTAATTTAACTTTAACTTCTAATAAAATATCTTCCAAATTCTGCCACCTTGTTACTTTATTGGCTCCTATCGTTACAAGACTCTTGTAACCCGAAGCGCTCTCGCCGTAGAGCTCTCGACACTCGCTAGCTAGAGTGTAGAGTGGCCGCGGTAGAGCTGTAGAGCTGTACTGTGTACATATAACACTCTCTCGCTCGTTACAAAGTTACCAGCAAAACTAAGGATGTAACCCAAGGACTGAATAACCTACTTGTGGTACGTTTTAGTTAAATTTCGTATATTTATAAACCGATTTGGATTTTTTTGCGTTGGGTTCAGTATAGCTACAATGTGGTCCCATATAAATTTAATTTAATCGATATTCGACCTTGGACTTCAAGATACATCAGAATTGAAATCAGTTTTTTTGTTATATAATGAATTATTAAATGCAACATTTAAAGTAATTACTGGGCATTATGAGACTCAACAGCTAATTGACGAGCGCAGTGCAGCGTCGCGCAGGATTTTGCAAAACAAAGTTCTGGGTGGTGCTGTTATTGTTATGGGCTGGCGTATTGCTTACCATCAGGCAAACGACCAGATCATCTCGTCATTCAGTTACATAATTTATTATTATGATTATATTATTGACATTTTATTATATAAATTTTATTATATAAATTCAATTTTGTAATTTGTATGTTAATTTTTTTGTGTGATAAGTGTAATTGGTTGAAATCGTTTTTGTCACAATAAATAAATAATAAAAACACAGCCAAATTTGAAGTTGTATTCAATCAAAGATTCATAAATGTTCAGTTACTTATACCGCTGACTGTACCTTGTAGCTCCGCTATAATGAACGAGTGTATATGCGTCATCTACAAAATTCCGGTTATCCCCTCTTCCAGACCTTGTCAAAACTAAAATGTAGGCCAGACTTGGGTTCGTTAATATGTTAGCGGAGACGAACTACTCTAGTTCGTCGCAGTTTACAGTTTACACCTCTGGTGCTTGAAATCGATGTGGTATATCATTGCGACAACGTACTATAGTATTTATGAAGTTGTAGTATGAAGAAACTTTGCCGAAGTGAGTTGAAAGGAAAAGTTCATTTGGAATGAATTTTGTAGGAGTCTTCTTAGAGAAGTTGATCCATCTAACTACCTATATATAGCACTGGTATGTACACAATTTCACAAACTTTATCCCGTGTCGTCGTAGGTTGTATTCCCATTAATTGGAAATATAACAAATGAGAATTTTCAATTCATTAATTGACAAACTTATAAAAATGTACCTACGTTATATTAGGCATGTCATTATTATATTAACTGTTTATATTTATTTATCTATTTTATAATACTTAATATATATATTTATTTTATTATGATATGTACTTTTTTTCTGGTACGTAGGTATCTATATTATAATTATATTTACTTATATATTAATACGATTATATAGACTGTATATGATATTATTATTTTATGCTCATAATAATCATAATCATAATCATAATCAATTTATTGGTATCATTAATACATGTCAGATTTAAAATAAAAAAAATAATATTACAATGAACAATATACAATTATTTATACTCACACTGGTTAGTTTGTTTATACACAACACCACCGTCCCTTACAGTTTCTTTGAGTCCTCTCCATCCAAAGGTTGTCTGGAAGAGATCGCTATAAGCGATATGATCGCCCATTGTAACACTTTAGCTTTAAGTATTGTTTTGTAATTTATTTCTTGTTGTTGTGTAACAATAAAGCGTTATCTAATCCAATCTAATCTATTATACAAAATTACTTAATTATATACCTTTTATATACTATTGCAATCTACTTAAATAAGAATTTTTGAATATAGGTATGTATCATCATCATCATCATCAGTCCATCGCGTTCCCACTGCTGGGACACGGGCCTTCTCTCATAGAGAGAGTATGGCCTATCATCCACCATGCTGGCCCAGTGCGAGTTGGTGGATGTCACATGTCCTTAAATTTTTGTGATTATATTATTGGATATGCCGGTTTCGTCACGACGTTTTAATTCACCATTTTTAGAGCAAGTGTTAAATCCGCACATAACTTAAAGAAGTCAGTGGTGCGGGGCCAGCGAGATTCGATGTCGGGTGCGTCGGATCGAAAGTCGCACGTGCTCTCACTGAGCCACACTCGTTAGGTATGTATGTGAGATTAGAATAGGCATTAGGCACTGTGATTGTAGTGAAGCAATTTAGAGGAATAGCTCTTTTACACAAGTATACGTTTTATCAAGCAAAAAAACCGACTTCAATGTATATTCGAAGTCCAAGGTCAAGTATCGAAGAAATTAATATCGGACCACTTCGTAGCTATACTGAACCCAACGATAAAAGATATTTCCAAATCGGTTCATGAATGACGGAGTTCTGATGTAACATACATAAAACAAAATACAATCGAATAGAGAACCTTCTTCTTTTTTGAAGTCAGAAAAGTACAAGGTAGAACTAGATTTGCTTAAAAAATCGAAGGAGAACCTTTCAAAAATCGATTCCAAGGAAAAGTGCGTAACCAAAATCGAAGTTAATTCATCGATCACATGTCCATGACGATATTAATCGCAATAAATAAGCCATTAACCTTGAACGAGTAACAAAAGGCGGACGACTCGTCGCCAAATTCAAAAGTGAATCACTCAGGCTATGCTGGTGTGCTCGTTCGTACACAAGCCACACGCACACATTTTTTTTATTTATTTATTTAATAATGCAACACAGTGTACAATGGTTACAATAACTATCGACCTGGACCCTGTAGATTAGAGTGTAGCAAAAAACTTATACCTAAAACAGCTTTCTTATACATTATATAAAATTATTTAAAAATTATACCTAACTAACTAGTTGGAACTAGTGGAATTATTACGTTCTTTCAGTTAAAAAATCATCAACAGTGTTGTAGCATTTTAGTATAAGGAATTTCCTGAGTTTGCATTGAAAGGTTTTATCATTTGTATGATCATTTTTAATCATTTCCGGAGTTGTAAATTTTTATTGCCTAACATCACGCTATGCCGATCCGAAATCTGCTTGACATCGGCCCTCCGTCCACTCAAACAAACAACGCCACCACCATTGCTATAACGAGATTCTGTCCGCCTTTTTACCACATTTTTATTAAGTCATTTTCTTTTGTCTGTCTGTCGTTCCAGGTGTAATCCTGCAACTCAAATTTCGAGCATTTTCCGAATAGCTATCCGGCTGAAACTTTCAGGGTAGCACACATTCCAATGACAATGCATTCTAAATCCATTTATTAGCATGCAATGCCAACCTAACCTCTAAAGGCGCATAAGAACGTGGCTTTTGGATTAATGGATTAATAAATTGACAGCCTCTGTGGTGTAATGGTTGGGCAGGTTGGCTTAAATCTTATACACCACTGAAGATGCGGGTTCGATTCCAGCGACGGGACAAATGTTTGTGCACAGAAAAAAGCGCTAACATTTGTTTCGTGTCTGGGTGTTGTAGGACCATGGTCCTCATAGTTCCTGGTTCCCTAGATACAGGGAATCCTAGTTAGGGGCCAGGGATCTATGTACGTGATCGTTAGGCGTTATTATTATTATAATTTTGTAATAGTTTTTAATATGTCACTTTCTTATTTCTTCGTAGAATCCATTAACATTACTTTATCCATTTTACAGAACGATTGTCATAACCATTTCGATTTTGGTCGGCTCTCGAACGGGAGGTTGTCACGCAGCTATTGTGCTGTGGTTCTAACCGCTGTAACCTTCACGGTGAGTGATTCTGTGGCGTAAGGCTATAGGGTGTAGGGTTTTGGTAACACTCTATGAAAAGGCTGCATATAATTAGTTATCCTAATAAATAATCAGTATTAATTATTATGTGTCAAATAAGATTTTGCATTGTTTATGAACCTATATCAAAGTACCTAGCTATTACCATGGACTAAATGGTCCATGCTATTACATACCTAGACTATACACCTACCTAGAATTTGTTCTAGATCCTCATCTCATTAGATACAAGGCATTTTACTGGATTTTAACCGACTGAAGGAGAAGGTTCTCTGTTCGATTGTATTTTTTTTAATGTTTGTTACCTCAGAACTCCGTCATTTATGAACCGATTTGGAAATTCTTTTTGTGTTGGGTTCAGTATAGCTACGAAGTAATCCCATATAAATTTCATCGATATTTGACCTTGGACTTACAAAGATACGACTTACGAAGATACATTGAAGTCGGTTTTTGTTTTTTTTTCTAAAAAATAATTTGCAATGTTTGTTTGTTTGGGTCAAATCTTGCAAGTTGAATCAAAACCACTTCCTCTTATCCTACGGAGTTGAAATTTTGCATACTTATCAAAGTCCGATGACAACTATATTATGTTGACAGCCAGCTGATCTGACGATGGAGACGGAAGGTGGAACTAATTTAGGCTCATTTAAATCTGCCTGCGATTCCAATTACGAATTTGTTAAAATCTTGTCTTAAAAATACATTCTTAATATCTTGTTAATGTATTCAAATTCAACACTGTCAAAATATAATTAAAAAATTTCCCCAAAATAATTTAACGGCATGATCAAAGATACTACATAATAAATGAGCGGCATCAAATTACAGAAAAGTAAATATTCCACCAGTTGCATCATATTCTATTCAATTTCAGTCGGCGCGCGGCGCTGAAACACGAGCTAAGAACCGACCCCGGGGGAAATAAGCGAGGGTAATGCACTCATACAATTTGCATTGGAGGTGCCAACGATATAATTGCTACCCCTATCTTCGGAGGAATTGAATTTTGAACCCTTCTTGGAACCCTTCTGTTGCTCTTACTTCAGAATTGCGGGTGGTCTTGTGATGTTTTCCGTGAAGTTAGCTGTATTTGTTATCAGTCGGGGTGATGTTGTTACGCCAAATGATATATTATCTATCTCCCTCTCTCTCTGAGGGAGGGCCCTCTCTTCATCTCTCTCCCCTCTCTCCCTTCTCCCCTCCTTCTCTCCCTCCCTATCTCTCTCCCCCCTCTATTTCTCTCTATATCTCTTGCCACCTCTGTCTATCCCTCTTTATCTCTCTTTCTTTCTATCTCTCCCTATCCCTCTTTATCTCTCTCTCTATCTCTCTCTCACTAGCTCTTTTTATCCCTCTATATGTCTGTCTATCATTATCTCTCTTGTTTTATCTTTCTCACTTTCTCTTTCTGTCATGTCATGTCGGAGTTATAGAAAGCCCGTACGCCTCCGACACAGTCTAACGACTTTATGATGTAAATACCACATAAACGGTCACCTATCCATGTGGTGACTGCAGCGAACGTCGCTTAACATAGTAGATCAGTTACGAACGGCAGGCGAGCTACGCTAACGAGGACTACTAGGGACTACCAAAAGATAAGCTTTTATTTCCTGAACGAAAAGTATCTTATACCCTTATATTCCAGGATCAAAAGTACCTACATATCAAGTACCATCAAAATCCGTTCAGTAGTTTTTGCGTGATTAAGTAACAAACATCCATCCATACTCAAACTAGTAGCCGTAACACAGGGTATCCTAGTACGGCTACTAACGACACTTCTAAGTGTACAATTTATCTTTAACACGATTTTGTTTGTCTAAATATGAGTTAAATAGAATAAACTATAGTACATAAATTATTTTTGGAAAATAAATGATTATGATTATGATTATGATTATGAAACTTTCGCATTTGTTATATTAGTAGGAAAATTATTTTTGTAGGATTACAACAAGGAAAGGGAGGTTATGTTATGTTGCCCTATTTTTTCGCAATGACGGGGCGTACCTCTGTTTGTCTCGCCCAAACCGGCATATTTACGAAACGCAAAGTAGGGTCGCACAAAATCACATTTTTCCCGCCAAAAATATGACAATACCATCAAAGACGCCATACAATAGAGGTGCTCGCATCTTTTATGAGGGGTATAAAAGCGATAAGGTTCCATTGCTTACACCATCAATGACTAGATAGAACCTTTGTGGAGGAAGGGCTCTTCAATAAATAGGGTTCGAGGTGTTGGGATGATCTGTTAGGATTTTGGGACACAAATATTTTGATGCAGAGAAGGTTGCTTACCTTTGAATAACATTATACTTACTTAATACATATACATACTAATATTATAAATGCGAAAGTTTGTGAGGATGGATAGACGGATGGATGGATGGATGGATGGATGGATGGATGGATGGATGGATGGATGGATGGATGGATGGATGGATGGATGGATAGATATGTGTTACTCAATCAAACGCAAAAACTACTAAACGGATTTTGAAGAAATTTAAAATGCAGGTGCTGTATGTCCTGGAAAAGGACTACTTGTGGATGGATGGATGGATGTTCGCATTTATTATATTATAGTAGGATGTTAGGTATATCAAAATCGGTTGGGTGACTACGGATTACGGATTACGGGATACGGACACGTTTATATTGATTTATAATGCATTGTCATAGAAATGTGAGCTACCCTGAAAGTTTCAGCCGGATAGCTAATCGGGAAGTGCTCGAAATTTGAGTTGCAAGATTCCACCCGGAACGACAGATGAAAGAAAGACAGACAAGAAAGTGACTTAATAAAAACGTTGTAAAAAGACGACTGAGCTTCTACTATCGTCCACACAGACTTGAAGATAAAAAGCTATTAAATACTTATACAGATTTCGCTAAGCATCTGCTATATTGTCAGGTTTAAGATATTTATTTCTCATAAAGAATATACAGGGTGGGGCAAATTTTTGGCTCCTTAAGGGTAGCTATCTTTTCTATTGTAGTTAGAAGGTTTTGTTCTTAGAAACCTTCTATTTTATTTTGAAGAAAAAAAAATTGCTTTTTTTTTTTAAAATAAGTGCGGTTTGCCCAAAAAATGACATTTGTCAAAAAGACAAGTTTATCTTAATCGACTCTATTTCCAACCAGGAACACTTTTCCCAAAGTAACTTACCAAATCAAATCGTACCCTTAAGGGGCCAAAAATTTGCCCCTTCCTGTATATTCACTTACATGAAAAAAACAAAATTAACAGTTTCTTAGGCTAACAGTACTGGCTTACTTAAAATTTTAAAAACATAACAATTAGTACTAAGGCTTATTTAAATATATATTTTTTTAATGAGGGTAGTCATATAATCTTGTAGTGAGTGTTTGTTCGAATCGGCCGGTTGCCTTCTCGCAGCGCCGCGCCGCCGATACCGGCGAGTGCTCCAAGTAGGCAACTACTATTATAATACCATTATAATTACCACTATTGTAA
The DNA here is from genome assembly GCA_951640565.1 of Petrophora chlorosata. Lineage (NCBI taxonomy): Eukaryota > Metazoa > Arthropoda > Insecta > Lepidoptera > Geometridae > Petrophora > Petrophora chlorosata. The sequence goes on along the minus strand of OX621196.1, from coordinate 16,838,424 downwards.
TATGTAATGCATTCAATATCAAATTAGATTTACATTTCTTTAGCCAAAAACACAGTAAACTCCAAAAGGCCTAAAACGCATTACAAATCAATCTTTGCTGGGTCGAGCGGACCACCTGCCGCCCGCCCATTCGATCCGCTTGGGCGGGATCAATTCATTCAATATAGAAACCTCAAGGTGTTACGAGAATTTGATTACTCGAGACATCTTTATAGAAACAATTGAAGACGAAATTGTTAAATAAAATTGAATTTTCGTTTTGAAAACCGGGTTGTTATTATACTGATATATATTTTTAATGTAACTGACGAGACGAGCTGGTTGTTTGCCTGGTGGTAAGCAATACGCCAGCCCATAACAATAACAGCACCACCCAGAACTTTGTTTTGCAAAATCCTGCGCGGCGCTGCACTGCGCTCGTCACCATGAGACAATTATCTGTTGAGTCTCATAATGCCCAGTAATTTCGCTGGCTACAATGCCCTTCAAACCGGAACAAAGTAATGCTTGCGCATTAATGCTTGGCGGCTGAATAACTGGCAAAGCCATGGTAACCCACCCAGACGGCCTCTCGCATACGAGAAACCTACTTTTAATTACTTTTTTTAAATACGTACAAGAAGAGATCGGTTTCACTGATAAATCCACTCATTATACTTCAATTTTAAGCTAATACTGTTTAATTAGGTAAGAAAATATTTTTCAGTGATATATTTTTGAAACGGTGACGGAAAACAGCGTAACGAAACCGGCAGCCCCAAGAATTAATCACAAAAATTCAAAGACATGTGACATCCACCAACCTGCACTGGGCCAGCGTGGTGGATTATGGCACATACTCTCTCTGTGAGGGAAGACCCGTGTCCTAGCAGTGGGAACGTGATGGGCTGAAGATGATGATTATGATGATGATGATGATGATGATGATCATGATGATATTTTTTGTATTTTGGATAAAAATTTGTTTCAGCTGGCAACTTTCTGACTCACCGAGTCCTATTCAATATTCATTTAAAAGACGTTTTATTTCTCTATCATCGAAGAGCAAGTGTCTACCTTTATGTTTCATGTCTGAGTGTTGTGGGAGCATAGTCCTAGCATTATTTTTTTTATGGAACTGAGTGATAAAACCTGCTATTCGTTCGCCTGATGGTAAGCGCCACGCCTGCCCATAACAATGGCAGTGCCACCCAGAACTTTTAATACCATAAAAAATACTGCCTAGCGCTGCATTGCGCTCACCACCCCGAGACATCAGATATTAAGTCTCATATGGAATTTCCCTGGTTACAGTGCCCTTCAAACTGGAACACAGTAATGCTTGCGCACTACTGCTTGCTTCAGCTGGGCTGGTGTATTGCTTTCCATCAGGCAAACGACAAGCTCGTCTTTTTACACAGTTAAATAAATAAAAAATACATTTTGAACAAACTTTCTTATGATAAGTACAATAGGCGGTCTTATTGCTAAGCAGCGATCTCTTCCAGACAACCGTATACTATAGAGAGACAATATTTTTTAAACGACAGTGTATATCTTTTTCCAAGAAAAATATCTAATATTTTAGCTTACATGCTACCTCGTAAAGTCCAGGTCATTTCTGCAGCTCCAGGATTTACTCAATTGTAGATTGCAGGTCCAAAGCGTTTCATCTAAAGCCGAGTTTCGTTTCTAGTTTATACCGGTTCTTATTACTTTTATTGCAGTTTTGGACCGCGGGCGGCTGCGAGCTCCGCCGCGCTTTAATTAATTTTGTATTGGCCTGTAAATATCGCTCTAGTTTTTTAAATGCAGTTACACGAGGAAGTAGCTTAGGAAAATTATTTACAACTACCTGCTCCCCGTCGTTTCAACCGCAGTTTTTCGGGATAAAAAGCCTATGTCTTTTTTCAGGACTCAATGTTCTTACCTAGATACCAAATTTCATCAAAATCCGTTCAGTAGTTTTTGCGTGATTGAGTAACAAACATCCATCCTCACAAACTTCGCATATATAATATTAGTGGGATAGGACTTCGAATATATTACCTACCTTTTTTATATAGCTGAATGTCAAGACGAGCTGGTCGTTCAGCTGATGGTAGGCACACGCCTACCCATAACAGTAACAGCACCACCCAGAACTTTGTTTTGCAAAATCCTGCGCGGCGCTGCACTGCGCTCGTCATCTTGAGACAATCAGCTTTTACGTCTCATCATCATCATCATCAGCCCATTATGGTCCCACTGCTGAGAAACATGCCTTTCCTCATAGAGAGAGTTTGGGCCACAATCCATCACGCTGGCCCTGTGCGGGTTGGTGGATGTCATATGTCCTTGAATTTTTGTGATTAATTCTTGGACATCACAGTGTTCAATCCGCACATGACTTGAGAATGTCAGTGGTGCGGGGCCAGTAGGATTCAAACATGGGTGCGTCGGATCGAAAGTCGCACGTGCTCCCTCTGAGCCACACTCGCTCAATAAGTCTCATAATGCCTAGTAATTTCGCTGGTTACGATTCCCTTCAAACCGTAACACAATAATGCTTGCGCACTACTGCTTGGCAGCAGAATAACTGGCAAAGCGGTGCCTTTTCCACGAGCTTTTTATTTAAGCTTATTACATTTCTGCAACTTCAGGATTTGCTCAGTTGTAAACTGTAGGTCAGAAACTTTTCATTTCAACTTGTGTATTTTATTTCTGGCTTACACCGGGCAGCTTTTCTTTTATTACCTACTCTTGGGCTACCGAAGCGCGTCGTTTCCCCTTAATTATTTTAAAAAATTGGCCTGTAATTATAGCTTCCTTAGCGACTGCTATTTAATTTTAACCTTTGACTTTAGATTTTATAGCGTATTGTAGGTTTTTAGGGTTCCGTACCTCAAAAGGAAAAATCGGTACCCTTATAGGATCACTTTGTTGTCCGTCTGTCTGTCAACCTTTTATCTCGGGAACGCGTAGAGGTATCGAGTTGAAATTAGTTTAATAAGTTCCAAGCAACGTAAATGAAAGATACGGCCGTTTATGCCTAAAAACTAAACTTCCTCACTTCAAGGGAAAAGGTACAAATACGAAGTTACCTATACGATAGTACCATAACTACAGTAGCAATCTCAAGAAAGAAAATCTATGTGATTTTAAATATGTAGTTCAATTAATAATTATATGAGAGTAATGAGTTTACAATACAATAATGATTTAATGTACACCAAACAGGAAATCAACAAGGTACAGGAAAGACTTATAAACTACTAGCCGCGCCCCGCGGTTCCACCCGCGGTTTCCCGGGATAAAAAGTAGCCTGTGTGGTATTCCAAGTCCTAAAGTAGGTACTTTAGGACTTGGAATACCAAATTTCATCAAAATCGGTTCGGTAGTTTTTGCGTGAAAGAGTAACAATCATACATCCATACATTCTTTCAAACTTTTGCGTTTATAACATCAGTAGGATAATATAAGGGACGAACTTATCGCCAAAAGCCTACCATATACCACCTAGGTATATTTAAAGTATAACTGTATACCTACCCGTCCCTACCACCTAGGTTCTTTGTACCTTAGTAGATACTTAGACTATCACTATCTATTTATAAATAATGGTAGGTACCTACTAACCTAACTTTATTCAAATTTTCTAATTTTTTTATTTTTTTTCTTTTCAGGTAATCTCGTCTTAATATTTCAGAAGTAAGACAGCATCTGGTTGGAAAGGTAGGTGCCTAATTAGATTATTTAATTTTTATAATAAAAGGTTATACCTACGTTCATATTATATATGTATACATACATAAAAAACCTGAGAACAATAACATGTTTCGATTCACACACTAAAGTAAGATATCAAGTGCCGGTGAGGCATTAAAACTCAACAAGGTGTCAACTACCTGAGTTCCTACCTAGGTTTTTGTATGTAACTAGGTAACTAAGTCAAAGTCAAAGTCAAAATCTCTTTATAGGTAAACCGACTCCGATTTTCCACTTAACATTTTTTTTAACCTATTGTGTCCCACTGCTGGACAAAAGTCTCCCCCATCTCCTTCCAAACATCTCTACCTGTAGCTATTTTTGCTGTAATCGATAAGACCGCCCATTGTAACACTTTAGCTTTAAGAATTTTTTTTTTTGTAATTTATTTCTTGTTGTTATGTAACAATAAAACGTTATCTAATCTAATGTATTTCAATCCATCCGGGTCGGTAAGTGTTGACATAGTCACGCCACCTTTTTTGAAACCACGACGTCTCCGCCCGTCTTGAGGCTCCCATTGAGTGACTTACATTATTTCAACATAATTTATTTACCCCTTAACCCCCCCTCCCCCTGCCTTGACTTCAAACATCCCCCATTTTCGGCGAAAAGGGGGTATGTTTAAAAGTTTTACGAAATTCGCGCTCCGCCCCTGCTCTTAATTCTCCCCTGTCTTCTGTGTCTGTATTAACTATGCATGCGAGATTACAGGTAACCTGTAAGTACGTTGTTTAGGCATATTTGAGCATTTGCGATTGCGAGATTGTTTTCCGACGTTACTACGTTTATGTGGAATATGGAAATATATGGAATCTTTGTGCAAAGGGATTATGGTTGTGTTTATTGTTCGATGTAAACGAATTTGTATTGTTTTTGATATACCTAGCTTATGCCAACCATTCACTTATATAGGTAGGTACTTACAATTTGTTAAAAAGGAAATAGGTAGGTAGAGTGTGATTTTCTAGAATGTGCCTAGTTTATCTCTTTTGTGATAGAGGTAAGTATTGCCTTGTACTATTAAGACACGTCTTCTGTAGTATTGCTAGTCTCGGTATACCTAACTTTAAATACTATTACCTATTGACGGGATATTATATAATCCTAAACTAGAATAGAATAGAAAAACTCTTTATTGTATACCAATTTAAATAAAAAGACAATAACACAGTCCTTAACTATGGTAGTACAATGGGCACCAAGTACCTACATAACTTTCCAAAGACCGAAATGATAATCAACATCAAACTCCACATAATTAATTATTATCTATAAAACTCAATGTGCGACTTTGTCACAAACTTTATTAAGTACGAATTGATTTTTTTTTATTCGTATTCCTTAAAAGAACAATTAAAGAAGAATGCTTTTATTTATTTAATTATTACTACAAGAATATTTTTGTGTAGCCGGCAGGCTCTACATCTCAAGTCCTAAATCGTATACAATACTAGCGCCATCTATAAAGTCAGCGTTGAACTATCGAGCATAACATTCAGTTACAGCGCCACCTACCAACGAGTAGCTAAACTACAATGACATTTAGAACACGGCTGGCACATAGCTTAAGAAATTTCGCTACTCCACACTAGATGGCGTAAAACGCAGCTATGACGAAAAAATATTCTAATTTGTTAAACTACATTTTTTAATTCAGAATTAAATTATTATCGATTAAACTAATCTAAGCAATAAAAGAAAGGAAGGAGGGAAATAAATTCTGATTGCGAGTCACAATTTCCATGCAAGATTTATAAATTCATAGTTGTGTCAAAAACATTCCTTACAAAATTTTAGCTCTAAATATCTTTTTGAAAAAATAAGAGAACAACAAAATAAGAAAAAGTCAAAAAGAAAGCTCCACCGTGACAATGTTTGCACATTGCCGTGACCAGGATTCGAACCTGGGTTACTACGGCCACAACGTAGGGTCCTAACCACTAGACGATCACGGCTATCGGAGCGACGAATATAGTGGCGAAATAACGATACCGGTGACGCTTGTGAACATGTTTTAAAGTTAATATTATTCTGTGGTAATACTGATAATGTAACATAGACGCCGCCGCCGCACCACGCCAATAATAACTTTGTATTATTCTGTATACCAATATTATAATCTTTTATGTGATGCTTTATCAGAAGTAATGTGTTTTAAAAACTTGAACTTGAACTAACATACATACTTTACAAATCAACGAACGATAATGAATCGGCCGTCCTCCTCACAATATTATAGTAGATACGCCCGCTGACCAATAATAAGCAAAGTTTTTGCAACCCTATCTTGAACTGGTTATACAATTCATGTGGAGCATACAACTTAAATAGCCATATACATCATCATAACAACCCATCTCAAAAGAAACCCGTCCTTAACATCAGTTATACAAAGATAAATCACAGATCAATTCGTACGTGAAACCAGGACCGGCGGTCAGATGGACCGGTACCGGCGGTCGGATGGACCGGTGGCGGTGGTCGGATGAACCGGTGTCAGCGGTCGGACAGACCCGTGGCAAAAGATACATTTAACGCATGTTTCGCGTTGCAGGGAAGGTGAAGAATCAGACAATTCTTTTTGCAATCTTAACTCTTGACAACAGATTTGATATAATGCTTAATAACAGAATGACGAAAACTTTTGAAAATACTAATTGTTTTATGATAAGGCTAAATTAAGTTACTAAAAGTTAAAAATAAATGTAAATTAGTGTAACAAAAAGAAATTGAACATAATGGGAAGAAACTAACTATTAAGGCACAGGCCATACAGCCTAGTTTATTAGTTAGGGTCTCACAAACAAAGTTGTTACAAAGTGAAATAAATGATTTTTGAATTTGAATTTTGAATTTTTTTGAATTTGAATTCTAGAATAGTAGAGTCTGTGACATTGTTTTGCGTCGACGTTGTCGTCTTGAATGGTAGTCACTCAATTCACCAAAACATTAATAAAACAATATAGTAATTTTAAATTATAGATAATTATTTTATTTTCAATACAAGTTTTTCGATTGCGATAGGTTTGCGTCTGGGCACCTCGACAACAGAACCGCACAACTGTCACTACGGCGGCGAAGTAGACAAATTGGGCCACCATGGTCTTTCTTGCCGCCGCAGTGCAGGTCGACTCTCACGCCATGCCGCCCTTAATGACGTCATTCGTCGGGCACTTGCTACCGTTCACGTGCCGGCTGTTTTAGAGACGAATGGTATTTCTCGTGTCGATGGCAAGAGGCCCGACGGCATGACGTTAATTCCTTGGTGCCGTGGAAGACCGTTGGTGTGGGACGCCACTTGTGCCGATACACTAGCACCGTCCCACCTCAACGGTACTTCAAGGGTGGCAGGAGCGGCGGCAGAAGCAGCAGAGAGCCTCAAGCGGAGGAAATATGCATCACTCGGTGAGGGATACATATTTCTTCCGTTTGGGGTTGAAACTATGGGGCCTTGGGGGGCGAACGCGCGGCTTCTGTTTAAAGAGCTGGCCAGACGCCTCATAGAAACAACTGGTGACCAAAGAGCTGGCGCTTACCTCGGCCAACGAATTAGTCTGGCCATTCAACGAGGTAACGTTGCCAGCTTTTTGGGCACCCTGCCCGCAGACGGTGACCTAAATTCTGTGTTTTATATTTAATTTCATTTTTTAATTTTGTTGTAGGTTAGTTTAGTTTTTATCATTCTATATGTTTGTACATAAGAATAGTCAATTTATAAATAATTTAATAAATTATTCTTTATAATTTTATTTTGAGTTAGATATTTATGTGGGTAATTGAAAAAAGAAAACACTATCAAGAATGCATACTCAAGTAGGTGTTTAGTTATGTTTTTTTGTTCATCATAATTTGTTTTGTATCTAATATCAAATCTCTTGGAATTATAAATATTCACCCACCCCCCGCCACATCACTGTGTCACCCAACCAGTGATGAATAAAGATGAAACACGGCACAGGGTGTCCACATTAATTTGTCCCCCTCGTGATCGTCTCGTCCGTCGAAAATTGTACGTCAAACAATCTGGATTGCTTCAGACCTGTTTGATTGGCGCGCTTGGGATTGCGGTATGTGACTCTTACATCTGTAATTTTTTGTTATCTCTAAGTATTCTATAATCCACAGTATTGGCACAGAATTCCTAATAGTACCTTCTAGATTGTAAGACTATGGTATGACTAGTAAATGACAAAAATAATAGTAACTTTGGTAGGTATGCAGAGGAACCCAATCTAATTGGACTCCCTAAATGTACTAGAGGTGAAGAAGAATGTAGTTGGATTAATAATCTAGCGGGATCCTAAAATCCTAAACATAATGTAAGTCATGATTTGAGCTTTGTTAGTCAGCGCAAGATTAATCTCATGGAGTAAAGAACTTTTGAATACTAACAATGTGTCCATTAACACTTTTGTTGTCTCTCTAAGGTGAAGCCTAGACTTATACAAAAATCTTCGGCAGTTTGGAGCTTTCCAGCTAAACGAAAATTGCATTTACTGATTGCATTTACTGCCAACCAATCTCAGCCAAAAAAACATGTGGAATGAAAACTAATGGAGGAGGAATCTTAGCCAATAGAAGATCTTTCAAATTGTCACATACTTCTATCCTCTTCATCCCAAACAACGCTTCATACATCTTGTTTATGCCATTCTCTAATCCAATTGCGTTTCAGGTATTTTATATTCAAACTGGTTTTGATGACGCTAATTTTATACATTTTTATTATTGTGGGCATGTTTTGAGATTTTATCGGTTCTCGTTTATCAAGGGGTATAAGGGTTGATGAAAATGATTGAAGCGAAAACTAGTTGATGGGATTCCAACTTGAATATCTTATCTTATAAGTGCATAATATCTTTTTTTTTTTACGCTTAATAGATCTATGTTTGGCCACTATCTCGCCTGATGTGAAGCGATGATGTGGCCTAAGATGGAGCACATAGATCTAGAGAGTGACGGCAGTTGAGCGGCTGCTCAGACCCGTCTCCCCCCGATGCTTCACAGAACATCATCCCGAAACACGACTAGGTCGCTTGACGGCATGGCTTTGTTCGGTGGGTGGTATTACAACCACGGCCAAAGCCTACCACTCCAAAGCGCGTAAGCGGGTTTCATCACGATGTTTTCCTTCACCGTTTTAGAGCGAGCGTGCAAAATCTGCACTTAACTATAAGTCATTGGTGCAGGGCCGAGTCGGGATTCGAACCCAGGTGCGTCGGATCGAAAGGCGCACGAGTTCCCGCTGAGCCATACTCGCTCTTTAATCTTATAAGAGTTGCTTAGAAAAAGAAGCATTGTCATTTTTCGTTTCTTATACATTTAGTATCTATACCTACTCCACCTGAATTGCATGACTTAAATTTATATGTTTGACATATTTTAACAAAAGCTTATCACGTATAGAGTCTACATTAGTTACTTTGTCCAAATATCTTATTTGAATTTGATTATAGTAAGGATTAGGCGTTGCCTAAATAAATCATCATCAACAGCCTATATCAGTTACTGCTGGACATAGGCCTCTCCTCTGACTGAGCCCGATCTTCGGTTTTTCTTATCCGATCACTACCAGCACTTTCTGAAATAGTAACAGCTGGTAGTATATACTCAAATGCTGGTGGTAGATATTAAAAAACCTGATCCCAAGATACAGTGTAAAATTTAGCATAGCAACACCAATGCCCGGAACAAACCACAAGCAAAAGCGGCCCATGTCCAGAAGTTAGAAAAAACCGCGAGCGACGTCCAAGTCACAATCACCGACAATACCACACTGTCGCCATGTCGAACTTCAATAGATCATCTTCCCAAAGATAACCTTGAAAAAAATTCCACGATCCGTGACCAAGCCTATTGTTGCCCTGGATCCAGTTTTAGCGAAGGGTCCAGAGTACAATGCAACTGTTCAAATCTTGCCAAATCTTCAAAAGGTCTTCGCTCGATCCCTTCCGCGTCAAATGCATTAGCCTCAAGGCGGTATTAGACAATTGATATTAATTCTGGTTAGTTTTTAATCCTTTTTGTTACAGCATCTACATCTATTTGTATAACATCTTCATCGGCTATTATTTTTTAGACAAAATATAGCCGTGGTAAGAGGTTAAGCAAAGTTTCTGCTTCGTAAAACTTTGTATGTCTTATCGACCCTTTAGCTAACATTCTGTTTGATGTAGAGATTGCCTTTTTGTATGTAATTGAAACTTCGATAATATTTCATTTGATTTTACATTATAAGGCAAAAATATAAATAAGCAAAACATCTATAAATTGGAATGTCGTTATAAGCAAGCAGTTTTGGTTTGGCAGAGAAAGCGTTCGTTAATATTCATGTTGAAGGTAATTATGTGAAACCTTGTTCCATTCCTTGTTTAGGGAATATTTTCTCGTATAAATATCTTGCCGTAGTATCTACCTAACTCAGTAGTCTTCATGTGATCACGATCGATACTATACTAGTACTAGTAGGTCTCTTTGAAAGCGAGAGGCCGTCTGGGTGGGTACCACCGCTTTGTCAGTTATCCTGCCGCCTAGCGGTAGTGCGCAAGCATTACTGTGTTCCGTGTGAAGGGCATTGTAGCCAACGAAATTACAGGGCATTATGAGTGAGACTATTCTCTCAAGATTTTGCATAGCCTAGTTTCAGTGTTGTGTTGCAGCTGTTTTGGCGTGTTGTTCGCCATTAGATGAACGATTTGCTCGTCACTCAATCACATAAACAAATCTGGACTGAAAGATAAAGGTAAAAAAACGTAATGTCGTTAGCGTTAAAATATAAACCATCTCGACTTCGTATCTTATCTTTACACTATACAAAAGAATACAGACCATTCCCTTTGCTTACCTTAAAGCAAAATTCTCTATGTAAATATCCGAGACACATAAAATTCCAACAAAGAACTTATTGATATTCCCAAACTCAGGAAAATATCTGAATATGAAGATGATTTCGTTCAAATATTTACGATTATGGGCATTTCTCTTCGCGCGGGTCATAATTGAATATCGCAAACCCCTCCTTTATCTTTTTGATTTAGTATAAGATACTGAACCACAACACTATAGCAAAATCCTCAAGTTCTGCACAAAAATGAGCTTTAACCGAAGATAAACAAAGGCGAAAGTTAAGTTGATTCGATTTGTTATAGAAATGTTGAAGAAGCTTGCCCTACTATTGAAGTAGAAATGCTAGGGCGTTTTGATATATATTTCGGTATTTTAGAAACAAATTTTGAAGAGTTGACAGACATATTGTGGATTCTATAGAAATAATAAACTGCGGAGTCTGGGAAAATCATTGTTTGTTTTGTTTATTGTAAAGTGAGAAATAAAGTTAGAGACTCAATAACAACATCCTTCTTTGTGGGACAAAACTTAATTCCGAGGTGAAACTGAGAATAATCGAAGATATTTTTTTATCTCCCTTGATCCTTTTCGGGTTTTAGATTGGGTTCTATCTTACTATGTCTGTGCTGCCTTTGTATTCTGACTACAAGAGTTATATATTAACCAAAGACTTATGTATACTTTATACTACGTGCTATTTACCAACTTAGGTGCCTACTAACATTATAAATGCGAAAGTTGATGAGATTGGATAGATGGATGGATATTTGTCACTTAATCACGCAATAACTACAGAACGGATTTTAATTAAATTTGGTATGTGCGCGTTCTTTAAGTTTTAGAAAAGGGCTACTTTCTAAACTGCGGGTAAAACCGCGCAATGCAGCTTTAATTCAAATAAATAGAAAGGATAGGTAAGTGTATAGAACTTCGTAATGATGTTTGTATTTTTAAGTATAGAATTCCATTCGAAGCATGTACTTTACCGCCTGAATACTCGTACATTAACATACTCGTACTTCTAAGTATTGGATAACGAAACAAAAACGAAATATTAAAGAAATTATTACAATAAAGAGCGAGTCAGTGGGAGTGTGGCTCAGTGGGAGCTCGTGCGGCTTTCGATCCGCACCCGAGTTTGAATCCCGCTGGCCCGCACCACTGACTTTCTTAAGTTATGTGGTTATGTGCGAATTTAACACTCGCTCTAAAATCGGTTAAGGAAAACATCGTGAGGAAACCGGCATGTCCAAGAATTTTTCACAAAAAGTCAAGGACATGTGACATCCACCAACCCGCACTGGGCCGCGTGGTGGATTATGGCCCATTCTCTCTATGAGAGAAGACCCGTGTCCTAGCAGTGGGAACGTGATGGGCTGATAATTACAATTATAATACCAGTTACATCAAGTGTCATGTTATCCGGTTACCTAGTTTGCCACTATTGTATCAAAATCAATCTAATCAATATACATATCAAGCGCATAATCAGTCGCTTGTCAATCAATAAGAACAAGTCGATCAAAAACCTTGATCAGCTACCGTCGTGTGAAACTTCACCCCTGAACCCCATTCCTTTCTCATACGTCCCTTATTAAACTGCATTTTGCCATTTTGACATGACATGACATCTTGTCAGTTTGCAACATAAACTTACTAACATTGTTCTTGAAAGGGTTCAACCCTAAGGTCAACAATGAAATCATAACAATATTCTAAGGTCGAAACGTTTACGCCTTTCGATACTCAAGAAAGTTTCTATTATGTTTCTACTCGTAATCTTACAATCTATAGACGGGTTAGATTTAAGATTGTTATCTAATGGCATTACAGATAATCTTATTGTTGTTAATATTTGATCTTGTTATTAATGTGTCAGAATATCAAGCACGACTTGTAAGGTCAGATTTTTGTACTTTGTTTGTACCAAAGTTATTTCACAATACTTTTTGTTTAATGCTTTTTGGTACTATATCTATAATAATAAATTATTGAAATAATTGACATCTCTATTCGTTCATAGCTGCATGCCACATAGATAGAAACTTCAAAATATAGCTTATATCTACACTTCTGACAGTAAATATATCTAAAGTATAATATACAATTAGTAACTTAAATTTGATTCCTTTCCTCATTTCCAGTTTCCTTTAATGCCACGGTCAAAACCTTTCCCATGAACTTAAGGCATGCAGTTATTATTATCACAGTGTATTCACATTTAGAAATAGGTACCGGTTCTGCAACTAGGAAGTTAATCCTGCAACTCCTGTTTCCTTCAAAAATATCCTTATTTTTAACATCTGTCTGAACCGTTTTGTTAACCTCTGTAGCTTTGCCTTCTTTTGTGTGTACTGTGCAGACCGTTGCATCTTCATTTTGTGCATATGCATGGTTGATATTGTTAACGTCGTGTCAAAGTTTCTTGACGTGTTTTGATTGAAGGACACCTCTTTTGTACTTTTGTAGCTTAGGAGCCGGCAAAACTGACCCCTGCGTATTATATTTTAGTGTAGTATTTTACTTTGCTTTACTTACTGTAATTAGTTTTACATTGTGTTATCATATTATGAATATGCGATAAGTCTTTGTGGCTTCCTTTCCTACATTTTTATCAAGTTTATTGTTAACACACGTCTGCTTCACGTCAAAACTTTGGCCTATATTAAATAACGTATTCGTAACGACCTTGTCACGAAACGTGCTATATCTGACACTTTCCATTTAGCAGAATTTCTACAGCGTCACTGTAGGCAATAAAATTTGTTCCAAGCGTAACTTTCTCCCAATATGTCCTTTCTCAAATTTGTCCAACGACCCATAACCAAATCTTAAAAGCGAGAAATTACAATACCTTTCCTATGATTTATTTGGTGTTGAATAATTCTAATGCGGTGTTACGGCTCATAAATTTGTTCATGCCTTTGGTACTCCTGACTTAAATGCAGTAATGTCTTTGATAGGAACTGATGCTATTGTTGATGTGCGTGTGCGCATGTAAGATATGATTGTTTGTATTGATTTATTGTAGCCATTGTTTTGGATAGAAGTGTTGGGATATGGTAATGAAGATTGTAATAGAGATAATTCTTTATCTGGCTTTTTTAGTATCGTATCTTCGTTGAAAAAATCTTATAGACTTGAAAAGAAATTATTCACATCCGACGATAAAATAGTTTATTTTAGTCATCATAGGAGTAAAATTTGCCTATAAAACTAAACCAAGCTTAGTACAATAAAATCATTTATTTTGTGGTTTAGGTAAGTCGGTCCTCAGAAAGGATCCAGCGCAGGTATAAAGCATATATTATAAAGCAGTTTGGTACTAGCATGTCATAGTATTTTTTTCCGTCCTCTACCAAATCAACTTAGATCCATAATCCACAGTACTTCCATCATCCGCTTTAGGGCCAACGGCAACTTTTTTTTTACGCTTAATAGATCTATGTTTGGCCACTATCTCGCCTGATGGGAAGCAATAATGTGGCCTAAGATGGAGCACATAGATCTAGAGAGAGACCGCAGTTGAGCGGCTGCTCAGACCCGTCTCCCCGATGGTTCACCGAACATCATCCCGAAACACGACTAGGTCGCTTGACGGCATGGCTTTGTTCGGTGGGTGGTATTACAACCACGGCCAGAGCCTACCACTCCAAAGCGCGTAAGCGGGTTTCATCACGATGTTTTCCTTCGCCGTTTTAGAGCGAGCGTGCAAAATCTGCACTTAACTATAAATCATTGGTGCAGGGCCGAGTCGGGATTCGAACCCAGGTGCGTCTGATCGAAAGGCGCATGAGATCCCGCTGAGCCACACTCGCTCTTACTACAACTCTAATTTGAATATTGCACCCGGGTATAATTTTCATTGTAGGTACCACGTTGTCAACTTCACCACATGTTACATTTTTAAAAAGCTGTTAAAAATACCTACTTCCCAATATAATTCTTGTCTCATATCATAAGACAGTTCCACCCTTCCTGGGTGTCCCCTCCCAATCTGTCCAATGGCAAGGTTCTAAAATTGCAACTTTATTTTCTGAACCCTCCGGCAATATCTGCAAATAAAAAATACATCGGGGGTCTGTCCTTTGCAATTTTAACAATCTGCCCGACTTTTGATGGGGACTGGGAATTCAATTTGGTTGGCATGCTTTTTTGGGCTTTGTGGGATTTTAGGTTTGTTCTGTTGGATTCTAGGTGTGGCTTGAATAGATGTTAAATAAAAAAAATAATTATACAAAGACAGTTTTGAGACAGTCTTTCTTTTGTAAATTACATACATGCAAAAATCTATTAAGGTTTCTTTGAAGTAAGCCTATCAAACTTTTCCACAGAATTGAAGTTCTCTGATTTGGTTTACTCGTTGGTAATTTCAAGTATCATCTAAATGGAAAAAGTAAAATATAAAGACGGTTATGATATAGTTGTTATTACTTGGATTCCTGCTTTCTAGATTTCTAATTGTCTGTAAGTTCAGCGGAAGGTTTTAAATGTCTTGGTTATTGTTTCATTTTTCTCACGCGATCATCGTCATGTCTACTTTAAATACGTTTGTACCTCTGTTTGCAGATTTGTATAAAAATAGTAAAGAATTAGGATTTAGACTTCCTTGTTCCTTATTCTCATTCATTACATCTTTATTTAAATCCGTCGAAGACATAATCATTATATTTGCTTTACCAACATTTGAAACAACAACAATTGCCTAGCTAACAATCGTCCTCCAACTTCTTTTGTTTTTTTTTTAATTCTCACGGCAACTGTGTTACCAATTCTGCCTTCGAGTGTAGTTACACAATGGGATTTGTCTGACTCAATTAACTAAGATTTGGGACTAGGATTTTTAATGTGCGACGACTGAAGTCACCTGTTATAAAAAATCAACAATGTCTTCCACGCTTCAAGGATTAGTAAGTAAATCCGTTTTTAATTGGACCCCTGCTTGTCACGGGTATTGTCAAATTTGGTGTAACTTCAATACATCATAATTTTGTCATGCATAATAACATCAAACAAAAATCTTCACTTACGAATTTTTTTTTCCTTCGTATGGTTTCATAGTCATTATGATCACCATTTTTATGACAATCCAGCCAATCGATTAGGCTAATAATCAATTTACATTTAACTTAAACTGATAGATAAACTAATACTAAGAATGTGTCCATTAACACTTTCTTATTGTCTCTATTAAGGCGGAGACACTTTGTTCTTGTGTTATGTATTTTATTTATTTTATTTTATTTTATTTGGAAAACATACAGTGATACATTACTAAATTACTAAAGTTAAAATACATCAAGACACCATTTAGACGTTTTCGCATATTGAATCTAATTTCAATTTGTTTGCTATACACTGAGTTAAGTAAAATGAATTAAGTAAATAGATTTTTTGTCTACAAAAGAAACTATAAGTTATGACAGTTAGGGAGTCATACCAAACCAGTTTTTAGAAATAGTAGCTCTAAGTGCGTTGGGAGACGAGTTAAATAAATCGAATTCGGGTAAGTCATCCAGTTTGTTTACATGAGTAGCTGATCTAATAAAAAATGAATTTTGTCTATAATTGGGTATATTTGGGTATGGGTAGCACTCGTTCACTACACTAATTCACTATCACTAGACACTACACCAACTCAAACGGTTTTGTTCTTTTAAGTCTTTTCACGAAGTGAAGATTTGGTCTGTGGTAGATTATGGTTTTCTCATTTTTTAGCTTGACTAACTCCGATTCGAGCTGTAGAGCTGTTCGAATCGTCGTTTCCAATTGCAATTATTTTATAAAAGAAGTGTGAGGCTTAAAGAATTTAGTGAGTACCTTACAGTTTCCTTCAACGACGAAAGAAAAATCTCATATTTTTTTTTAAACAATTTCTTTTGTCTGTTCTCCTGTCACTCACCTGTCCGCTCGATCAATCAATAAGAGTAATGGATGGGACCATGATGGGACGAAAGGTGTTTTGTCATATTTAGTTTGGATTATGGTGTAAGCTGGATTTTATTTACGTTTTATTAATATTTGTTTTGGAATATATTTTTATTTTTAACCGACTTTAAAAAAGGAAGAGGTACTCAACTCTTCTCAATTTATTTGTTTTCTTTATTATACATACCTATTTGTTACCTCAGAACTCCGCCATAGCTTCAATATAGTCCCATATAAATTTCATCGATTCTTGGACTTCGAAGATACGTAAGAATTGAAATTGAATTATCGATAAACCACCGGCCTTACAAATTATGTTAGTCCTTTCTGTTCAAAGGTTGTCTGGAAGAGATCGCTTTGAGCGATAAGTCCGCCTATTGTTATGCTGATTACTGTGAAATTTTTTCATGTACTTTGTTGTGTTTTCGTTCGGTGAACCATAGGGGAGACGGGTCTGAGCAGCCGCTCAACTGCCGTCTCTCTCTAGATCTATGTGCTCCAACTTAGGCCACAACATCGCTTCATATCAGGCGAGATAGTGACCAAACATAGATCTATTAAGCGTAAAAAAAATATTTTGAAGGTTTTTAACGATTAAGTGTTTATCTATTTATCTATCGCTTTTTTTTTGTTGTAAAATGTGTTTTTATAGATTTAGTTGAGTTTGTTCAAAAACTTTGCACACTTTTATTTCATAGAATCCAAACATATTTATTTACCTTTATTTTTTTACTTTCTATTGTACTTCATCTATGTTGCACCAGATCATTTTAAATTCATACCAAATTCGTTGTTTTATGTTATTGTATGTAAAAAGAATTTTATTCCCCTCTCTTCCATTTAACTTCATCTTGTTCATCATTAATCTATTTTAGTAAAGGTGACACAAATGGATCAAACATGGTCAATGATTCGTGCCAATTGTGATATTTTGTGTACAGTATCATTACCACGGTATTTGTTGAGAAATGACAACATTTGTAAAGCTATAATTAATATCACGGTATTTTTTGTTAGCGTTGGACTGCTTTTAACGTCCGTGGGTCGATGTAGTGTGTCACTTTGTCGACTATTTTTCTTACTTTGACGTAAATGGAACGAATGGAATGACTTTTTTTCTAAACGTTAGAAATACGTAAAACTTAAAAAATTGGAACCCATTCATCATCATCAGCCCATTACGTTTCCACTGCTGGGACTCGGACCTTCCCTCGTAGAGAGAGTATGGGCCCTAATCCACCACGCTGGCCCAGTGCGGGTTGATGGATGTCACATGTCCTTGAATTTTTGTGATTAATTCTTGAACATGCCGGTTTCCTCACGATGTTTTCCTTCACCGTTTTTTGAGCGAGTGTTAATTCCGCACATAACTTAAGAAAGTCAGTGGTGCGGGGCCAGCGAGGTTCGAACTCGGGTGCGTCGGATCGAAAGTCGCACGTGCTCCCACTGAGCCACACTCGCTCTTACCCATTATAACAATAAAAATATAATTTTATTTCAGGCAATAATAAAGGTACATCGAAGTAAAATTATCAGAGGCCGATATTATGAATACCTTAGAGACTAACATCTATACTCATAATATTAAACTCTATAATGGTTAATGTCTATTAATGGTCTCTTATAATGGTTTTTTATCTTTTTACTAGCTTGTACCCGCGACTTTGGCCGCGTAGAATTCGGTTTATAGTTGTTGTCTAAGGAAGTGTTTGTATTTCTGGCATGAATAGTATCCTTTGTCATGCCAATAATGTAAATTTTACTTGCCCAGTGGGACAAACAATGTTATGAGGCCAATAAATAATTATATTCGCTCGCTCTAAAAACGGTGAAGGAAACATCGTGATGAAACCCGCTTACGCGCTTTGGAGTGGTAGACTCTGGCCGTGGTTGTAGTACCACCTACAGAACAAAGCCATGCCGTCAAGCGACCTAGTCGTGTTTCGGGATGATGTTCAGTGAACCATCGGGAGATGGGTCTGAGCAGCCGCTCAACTGCCGTCTCTCTCTAGATCTATGTGCTGCATCTTAGACCACATCATCGCTTCACATTAGGCGAGATAGTGGCCAAACATGGATCGATTAGGCGTAAAAAAAAAATCTATTCTGTCCAGGACCTAAAGCCCCTACATACCAAATTACAGTCGTTATGGAGGCAACAAACACACACACAGACACATTAAGTAGGATTATTGTTACAATGTTTATAATTATTATTAATAGTTACATACATACATAAATTGCAAGTTAAAAAAAGCTTGTAAAAATAAAATAAATAAATCTCTACCTATCACAGACTATCTAAGTAAATAAATAAAATAAAGTATAATATATAAATCTAACAAACTCAGCAAGTCACGTGACCGCACGCCCTTGACATAGAGTCAGAAGAGTCACCTTATTTGCATTCCGGGCCCATTAGTACGTCATTAGTATAAATAGACTTTACATATTGTAGAGACGCAGTAGAGATGAGAAACTCGTTTGAGAGAACCCGGAATTGCATATTTCAAAATTGAATATTATTATTATATTATTGGGTCTGAGCAGCCGCTCAACTGCCGTCTCTCTCTAGATCTATGTGCTCCATCTTAGGCCACATCATCGCTTCACATCAGTTGAGATCGTGGCCAAACATAAATTTATTAAACGTAAAAAAGAGTACTTTTAGTTTTATTAATGTCATATTATTTCTGTTATTGTCACTAAATAAATAAAAAACAAAAAATATTTAAAAATAAATAAATATAATGTTGAGTTTCCTCGAGAGAAAAAACATTTAATTAAAAATAAATTTGACCTGAACTCAAATTTTAAGCATTCTTTCAAATAAAATAAAATGATAATAAGGAACCAGTCAGAGATTTTTCTCATAAATAAAACCTAAGTGCCTATTACAAATAAACAATATGGTATGGGACCACATGGCGGGTAGGTATATTTAGACTTTCAACCGATGAAAGAATCACACAAATTGGTTCAGTAGTTTAAAAGTAATCAGTTTACTTACAAAAAGATTAAAAAAAACAATACATACACTTCTATTCTGATTAGGGCTTGAAATTCGAATAATTCGAATATTCGGCTAATATTGATATTCGAATAATAAAGTGAGTGAAATTCGAATATTCGAATACAAATATTATCGAATATTTGCAAGCCCTAATCCTAACAAGAAACATTTTAATAAATCCACATGCAAACTTACATATTAAAAAACTTGATATCCTTCATTGTCTCTCGTGCAGTCAGGTAACCGTATCTAATTATAGAAAAAAATGCCCAACCAATATTTAACACGTAAATTATTCACATTTTCGACTAGTTTCCGACAATTGTCATAACTGGAAATAAATTAACATAGAATTAGCGTCCACCCTTGTAATCACGTCTACTTCCGTTATAAGGGGTGTTCCACACGCGTTCTAAATCAAGGTGCGTGCGGTGCCGCTGTCGCCGCCGATTGCGAGGGCGGGTGTGCGTGTAGCTTTACGATCCAAGCGATATAGTTAGAACTTCTTTACTTGTGGTCTCTCGTCTAGTAGGTACCACAGCTTTGCAAGTGTTATTCTTCCGCCAGGCAGTAGTGCGCAAGCATTACTGTGTTTCGGTTTGAAGGGCATTGTAGCCAGCGAAAGCGAAGACTAATATAACACAATATTATTACATATTAATATCGCATATTTAATATTAATATTACAGACTAACATATGTACATACTTACATATTATAATAGGTATTAATACTTTTTAAGCTACTACAAAATAGGGAATTGTTATCGCCTACGTTCCCTGTACCGGCGGGTAGACTATCCCTGCAGGCCAGAATTCTGGAGCGAGGAACATCTTCGTGTGTTCCGCTGGGACCTGGAGCGCGTAGGACTTGAAGGCAGTGGTCCTGGTCTGCTCGAAGTAAACTCAAGTTGATGATTATGTGTAGGTCGTTCGCTCTTACTATACCATGTCGCCATAGGGACAGTTATGATTTCAGTGAGAGACAGGCTTGGTGAGGGCTGCCAATTTATCAACAGGAGCATTTTTTCGCTAGACGTACTTTTTTTTTGCATGGTCTATGTTTAATTTGAACTTTTAAATAACAACTCCTTTGTGAAATATTATTATTAAAATAATAATATTCCTATGTGAAAGCTAATTTATTCGGCATTTTTTTATAGGTAGACTAGTTGCTTCCCGCGGATTCACCCGCGGTTTTCCGGGATAAAAAGTATCCTATGTCCATTTCAACAAAATTTCATAAAACCAAATTTCATCAAAATCTGTTCAGTATTATTGCGTAATAAAATGAATAGTATTTTTATTTGCAAGAAATATGGTACAATAATACTTAATATAATATAACAAAAGGCTTAATAATTTAAAACTAAATAAAACTAAACTAAAAGATATTAAATACTATATACATGCCGGGTATCGGTTGAGCCAACTGAATGGCCTACAGATAATTCAACCGATACCCGTCGTCCGGCAACGTGCCCAAAATGCCGGCGGCGTTGCCTCGCTGAATTGCGAGGCTGATTCTTTGGCCAAAATACACGCCAGCATTTTGGTCACGTGTGGATTCCACCAGCCGCCCCGACAAATCCTTATAAAAAATATTAAATTAAATTATTACATTATTATATTAAATTATTGCGTGATTGAGTAAATAAATATCCATCCTCACAAACTTTCACATTTACAATATTAGTAGCATTTCTATCTTTAAAACTTGATAGCCTGTCGTTACATTAAATTTGTTAAAAACAATTTCCAACTCGTGATTCCCAAACAAAATTTATGCGTAACCTGAGATTCGCTAATTGAAATTGGAAAGTTAGATCCCTGCTAATTAATTAAATTAGTCTGTTATTAGCTAAGTTCACGTACTCGAAGTTAATTAAAATTAGTAAGTTCGACGCCATGTAACGTAGCGATCGGTAAAACTTATCTTATGAATACAATATGTCGAGGGAATTAGCGCTTGGCGAGTTTTTTTTTTTTACACTTTATTGATCTATGTTTGGCTACTATCTCGCCTGATGTGAACCGATGATGTGGCCTATGGCGATGATAAGATGTGGTTCTGATTCAACTTAAACATTGCATGCTAAATAAAAGCTTGTAAAAACGGCAAATACGCGTCTGCACAGTCTAATTAAACAATGAAAAATCCCTATTTATTTGTAGTAAATAAAGAATTTTGAGTTGATATCATTTTTTATTAATTTTTTCCCAATATTTACAAAGAAAAAAAAAATTTAATGGCATGTCTAAGACTTGATTAAACTTCCTACTAATATTATACACGCAAAATTTTGTAAGAATGGATGAATGGATGTATGTTTGTTACTCTTTCACGCAAAAACTACCGAACCGATTTTGATGAAATTTGGTATAAAGGTACTTTAGGACTTGGAATAGCACATAGGCTACTTTTTATCCTGGAAAACCGCGGGTGAAACCGCGGGGCGCAGCTAGTTTCTTTATAAAAATGGCACGTCGATACGCAAAGGTTGGCCATCGCTGGTCTAACAGCATCGAAATTCAATCACACAATTCGGCGACACGTGAGATGCACATCACACCGCTCGCGGCGATGCAGTCCTTCATTACTATCGATTTGTGCCTCCCCCGCCACTCAGCCGTAAGTAATCCTGGTTTAATATTAGATGCATCGGTCTTGTCTGGATAGCTCTCGTGGAAAAAAATATATAATGAATAAACACGCTTAAATATTCACAGATAATTATAATATACAAAATATGTTTATGTGAATGGAAATATGAAGGTACAAAGCCTTGAATACCGAAGACAAGTAGCTAGTCTATCGATGTTTTCGAGACTACATTTCGGGGAGTGTGCACAAGACCTGCATCAGCTGATTCCTTCATCTCCATTGCATCTTAGGACCACCAGGCGAGAAGAGTCACTCCACCCTTACGTGTGCACATACCACCAGTCCGCAGAAAGCGCTTCGCTAACTCTTACATTATACGTACTGCTAAGGAGTCGAATTCTCTACCGGAATCCTTATTTCTTTCCAATTACAACCTGGGTCTCTTTAAGACAAGAGTGAATAGGCAACTCATGGGCACCGTGCTCCACCTTAGACCGCAACTACGATTACCTACTATCAGGTGAGTTGTTGTCAAACGTAAGCCAACTTCACCATTAAAAAAGATACAATTCAATTTAAACCTTAGTTATTGAATTATGTCACTCAAAAAGCTGCTAGGTTGGAATGGGATTAGGCTGGGCACGTCAGCCGCATGTCTGTCGACCTTTGGGCCAAAAGAACAACCGAATGGGTTCGGACGGAGATGGCGAGACGAGCTTAGATTGGCTATATTATATCTTATATAATTGTATCCATTGATTATATCTCAATACCCCGAGAAATGGAAGCAAAGTAGGGAGGCCTTTGCCCTGCAGTAGTGCAGGATGATATAGGATGTACATAATATAATATTTAATTATGTTTCGCGTGTTGTAATCGCGGAGTCAACCCCCGCGATTACCAAACACTAGTTTTTCCATTGTTTACTTGGCTAGCTAGCCCATTTACGAGGTCGGGTTAAGTCGAGTTATCAACGGATTAAGCAATAAATGAAAATGCATATAATCTTACATCGAATCTTGAAAGCTTCAACCTACATTTGTAATACGGTAGAGTCTTATCTGTTGCGTCTTCATCACATAACGCGCATCGCATCGCATGCAGGCCACGTTCGCGATCGCGATGCTATGCGACATGCGATCGCACGACGATGATGTAATTGTGCAATACGCTTTTTGCTTATTTCTGGAGCGAGACGGCAAAAATAATAATTGTTTTTATATGGAAAAAGATATTTACGCTTATCTGAAACGCAATGAAAATATCTAGTGGAATTCCGCTAAAATATATTCAGCGGAATTACACTACGTCACGCCTGATTCCATTATAGACTTATTGCTATCATTGGTAATGGGTAGTGGTTATTTTTCCGATACGTTACCACCGTAGTGATTCATTGTGATAATTGACGTTCATTAGAATAAGTGCGTCTGTGATGCCAAAATTTATTAAAGAACTTTTGAACATGAATCTGATTGCATCTACTATTATTTATTCTGTGTTACACAATCACGTAAGAGTGTTTAAAAAAATTGAATTGTACGTTACATCGTTTTATATATTAGATTTTAGTTCAAGAAAGTTACAGAAATAAGATAAAGTCTCTTTTTATTAAATCTATAATTTTCTTGTCTATCTCTACAAAGAATGCCAAATTCAATTACTGAAAACAACTCTACACTCTACTTACTAAAACTAAACTAACTACTTACAAGGAGAAGCAATTGGACAACCCATAGACCCCCTCGCCCTAAACTCGGCCCTGATGAAGAGCATCGGACATGCTCGAAACCTAGGTCGACTAATTCGACAAACTACGTGAGTCCTAGCCGTTTTATTAAATATTTATAATGAATCAAACTCACGAAAACTTTCATACTAAAACCCATAGACCATTAAAGGCCTATACACAAATGCTTCAACCCACTACCAGTTGTCAGCGTACCAAGATGCTGGCAGTATTGCCCCGTTGGATTGCAATACTGATAAGTTGAGCCAAATAAGTCCCAGCATTTTGGTCACGCGACGCATCGATCACGCGCTCTGACAGACTTTTGAAAATACGATGAGCTCCCGGTCCCCACGGACTCAAAGTCTCCACCAAACGGCTCAAATATGTAACCGCTGCCGAGGTTAGTATATTTCCACCGCTTGAGCTGCTCGGCCGAATTAGCCGCCGCGCCAGCCTTATATTGCGTCTCCGGAAAGTAAGTACAAAGTATTAAAAAATATTTAATTTTTTCGCACAAATCATAGTAGAAACGTAATTGTTATTTAACGAGTGCACTCTCACAAAACCGAGAAAAACGTGAGGGTTGCGCCACCGAAATTAGAGTGACGCTTTCCCTTCCTAACTGAAGGGAGGAATTCTCCTATAAATGTAGGGGTGCAATGTAATATCCCCATTATAGTGCAGATTCACCCCAATATTGATTTGATGGATTACTTTGTCTATATTTGGGGAAGAAATGGATTTTGCAGCACTGTGTTTTTACTTAGAATGCTAATGTGCTATGGTAGCAGAGCTCTTTTTGGGTCTGAAAGGCAATGTTTCGTACCTTAAAATTACTCAGCATTACGAGACTTAGTGCTATTTTTTGACGAGACTTAGTGCTGTGCTGCGTAGGAATTACAAAATAAGGTTCAGGGTAGCGCAGCAATCGTAATGGGTAGGCTTGTTACTTACCACCAAGTCAACGACCTGCTTGTCTTACATGAAAAGTCATGCAATTTTCTAATACGTCGCCAATATTATACGCGTCAATATGTTCGTCAGTCTTCAAGCCAAGATGAAAGAGTCTATTTATATCAAAAGGCTGTATTTATAAACCGTTTTACCGACCGTCGACCTTGCCGGGTGGCCGCTGGGTACCGGAGCCGTTCTGCGTGACACTTTTCTAGCTTCACTGGTCGAGGAACCATGGTATATTGTAGACACAAAATATGGGAGTGAGGTCTAAGTGACGGGCGAATAAATCTAAGGTACCCAACCGACGGTAGGCGTTTTCATTTATGTGTTTATAATATGATCTGGTTAATCAATTGTTAACTTAGGTGTTTAAAACCCATTTTTTTGTTATATTACGGTCTGTTAATCTATTGCATTTTTTTTTCAACCTGTAAATACATAGTTCCTCCCTTGGGAACTGTTCGTTTTATTTTATTTTATTTGGGAGGCTTACAGCTGTTGTTACAAAATAATTTGACAAATTAATATAAAGAATCCAATTAAAATCCAACAAATAGCAGTTAACTAAAAAAAATCTAATTACATTTAATTGTATATAATTATATACAATTAAATGTATAAATGTACAAAGAAATAAGAATTGGAATAAAGAGGGACTGGAAAATAGATAGATATTGGAATGCTCTGACTTCGCAATTTTATTAAATGCTACAGAAGAACGTAAGACATAAGAGTTTTACAGGTAACCTAAAAAATCGGTATCCAAATCCGGTTAGCCGTTGCGGTGTGAAGAGATAACAAAAATACTTACACACAAACTCACTGACATACAATCTTTCCCATTTACAATATAGTGTAATGTGATTTTGCTAATCGCTCAAGTCTTGTGGCTCGCGCTGTGGGTCTAAAGACCAAATGTTACCAAACTGTTTTATTTATGCAATCCACCCTACTACTATTAGGGCCCTCAATTTGTCTCTAATTGATTTTAAAATTGTTTTACATTAGCCATAAGTTATAACGTTGAAGAATCATAAATCATAAAAATGTTTTTAAACCTTTAATTACATACTTAAATAGTTTGTCAGATGTATTAATAATAATAAAAAATAAAATCATTTATTTCAGATTTAGGTAAAATCCATATGTGGTTAATAAGATACTTATAATTTATGTTAGTAGTTAATTTGTAACTTATCATTATTAATTTAAACTTCATTATATAAATCTTATTATCTCTAATCTCTTACTAGACAAATATCGATCGTTTGTACTGGTAGTAGTACAAATAATGCATTTTGTTTTTTTTTTCACCTATATAATACGAACAGCAGCAGACAAAACGAATGCGTTCTGATAGCGATTGATTAATCAATTTTGAAAATAAGGATCACGATCATAATTGCTAACCCATTAAACGGTATCTATAAACCCCCAGCTTAAGAAATGAAAATTCTGTAGGAGGAAACTGCTCCTTTCATATTTAACCGACTTCAAAAAAAGGAGGAGGTTCTCTGTTTTTTTTTTGTTTTTTTTTTATGTTTGTTACCTCAGAACTCCGTCATTTATGAACCGATTTTAAAAATTATAATTTTGCGTTGGGTTCAGTATAGCTACGAAGTGGTCCCATATAAATTTCATCGATATGTGACCTTGGACTTCAAAGATACATTGAAGTCGGTTTTTGTTTTTTTCTAAAATTAATTATTAGTGAACTATTCAAAATCACACAGACCAGAGGGAAACTGGCCCATGGAACCAATTTGAATGGAGCTACCTATATGGTTGCGTTCCAGGGGCTAGTTCCGTGTGTTTTGTTATTGTTAACTGGCTTGCGTTTGCCCACTACGTCACCTGATGGTAAACGACGATGCGATCGACGATCAAGCACGCTTGCAAAAATAGTACGAGTACCTGTTCACTCGAGACTTGAAGATTCCGAGATTGTAGCTATCGGGAAAGACTGACTCTGGCAGTAGTTCCACTCGGTAGCAGTGCGCATAATGAAAGTGGAAATGAAGTGCGTGTGTCATTTAGATACATTGAATCAGTTTGTTTTTTTTCTCAGAAAACTATCCTTGCATTGTATTTCATTCACTGCCACCATCCAGATTAGTCAGTTTTCCTAGAGCCCAGTGAAAGTCTAATCTATGTCTTCCGCCTTCGCTCGCGGAAAGGAAAGTCGTACAATTATCCACAATTTCTCCATAACTGTAACCATTGTATGGGTAATGCAGACCTGGGTATTACAGAGAAACTTGGAAGGATAGGAAATATGCTTAATTCACAGTAACACAATTTATATGTCAGCTACAACTTGTATCTTTAAGTCTAGAGTGAATAGGCATCTTATGAGCAAGCGTGCTCCACCTTCAGCCACATCTTCGCTTTCTATCAGAAGAGATGTCGTCCAGTATAAGCCCTTATACAAATATATAAAAAGTATACATAAAATAACAAAAGAAATCGTCTTCAATTCTGATGTATCTTCGAAGTTCAAGGTCGAATATCGATGAAATTTATATGGGATCATGTTGAAGCCATACTGAACCCAGAGTTTTCCAAATCAGTATATAAATGACTGAGTTCGGAGGTAGCAAACATAAAAAAACTATAAACGAACTGAGAACCTCCTCCTTTTTCGATGTCGGTAAAAATTAGATACAGTTCCTAAGCCGATAGCCTATGTCGAACGTAGAGTATGTCTGTACCTAGTGGCTAAGCGGTTAGATCACTTACTGACTTAAGAGGTCACAAGTTCGATGTCTAGCCATATGTGGAAATTTGTAAATGTCCCGTAGTACCATATTTAATTTACCTGGTTATTAGACCTAGATGTAAGTTTTTCGCAAATTTAAAAATACAATAAAATAAAATAAAAATAAAATAAGTCAATGGGGTTATCATTTATCCTACTCCGGGATAAAAGCTATCTCCGTGCCAAATTTAATCAAGATAGGTTCAGCCGTTTAGTCGTGAAAAGGTAACAAACAGACAGTAGTAAGCATGAATTATAATATGATAAAATGTGGATGGACTTCGAGCAAGCGGCTCTTGGAAAAAGACAATTAAATGCAATTACACGTATCACAAAAACTTACTATTGTTCTCTAAGTTTATTAATCTTATTCTTACACAAAATCATTCAAGCAGTAAAGTGAAAACAACATGATTATCAATTAAATCGATTAGCTAATCCGAACAACCGCCAATCATTGGATCGATGACACAAAGAGAAGCAACGTGAGAAATGCAGGGAAAAAGTGGATTCAACGTTCGGTGTAGATTACGAGCTGATGGACCATTTGATAACTTGTTATAACGTGATTGTAGGTGACCCAGGCCGCTAAAATCAATGTTCTATTTAGGAGTTAGACCTCCGTTCTACTTGAAAAAAAGAAATGTGACATTTTATTTTCTCCAAAACTTTTTCAACACTGTAAATAAGTAAAATAATACTCGAAGGACTGCTACTCGTGGCTCCTACATTTGTGTTATAAAACGCTTATGTTTGATATTGGTTTTGTTTTGTTTGGTTTGTCATAAGAAGTGAATGAAGAGTTATTTTAAATCTATTTTGATGTAAATGAAAGACTTTCCGAATCCGAATAATGAGGGCATGCGAATTCTTTTTGATTTTATATAAGTTTTTCTAGTGATAACCCTATATAAATGATAGGGTTAACCCTAACCTGTAGTAACAACTTTAAAACAACTTCGAAAGTAACAAAATCTGTCAGCACCGTCCCTACTAAACCGACAGATTACGCCCGACCGATTTTGCCTAATAAATAATCGAGATAATCGATACTCCCCGATCGAAATTCACTCGATCGTAACTAATGGCTCGAACACAAGGGATGTTACCTCGTAAATTGTAGTTAGTTTTGGTTCGTAAAGAACTCAGGCCTATGTTAGGGCCTCACCAATGGCTGATAATGTATTGAGATAGCTTATTTATGACAGGCTGGAATTACACGGTCGTGAAGTTAAAGATGTTATTGGGATGTAAGTGAAGAAAGAATGAATGAAACTAAAAGTTGACAACCTTAAAAAGTTATTGACTGGTTTATCGTAGTCGTAATGGAAGTAGGTATGATGGTTAACTAATTTGATTACATTAAAAACGATTTAAAAAATTAACGATCCATCTAATAGTGAGAAAGAAGGAAAGAAACATTTATTTTGACAAAACTCCACAAGGTACAACAATGATCACAATATAACAAAAAAAAAAACAATTAATAAATGAAATACACCTAATATTTCATTGACCTAGTATTGCTTGTGTACGAGAATCGCTGCCGTGTACAGAGCCGTCAAATAAGGTCTTAACTCAGCATAATACTGTGGATATATCCACAATGCTGGTTTAAAGTAAATCACAGACTACATATGTATATACCTAGAGTCACTCCAAAGGTGGTGAAAACAACCATCTTAAGAAAACCCTGCATGTCGAGGAACCGCAAAATTGGAAGACATAACGCCTAGAAGATCTTCACATCCACCAAGCCGCAATGGGTTCGCTTATAGTGGAAGATCAGATCACCTATCAACTCATATGTACGTTGCCTGCGTTCCAGCGAAGGTAAACATTATTCAAATTAAAAATTATTGTAATCGGCAGTTTCTTCCACCTGCAACCAAGCCATATTAAATAATATCACATCGTTTATAACCGAAAAGATTTTTTTTTTATTTGGCTTAAGGTATCAGTATTGCAACCCAAGGGGGCAATACTGCCAGCATCAGCATGGGTACGCTGCCAACTGGTAGTGGGCTGGAGCATTTGGGCTATGTATAAGCCTTTAATGATCAATGGGTTGTCCAATTGTTTCTTCTAGTAAGGAGTTAGTTTAGTTTTAGTAAGTAGAGTGTAGAATTGTTTTCAGTAATAAAGGCAATTGCCCGTAAAAAAGAAAAAGAAAAATGTTTCTAGAATATGGCATGTTCTACAAGACGTACGCAGCACGCCACCATGGTTGACATTCCTCCTGCACGCACGAAGCGCTTCGCTTCCACTTTTATTATGCGCACTGCTAACGAGTGGAACTCCCTGCCAGAGTCAGTCTTTCCCGATAGCTACAATATAGGAATCTTCAAGTCTCGAGTGAACAGGTACTATCTTGGTAAGCGTGCTAGATCGTCGACCACATCATCGCTTACCATCAGGTGACATAGTGGTCAAAAACAAATCAATTGCCAATAAAAAAAAACGTAAATGACGTAAGCAGTGCATCCCACATTATTTCGTGTTTCAGATCCATCGCCCCCTGAACTAGAATGTAGGGTTACTGACGTCATTGCGACCAATAAACTACTAAATTATAAATAATATCGGCCGTTACAGCCGACTTGATCTAAATACTTGGCATATATTAGCGAAGTTTTAGATAAGGTGTGAACATGCTCAAGACATTCAAGCCCGCTCCACACATTCGCTCGAGAAATGTCAAACATGATGAACTTTGCAGATTTTTAACCGACAAATAGGAGGTGATTCTCTTTTCGATGGTATTTTTTTTGTTTGTTACCTCAGGTAGGTACTGTACTTTTACACTTAATAGATCTATGTTTGGCCACTATCTCGCCTGATGTGAAGCGATGATGTGGCCTAAGATGGAGCACATAGATCTAGAGAGAGACGGCAGTTGAGCGGCTGCTCAGACCCGTCTCCCCGATTTATAAACCGATTTCGAAAACTCGTTGGGTTCAGGATAGCTACAAGGTGTTCCCATATGAGTTTCATCGATATCTCACCTTGGACTACGTACAAACAAATTCTATTAATTCTATTTTGAAAAGCACAGTTTAAAAATCAATATCCCCTATAATATTATTATTTAATGTGTGACAATATATATATATATATATATATATATATATATATATATATATATATACATATATGTATATATAATTTAAATTATGTAAATAATTTATAATTAAACTTATTACATTATTGTATATATACATAAGAAACACACCTACTTAAATTATGGGTTTGCGAAAACTAACACAAATTATTGACAACATTAAATTGTCAGTATAGTTTTATGCCTCACTATCCATATCCTTTATTTGTTTCTAGATTCTAATATTGTGAGTAGTCGCAAACGCAAGAAGGAGGGTATATTTGTGGCACCGTAGCTCTTAAACGGGTTAACCGATTTGGATGCGTTTTTTTTATTAGAAAGCAGTTTTTCTAGCGGTGGTTCTTAGACATGTTTTATCAAAATCAGTTCAGCCGTTTTTTTGTGTCGGGGTTTTTTTATACTTTTCTGTATTGTTATTTGTGTTATGGGCTGGACACGTCTGTCGCAAGTCGAACGAGATGTGGACTAAACTTATCACTGAGTGGGTCCCACACAACGTCAGACGACAATGCGGCAGGTCCAGACGGAGAGGGATGAGCTGGACTCCTACTGGAAGGATTGGCCGCAAGGAGCATTGAACCGTGAGGAGTGGAAGGAGGGTAGGAGGTCTTTGCCCTGCAGTGGGACGACCACGGCTGAAATAATAAAATAATAATTTCAGTATTGTAGTGTTACCAATAGAGTTATTCATTCATTTATTTTTTCATCATCATTATCACTAGCTTTTTACCATACCCACTGCTATTTCAGATACAGGTGTTGATACAGGCATACTAATTGTTTGCCAAAAGAAAAAAAATCTATAACAGGAACACTGTCTGATCTAAAACACGAATTCCCCATTTTGGCATTTAGAAAAACATTATAAATAAAATGTCACTTAAGTACCTACTTCGTCTGACCTACATACAAGTGAGTGAAATATCAGCTATCTCTTTAATTTATTCATTCGCTTTGGATAGGGGATGGATTTGTAACACAGGTTTGTACTTAGATGAGAGTGTTGTTTTGTGTTTAGTGACCTGGTGGTGTTGTTTGGTACGCGAAAGGAACTTGGTGGAATTGAGTGTCGAAATACCAGAGGAACTTGGTGGGATTTTATTGTCGAAATACCAGAGGAACTTGGTGGGATTTTATGGTCGAAATACCAGACGAACTTGCAGGGATTTTATTGTCGAAATACCAGAGGAACTTGGTGGGATTTTATGGTTGAAATACCAGAGGAACTTGTAGGGATTTTATTGTCGAAATACCAGAGAAACTTGGTGGGATTTTATTGGCGAAATACCAGAGGAACTTGGTGGGATTTTATTGTCGAAATACCAGAGGAACTTGATGGGATTTTATTGGCGAAATACCAGAGGAACTTGTAGGGATTTTATTGTCGAAATACCAGAGGAACTTGGTGGAATTTTATTGGCGAAATACCAGAGGAACTTGGTGGGATTTTATTGTTGAAATACCAGAGGAACTTGGTGGGATTTTGTTGGCGAAATACCAGAGGAACTTGTAGGGATTTTATTGTCGAAATACCAGAGGAACTTGTTGGGATTTTGTTGTCGAAATACCAGAGGAACTTGGTGGGATTTTATTGTCGAAATACCAGAGGAACTTGGTGGGATTTTATTGTCGAAATACCAGAGGAACTTGTAGGGATTTTATTGTCGAGATACCAGAGGAACTTGTCTGGATTTTATTGTCGAAATACCAGAGGAACTTGTTCGGATTTTATTGTCGAAATACCAGAGGAACTTAGTGGGATTTTATTGTCGAAATACCAGAGGAATTTGGTGGGATTTTGTTGGCGAAATACCAGAGGAATTTTTAGGGATTTTATTGTCGAAATACCAGAGGAACTTGTTGGGATTTTATTGTCGAAATACCAGAGGAACTTGTAGGGATTTTATTGTCGAAATACCAGAGGAACTTGTTGGGATTTTATTGTCGAAATACCAGAGGAACTTGGTGGGATTTTATTGTCGAAATACCAGAGGAACTTGGTGGGATTTTATTGTCGAAATACCAGAGGAACTTGGTGGGATTTTATTATCGAAACAACAGGACACACTTTTATTCGTAGAGAACATACGTTTTTCAAGTGAACATGGTCCTTTTGATCCAACGTTGAAATTTTTTAGGTCGTTGTATTTATCGATCAAATTGAAAGGAATATATTGGGATCACTTATCATCGTCCTATACGCTATCCATTTCAGAGTCTTTTTCAGATCCAAGTGGCCCTCAACCTCTTGACTTGTTAATAGATCAGACGGCCCAATGAACAATTTTGCTCATGCAGATGACCTCGGTGGTCAAGTTAGTATGGCTTCGAGACGGTATTACGAAGGCGTAGGTTCGTATCCAACCTGAGCAATTTTCGCAAAATTTGTATCTTTAAAACCATTTGGTCTAGTGAAGGCAACTCAACAAGGTAAGTAATTTTTTTACTGGAGATAATCCACATGACCTGCTATGTACTGTTTTGTTTTATCACCCACATGCTTGTTCCCACCACAATGCCCACATATTTCAATTAAGGTAAATGCTGTTTTGATAACATGACTCAGATTTCTCATACCTACCTAATATACATATATTTAGCCATAAACGTAGGAAGTGGGTGTCCTAACGCTGTTTTGATGTATCACCTTGGTTTATTAGGTTGTGACCCATTTTTCCTTCGTTTTCTTATAATAATGTATATTTTTAGCAAACTAACGTCGGCATAGTTTGTAAGGTTACATTGCCAAGATGTCAAGGAGAAGGTATGATAGTTACCGGCATAATTTTAATCAATACAAAATACAGATAATGTTAGCCATTGGAGTCTTCCACGTCTTCCTTCCATTGGAGTTTGGCACGTATAATAAAATTGGTCTTTTAACCAGTGCAGTGTACTGGAGGATGCGAAAAATTCTCGCCTATTTTACATATTTTCTACATGATTGCAGGGAGTAAAAAAATATATATATTATAACCTGATAAATTTAAAATTTAAAAAAACCCCGACACAATAAAACATGTCTAAGAACCACCTAGAAAACCTGCTTTCAAATAAAAAACCCGCATCCAAATCAGTTCACTCGTTTAAGATTGACACATAGTGGTCAAACTTATACCACCTCTCCTTTTTGCGTCGGCGGTTAAAAAACTGCTTTGGAACATTACAGTTATTGTGTTATTGTCTTCATCAACATATTTGCCGCTGCTGTCCACCTATGACTATGTACACTGTTGTTGCTCGCTGCCATTGATTGTACGGTTCCTCAAAGCTGGCTCCTCAAAAACATTAAAAAATATGTCATCATCAGCATCGGTGTGCCACTGCACCTACAACTAGCTTGTAGCTAATAAGTAATGTTAGACATGTAGAGCCAAACGTAATGCTTAATAGTGATTAACTCAACACAGACAAGGCGACGGTATTCCTAGGTATAGGCATAGACTCTAAGTTGCAGTGGGATCGTCATATCGATGCTCTATCACTTAGTTCTGCTGCATACGCGGTTAGTAAAATTAGGCAATTAACGGATATAGCTACAGCTCGGTTAGTTTACTTTGCATACTTCCACAGCTTAATGTCATATGGCATTTTGCTGTGGGGGTCTGCCGCGGATATAGAAGCAATTTTTATTTTACAAAAGCGGGCGGTTCGCGCTATTTATGAGTTAGGTCCTCGCGAATCATTAAGAGAAGTCTTTAAACAAATTAATGTATTAACATTACCTTCTCTGTATATTTATGAAAATATAATGTACTATGTTCGTAAAATTCTGCACAAATTCAAGGTGAATAGTGACCACCACAACATAAACACTAGAAATAAGGATAGAATTGCAGTACCTAGGTTTAGACTGAGTAAAACGAATAAGTCCTTCATGGGCAATTGTGTACGTTTTTACAATAAAATTCCAAAATGTATAACGGAGCTCACAGAAAGTAGATTCAAATTTAGGGTGAAAAATATTCTAATAAAAAAAGCATACTATAAAGTTAGTAATTACATAGAAGACAAAGATGCATGGAACATTCCGCTTCTGCCAAGTAGCCAACTGGCACATAAGAAAAATAATATTGTCAAAAACAAACATAAAATATTGTAACAAAAGTTCTAAAAAAAATATGCCCCTCAGTTTCTTGCCGTATCTTCTGAGTAGTGGTTCTTTTTCCGATACGGTGGTAGAGTCATTGTAATAATTGACGTTCATAAGTGCGTCTGTGACGACAAAATTGAATAAAGAACTTTTGATTTGATTTGATTTGATTAACAATAGATTTTTATAATTTGCCATTGAAGTTGTGCCATTTACCTACTGAGTCAATACAAAAAGTAATGTTGTTCGTTACTTTATTGGAACACCTGTGTTGTCACAGTAATACGTTGTATAGAAGATATAGCTATATAGTAATTCGGATTGCATGAATTTAAATACATTTGTATTTCATTCACGAGCATTTAATTATATACGTTTCCATTGTTATGATTGTATTATGACCTATACGTTACAAATATTTCTTAGAAGTTGTGGTTAAAATCATACAATGCTGCGGCAAATTTTCCGCATTAACTTAATGCATAAAATTATTATGACATTGTCAGGTAGATATATTTACAAATATAAAATTTTAAGTTTCCAAAGGTTTATTACAATTGTTATTAAAGAAAACCCAGTAAGGTTATAAGTGAGAATCATGTTTGAAACGAAACCAATGTGGTTCTTGCTGTTCAGAGCATTTACATAAAAAACTTTTGTAATTACCATTTTTCTTCCGCTACCAGTAAGGCACAGTGATTAAAGATAGAACTCTGAATCGACTGACTAATAACGTGGAAAAATATAAGTATAATTTGCGTCTAAACCATTTTCCTTTAGATCTGTGTGGTTCATCTATGACTACATCAAACGAGATAGTTGCCAAACATATCTACTAACAATAAAAAAATATTCGGGTGCAATACGCGGCTACAAGGGGATTATCACCCACATGCAATAGTTTACTTGGCCTAGCTAATTGATATTGTTTAAAACAATGCCTTTGTTATCATAATAATAAAAAAAAGACGTGTGGCACTCGGAGACTGCCACGGTAAAGCTATTGCACAGCATTCGGAGTGGGGGGTGTTAGGTTATTTTCGTTACAGAATTTATGGATTCGGTCTCCACGTTCAAGGCCCGCGATAGAAGCTATGCAATAGCTTAATAATAAATGCTCCTTATTAAAGCTTCAGTCTCAGCACATGGTTCATGTGATGATAAGAAGAGAGAGAGAGAGAAAGGTGTTGGACACTACAACCTCTAGTAGTCAGATTTTCATATAACACTATACTCACACAATAATATGTTAATAATAAATCAGAGCATTTACATCAATCGAAAGTAAACCGTTCCTATCACCTATTATTATTTATTCCTTCCCCCAAAACCGTAAACCTTTCGACACCCTGATGTGACCAGGTTCGTAAAATCTTTGACATCAAATGTCCCAGACTTTTATTAAATGAATTTATAACAGTTTTTGTAACTTTATGGCCGTTTAAAAATCTTTCTGCGATGTTCCTTTTTGTTACTTTATGATGTCGTCGTTTTCTTCAACTTTACGAGTTTTGGATTCGATTATAATGTGACGATGATACTAATGTGGAATTTACTTATTTTCAGGTAATAAAATCTATTGAAGAAACGCCGAAGGTATTTATTTCTGTCATCATTCATCATGTCAATGACACACTATTTGTTGTTTTCATTATTTATTTTCATTTTTAAATCTAAGAATTTTAGAATACTTAAATATGTACAATAATATTTTCTAAAACCTAAACCTAATTTTACCGCCGGCAGCGGGGCAGTTCCAAACTACCGGTGGTTAGGGCTGCACAGAGAGGAACTTCCTGACTATACGTGCCGTGTCAAGGAGTATTGCCATCAGCATCTGACCCTTATTCCAACTGTCTAGCGAGAGCCTCTTGAGATCTTTTATTATTATGAAAGAATTGCTAGTATTGCCAGCGCAGCTTATACTTACCTAACTTTATCTATATACCAGTAGGTACCAATTATTTTAGTATTATTTGATAAGAACCAATCGTCTAAAAAAATGACAATGAGCCGCTGTCTAAAACTGGCGAATGTATTTAGGATTCGTTAGAGTAAGAAATATAGTTCTGTACAGAGGGCATATATTATTTTATTACTACTGCTAGGTAATGATCGAAAAACATCGTTTATCCACAAAACAAACCTGTTCTTATGTGGACCCCAGTAACTAATTATATTAATCCAGATTTAAAATACTCTAGTAAAAAAATAAGACGCTCTAGGCGATCCTGATAAACCGGCATTTTATACTAACATTGATTCCAGCCTACACGGCATACCTCAAGGCTCTATTCTAGGTCTCGCACAATTTAATTACACGTCCCCTATCTCGCTCTTCCATGGTTATCTTATACAAGTGAGAGAGAGATAGAAATATTGTAGGAGGACAGGTGCGTAGGATAGATAAAGGTTGTATATCCTTGGGCTATCAGTTCTCGTTTAATGTTAGGAATCGGAAAGGAAAGGTCATAATCCTAAATGAATAAAGATGTGGGCGCCTTTGTGAGGGAGTTATACCAAGTTTTAATAATTTGATGAGCTGCTTCTGTTGTATAATATTTTTGGGAATAAATTGCCCTTTTCTATTTCTAAATTTGCTTAGTTATAATAAGTAAAAATTACTTTGGTATTTTACAAAATAATTATAATAGTGAGTAATCATTTAAATTTATTTTCATTGATTGATATTTATATCATCTAAAACAAAATGACACCTTATATACTAGTTAAATTACATGATACAAATTAGTTTTATTAAATAATATTTTTACAATTGAATTGTAAACCAATTTTTCGCTGCGAAAGTAGCTTTGGAAATAAATAGATAATGTTCAGGGCTTAAAAAAATAAATACTTAGCTATTTCTTTAGAAAATATGGATTAAAGATTTGAATTTAAGGGCTGTAACTAGAATTTTAAACATATTTGCAAGTTACAGAAAGTTGCAGAATTTTGTAAATATTAAAAAAGAAAAAGATCTTATAAAAATCCAACCATTCTCTATAGAGACG
The DNA here is from genome assembly GCA_951640565.1 of Petrophora chlorosata. Taxonomy (NCBI): domain Eukaryota; kingdom Metazoa; phylum Arthropoda; class Insecta; order Lepidoptera; family Geometridae; genus Petrophora; species Petrophora chlorosata. The sequence continues at coordinate 16,800,630 of OX621196.1, read as the reverse complement.
AACACTGAATTTGACAAGGACACAAGTAGATACTATGACAAAAACTCTTCAAATATAAATTTGTCAATAAGCGATAACGCTATCAATATTGCCATCTTGATACTATTGTATTCTCTAACAAATACAGCCTCTGTGGTGTAGTGGTTGGGCAGGTTGGCTCAAATCTCATACACCACTGAGATGCGGTTCCCGCGACGGGACAAATGTATGTGCAAAGAAAAAAGCACAAGCATTTGTTTCGTTTCTGGGTGTTGTGGGACCATAGTACTCAGTTCCTGGTTCCCTAGATACAGGGAATCCTAGTTAGGGGCCAGGTTCTATGTACGAGATCGTTGGGCGTAATTATATATTTCAATAAAGACATTAAAAAGACAAAGTATGTTTATAATATTAAAGTTTTATTATTTCATAAGTATAACCACTTAAACGTTAAAGTACTTAACAATGAATGACGGGCGAAACCTTTACAACTTCTCAAAGAATCACAGACACGAAGTAAGGCGATTCCATAGCACCACCACTATACATTGAACCATAGAGAAAGCACTTTATTCCTAAATATGTATTAATCAAAGGTCAAGTTAAAATGGGAGACGGTGCGCAATCTGCCCATCGTAAGTAAAGCCATAAAGATGACATAGATCTCTTAACGGCTATTCGTAAAGATGTATCAGAGGAAGATCAGGTTAGAGTGGATGATGGAAAATAGGATTGCATCGTGCTTGATACTTAGATGCAGCGATAAGAGTTTGCACGACTTGAAATGTTTGTAAAAAAGCAATTCTGCGCTTTACTAGCTTTTCTCAACTGACATTTGAAGTGAAAGATCACTGTGAACTTGTACTACATTATTTTTCTAATCACTTACTGTAACATATCATCATCATCATCATCAGCCCATTACGTTCCCACTGCTGGGACTCTGGCCTTCCCTCGTAGAGAAAGTATGGGTCATAATCCACCACGCTGGCCCAGTGCGGGTTGGTGGATGTCACATGTCCTTGAATTTTTGTGATTAATTCTTGAACATGCCGGTTTCCTCACGATGTTTTCCTTCACCGCAACTTCTCTTATCTTCACGAGCAAGTGTTAAAATCCGCACATAACTTAAGAAAGTCAGTGGTGCGGGGCCAGCGGGATTCGAACTCGGGTGCGTCAGATCGAAAGTCACACGTGCCCCCACTGAGCCACACTCACACTGTGTCTTAAATTGTAATATTGGTTATTGTAATTAATTTTAAACTGATATTATTATTATTTCTACATATTATTACAATTGTTAATCCACTACACACAAACTTAACTTACCTATCTACAAGAGTCTAGAACTAAACTGGGAAGAAGCTAACTGCCAAGATACAGGTGTGTCAACACCTAGTTTGGTGGCTAAGTCGCAACAAATTGTAATTGTACCATTATGAAATAGGAAAGAAACCACAGAATACTAAGGGACAGAAGTATCACTCAGCAAAGAAATTTAAACAAATAGCGACTGTTGCTATGACGCAATAAAATTTAATTTAGCTCGCGTAGCGCTGCATACCTACCAATCATACCTCTTTCTATCGCATAGCTCTTATCTCTTCTGACGCGGCACGTGTAACGACGCGCGACCCGCCGTCGGTGTTCGGCTATGTACTTGTAGCTGCGTACCTACAGTGCGGAGTGCGCTAGGCCTGAAAAAACGGTAAGAGATGGAATATACAACAAACCTATGTGCTTTGGCGCAGTTTCCTGTATATAGGTATGACAATGAAAAACACTGTTGACTGTTGAGGCAGTTCTGAAATTTGTAACTATTATGATGATATATTAATCTGACCATTTGACCAGTTGATATCGGGAAATACCTAAATGACACTTAGATCAATGACGTTAATAGGGAGGACGTTTTTTACCAATCAGTGCTATGACGTGATTTGTAATAAAATAACCGCAACCAATAGCAAAGTACCTAAATACTATAGATACCATACTGCCTCTACTATATAGACGACAGTTTGGCGAGAATTGAGATATAATTATAATAATTATTATTTTTATGCAAATTTTACAAAATAAATAACTCGTAACTATCGAATAAATATTTTAATAATAGTTTTAAAAAGCAATGACAAATAATATTAAACATTTAATTTAAAAATACATAATAGCAAACAAATATAAGCACATTTTACATCATCAGCCCATTACGTTCCCACTGCTGGGACTCGGGCCTTTCCTCGGAGAGAGAGTATGGGCCATAATCCACCACGCTGGCCCAGTGCGGGTTGGTGGATGTCACATATCCTTAAATTTTTGTTATAAATTCTGGAATATGCCGGTTTTCTCACGATGTTTTCCTTCACCGTTTTCAGAGCGAGTGTTAAATCCGCACATAACTTAAAAAAAACAGTGGTGCGGCACCAGCGGGATTCGAACTCGGGTGCGTCGGATCGAAAGTCGCACGTGCTCCCATTGAGCCACACTCGCTCCACTCGCTACATTTTACATGCAGTTACAAAAATATGTAACTTAGCATTTTCACAGTCACACCTGTATACAGTAATAAAATAATATACAGTACAACGATGACAAAATCCTACCCAAAATCTTCGACAATTACGAAGAAAACTTATTTGGAAAACCTAAAAATACTTAAATATTGGAGCCTTAAAGCGCTGAAGCAGCTGATTTAAGAAAATCAAAATTTCATGGAATATGAAACTAAGTACAAAGGAATACGATCTCAGGGTTAATGCTCGTACTTCATGACGGCCTATTTTACCAAAAATCTTTTCGCCTTTTGGCATTAGCTGTATAATTCAGCTATTAATATCACGCCAAGTCCTTTTTGGCACAAGTAGAAATGATAAAGCGGCATTTCGCTACCTTTACTACGTAGTAATGTTTAGTTTTCTTTGCCTTTACCTACTATACATTTTACATTAGCTTTAAAGTAGAAAATAAAATGATAAAAAATGCGTTATTAAAAATATAATTATCTTATGGTAGAGCAAGAAGTATAATAAAAAAATATTTGATGATAGGAAATGCAACTGTAATTATAGTTCCAATTACTATAATAACAATTAAACTTACCATTATTTATTAAATTATTAATATTATTGATTAACCATTAAAAAGAATTAATAAAAGTTTGATAAATGCTTTGATGAATTTGCAAGAGCGAGTGTGGCTCAATGGGTACACATGCGACTTTCGATCCGACGAATCTGAGTTCGAATCCCGCTGGCCACTCCACCACTGACCTTCTTAAGTTATGTGCGGATTTATAACTCGCTCTAAAACAGTGAAGAAAAACGTGAGTGAGGGAAGACCCGAGTCCCAGAAGTGGGAACCTAATGGGCTGATGAAATGCTTTGATAACATGAAAATACATTAACTCTAAACAATAATAATTCGATTCGATAGGAATATTTTTGCAATTTTGAATAACACTACTCTAATCTAATAACTAATCGGTCTTTAATAAAAATATCATAAAACTAGATTAAACCAACAATTTCAATCAAGCATCGCCCATCGCCACTACAGTTTTCCCACAATTTCACGCCATAAAACTTAGCTTTATTGAAATATCTCTTCCCAACAATTTTCCCAGCCGTAAAAGTCCCACTAGCTCCGCCATTCAAGCGTAAATTAATTTTCGTACTCTATTCAGTCTCCACGGTTATCAGGCTATTAATCCGAACGACCTTAACGAATTGGATAGGTAAACTCTGATAACAGATTGGCAAGTGTACCCTTAGTAAATATTACATATTCTGTAGAACTCGCTCACTCCCCCTTGCGCTAGTCGTCGGCCGTATGCCTACCGTAGTTCTCGACCGGCTTTTGAGAAGGCCGCACGCGTCGCGTTTAACCACTCCAAACTTCCATCGAAATATGCCAACAGGATAACTAAAGTGACACGCGTGCTGAATAGTGACGAGCTAAAACAATACTGACATAATTTCAAATAAGGAACGCCAGAGTCAGTACCACTGGATTGGAAAATAATAGAAAATTTAAACATAGAACGCGGCCTTGTGATGTTTCGTGATTTCAAAGTGACATAAAATTAAAAAGTTAAACATTTGAAAATGGAATTTACAATTATAAAGCTACGGAAATAGATCCAGTCAATTGTAAATTGATACCGTGTGAACAAGATATAATATAGAGTTGTTACAATGACGATGCTAGCGGTGAAGAATTTTTTTATGCCGGAGAAGAGAGTGGACTCTCCGCGGTTTTCGCGAATGCCGGAGGCTTTGATGAGATCCATCAGAAGAAGATCCTTACGAGTGAAGAGAACCAAATCTCTAGTGCTCGTAAACGAGAAGAGAAAATCTGGTGAGTGGTAGTGTATGCCTTCTTCTTATATATTTTTTTTATGTTTTCTTACGTCGCATTTCGCCTTTTGATAGAGATCTTGTCTCTCCTGAGATAGCTATTTTTATCTATAGCAAGTAAAACAAATAATCTTCCTGCAGTTTATATCGTTGATAACGTCTTATTATATTTTTTTCTTACTTCTTACTTATGATAAATGAGCCGTAAAATAAATTAAATTTTCTAATAACATAGAGCAAGCGTTTATTTTAAATCTTATTTCTTTTTATTTCCATCCCAAGTATTGGTCCTGGGTATATCTTAAGTACGTAAAAAAATAGAATTTAAGTTAGAATAAGTAAAATTATTTGCTAAAATGTAATTAACCAACTACCTACAGTTGTCAACTTGGACAGTAATTCTTAAAAGTAATTAGAAGTAATTAACTCGTACGTCGCTACTGAGATCCTTTTACATTAATGACTTAAGAATTTACTTAAGTGGATAGCTGGCTAACAATTTCATTAAGACTAAATCATTTAGTAATTAACACATACTTGCTTTCTTTATGAACGTACTCAGAATACGCATTCTAAGTGAACGTAATGTAATTTAAAATGTCTACAAAAGTAAGTACGGATTAATATTCTTATCGGGTACTAACCGCATTGTCAACATAATAAATTTAAGTAATTTACAATATCAAATGAAAGTATTTTTTAAATTGGAGATATATATTTTTACCGACTTCAAAAAGGAGGAGGTACTATATTCCACTGTAGGTATATTTTTTATATATGTAGAATATTTTTTTATTGTTCACCGATTTTTCCGCCAACTGGTGACTGATTTCAAAATTTCTTGCGTTTCGTTTTACGTTCAGTTCAGTATAGCTACAAGATGGTCTCATATCAATTTCATCGATATTTGACCTTGGACTTCGAAGATAAATTGAAGTCTGTGTTTTTTTACGAAATGTATACTAAAAGTTAGAAGTCATAAACTTTATTAACGTTCGAGTGGTACTTGAAAATATAGCTTATACTTTTAATACGTTAGTATCAATACCTTAAGTATCAATAATAATATACTAGGTACCTACTAAGTAGGTAAGTCTAAGTAACCCAAAAAGCTAATTAATTCATCTGTGTATTACGCTTTTATAACCTCTTTTAATATATTAAATAAATTATGTATTCGAATGCGTTTGTTAACCTTTGCTCTATTTAAAAATTAACACTGTATTTAAATAAAAGGGAAAGTACCTTAATAATTTAAATCGTTGTAACTAATATAGGAAGATATTAATATACTTATCTATATCTACTAAATATAAATGCGATCAGTAGTAACACTCTCTTAATAGTTCAGAAGCATTCAAGCGACAAACTCGTGAATATTTCATCAAAAAGGTATACCAGATAGATTGCAACATCTAAAGCGTTTCGTTCTTTCAGTTCCTTTTCTCCTCCCTGCTACTAGATCTATAATCCTATCCTAATCCATTGACGTAGTCATTTATTATTGCTGGTATGTTTTTTAGTCATGCAATGATTTAAGGATATATTTATTATGTAAATATTTAAGTATATATTTTATAATTAGGCTTATTACAGGTATATATTAAGTTTATGTAGTTTAGTTTTAATAACAGATAGTATATATTTTTACATACCATTGGTATGTAACTTTTATTTACGCAAATTAAGATTTGTAAATTTCCCATTACGCACTACTGCACCGCTACCATTTTTTCTTGCACGTCCTGGATGACTGGTAGAAAATGCTATCTAGCATTAAGTCCTCCATGTACAAACTGTTTTGTGCTAAAGTATAAATAAGTAAATAGTATTGCAACATAAGCGAAACCTGATAAATAATAAAACTAATCTATAGATCTATTTTATTATTAGAAATCGAGGATAAATAATTCATAACACGATACGTAACACCACGTAATTGTAATTAGCGTGCAGTACAGATCAGTGTTCCGTAAAATTACAATTGGTAATTACAATTACCAATTACCAATTGTAATTGGTGATGCGATGAATTGGTATGGCAAATATCGCTCTTCAATGTTTATTTATTAATAGCCATTAAAATTACTTCAAGTTCTTTTGTATTTGAGACCACTTAATTTTTTTATTTGTCTGTTGATTAGGTATTTAATTTATTATTTATTTGATTGATTTTATTTTATTGTATTTGCGCTTGCTGACATATTGAATTTATAATTTGACTGACTGTGTATTGTAACTGATTTTAATGGGTTTTTTAATACCTTTCCTTTTTTTAACTTTAAATTAATCTAATAATTATTATTACCAATATAACACAAGCCTTGCATAGGTTAACAGATAAGGCCATGCTTAATGCAAAAACAATAATACATATTATATAATATTTAAGTGTACATACTCTGAACAATGTTATAAAAAACATGTATATTCTTGGGAATATATTCACGTAAATAGACTTTTACAACGTCTGTCACATACTTTTGTTTGTAAAACGTTCGCAACGGATCTTACATTGTTCTTCCGAAGTATGATTACTATTACAGACAATGTCCCATAAAATGGCCATAAGTTTCTTCTTATTTGTGTTTATAGGCCACTCCTCGGCTCGCATGTGGTATTAAATATACTTTATGTTTATTTTATTTAGCATATTTGTTGAAATATAATATGTAGCTAATATTAGCATGACACGATTCTCATAAGAATGTTTTTCTTTTGTAACTCGATTATAAGGTTTATTTATTTTGTTCTTCAAATTTTTCTTGTTTTGCAAATTTTTCAGAATTTTTATCCATTTCTTTTTTATCATTGGTAAATAATTTATCATACAAATAATTTAATACCGTCCGTTAATTTTTGCTTTATTCCTCTCCCTTCATGGTTGTCTGGAAGAGACAGCTTTCAGTGATAAGACCGCCAATTGTTACACTACTAATAAGCTTTTATGTTCGTTTTTTTAATTATCTGTGTGTGTTTCAAAAAGAGTTATATCATTTCTTTTCTTTTCATTTTATACAATTTAACATTAATTATCAATTTCTTTTTATCAGGTTGAAGGCTTTTGGGCGATCTAAAAACTCCGACATCAGGGTTACTTCTTTTTTTTTTCTTCTCTCGTGTTGTTTGTGTTAGCCACACACTCAACACGTTATTATGTACTTATTAAAAAAAAACAACAAAACAAATGGTACCTACGGTTATAAAATAAATAATGAAAGTGATAATAAAATTATGCCTTTAATTTAATTGATCCGTCAATAAATAAATGCGAAAAAGTTCACTTAAACTTGTTCATGGATAAACAAAATTTAATTAAACGAAATGCACTTACCAGATAGGCTTGATTAACTTCAGATCGATGGACAGATAAAGACCTCAGGTTGATGTTGATCGTAATTGGAGGGCAGACACGGACGGGGCGATGACCGACGCATTAACTTAACCAATTAATTGGTTAATCTTCACAATTAATTATAATAATTGGATTGTTAGTTTTGTGATTATGCTAATTGTGTATTGTTTTATGTATGTGACGACAATTGATTTAAAATACATATATAAATTAATTTAATTGGCGTAAGACATTGTTGTTATCATGCCTCTTTGTTATAAAAAGTAATAAAATATTAAAGGTAATTTATGAATTCGTACGTTACGTTTGTTAACTTTTGAAAATTACACTGTATTTAAATAAAAGGGATGGTATGTACCTACCTTAATAATTTAAAACGTTGTTATTAATATAGGTAGATATCTATACAGGTACTAAATATAAATGAGATCAATAGTACGAGACAAAACGTCACTAGTTTCCATTAGTTAAATCAACTGCTGACTTCACTAACTCAAATTAACTTTTTCATTTATTTCCAATTGCAATTCCAACCAGTTCCAATTGCAATCATCTAAATGCCACTAATCCATTTATTTGGCCCATTTGCCTAAATTCATTCACTTCCCAAAAATTCCAAGCTTTCTATTTGGATATGTATCATCAAATTACCTACTTTGAAAGTTCCTAATTAGTGGAAGTAATAAAGTTAATGTGTTTTCTTTTTAATTTAGGTCAAAGTCGCTTTATGACATTGAATGCTGTTAAAATTACTTTGAAATTTTATAAAAAGACATCAAAGAAGGTTGGTTGATGAATCCACAAAATAAACGCACCTTCTTGTTTTATTATATCAACTTGTCTTTTCCTACACACAAATTTATACAATAATTTTTTTAATCTTTATTAATTAGGAAGGGGTTTTGTCACATAGTGACCATAAATTTATACATAATTACTAACATTAATTTATTTATTTAATTATTGATATTCCTATAAAAATCCGGCCAAGTGCGAGTCGCTCTCGCGCACGAAGGGTTCCGTACCATTAACTATAAAAACGGCAAAAAATATCATGTTTGTTGTATGGGAGCCCCCTTAAATATTAATTTTATTATGTTTTTAGTATCTATTGTTATAGCGGCAACAGAAATACATCTGTAAAAATTTCAACTGTCTAACTATCACGGTTCATGAGATTCAGTCTAGTGACAGACGGACGGACAGCGGAGTCTTAGTAATAGGGTCACGTTTTACCCTTTGAGTACGGAACCCTTAAAAATATGTGATAAAATTATTAATTTATAAAAATTGTGGCTAGAAGAACTTAAATGATTTTGGAATTACTATTTCTCTATTTCACACTTTCTTCCTTTCTCTTTCTTTTTTCACTGATATTACAAAAAGTTTTAAGTAGGTATTTACTTTAAATCTACAGGCATCATGAAAATGTATGACATTTTAGGTGAGGAATCTATTTAAAGGGTAAGATTATTGTCATTATCATCTATTACATCATATATAATTAATTTAATTAATGTTTTCAGCAAAAAAATCTGAAATACGAATATAACGGCAAAATAACGGCTTAATCTAAAATGAATAAATCTGCAGTTATTTTAGCGTTTTAACGAACTTCCGAATGCTATAACCACACAACTTTCGATTTATCAATATAAGCCACCCTTATATGTATAGGTAGTACCCATAACTCCTAAATAATATGCTTTTATTATCCAATTTCCATAATTTCTCAGCCGTGACGACCTTAAAGTATAAACTATAATTAATTAAAATTACTACGAATGCACCTGGCTGTCGCGTGCCTATCTCAAATGTCACAATAAACGTTAAAACGACCAGTATACTTTGAGCCCTTATAGAGAGGAAGGAATGTTAAAGAGGAGATCTGAAAATACAGGTTGTTTTTTGTTTTACTTTTGTTAAAGTGAAAAGTGCAAGTCATTTACTTTTTACTAGCTTTTTAACGCTGAGACGTTTGAGAAACAATTGAGTTGATAAATGAAGGTCTAATTGGACTTATACCCGGTCCCCACTGCCCGGGTCATAAGATTATTCAACGACATGCTCGCTCGACAACCAGATATAGATATCTTCCATGATAAGGCAGGCAGGTTCAGAAGTGAACTTTTGGCTTACCTTAGTTTCGCCATGTCTGTAAGTTACATGTGTTGTGAATATATAAATAAATAAATATTTTCTTATATTATTTTTCTTCAATCGTAATCTGAGTGCATCAGTGCACATTTACATATAAATATATTCTTTTCATTTGCTCTCAATTTTTACATACAGTTACACAACATATAGTAATTACATAGAAGACAAATATGCATGGAACATTCCGCTTCTGCCAAGTAGCCAACTGTCACATAAGAAACATAATGTTGTCAAAAACAAACATAAAATATTGTAACAAAAGTTATAAAAAAATGCCCCTTAGTTTCTTGCCGTATTTTCTGAGTAGCGGTTCATTTTCCGATACGGTGGTAGAGCCATTGTAATAATTGACGTTCATAAGTGCGTCTGTGATGCCAAGATTGAATAAAGAACTTATGATTGATACAAGCTTTTTATTAACTTGCCATGTTTGGGTCAAATCTTGTAACTTAAATCAGAACCACTTCCATCTACGGATTTGAAATTATGCACACTTGTCAAAGTTCGATGGCAATGCAATATTATGTGACAGCCAGCTGATCTGATGGTGGAGACGGAAGGGCAATGGAACTGCTTGACGGATAATCGTAAACTACTAGGGTTTGGGCTCATTTTAATTTGCTCGCGGTTCGGATTCCGAATTTCTTAAAAACTTTTCTTAAAAAATATATGTTTCAATAAAAATCTTTTTTAGAACTTTTTTACAATTCGCTAAGTACAGGCATAATTCTAATTAAAGCCTAAGATCATTAATTAAGTGATATTGCGGTTGCCTCTAGAAATGCAATGGAATATAATCCAGTGTGGCAGCTCAATGGGAAAGATATCAAGTTGCGTGAACGCATCCGGATTGATAATTTAATATCTTTACGTTTCTTGTTTGGTGGGAATTAGATTTAGTGGGATTTTATATTGAATTTTTGTTTTTTTTAATTGAGCGATGAAACGAGCTAGACACTCGCCTGATGGTAAGCGCCACGCCTGCCTATAAGAATTGCAGTGCCACCCAGAACTTTTAATACCATAAAAGCACTGCGTAGAGCATTGCGCTCATCAACCCGAGACATTAGATATTAATTATTAGTATGGAATATTAAAAACTAGAGTACCTTTGTTCTCGTAATTTCAATCACAAATAATCATTTTAGAAATATTAGGTGAATCTTAGTAATGAGTCTTAGATTTATCTTACCTGTGGTAGGTCTCTCGTATGCGGGAGGCCGTCTGGGTAGGTACCACCGCTTTGCCAGTTATTCTGCCGCTAAGCAGTAGTGCGCAAGCATTACTGTGCATTTGAGAATTAATATCTGATCTCGGAATGATGAGCGCAATGTAAGTAATTTTATTTGGTATTTAAAGGTCTGGGTGGCACTGCAGTTGTTATGGACAGGAGTGGCGCGTACCATCAGGAGAACGATTTGCTCGTCTCATTGTAACTTTCATAAAAAAAAACTGACATGTTTTGCCCATGCTTTATTAAACTCAAAAGGGTTTTTTCACGAAATTCTAAATTAAACACGTCGACTCCATTAACTTCAATCTCATCTAAGACCTACGACAATCCTATTAAATAAAAAAAAAGTCTTAGTATGCTTTAGTCTCTTTACACTTTTATTAAGTCTTTCAAGATAAAGAACATCTTCAGACGTTTGACCTCTTCAGACATGAGAATCACATGTACGCAGAACGCACGCAAAAGACAACATGCGCCATATTCTATTTTTAAATGTAATGTTTTGCACACTAAAACGTGGGAACACTTGGATTGTATTATAATTCTGGTGATGTAACAGTCTGTCTGCAGGTAAACATTGAACGAATGTATTGTCTTCTTCTATACTATTATAAAAATGGAACTAAGAAATTCTGTACATTGAATACTTATATTTTTAAAAAACGAACTGGGATCGTCTATTTAGAGGGTACTGGGGGCCTACTCCGAGTTGATTTCGTTCGTTCGTTCGTGCGGACTAAAAGAGACACTCTTATGCCTGTTGCATAGCGCTGTCACTTTCATCCGACAGAACGAAGATCGTATTTACTTTTTCAGAGTACAAGCCCTCATGAACACGAATCCACGGATTTTAGAATATTTTGTGTTTGTTTGTATGTTTGTTGTCTATAGACTCGGAAACTGCTGAACGGATTTTCATTCAGTTTTCAGGATTTAGTAGCATTAGTCCCAATTTAGATTATAGGGTATACTACATCCAAATCGGTTGGGTAAATACGAAGAACGACCTCTTTGTAGTACAAGCTCTCATATACTGGGGAGGTCTTGCTAAGATGGTAAAAAAAAACTAATATGTTCTTCCTCTTTCGCTCACGCGGACGAAGTCGCGGGAAAAAACTAGTTATTCCTAAAAACCTTCAGACGAATTATCTACATTCTGCTTTAAACATTGCTAATGCCTATCATCATAACCATCAGCCTCTTTCGTTCCTGCTGGTAACCACCTTTCACCAATAGAGTAAAAACCATGAGTCTGGTGCTGCGTGGCGTAGTAGATGCCACAAGTCTTTGTTGTCACTGTATTTAGAGCGGTCATGGAAAATCCATCCTCGTTATAAACACGTATATTTCTTATATCATAGTTTCCTGGTTCCCTAGATACAGGTAATCCTAGTTAGGGGTCAGGATCTATGTATGTGATCGTTGGGCGTTATTTATTTATCTTTTATCCTTTGTGTTACCAACAGAATAGATGTCTAGCCGGCATTAATGTTTTTAAAATTCTGTGATCTATCGTGTTAAGTCTTGTTCCGAAGACTGACAATGATATTTTCTACGCGAATGTGCTGCGTCTTTCAATGCATCGTCATATCATCAGCAGGGCGATCATGTATCTTTTATTTCAATCAATTTCAATTAGAAACCAGATTCGATGATGGTTTTGCGATCACGTAACCCATTTGTTGCAATCAAACGTCAACGAAAGCTCCATTGAAATAAAAATAAATTTGACAATCAAAGTTTATATCTATATGATCATTTCCTATACATTTCCGATTAAATTGCGATTAGGTAATTTGGTTTCAATCTAAATGACAGAAACAATTGTAGTTACATGATAGCATTTTATCGATTCAATTAAATTTCTATTCAAAAAAAAAATTCAAAATTCATTTTTTTCACTTTGTAACAACTTTGTTTGTGAGACCCTAACTAATGAACTAGGCTGTAAGGCCTGTGCCTTAATAGTTAGTTTCTTCCCATTATGTTCAATTTCTTTTTGTTACACTAATTTACATTTATCTATTGCACATATATCCGCAACATTCGATGTTCGCAACGGACTTACGTGATCGCCCTGCAGGTGAGATCGGGTGCAAAGGTAAGCTTTAAATAACATTTTATTTTCCATGACACTATTTGGCACCCCCAACAAAATCTTCTAAACTTGGCCTTTTGCCGGATGCATCTTCTGGATACTGACGATGACACATACAATTTGACTGTATTTATAAAAGCATTTGGATTTATTCCAATTCCAATCTTGTTGCAAATATCCAGTAAAAGTTTCGAGTTCTTGGATAAAAATATACTTTATATTTTGGCGCCTTGTATCTTATGCGCTGCTTAAACATCAATTATTATGCACAAACCAATCCTAATTATCGACTAAAATCGGATAAAGTGCCCTACGCTTTATCAATTTATATCCAAGTCAAGGTCCCATAAGGGTGCCCAATTGATCGGAACAAACACACGTTGGAGCATGTCACAGAATCGAGGTTGGAATGCATCCAATTGTGTGATGTCCTGATTTGTTTGTATCAGGTCAGTGGAGAATTAGACTTCCCATGCATCTTTATTAGGGCAATTTGATGATGCCTGCACAAGCCGCAATTTTATTAACAATCTTATGAACATATATGCTGAAACATCAGCTGCATAAACAAATTAGTGTGAATCTTTACATTAATGGAACGGTTTGCAAATTATTGGAAAACCCTCTATCAGAGGAGGCACGACCAGATCATGTGAGACGTTAATCTATCTCTAAATCCATAAAAGAGTCTGTTAAGGTATTTTTATATCAAGGAGCAACGAAGTAAAACTATCGAGCCATTACTAATTTATTATCGTCTACCCTAATGCAGAATTCCTATCAAGTATTTACAAATACCTACAGAGTCTTCAGTGAATAAAGAAAAATGTTTTATTCCATCCTCTAAATTCGTATCAAGTGAGAAAAGTGAGATCTTTCTGGTCTGTAGACTTCAAATGCTACAATATTGTTTTAGAGATGTAAATCTAAATAAATTCAAATGAACTTTGTGAAATAATATTCATGAGTTCACTGTAACCAATCAAGTCTCTATATTAACGAGACCTTCTTTAACACATTTTCCCCGCATTATGATAACTTCCCTAACATGTTCACTACCACCACATAAAATGGCAAGAGTGGCCATTACATAAAGCTCCCCATCGAAATTGCGAAAGTTTCGTACCTTCTTCCAAAGTCATAATAAATTCATTTAACGTCGGCTTTAGTAGAAGAACTATAACGGACCTGTGGCTAAGTTATAAGCGATGGCGAATTCACCCCCAAATAGGTGATGTCGCCGTCGTCGGAGAGAACATATTTGTGTATTACATGTTGATGAAAGTTCAAAGCGATATCTATATCCATACATTAAAAACATATAACGTGACATTTCATACAACACTATAATACAAATAACAATAAATTTAAAAACACAAGTCGTGATGAAAGCGGATACGTATTGGCGATAAGTCTCAAATCGATCATAACATAGACAGCTTCAAGATTATGATTCACAAAAATCTGATACATTACCATTGCCTATCGCACTTTGATAAAAATAAACATAAACGATTTTAAAATGATAAGTCAAACAATTATGTCTCAGGTGATGATCTGATGAACACGGCATTGCGTCATTTGCGTTATCTCTTGACTCGCTCTCGTATCGCTACCGCTCCTAACAAACTCCACCAACTTCTCCGCTACTGCTTTTTACTTCAACCCCTTTTCCCTTCTTCCAATTTATCGGGGTCAGCCGGAGGAATGTTATTGAATACGGAAGGCCAGCGTGCATCGCTCTCTGGGGACAGATCTCTGGTGGAGGTGCAGGGTTCAGAACTAGTTGGGGTGAATTTAGGGATAGGTGAATGCGTAAAATATGGGATTGTTGGTCTCTATTGGTACCTACGATGTGAACTTATTGGTTTTCGTATCAATAATTCAGTATAACAACTTTATTTATGGTCCTGAAAATCCTCTTCTCCAGTCACTCCAGGATCATGAAAACAGAGTTTTCATATGTCGTCAAGCGACCTAGTTGTGTTTTCAACATAAATACATAGATTTTATTTATAAGAGACTCAGATAAATTATGATAAGAGACGCTACATCTGTTTGGTTTTGAATTTGAACACCAAAAACTAAGTCCTATTAATAATATAAATGCAAAAGTTTGTGAGGATGGATGGATAGACGAATGGATAGATGGATGGATGGATAGATGTTTGTTACTTAATCACGCAAAAACTTTAAAACGGATTTTGATGAAATTTGGTACTTATGTCCTTGAAAAGGACATAATACCAAATAAAACTAAATATTACTACGTAAAGAAGCGACACTCCCAACCCCCCGCTTATTTGTTGTCACCCGCAATAAACCGATGAAAACATGGGCAATGCCGTGCTTGCGTCACCCGGTTGTCACCGCTCGCTGCGAATGACTAATGAGTGAGATTCAAATGTTTATTTTATATGTACGATCAATTATGTTATTTGAGGTTGTTATGGCCTTTTTGGATGACGACGACGACCTGCTTTACAGAGGTAGAGCAGGCCGGCTGACTATTTGACTTTGACATATAGACGATACATATTGAGAAAAAGACGGAGAACGACTGAAGACGGTTGAGCTGACCAGGACCTGACCTGACTGACGGAGGTCTGCCTATCTCTTTTAAAATGGTTCGTTATTGTTATGTGTATGGATGCAAAGAAACCACTTACACAAATAAGAATCGAAATTTTTTTGGTTTTTCGCGTCTCCCAGCCAAGCGATAGTGGGTGTGAAAGAGAAACACTTAGGTTGCTTACGTATAGCGTTGTCCTTGTCGCGCTCGATTTCGCACCGGCCTGTCCGCACACACACAAAACGTGTGCGGACAGGCCGGTGCGTCAGTAGTAGTACTAGACAGTTAGCTCGGCGAATTTGTAGCTAGTTTTCAATAAATACATTGAAGTTCAGCCAAAAAAACACATGGGTAACATTATACGATGACAGCATCGTTCGTACAGCACTTGATAACTCGTCGAGACGCTGTCGCTGACTCATGGGTGACATTGACTTTTATGGCCAACAGCGAGAATTGACCTTTTAATGCATTTTGTGACTGCGCATACGTAGTAACTGCGAGTGAATCTCTGCAATTTGTCTTTATTTACGTAGGCACTGGTTACTAATCTGTGTTATTGCGCTTGTGTTACATAAGCTGTGGCTATGCCTACTATTGCACTTGAGGACTACAATGATACAATGATTTTTTAGTCTGTGAATGTAGGTAGATACAGAGGTGTTATAAATAATAAATAAATATGTAATATCTGTAGTTCCACCGCTTTGGCATACCGACATAGGTATATATGTATACACATTATAATTACAAAAAAGTATATAATGATAATAATGTAATAATTGATGTAAATAATACATTTATGATGAAATAATAATATTAATGATGTAATAATAATAAATAATTTTATTATTAAATGTCAATAAACATAGAATATATTTGAGAAATTATTAACTATTAGTCTGAGTTTGGTAGAAATGTGGCATAAAATATAGTTTCAAATATACTGTATTTGATTTAGTCAGGCCTTCCAAACCCGTTTGTTTTATCTAACCGTAAGTCATCACATCAAATAGATATCGACTCAAAAAATAGCGGTCAAATTAAAAAAGACAATCGAAACAAAAAGCATTGTAATGGCCAGTCACACTCCATTATTTGAAAATGGAACAGAAGCTAACCAATAAGAGTTCAATCTGCCATGATGTTAAAGTAGAGAGAAAAAGCTGCATCCGACGGAACGGAAACGAGCCGTCGCGTCGCGTCGTATTGCTCCCAATTGAAAACCGAGATAGAAGCTGTGGCGGTTACACACGGAGCGTGTAGTGTGTATCATAAATTAATTATTTTAATTTGAAGCATGATGAAGTATCATTAACTAATACCAGGCCTAGCACACTCCGCACTGTAGGTACGAAGCTACAAGTACATAGCCGGACACCGACGACGGCGGGTCGCGCGTCGTTAAACGTGCCGCGTCCAAAGAGATAAGAGCTATGCGATAGAAAGAGAGGCGCTCTGTAGGTTAATATGACTGGAAGGTATGCAGCGCTACGCGAGCTGAATTAAATTTTATTGCGTCATAGCAAGAGTCGCTATTTGTTTAAATTTCGTAGCGGAGTGATGCTTCTGTCCCTTAGTATTCTGTGCTAATAGGAACAACATCATTGCATTTCGTTCTAATTCCTCA
The DNA here is from genome assembly GCA_951640565.1 of Petrophora chlorosata. Lineage (NCBI taxonomy): Eukaryota > Metazoa > Arthropoda > Insecta > Lepidoptera > Geometridae > Petrophora > Petrophora chlorosata. The sequence continues at coordinate 16,783,244 of OX621196.1, read as the reverse complement.
CTCACAGTCTCTCTGAATTGATCTCTTTTCTGTAGTATGACAAACATAAATCTCAAAAATCGTTGCGACGTCATCAGATTAGCATTTTCTTCGCACTTTGAGGCTTTTACGTGACGATCTCTCTCTAATTAGCGTTTTAGTTTTGGATTTATTTTACAGCGTACTCAGGCTTGAAAATGTAGACTGTGGTATGTGATATATAGCTCTAAAAAAATATATGTTAACAATTAGTTAAAAAATATCTAAACATTTAATAAAATCAAAAACGTCTGTATATGGAGGATATTTGGTTTTTTTCTTTGTCATTTTGTGTATTTGTTTATTTGAAAGCCTATTAAGTAAGCAGCTATAAATTATGTAACGACATCTAGGTATATCTAAACAATGTTATTTTCCTCTCATTTTGTAACATTCCACAAAACACAATAATATTTCATATATTATTGTGTTTTGTGGTATAGTGTGGTATAGTCATAAATACATATATATTAATTTTATATATGATACAAATATTGATGATACGCGTCACTAGTCTAATAGGATACGGACTTTATGATACGCCCCCGTGAACTAGCGTCGTGTTGTCACAGCTTAAAAGCTTTTCTTTCAAGTTGAGCTTTCAGCGCTGAAGGCCGTAATGTAGGTCGCGCTGTGCAATCGGAAAAGCCATTTGCCCGGGGCGGTGGTGGCAAACCCTAATGATGTTGACAGTAACATGGCTCACTGAAACTACTGAAAACTACATAGCTTTGACCAGATTTGAACCAGTACAACACAAAACAGAAGCAAGATTTACATGATGGGTTGCGATACGAGAAGACGCTCTGAATAATTTATTTGTCTGTGACATTTTATTTACCTTTTTTTTTTATGTAACTGAATGACGAGATGAGCTGGTCGTTTGGCTGATGGTAAGCAATACGCCAGCCCATAACAATAACAGCACCACCCAGAACTTTGTTGTGCAGAATCCTGCGCGGTGCTGCACTGCGCTCGTCATTTTTTTTTATAAAAATGGTCAGTATTGAACAGTTTTGTTTTTTGTATTCTGTGGTAGTAGTAAACCAACTTTGATCCGCAATTTCACGAGTGTTAGAACTGGTGGTAGGTTTCTTCACTGGTGGTAGGTTTCTCGTATGCAAGAGGCCGTCTGGGTGGGTACCACCGCTTTGCCAGTTATTCAACCGCCAAGCAGTAGTGCGCAAGCATTACTGTGTTCCGGTTTGAAGGGCATTGTAGCCAGCGAAATTACTGGGCATTATGATACTCAACAGCTAATTGTCTCAGGGTGATGAGCGCAATGCAGTCCTGCGCAGTGCTTTTAATAGTATTTAAAGTTCTGGGTGGCACTGCAATTGTTATGGGTAGGCGTGGCGCTTACCATCAAGCGAACAATTTGCTCGTCTTATCACTCAGTAACACAAAAAAACTAACACATTTTTTTGTCAAAGAAATCCAACCTGTCAATTTACCTTGCCAGTTTCTGAATGCTTTATTAAGACATTGATGTTTTCGACGATTAAACTCTTTATAAGGGGTGCCCAACTGCCCATTGAGGTAGTTTAGTTGCTTCTCATCACACAAACTTATAAGAGTCTTCAACGAAAGTATGGCTTAAAAAAGATAATAAATGTTATCTTGAACCTGCCATACTGTTTATCCTTCTCGAGGCTAGGGTTGGCCCAACTGACCTATTTCGTAAATTGCACCCCTTTTTATAGCTACAATGCAACTCGTTAGGAGGGACTCCGCGAGGAAATATAATGGAGTTTGCTATCTAGACCTGCAGTCAACAGTTTGTCGGCAAAAGTTGCGAAGGCCGAATTAGGTGGAGTACAAAAAAAATAGAAGGACTAGTAAAATAAATTTTGAGATCAGAGTACGCTAGGGCGACTCTATTTTCAGTAATGAATTATTCATGGGTAATTGAAATTTGCAAACCATTATTAATGCGCAAAGGAGCCGCCTCGATGCTAAGTCTTGTCCGAGGCAGCACCAACAGCATTCTGCGCGTTGTAGCTGGAGATTTGACTGCCCTATTATTGGACACGCAGCTTAGCTGCACTTTATTTGACATGTTTTTTTATTTTATTTAATTTTTAAAGTGTATCTAATTTATAATTTTTAATGTTTATTTATTTTAATTGATTGTGATTATATGGACTAAGTCTGAAATAAATAATTTGAATTTGAATTATAAAATACCTCTTTTACAGTCAGTCCAGTCACTTCAAAATATTACATTATTTCGAATCATATTTATATTTCAAGATATAGGTAAGTTTTTATACTATCATGGTCACATCAGGATTTACTTTAAGAATGAAATATTTACCATTAATAAGATTTGATTTATTTTGGGAATTCGATATTTCGAAATATTTTAAAATTATTTAGACAATACAACCTACAGTTTTTGATCCCACATATTTCAATATGGCCGCCACACGAAAGATGGCATTTTAACAAAACGTTGTTGCGATCTTGCAATTTTTTGCGTCAGAATCCATGTGATATCTAACAGAGCAACGAAATATTTTATACCTACCCAAGTTATATGAAAGCAATAATGACGTTAAAGATCGTATTCCAACAGAACAAAATAAAACAATGCATTACGTAAATTCCCATACATACGAGTTTGAAAGCAAATAAACTCGAGCGGATATGGCAAACGGAGGAAGTCAGGGTTGTCGCGACGAAGAAAATTTAAATTACAACGATGTTCTTTACGTTTAGCTTTTTATTTGTTGCAGTGTTCGTAGGTCCAATCCTAAACAAAAAGAGAGCCAACTTTTCGATTTTATTATGATAAAGATTAAAAATATACCTAACCCTTTATACATTTCGTGCCGTATTATTTGCTATAAAGTTAATGGCGATATACTTTGCCATATTTTTAAGGCTCAGTAACAGGTCAATTAGCTATAAATTATTAAATAACTTTCCTAACACTAATTGTTTAAATTCAAGCTACGCGAAAACATCTACACCGCGATTTATGATTTCTGATTCATTCATGTAATCCACTTGAAACATGTGCTACAAATTAGCAAGCCAGTCATCAATTACCAGGGTGATATCATCTTTGTTATTATATTTCTGACTTAAGTATCACATAATATAACCCTAGCTCTTAGATTAAATGCTTTGATTTGGTTTTTTTTTTATTTGACGACGTATTTTTTTTATTTGTTCTTATTTCTGTTTTCATGTTTATTATTTTTAACATTGATTCTGACATGCTTCGTGTAATATACATTGTTATATGGCCAATAATATTCTGATTCTGATATTCAAATTCTTTATCGGTCAAGGTTTTATAAAAACAATTAGTAAAAATAAATGTTTCGTAAAATAAATTTGCATGAAATACATTTAAAATAGTTAGTATAGTTTTTTCATAGTGAGCAACCTATAGACATTTTCATAGATTTAACAACCCTATCTTCCTACCCAACAAATCGGCTGAGTTATTGAAATGCAACTGTAGTAACTATGTAACGACCGACCTGCAAACGCTGTAAACGATTTTCACACATGCAGAGTAATATACATAATTGTGCAACTAAAATAGAACAAGTGTTTGATATTAATCGTACAATTTCGCATAAAACCGATACACAAGGTTGTCTGGAAGAGATCGCTTATTAGCGATAAGACCGCCCATTGTACTAATCAAATTTGTAAGTTCTATTTTTATTTGTTCTTGTTATCTTTTTGGTGTACAATAAAGCGTTATCAATCAATCAATCATAAGGAAATTTTTAAACGGGCATTTTGTGACAGCCATCAGCCACTCATCTAGGCCCATTTGTAAGGTTTAGGCTCCAATCACACAGTTATAGAGTTCTCGGCAGCCCAGAATAATTACGAATGGCAGTTAAGATGCCTCCACAGAAAAGATAATATATATGTAGTTGGTAGGTATATACTGACTAGCGTCGCATATGTAATAGTTTTTAGCATCGCACAGGTTACAGAGGTTACTTACGGAACTCCTTTTGCTCTCCACAGAATAAATAATAATACTACGCCTGAGAGTCCTTAAACTCTTTAAAACATACACACATACACTTTAAGCATTACCATGAGAGTCTACGACGTCTACGAGACTACAGTTATAATATTGTTAGAATCACATTTAAAACTATTGACTAAGATGAACCAAAAAACTATACCTAGGCAAATATATATTTTTTTTATACCGAAATAAAAATATTTATCAACTAGTGGCCCGCCTCGGCTTCGCACGGGTATTTAACAAAAATTTTAAAATTAAAAATTATAATACACACAAATCTCCCCTCCCGTACGGCCCGTACCCCAGTGACGCCTTCACTGCATAAGGTGCTGCCTAGCTAGCCGAGCAGGGTGAGGGGCTACCACGCAACTTTTTTCTAATACTTACATTTTTAAACTCCTGATATCTTCGAATGGAATGTCCGAATTGAATAATTCAAAAAGTTATACAAAGGTATTGATTAAAGAATTTATTTTAATAAGTATTAATACAAAGATACAAATAAAGAGCTTTTTCTAGCGGCCGAATTTAAATTATATTTTTAAAATAAAAGTACACTTATTGTGGCATAACTATAATAGTTAGACATGCTGTCGGGACACTTTTTGTAAATAATGATGTGTTCTGCAAAGTTGAAGTATTTTATTCTATCATCAATAGTTTTCGCAGCGCACGCGATGTAAAGAATATTTTAGGTATTTTTTTTTACACCTTGGGTTACATTATTGGAGTTTTAGTAAGAATCCCTAATTTTTTTTTAAATATTATATGCATATGCCTATGTCATCCGGTGATAGTGTAGCTTCCCAACAGTGAAAGAATTTTTCAAATCGGTTCAGTAGTTTCGGAGCCTATTCAATGCAAACAAATAAACAAAAAATACAATCAAATCTTTCCTCTTTATAATATTAGTTTAGAAAACTGACTTAATCGTCCCCAGTTATACACAGCAACGTAACATCCAGTACTTAATATGGCCTCTACAAAGATTGCCCAAAGTTTAATGGCCACAAAAAAAGAATCGACTTTTAAGAAAGTAAGCATCAAACGCACGTGGCTTTTAAAGTTTTTACCGGCGCGCCACGGGAAGCGGAAGTCATTGTTTAGTCGCGACTCGAATCGTAAATCGCAGATCGAATAGGTGCTCTCGATTCTCAATCGGTGCGTGAGTTTTCACAACTCTATCGAAAATAACCGAAACTTCCGGTGCGTGAAAGAATGAGTAAGCAAGTGCAAATTTAGTACCGTACTTGTTCTGATTCGGTTTTTTGTTTTTAGCAACTGTTTTCATGCACTATTGGAATGGAACCTAAATTTCAGTCCGTAAATGTGTATACAACCTTTTTTCACCTTTCAATGAAGTGGATTAAAACCAAATTAATTTCCAAGTTTAAATGTCAGTTATTCTCAATTGCATATTGCGTTTGTTAATTTTATTGTCTAGAGTTTAAGTTATGTTTTATTTTAATACTTTTTTTTTTTAATTGAGTGATGATACGAGCAGGCCGCCTGATGGTAAGCGCCACGCCTGCCCATAACGTTACCCCGAGAGATCAGATATTAAGTCTCATATGCCCAGTAATTTCGCTGGCTAGAATGCCCTTAAACCGGAACACAGTAAAGCTTCCGCACTACTACTTGGCGGCAGAATAACTGGGAAGTGGTGACACCGCCACCACTTTCCAGTTATTCTGCCGCCGAGATTGCCTTTCGCATTTGAGAGCCGTACCACCTCGTATTCCCAAATAGACGATGCTCTATTTACCTACTAATAGTTCTACAAATCATCAACAAGCTAAATAATTGGTCGTTGGTCTTCGGCCTAGATCTTCGCGAATATGAATGAGTGACTCATAGTACCAATACGCGAATGAATGATCAAAAAAATACGTGATACCATTGAGCTAACAATGCGTGATACAATATTTGGTCAGCGCTTGAAGCAAGCGGACTGTGACGTCAGAAGGCTAAGCTTAAAGAACGTGTGCTATTGTCGATTGTACGTTGTACGAACAAAAAAGGTGTACAATATACATGATGCTTGTTGTAATGATGTTTTGTTTTACAAACAATTGGTCTAATGACGTAGAACATCGAAGCTTGTATACGTATCAATATGTAGATTTAACATGGAGTTGAAGGCTAAATCATACTTATACATAGATACTATCTTGTAGAAGTATCTTGTTTGACAATTCGACATAATACAGACTTGGAATTACTTATGACATAACAGACTTAGTCTACGAGTACATCATTTTAACCTATATACTTGATGGTTTGAAAATCTTTTCTGTATTAGCACAGAATTAGACACATTACTTGTACCGGTTTAAAGGGCAGTTATAGGCAAGAAATCGCTAGGCATTAGATATGATATTTTAAAGAACTTTTGTCTTAGGGTGACAAGAGAAGTGCAGTGCGGCGCAGGATTGAGTTAGTAAAGTTTCAAAATAGTATGGATTTAACACCTAGCTAGGGGCCAGGATCTATGTATAGAATAGAATAGAATAACTCTTTATTATAACACCAAAATACAGAAATAATTAAAAAGACGTGTGGCACTCGGAGACTGCCGCGGTAAAGCTATTGCATAGCATTCGGAGTGGGGGGTGTTAGGTTATTTTCGTTACGGAATTTATGGATTCGGTCTCCACGCTCAAGGCCCGCGATAGAAGCTATGCAATAGCTTAAAATATTTATGAACGGCGGTACTTTAAGATAATTTTGTATATGATCGTTTGGAGTATTTACTTACACTCAATCTCTAAATAGTATAAAACAAAGTCCTATTCTATTTCGCTATTCTTGTCCTCATTTTTTTATACGCTTAATAGATCTATGTTTGGCCACTATCTCGCCTGATGTGAATGTGATGTGGCCTAAGATGGAGCACATAGATCTAGAGAGAGACGGCAGTTGAGGGGCTGCTCAGACCCGTCTTCCCGACGGCGTCGGTTCATTTCTGTTTCTCCGCTTTTTCTTCTAAGCCACGCAACGGAGTTTTATACGGTTTCACTCATTGATATATATTTAGCTCAATGGTTTTACTGTCATTTAGAGAGTTTTTACGGAAGGTAAGGATTTTGTATAATTGAAAAAATTCAACGTTTTGTAATCAAGTCTTTAAATAAAAGAAAATAGAAATAAATTGCATCCGTGCAAAGCCGGGGCCATTTGCTAGTTTTATATAAAAGAAAGGATCTCAGTGCTGCGAGGTAGTTGACCAGCGGTATCCATACTAAATGTTATATTGTAAATATAAACAAATATGTATATTGTACCCCACTCACACATCTTCGCACATTTGAACAAATTTGAACTGTATTGGACCTTCTCTCTCAAATATTGTTATTATATGATTTATGTTATTATTTTTATTTTTCACGCTGTTTATCTTATTTCATTAATTATTTAATTAACTATTTTTTGTCTCCGCTGATACAATTTGTTTACTTCTCGGCAAACATCTGAGGTCGAGCAAAGGGGTACGCTGAAAACGCATCGCAACGCCCGGCAACGCCCTGTGTAAACTCACTAAAGTTTACACATAACGATGCTGAGCCTACCCCTTATTGGCAAATTATAATAGTGTATAATTGTATTTATATTAAAGTAATTGGCAATAAAAACTCATTTCCTTTGTTTTCTTTCTTTCTTTATATAGCCCAGAAGAGCAGTCCACACCCAGTCCAAAACCAACTACATTTCGATGCATTGTAAACATCCGGCAATTCAACTAAATCGGAAACATACTTACGAATATAACTCCGCATATTGGAGCCAAAACTCCAACACAAGTAACCGCGTTGCCAAGTTAACCGGTCAGTTAACTGGTGGTTATGGCACTGAATATTGCACGAACTGGCACCACATGGCGTTTATGTACTCAGTGTGGGTTACCACGAAGCGCAGACTGGTTCCTTCGTATAGTTCATTCCAAAATGCTGGATTAAATTTACGACCTGCTTAGTCCGTAACGCACGAAATGGTAACCAGAAAAATTACTGGGCATATGAGACTTAATATCTGATGTCTTGATGTGATGAGCGCAATGCAGTCAGTCCTACGCAGTGCTTTTTATGGTATTAAAAGTTCTGGGTGACACTGAATTGTTATGGGCAGGCGTGGCGCTTACCATCAGGCGAACGACTTGCTCGTCTCATCACTCAGTTCCAAAGTGCGTCAAGTGAAAATACGGACTAAATTCTTCGAATTCCAATGAACAAACGTTTTCACGAATAGTGACCAAAAGCGAAAAATAAGCGAAATGCTTTATTTTTATTACAAGTGGCGAGACGAGCAAGGTGAACCCGATGGTAAGCAAGACGCCTGCCCATACCAGTTGCAGCAGTTGCGGCCAACCCTGGCGTCCGAGTCGGTGGCGGTCTAAAACCGCTCGCAGGCTGACATGGCCTAACGACTGTTATCCGACTGTTATCCGTAACGATTGTTGTCATAGAACTTTGTTTTGTAAAATCTTGCGCGGCACTGCACTGCGCTCATCACCCTGAGATAATAATTTGGCAGTGCCTTTAGTGCCCACGTTAACCGGTGGTATTGGCAATGAATTTGAAACGCTGCTGGCCCAGATGGCTTTTATGTTTTCAGTGTGGGAAGCTGATGGAATTTAAGGTACGATTTCAAGCAGACAGTTACGACACTAATACTTTCAATGTATTTCATAAGACGAAGCATTCCTATTTGAGCACCTTTTTGTTGAGCACCAATGCATTTAGCATCATGGTATTCCCTTTTGAGCGCCTATTAATATTTTAGAAGCTACCGCACCGTATGACCGTAGTTGTTCAAATGGAATATAGTCGTTTTTTTGGTTCCATAAGGCACTAAGCTAATTTATTGATTGGTACGTAATTAGGAATAACATTGGTGCTCAAAAAATAAGTGCTTCCATAAGACGACGGCAGCTGTCACGCAAGTCAAGTATACATCAGGACAATCAGTAGTGTCGCTGCGATCTGTTGCCAATGTCTCTGAATATTCTGATGCAGTTGTCGACTTGTCGCGTTGCTTGGAACGGCACCATTGTAGTGTGAAACTTGTACCGAAAAGAACTGCGTATTAGGGGTGTGCCAAGTCTTAAACATGATATTACAAGTTTGCATTGCAATAGAGCAATAACATCAACAAATGTGAGGTAGTAGGTAGGTAGTGAGAGCCATTTCGCAGAGGCAGTTAGAGATTTGCAAGCTGTAGTCTCAGTGGGGTAGGTACAACCATCCAATTTACTGAAAACTTTGATATGTACATGTACATATCTAAAAGATTGTACATACTCTTAGATATTATTAACTTCAAGAAATTCCATAGGAGGTAGTACTTACTACGTGGAAGCTACGAGGGTGGGACAAAAAGTTCGCGGAATGAAAGGGCTAGAAAGAGAGAGGAATATTTTCTTATACTTAAGACTAATTCATGACTCAATTTTACTATAAATACCAAGTTTTATTCAAATTGGGTCACTCATACTTAAGATATGGCCAAGTCAACAAGTCAATTCGGAAGAAAATGTGAACTATGCAGAAAATTGCGTTTCGCGCTTTCATAAAGTTCCTCACTAAGCTGGAAGAAACATCGCAGATTATCATTATCATGTCATCTGTTTACGGGGACTCTTGCCCTGAGAAAACCATGATTTACAAGTGGAATGTCCTATACAAGTAAGGCAGAGAGTCAATTAAAGATGATGACTGTCCAGGTACGCCAATTGAAGCATTTTTGGAATTCTGAGGGCATTTTGCTGATCGACTACAAATGAAAAGGCGTCAATGTTTCTGAAACATAGCTAGCCTGCTAAAAGCTCAAACCTACGGAAAACACTTCGCAATATTTTTACAAAACTGCATGAAGATAACTACGACAACTAAAAGTCGTCCAATGCTTTTAAACTCGTAACATTTAACGGTAACGGTAATGACAAAGCTAGTTATCGTTGAACCAAGTGTTCTTGTGAGCAATAACGTCAACAAGTAACGTAATTTAACGGGGCTACATGAGATGATAACGTCTTTATTGTTTGACAACAGACAAGACGCAAGTTGAATTAATTTTAGCAGAAATATAACACGAAAGTGGCAGTAGCAAGATGTTTGTTGAAACATATATTTTTCAAGACAAGCTTTTAACAAATCAAAATCAAAACGTAATCGGAACCGTGAGCAAATTAAAATGAGCCCAAACACTAGTAGTTTACGATTGTCCGATCAGCTGGCTGTCACCTGATATTGCATTGTCATCGGACTTTGACAAGTATGCAAAATGTCAACTCTGTAGGGTAAGAGGAAGTGGTTATAATTGAACTTGCTAGATTTGAGCCAAATAAATAATATTGCGAGTTAAATAAATAAAAGCTTGTAAAAAAATCTAATAAGATCCAGTTTTTATGCGCCTTTTGAGGTTAGGTCGCCATTGCATGCTAATAAATGGATTTAGAATGCATTGTCATCGAGTTATGAGCTACTCTGAAAGCTTCAGCCGTATAGCTAATCGGGAAGTGCTCGAAATTTGACTTGCAAGATTCCACCCGGAACGACAGACAGACAGACAAACAAGAAAGTGACTTAATAAAAACATGGTAAATAAATATTTTTAAAAAATGCACGTCCCTTATCTCTAAAAAGTATAAAGCAGAGTCGCTCATTTTCGTGTTTGTTTATTTATTTTAGTAAAGTTAGTTTCCGACTAGTAAGTAGTACTTGATGTTATTGATGCGATTTTCACCGTTATTTCTAAAATATCTTGAGCATATAATACATTCGAATGATAATGAAGTTCTTCTAAAAATATTCGAAATAGAATATCCAGAAATTCCAACATCAGAATCCTCCCATCTTCCTAGTTCCCATAGACATGACATCAACATGTCATCCGTCATAATTCGAAATTAATTATCATGTCCCTACTCATTACCATTACAAACACAAAACCACAAGCAGTTGACAAAACAAAGCATTAAACATACGTTAAACATATCATTAACCGTGCGAAACTTAACCCAGAAAAAAAACAAAAAAAACTATAATACGAAACGTCAAACCAAAAAGCGCGCGAAACGATTTAGAAAAAAGTATAATAAAATATTGAAGTGGGCGTTGCCGCGGTAACCGATGTTAAATGACTTAATAATGATCCAAACCGAAATTCACGTATCAGAAAACATATAATTAAGCGCTTGAAATATACTAGAGAAGAGACGACGAGGAGTAGAAGGAATAGGGTTGGGATGTCCTGGAAATAAATTTGTCGATCCGGCCATTCATAAAAAAATAGCCAAACCTTCAATCATCTACTTTGATTCTTTTTAAGATACAACATGATGAGATAAACAGCCTCAAAGCCTAATTTTCTAGTTTACGGCAAAGCCTTCGTAGAAATATTGCAAATCATTATAGATATTAGTGAAACGGCTATGGGATTCACTTTACTTAGATAGTTTGTCGAATTTGTCGACCTAGGTTTTGAGCATGTTATGCTTTTCATCAGGAACGAGTTTTATTAAATTTTTAATTTCAATTATGTTAAAAGTGATCAATTAAGTTAATGATCAATACCTGATTAATTTATAATTTTACTTATACACAATTTTAATAATTTAATTATACACAATACACTACACTTCCTGTTAATTATCTGCCAATAAGACATTATCGGGTACAATGACCTCGATAACTGTAACAATAAGTCAAACGATATCAACAACATTGTTTATTATTAGGTTAATCATAAATGTTTATCAACATATTATCAGTCATTGATTACGACTCGTTATCTGTGAGATTGGTAAGTTGGTCAATGATAAAAGATTTATCGATCAAAGACAAAAGAGAAACAGCTCGTTTTTCTTTTGTTTCCCTTTCTGTATTTGTGTTTATTTTTATCAATTATTTATTGCACTTATTACGACGACTTAAGGCTTGAGGCAAGTAATCCTTTTTTACACTTCAGTGTAATTGATTAGGACATTGTATTCAGTATTTAGTACCTATTTTTTTATTATTAATGATAAATCTACGTTTGACCACCATCTCGCCTGGTGTTAAGCGAGGATGTGGCCGAAGATGGAGCACGTAGATTTAGAAGATACCTATTCACTCTAGCTTTGAAGATACGCAAATTATAGTTATCAGGAAACAGAGAAGACGGCAAGGAGTTCCATTCCTTAGCAGTACGCACTACTACTTAATTTAATTATTTTAATATGAACTCTCATTAAAGATACCTATTTTTTTTTTCGATACTTGCCATGCTCTCGTTTGTTTCACCTCACTACCCAAGATTAGGGTTTCGCCGTACACAAAGATTTCTCGATCTATTCGCAAGGGTTCTTACAAAAGGCATTCTCCGAATGGCAGATGTTTGCAGGTAAACTGGAGCAGCAGATGCTGGGTAGAACAACGAACAAACAGACTGAAGCGACTTTTGTAGAGATTTAATTAAATTGTTTATAGTTTGGTGAGTTGAGTGCGTTGATGTGGCAAAAAATGCAGGTGTAGTAAATGATAGTGTAGGTGTGGTTTCTGAAGAGGTTTTTTGAGTTTCTTTTAACATCATATTAGCATTATTATTATTTATTTATTTATTCTGTCTGTCGTATATCTGTCATTGAGTTAATGTAACGCTCTCGGATCAAATAATTATTCATTTATTATTTTTCTCAGTGCTAAAATTTAGATATATAAATTGAAATAGAAAGCTTATGAAATACCTCTCGGTAAAATATAGGATCAGGTTCCTGTTCCTGAAAAGTAGTAAGTTTATCTCAACTTGAAATGGGATTCAATATCGGATATTTGAATATATTCGTTCTAACAAATTCACATTGTTATCGACATTCTAATCGAATATCAAGTAATAGAATCTAGCGCCAACCCTACTTCGGCGACAACTTGGCAGTTTCATTTCACGCTCCGGCGAAGAGTTCGCGCAAAACGTGACACCTTTTTGTAAGACACCCTTTTTATTCTGCAACTATTTATTAAAAAGAGGCTTCGCTATTCAAAAAGTAATTTTCTTTTTTCTTTTAAACTCTGGCTGGATAGACAAAATAGAAATAGAACAAGTAGGTAAAACCTTTTTGGAAAAATAGGCCGTTTTCTTTTTAATGATAGCGGGAGTTTTGTGTTTTTTAGGACATGGCCTTCAAAGTCTTGCTAGAATGAATTTAAAGACAAATTAATTAATGTTCTCTCTAAGGTAGCAAGAAAAACTCGTTTGGTAGGTACTATTTTTTACTATAACCATAAAGATTCCTATACATATCATCATCATCATCAGCCCATCATGTTCCCACAGCTGGGACACGGGCCTTCTCTCATAAAGAAAGCATGGGTCAAAATCCATAGGTCGGGCTGGTGAATGTCACATGTCCTTGAATTTTTGTGATTATCTTGGAAGTGCCGGTTTTCTTCGTGTTTTCCTTCACTGTTCCTAGAGCTAGTATTAAATCCGCACATAACTTAGGAAAGTCAGTGGTGCGGGGCCAACAGGATTCGAACTCGGGTGCATCGGATCGAATACTGCACGTGCTCCCACTGAGCCACACTCGCTTCTACGAATGCTATACTGTGCTATAAGCTATAACCTATAACATTTCGTTTGCCAAACCAAGCGTGACTCCAAATTACCTAGATTCATAAATAAAATCCTAAATGGATGTGTCTAGAACATTTCCATTAGGTGCGCCCGGGTTTTATAACATGTATACCTACATCTACTACGTCATAATTTGTGATGTAGGTAATATTTTTAGACTTAATTACTCTAGGTTTTCTTTGAAAAGTGTGTGTATCACCAACTGACCGCAAATTTTTACCATTTTATTCCTGTCCATCCAAAGGTTACCTGTAAGAAATTGCGCATAGCGATAAGGCCGCCCATTGTTCTACCACTATTATTTGAAACTGTAAACTTCTGTTTCCTGTTTTGGTGATCAATAAAGTATTATTGTATTGTATTGTATTTTATACAAGTACAATAAAGTTTTTATTTTTGGTTTAATTGAGAGATCAGTTTATCAGTGGTTAAATGGGCTGGTAATATAAAATAGGTACCTTATGAGTCTTATGTTATGACTAATGACCATCAAGGGCTGATGCTTTCGACAATCTCAATTGTCAGCCTCTGTGATGCCCCCGGGTCAAATGTTTGTGCACAGAAATAAAAGCGTAAACATTTGTTTCATATCTGAGGGTTGTGGGACCATGGTCCTCATAGTTCTTGGTTCCCTAGTTACAGAGAATCCTAGTTAAGGGCCAGGACCTATGTAGATAACAAAAAAATAATAATAAATAAAATTGCAATTTTTAGAATTGTATTATTCTGCTACTACCTACTACCTACTGGTAGTAGTAATGTTCCGTAAGAATCCTGGGCCCTAATTCACTTTGACAACTTGGCGATTCCTTGCTTCAAGGAAACGTGGATTCCTTCATTAAATAACGACATCCGCGAAATTTGTATTCTCTATGACGCGTCATATATATGAATATATGAATGAATGATGTCGTTTATTAATGAAGGAATCGACGTAATTTCGAAGCAAGGATCGACATGATTTCGCCAAGTTGTCATAGTGAATTGGGGCCCTGTTCGTTTTTCCGGGATGTAAAGTACCCGTGTCCAAAATTCCATGTCCCATTCCAGTACCTAAAGAAGCTATAGGCAAACCAAATTTTATCATAATCGTGCGTCATTGGTAGCAAACACACACACACCCTCACAAACAAACAAACTTTCGAATTTATAATATTAGTAGTAAGAAGGATAGGATTATTCCTACATGCTATTTATTATACCTATTTAATCTTACTAATATTATAAACGCGAAAGTTTGTAAGAATGGATGTATGGATGTATGGATGTACCTTTGTTACTCTTTCACGCAAAAACTACTGAATGGATTTTGATGAAATTTGGTATGGAGATAGCTTATTCCCTGGATTAACACATAGGCTACTTTTTATCCCAGGAAACCGCGGGTGGAACCGCGGTTTGTTGTTGTTTCTTTTTAATTATAAATGTACCATTAGCAAAGTAGCAGTTGTTCATTCTCTAAGTAATTTTAAACACTTCCCTGAAACAAACCACTTGTCTAACCAGCTAAGACAGGTAATCAAGTTAACTCACGTCAAGTTAGCTAACTTGAACCGGCTTAAGTTACCCGTACAACGGAGTTAAGTTTTAATTTGTAACTCCTGTAACTTAAAATTACTTGGAGTCGAGTTGCAAAGTTAATTTGAAACGAATAAATAGGACACCCTGTATAGTCTGGATGCAAAGAAGTTTTGTACTAATTAAATGTTTAACAGAAATTTATTTAAAAGCCAATAAGTACCTATTTTCACAAGGTGCTAGAAAATTCTAATGGAAGTTATTGCTATTTTTCATTATTTCATTAGCACGCAAAATACTGTTCGTTAGCATGTTATGTGCTATTGCGATGCTAATTGCTAATATGAATTTCGTCCGAAATTGTATTATTAAATAACGTGTATTTCAAAATTATTGAAAAAATGGACCACATGGATATGTTATCGTGTTTGGAATTAAAGAGTTCGATGCGTTACTACACCACACAAATCGACATCACACAAAATAAATTTAGGCGAGGGGGAGCGCGACACTTCCGGTCGATTCGCTTTCGCAATAGCATTAGCACATTAGCAAACCGCCGCAGTTCACATGCGTGCGAGAATGAAAGTGCACGCGTGCTAATTGACAAATTTTAGCAGTCATCGAATCGCAATTACAGCTAATTGCTAAATTTATAATAGTATTAACTATTATAAATTTAGCAACTTAGATATTAAGTAATGCTGCGAATGCTAATTAATCCAAAAAAGCCAATATATCTACCTACCTATGCCTCATGTCTTTTATCTAATCTTTTAAAATTATAAATGCGAAAGCAACTCTGTTCGTCTGTGCCTAGCCTCTTTACGATTAAACAACTCTTGAAGATATTAGGTAGCCCGGAGAAGGACATGATGACGGTAAAAACCGTATCAAAATTCATTGAGCACTGTTTTAGTACATCGCTATTCTGTTACGTAAACTAAGTTCCTTCACTTCAGAAAACTCACTCTAAAAGGTACATAAATCAAACAACCAATAACTCATTATCAAAGACAAGTGCATCGACGCTAAATGCGCAAGCGCATTGCTTGACAGCTCGCGATGCGATTGCGTCGATATATCAACGTCAACGCGGCGGCGGCGACGCGACAACTGACAAGTGGCGCCACGAGTGACCATTCTTGGAAATAATGGCACAAGGTATAAACTTTTATGAAAGTACTAAGGTACTGTCCCCTGTTTTATTGGCTGAGTAATTTCTGCAAAAAATGTTGCTGAACTAAACAAGTATACATTTTATCAACAAAAAAACCGAATTCAATATATCTTCGAAGTCTTAGGTCAAATATCGATGAAATTTATCACAATTGGTAGCTATACTGAACCCAACGCAAAAATATTTTTTCAAATTTAATTATTAGTTTTTAAATGACGGAGTTCTGGTAACAAATTCGGTTGTCTTAAAAATAGAAAAAATACTGCAGGAAAAATCGAAGTTATTCGTAGATTATGAATGATTGAATACAAATAAAATACTAAGTACTTAAGACGAAAGTCGTAATCAAAAATTGGATTTTTCTGTAATTTAACACGTTGCAAGCTTAGGGTTGTAAACAACCCAAATAATACAGGGACTAAAATAGTTTCAGCACTATAGGATACTTAAAAATATTTTAGTTCTTGGAGGAAGCCATGACTATTTTTTCTCGGAAAGCAACCTTATTTAAATTAAAACAATTTCATAACCAAACAGTAATTTATTCAGGCAGCACGTAATACTTTTAACCTTTTACAGCATTGCGCTCTAGACTTGGCTGCGTATGCGCATTTACTAAGAAACTACGCTCATTAGTGCATATTCAAGCTATTTTTAGTACACTTGTTCATACATGTACTGCTTAGCTGTTTGTAATTAGGTTTACTTTCGTCTGACGTAATTGTATGGGGTGTTTTTGTTAAAGTGCTGCTGGTAGTGTTGCTGGGTATTGTCATGGTTGTCACTCGAAAAGAAAATTTAAATTATGTAAAAAAAACAATTGTTTGCATAAAATAATTATATTAATTTCGCAATAACATTTTTTTTTCAATTCATGAAAGGGCACAACTCAGCATAATGCGCCATGACAGCGCGCTGATTTTCAGTTGTGCCCTTTTTCGTGACGATTACTTTACATTAACGACGATTACGTTTCATTACATTACTTACACGTGCATAACTTAGGAGATAGTGACTAAAATGTCATTTACCTAACGATAAGGTGGTATTTAAAATGTTTACACGCGGTCACGAAGCAACAATCAAATACGAAGAAAACGTGTGTGGTATTAAATCAATGTCATTTACTTAAGAAAAGTTGATTAACGACTAAACAGATTTTGATGACAATTGGTATTCACTATAAATATAAGTCACGATACTTTCCAAAAAAATAATGTACGTAAGGTATGTGAAATAGGACATACAGCTCCTTATTGAACAAGTTTTCGCCGAATTCTTCGCGGAACAATGACGATATAGATATTAGTTCTACGTTCCTTGACGCGGACGTAGTCGCGAGTATCAGTTAGTACTTAAAGTTTTTTGTTTAAAGTTTATTTTTTCTTTTTGTAATTCTGTTTTCTTTTCTTTCTTTAGATTGTTAGTACGACTGTGGTCGTCAAATAAATGCTTTTTCTTTCTTTCTATTTTTCTTTGTATTAAAAGTTGAATGTGGTTTTCTAAAAAGTACAATACAATTAGACTTTATTACATACTACAAACATAATTACATGAAAAAAGTTAAACCTTAACTAGGGTAATACAATTAGCGGTCTTATCGCATAAAGCAATCTCTTACAGACAACCTTTGGATGGAGTACTTACCATTATAGACAGTCCTGACACTTACTCCCGTATTACTTAACACATCAACAGTCAACATTCTATACACTGAGTGTAGGGCTCCTTGCGACGGCGCCGACACGTCGAGACGCATACAAGATCATTTTGCAGATCTCTACTTAATTAACTAAATAATTGGTTATATCACATACATACACATATACTATATATATTGTATTACACAGTATTTAACGAGCTCATACATGCACACATACATGGTTTTTATATCTGTTACGATTTAATCAGAACGCATTATACTGATGTTTATTGGAGGTGCAGATTTTGAGATTGTAATTTTAATCAGGCATTACGTGAAGTCAGTGACATTATACGGAAATGTGATTAACCTAATTAACTGAGCAACAAATCGAGGTGATTGGTTTTTTATTCTAAAAACTCAATTTTCAGATTTGGATAAATTAGGACTCATTGCGGACTACAATCAAATCTAGTTTGAACACTAACCAATTTGCATCTACCTTACAGTTGGGCAGCAGTTGTTGAAGATCTAAAATTAATATTCATTTACCACTCACGACAATATTGGATACATAAGACAAGATTGCTAGAAAGACAAAACACGCAGTAGAAACAAAAAAACAATTGTTTGATGACATGTTGTTACCAGCATCTCCACTGGCAGAACTTATATTGCTAAGATTCGAACAATATCTAACAATAATCATTATAATAACCGTGATTACCTTTGCCATTGAACAATAGAGCAGTGCCATTGTGGTTGCAAGGTCGGCCCAGTCAGGCGTTGAGGGTAACCTATTGTTCTGATGCTGCTTAATCTAGCAGAAAGATTCGGAGGTTTAAGAATAATGTCAAGAATCCAAGATAATGTAAATAACATCAGTTTGATTAAGTTATTATATTCAGGAGATTCGTGAGCCGGCCCGAACCTGGAGCTACTAGAACTAACACTAAATGACTATGATTTCAAAGAATAATAAAATACATCAAACATTAAAGAAATAAAGGAAATTAGATAACAGTACTCTCAAAGTATCGCCAAAGAATAACTTAAGCTTTAAAAATGTTAGATCAAAACGAGGTTACAAACCATGCAAAATTCTATCCCAAACTTCTTCAACAAATCTTAATAATAGCATTTGGTATCCTGAATAGATGACATCACCTGATTTGCTACCATTTGCCACATTTAATCTGTCATTTATTTGGAAAAGAACCGAACCAACTATTATCCATTCTGTGACCGAACTCATGAACACTTCCTGTCAAACAATACTCCCACAATTTCGCATCAAAAGAAGCTGAAGTCTCTAAAGATCTTTGAATTCTGTTCTATTGTTCTTGTCTTGGTCACCCGTTTGACCTTTTGCATTGTTGATGATCTCTTTAGAAGTGGGTGGACATTGTTTGCAATAACTTCGGGGTTCCTTGGCAAATAGCAAATTTGAAATACGCCGTGGCTTTGTTTGAATAAAATATTTGGGAACGTCGAGTTGGATATTACTTAATTATGTGGGAAAGGTTGTGCTGGTGGGAAAAGTTACAAGTGAATGGCATAGAAACAAGATGAAATGTTTTTAGACGATGTATTATTTTTACCTATAGTTTATGATAATAAAACGGGACTTAATCGCGCTAAAAACATTAATTTTATTTACCTCGACGTTTCGACCAAGTTGCATTGGCCGTGGTCACGAGAAGACTGGAGAATGCGGCCAATGCAACTTGGTCGAAACGTCGAGGTAAATAAAATTAATGTTTTTAGCGCGATTAAGTCCCGTTTTATTATCATAAACTATGTGTTCGAATCGCGAAAGTTTAAAAATTACTATTTTTACCTACTTATATTTAAGTTCTTATTTGACTCAACGTATCAGTATTGCAATCCAACGGGGCAATACTGCCAGCATCTTGGGTACGTTGCCAACTGGTAGTGGGTTGGAGCATTTGAGCTATCTACAGGCCTTTAATGGTCTATGGGTTGTCCAATTGCTTCTCCTTGTATGTAGTTAGTTTAGTTTTAGTAAGTAGAGTGTAGTTTGTTTTCAGTAATAAAGGCATTCGCCCGTTAAAAAAAAAGATCAGAATATGTTTCATATGATGCAATTTTACTAAATAGTATAATCATAAACAACATACACGTCTCTCTCTTCAGATATTATAGCACAAACTGTGGTCTACATCTTCAAATGTATTGCAGTCGTACAGAAAGGATAATTGGAGCATTTTAGAAGAACACAATACATCCAGCAGCGTTTTCAAGTTAACCGAAATTATTTCAATAACAATCCTCGAAGCACGTGTCCACTCAAAAAACTCTTTAGATTTACTGATTTGTATTCCTATCAGGGCAGATGTTATGCTCTGCATTGGAGGCCCATTCATCGGCCTTAGCAAATAGAAGGCGACGTCCGATTATACCTTTGAATAGAATTATTTGTAACTCACCTTGAAAAACATTGCATAAAGAAAAAACTTCCATTTGAGACATTACACGATAAGGAACTAAGAAAAAGTATAAATAGTGACAAACTTCCGAAGATCGACGTAATATTTTTTGCAGCCTTCGTCGTGATCTGTTTTTCTTCAATTGGTTTCGACACGTTTGAAATTTTCTGAAGAACATGGTAAAAATATAAATAATAATATGTCTGAGATGTAAACACGTCAAGTGATGACAATTTAAGAATATTTAATGTAACATTTTCTTGATTTATTTTTTTAGCACTGCCAAAATTCTCGTATAACCCCAGAATTGTGGTTATTGTGAAGACTTATATTAACCTTGGCAATGAACTCATTATAAATAACCATTTCCTGTGTCGTTATACGCCGTATGCGCATATTATTGCGAGTCTATTGTTTACTTTAATATTTATGATGATAGACTAAACTCATGACATTGGCACCAGTTCATCTGAAAATTAAAATTATTGTATTTCCTTTTTTATAAAAATGTAACTGCCTTAGTATTCCTTTGTACTAAATATAATATATAAATTAACCCATATATTTGATGATACCTCGTATCCATGAATTATCTTTTTTGAAGATAGTGACGAAGTTGGCACAAGAAATAAAGCAATCCAATTCATATAAGAATCTTAATCTTACTGCCAGATCTATGAAGCTTAATAAGTTTTGTATAGAACGACAATAATCTAAATAAACGTGGTTGATATTAAGCTGAGGCGCCACCAATGACATTGATATAGGCTATTAATATTGATATTAGAATGAATTATCAAACGAACAATCTTTTCTTTGATGATCTATCCTAATACGTGACATTAGCGAAATTGTGGTGGCTTCCGCAAATGGAACTAATCACGAGTCGTATTCTTGACATACTAAAGTCATATGTAAATAGTAATATAGTTGCTTTACGTGTGATATAGTTCCATAACCCGCCTGTTCAGAAAACTGAGCTTCGTTTCCTAATCAAATTATTTATCGGGCCTACAATAGTTTCTGATGTCATCCCTCTGGATAAAAGGTTTTAAGATTAAGCCGCCATCACTCCACATTAAGTGTCTGCAAATAAGTAATCCTATACGACGCTGCCGAGGGCACTTTGCGGGCCTTTTACTTGAGAAACGGGAATTCTATAGGTGTACTGTTCCTTACAGTTGGGGTGACGCTTTAATTTGTGTGTCTGTTAGAGTTAGAAATTTAAAGACTGGTGGTACGTTTCTCGTATGCGAGAGGCCGTCTGGGTGGGTACCACCGCTTTGTTAGTAGTTATACAGCCGCCAAGCAGTAGTGCGCAAGCATTACTGTGTTCCGGTTTGAAGGGCATTGTAGCCAGCGAAATTACTGGGCATTATGAGACTCAACAGCTAATTGTCTCAGGATAACGAGCGCAGTGCAGCGCCGCGCAGGATTTTGCAAAACAAAGTTCTGGATGGTGCTGTTATTCTTATGGGTTGGCGTATTGCTTACCATCAGGCAAACGACCAGCTACATAGAAACTTTAATAGGAACAAAATATATTTTTTAAAACCCCTTGCGTCACCACAGTCATTATATTGTGGGGTCATTTATGTTATGACCCGGCAACCCCGACATTCTTCAGTCATCTTACATTACATTTTCCCAAACCACAAATAAGCATTAGTTCTTAAAAAACTAAACCCAAGAAAACTGAAGCGTAAAAGTATTTTGAATCAGTTTATAAATCAAAGTTGTGACGTCGGCGTCGTCAATGAAACAGCCGCTCGCCGTCAACGGAAGGAAGCCATATCGGTCGGTACGCGTCGGCGCTTCCCGTGACACATCGCCCTCTACACGTCTCGGTTTGATACCTAAAGCGGAAAGTATTGTCGGTATTTGGTAAAAAATATATTTAAGAGTAAAAATATTTTTCTTACTAAAGTGTTTACGAAGATGAGGTTTGGTGACTGTTTGTAAAAGACGAATATTCGTTCGTGTATGCGTCAGCGAATGCAGTTTATAAAGACCGTTTTTAAATCCTATTTAATTCCATGAGTTATTCAGAAATTCGTGACAATTCAGCATAAATTTTACTCGATTCGTATTGGACATGGATTTTAATCAGCACAGTTCTGCCAGTTACTAAAACCTCACCTAAAACAAATTACTTAACATAAATTCTGTTCCTCATGCTCATGTTCCTGAATTAACATTATTAACAGCACTGTAAATTCTCATTCCAACGCTAGTCAGGGTCAAGGTTTCCATTCTCATGATGTGAGCGAGCTCGTGCCATAATCTAATTAATTCTAACGCTGACCGACAGGTTTACGAGTAGGCGGTTTTAAATATTTCATAGAAAATTGTAATAATAACTTAATAAAACAAGGCTTTAAAACAAAGGCGGTAGAACAAAGAGAATTAACAAAGGTCACGCTATTCCTGATTCTGATCAAAAGAAAACTGCTTAATTATTGTTTGAAGTTTGAACTTTTCTTGATGAATTGCGTGAAAGAGCCTAAGATTTAAAGGAAATCGAACTTTAATGTTTACAGTTAAAGAATTCGTATACATTAAGGTGGAAGCAAGAGCGAAGTAAAGGATAAACGTGACCGGCGGAAGTCCATAAATTGATTGATGAATGTTGATTAAGGAAATATGAATGATTGAAGAAATGCAACCAGGTGTGGACAAAAAGATATTAAGGGAATAATCTGTTTGAATTAATATTAGTATATGATAGAGTTCTCAAACAAGAAACTCAGATTAAAAAATTAATCTAAAAGCCACGTTTTTATGCGTTTATAACGCATTGTCATCGAGTTGTAAGCTACCCTGAAATTTTCAGCCGGATAGCTAATCGGAAAGTACTCGAAAATTGAGTTTCAAGATTCCACCCGGAACGACAGACAGACAGACAAACAAGACAGTGACTTAATAAAAACGTGGTAAAAACAAATCTAATATAAAGGCAAATATGATTTAACTAAATCGCTCTAATTCTGTGAATCCCATTGTCTTTCAAGGGGTGAAATGGTGCTGTCATCCCTTTTGAATCTTCCAATCTCATCCAAGTTTACGAGGACAAAATGGCAGGTCAAAATAACAAAGTAACGTCTTTTGAAAGCTAGACAGAAGAAATCAAGGCGCCCGGCAGGAAAAAGTTCTTATAATTTTAGATTTATTTTTCGCCCAACGATCACACACTTGGATCCTGGACCCTAACTAAGATTCCCTGTAACTAGGGAACCAGGAACTACGAGGACCATGGTTCCACAACACCCAGACACGAAACAAATGCTTGCTGATTTTTTTTGTACACGAACGGAAGGAAGTAGTAAAGACTTTTATCTCATCGTGGGAATCGAACCCGCAACCTCGGTGGTGTATAAGATTTGAGCCAACCTGCCCAAACACTACATCACAAAGGCCGTCTAAACAATAAATTATGTGTAATCCAGACTAATAAAGATTTGATTATTAGATTGATACACAAAATCTGAAGTTTAGTATTTTGTCTCTATTAAGCGTAAAAAAAAACTGTTACAGTACAGCCAGTGTCATCATCATCACTATCGAAAGTTTACGTTCCCACTTCTGAAGCACAAAGTTTATAGAAAGAAAGAAAAACCATTTATTCGGCACACGACAAACAAATAATACAAAAAATAAAAACTTAAAAATAAACATAATATATGTGCCGAATGGGCTCAGCTCAGCATAAAATAAAAGAGTTTTACACAACTCGGCGCTGATTTTCAGCTGATACCCGTGTTTTTTTTTTACGCTTAATAGATCCATGTTTGGCCACTATCTCGCCTGATGTGAAGCGATGATGTGGCCTAAGGTGGAGCACATAGATCTAGAGAGAGACGGCAGTTGAGTGGCTGCTGAGGTGTTGCTATAGGAATAATGAAAAATAGACTGTACTCTTCTACAAAAAAAATCTATACTTATACATTTAAAATAATAATATCCTACAAATAATGATAATTCACTACTTATAATAAACATACATAAAAAATAAAAATCGAGTAAAATGTACATACATATATAATAATATAGCTCATACTACTCAATCACTGTAATGTGAACCCATACAGATGAGCCGTGTTGGGTTGGTAAATATATCTGTCCTTGAGTTTTCTGATTCTTGGACGTGCTGGTTTCCTCACGATGGTTTCTTTCGCCGTTTTAAAGTGGAATCCGCAATGCAAGTGTCTCGCCCATAAATTATTACGCTTAACTCATAAAAATGTGTATTCAGCAGATTACGCCTATTCACCGCCTCAAACAAGGCAAATAATGACGGACAAAATAGACCCCAAACGCTTCGAGTGGCAAAACACGCTTAAACACTCATTTCACACCTTTACGACGTCGTAAAATCCTTGCAATGGGCGGACCCATGAATGTTAATATGGGGTCAAAAACGACCCCACTTGGTTATTTTAAACATTAGCCAAAAGCGACCCTATGTTTAACCCTTGATTTATAGGTATCTGGTTAGCAATAAAAGTTAATTTACTACGGGAATGAGAGGTAATGATTGCAATGAATGGGTTCATGAAAAGGTTCGAAGCTCAATACGATCTTGTTGGACAACTTTTTCGAACGGTTGTAAATCTTGTAGAAATTAATGTCGTGCTTACGTCGTCCTGCGAATCGAAGAATCATAACATTTTTTATTGTGAAATGTATTTCGTGGTTTTACATTTGCTGAACTGGGCCCTAATTCACTATGACAACTTGGCGATTCCTTGCTTCGAAATCACGTCGATTACTACATCTCTTTGACGCATTCATATATATGATTCTCTATGACGCGTCATAGAGAATACAAATTTCGCAGACGTCGTTTATTAATGAAGGAATCGACGTGACCTCGAAGCAAGGAATCACTAAGATGTCATAGTGAATTAGGGCCCAGTTTTGGAATGAAATGTCGAAATATTTGTTAAAATAATTTCATGATAACATGAATTCGTGAGACAGTGGAGTGTTATCTACATCGAAAGCTTATCTTGGCTTGTTAAATGACGATAGGTACTATAATAGTGTCATACTTATGAAATTATAAAATTTATGGAGTGGTAGGTAGGCTCTGGCCGTGGTTGTAATACCACCCACCGAACAAAGCCATGCCGTCAAGCGACCTAGTCGTGTTTCGGGATGGTGATCGGTGAACCATAGGGGAGACGGGTCTGAGCAGCCGCTCAACTGCCGTCTCTCTCTAGATCTATGTGCTCCATCTTAGGCCACATCATCGCTTCACACCAGGCGAGATATTGGCAAAACATAGATATATTAAGCGTAAAAAAAAAACTAACAACTTTGGAATTTTTACATAACCACACCATAAAGAATCCATCATTTTTGTAAGCCGCAAGCTTTCGTGCTTCTGAGTTATTAAAGATGTCACGGTAGAAGAATGCTGTAATGGCTCGACCAGTTTTGATGGCCCCTGCTACGGCTCATTATGGACGTACTAACGCTTTTGTGTCCAATTGGCTATGGAAGAAACGTCATGAAACTTATGGAGCTGCAGCGATATTTTTAAAAATTACTATTTTAGTATTGAAATGTTGTAAAAAAATGATACGCAGATTGAGTCTTCCTCTAAAGTTTAAACGGTGCGATTTAAACACAGAGTAAATATTGAAAATCTGATCTCTATGGTTTTAAACAATCAACACCTTTATAGATAGTTGCATCTTCTAGTTACCACAAATGATCGAAATAATTACGACCGTTTGACATTAGGTTGATAAAAAATACAATTCCCGCTACCGGCCAAATGTCGGTGCATAAGAAAAACGCATGCATTTGTTTTGTGTAGATCACTCTGTTACTAATTGAACAAACGATTGACGAAATAAGATTTTGTCGAATGAACCTTTGATATTTTTACCATTGATCGAGTGAACGTTTGCTCGAAAAAATTATCATTTTATCGACCTAACGTCAAACGTTATTTCGATCACATGTGGTGGACTCTAGATCTTCTACCGTACTCACAGAACAATATTCTTCTCACAAAGACAGCTTGCAACCCAAAATGTAGCGCTCGTAGCCAGGCTCGCCTAGCCGTTCGTTTGTAACAACTCGCCTGTTGACTGCAGTCACCACTTGGGTGGGTGATCGTTTGTGAGGACACGGTAAGCGAACTGTCCCGGTTGTTGTCTTTGGACAATACTCAGGCCTTCTGGCAGTCTATAACCATACGCCCACGCAATCCAAAGCATTCCTTTTAAAAGCCAACAGGTCGAAATTATATTTCTCAGAACCGAAGCTATCCTTCCTTTTCATGTTCAGATACGTTTACGATACGTTGACAATAGTTACGACAATAGACAGTTGCTACACAGACTTTTAAGTAATAATTATTAATTAAAAGGTAATAGCAAAATTATCATAAATTGGAAATGTGTTCTTTCTCTAGGAATCGCTCCTCTTCTCTAAGTTTAGTATACATCGCTACATCTATGGCCCGATGCTAGTGGACTGTGACGAATGTTAGCAAGTCTTCCATTGCGCAACTGAAGCACGCGCCGCAACTTTTGTCTAGAAAGCGTGAAGTTACTACTTTTGTATTGCCTTGTTTTTATGTCTCAATAATATATTTTGTCATACTTATGTGATTATAAAATGTCATTAATTTACCTTCACAAAACAATAATAATGTTTTTTGTTTGTTATTGACAAACCTATTATTTATTTGATAATGTGATGTGATATTGTAATACTTGCTTTAGTTGCTAACTACTATCAATCTATGTGTTAGCACAGAATACTAAGGGACAGAAGCATCACTCCGCCAAGAAATTTAAACAAATAGCGACTCTTGCTATGACGCAATAAAATTCAATTCAGCTCGCGTAGCGCTGCATACCTACATACCAGTCATATTAACCTACAGAGCGCCTCTCTATGGCATAGCTCTTATCTCTTCTGACGCGGCACGTGTAACGACGCGCGACTCGCCGTCGGTGCTATGTACTTTTAGCTTCGTACCTACAGTGCGGAGTGCGCTAGGCCTGGTTTTAGCCTATTTGTTAAATAGTTGGTCTCGGATGCTGCCGTTCCGCCACTCGTATAACAGTTTTACTTATAAGTTATTCAGTGTTTCCTAATATAATTGAATTGTACTTATTCTGTTTTTGAGAAATAAAAGTCTTAAACCACAAATAACATTAAGTAAGAAATTGCAATTTTATAACAAAAATATTAAAAGTAATAATAAAAATATATAAAATAAATATAAAAAAGTGTCGTTAGAAAATTAATTTGTTGAATTAGTTGAAAATAGCAAGTTCAATTCTTACAGGTCATTTTTAGCCCCATAGGCAAGTCATAGGTTAACCTGTTGTAACTAAGAACTCAAAGATGGCAATCTCAGTGTTGGTAAAGTGGTTAGACACAACGGTCCATTTTATTATCATACACCTCGAAGGATACGAGACAAAACTGTGGTTCCCCACAAGGAATCGGCCAGGATTTATGGAATAGTCACTTACCTACCTTAGATACCTATGTTTTTGTAACTAGAATTGATAATATTTTTACAAGCTTTTATTTAACTTGCGATGTATGTTATGTTTGTCCGTATGGAATCTTGCAAGCTGAATTACCTAGAGCCATACTGAACTTCCTCTTATCCAACGGAGTTGAAATTTTGCGTACTTGTCAAAGCCGATGACAATGCAATATTATGGTGACATCCAGCTGATCTGATGATGGAGACGGAAGGTGGGAAATGGAACTCCTTGACGGATAATCATAAGCTATTAGTGTTTGGGCTCATTTTAATCTGCTTGCGGTTCCGATTACGAATTTGTAAAAAGCTTGTCTTGAATAAAATATTCAACAAAATCTTATTTCATTAAATGTCTACGTTTGGCCACTATCTCACCTGATATTATGTTATACATCGAAGTAGCGAAGTGTATTTGTTTTAAAGGAAAAACACGCACTCAACTATTTGCCAGTATCAACACTTACACTTGCAAATTGAAAATGCAACAATTGGCTACAACGTCTAAACAACCCATCCTTGACACATTATTTTTTGCAAATGCAACACCATTCATCTGCCAATATAACGTACAGAGCGAATCACGTAGGTAATTTAGCACTTTCCGTTTGTTGACATAACATCAGCGATGTTTCGCTTCTTGTTTTCACATTACGCAATGTTAAGGCACGATTCAGCTGTATCTAACTGCACCTACCTACCTTGTAGTAGGTACTTAGGTAGATAGTTGGTAGGTTCATTTTTGGAATTAGCTAGAGCTAATAAAATAACATAGTGAAACTGTGACTTATAAGAAAATACTTAATCGCGAATACCTCCTAGGTACTGAGTGTATGTAGAACACAGAATAATTTATTTTTATTTTTATTTTATTTTATTTTACAGTTTACGTCATCTATCTTAAGACCTCTCCAAATTGAGTTTTCTAGTGTAACTTAAGATTACACTAGATGAAATAAGGTATTTTAAACAGTGATAATAAACTATAATACAATGAAGTCGATGACGATGTACCTAATAGTTCAAGTACCTTTATTTAGTGCCTTCCTTTATTTGGGAATTGATACTGCCTTGATTTTTTTAACTCGATACTTTACCGCTTTTGTTCGTTACTAGTGTGGTAATTTTACACCATTGTATGTTCTACATTTCACGAAAATAAATATTTTGAATTAGAAGTATATTTACTAAACCCACAATGTTTATTAAAAGTATTAAAACTGGTTGGGAATAATTGCGTATAGCGCCATCTGTTCGCTGAGGAATTGAAGTATCAGTTTTGCTACTCGTCCAAAGATGACGCTACTAGTGGACACAAGTAAAAAAATCATGACATTCGGTTAGATGATTGAAATGTTTATTTTTTGTTTGAATTTCGCATTAACCCACAATTTCTTTTGTTACAGATTCATTCGTCAATAGCCAAGAATGGACGGCAGCGCGGGGAGTCACGGAACTGCGGGTCGGTGTGCTAGGCTCTCCGGACAGCGGCAAATCGGCCCTAGTACACCGGTATCTAACTGGAGCTTATATGCAGGAAGAAAGTCCAGAAGGTATAGGTGAATTTCAAGACAATGTATATTTGAATAAATTGAGAAGTGTCAATTATTTTTTATAGGATTTATTAATCATTTATATTGCTGCCACCTATTGGATTTTAAGAGAAACATCAGCTATGTCATACCATTGATAGCTATTGTAGTTAGCTAAAATTCCTCTAGATGGCAAATGTCGTAAACCTCTTTGTTATCTTGATAGATGGCGCTCAATGCGAAAAATAAAATGTTAATCAGTGCAATAACCACTTTTTATACCTAAGCTGACTGGCTCCATTTATGATAATCTTTACGTAAGAAAATTAGTATGCATAATAAACTACTTTTCTCACGTCTAACGAGTCTTAAATAAATTATTGGCAATATTTCAACACTTCCTTGCTTGCAGGCGGTCGGTTCAAGAAGGAAGTAATCATCGACGGCCACAGCTACTTACTCCTCATCCGAGATGAGGGTGGACCTCCTGAAATGCAGGTCAGTATCTAAAGAATCTAAACAAAGTGGACTTGGTAAAACCATGGTGCTTCTAACTTTATTTACAAGATCTAATACGGCTCCTACAAAGGCCATAAAAGCACTCTTACACGGGCAATAAAAATTAGATTTAGACACAGAATAATTAATAGTATCTAGCTGAAAACTTTTTCAACTTTCAACAAGGAGCATTTGTTTATGTAGGTACAAGTATCTATATAAAAAAATCGCTAAACGTGGTAAGTACTTACTTACATTTTAATCCATAAAAAAATAACAATGAACAGCATGTTCGGGCGCGCAATTTTTTTTAGACGATATGAGAAAATACTTTGATAGGGGTAGGTAGGTATTTCCCATTTTTTTTGGTATAAACATCTTTAAATATATGTAGGTAGGTAGGTACTGCAGTTAGCTAAAGCACAGTATTACAATATGTAAAACCGGCTATAGCCAGGCCTAGCACACTCTGCACTGTAGGTACGAAGCTACAAGTACATAGCCAGACACCGACGGCGGGTCGCGCGTCGTTACACTTGCTGCGTCAGAAGAGATTAGAGCTATGCGATAGAAAGAGATACGCTCTGTAGGTTAACATGACTGGTAGGTATGCAGCGCTACGCGAGCTGAATTAAATTTTATTGCGTCATAGCAAAGCTACAAGTTCATAGCCGGACACCGACGGCGGGTCGCGCGTCGTTACACTTGCTGCGTCAGAAGAGATTAGAGCTATGCGATAGAAAGAGATACGCTCTGTAGGTTAATATGACTGGTAGGTATGCAGCGCTACGCGAGCTGAATTAAATTTTATTGCGTCATAGCAAGAGTTGCTATTTGTTTAAATTTCTTTGCGGAGTGATGCTTCTGTCCCTTAGTATTCTGTGCTATAGCCTCAAAACCAAGCATAGCGCTGTCGCTCTACCATTCTACCAATAATAAGTCGACATTTTATAAAAGCAATAGGTACCTACATACTAAAATGCCCATCAATAATCTAACGCATATCTAAGGGCTGCCACACACTGTAATTACATTCCTCGACAATGAAAATCAATACATGTAGGCAACGTGTCTACTATAAGTACGTACGTACGTAGGTATACGAATCTACAATGCCCTTTGATAAAATATTCATGAACAACAATTTTATCGTATATACCACACATAGCACATAGGACTATAGTCTTGTTCGAAAAAAATTTAGTATTATTAACGTGATTCCTAAATTGACTGTAATCTGTTTTGTGTGCCTAAATGAATAAATAGCGTGTGGTCTGACTATAAGTCTCATGATTTTTAGGGCTCCGTACCCAAAGGGTAAAACGAGACCCTACTAAGACTCCGCTGTCCATCCGTCTGTCTGTCTGTCCGTCTGTCACCAGGCTGTATCTCATGAACCGTGATAGTTAGACAGTTGAAATTTTCACAGATGATGTATTTCTGTTGCCGCTATAACAACAAATACTAAAAAACAGAATAAAAAAATATTTTAGTGGTGTTCCTATACAACAGACATGATTTTTTTTACCGTTTTTATAGATAATGGTACGGCCTTCGTGCGCGAGGCCGACTCGCACTTGGCCAGTTTTATTTTTTTTATTTAGAGACTCGTCGATAGAAGTTCATGTATTTCGAAATAGATCAAGTGACCTACCTACTGGAGTGAGCGCGTTTCCAATAACGTACGTCACGGGAAATGCTGCCTTTTAGCGACTATAAGTTGGTAATCTGTGCTATAAGCTATAGTTGCGATTTAGGTTTTTAATTACGATACTTTAATTGTAATTAGATATGATTAGAAAACGCTTTATTGTAACACAACAACAAGCAATAATTACAAAACAATACTTAATAAAATTTCTGTTTAAGGTGAATAATAAAGTATTTATCTATCTAAAGCAAAAGTATTACAATGGGTGGTCTTATCGCTTATAGAGGTCTCTTCTAGGCAACCTTTGGATGGAGAGGACTCAAAGGAACTGTAAGGGACGGGTAACCAGTATCCAATAATAATATCATATACAAATACTACATAATCATAATAATATATAAGTAAATATAATATTATTATTACCTACTTGCTAATGATGTTCCAATAATAAACAGCACAGAATTTAAAATTTAAATAGTTTCATCTCACGTTTAAAACCAACTAAAAATGCGAGGGTTACCATCTGATTATGTCATTTAGGAAACCCCTTGAGTCGATGTTAAGTACCATCATACACTTAGAATTCCAGATTAGATACAATTTGTTCGTATCGTATGTAACCACGTCATACATCAAGCACGCCAGGATGCTCCTATCGATTTGTGCTATAAAGGGGGGAGTACAGTTTAATAGACGCGGCAGAGCCTCTGCCATTTTACGGCTCTGGTGGACGCAATAGTTACGATATTTTAAGAAGGGGGGGAAATATGCTTGTTCTTTACCGCAGAGTTATTGCAAATAATAATGCATTGATTATTTTTTTTATTATACAATTTCTTGTATATAAGAATTACATAGTGCAAAATTAAATGATGCATTGATTTTTTTTTATTATAAAATTCTTGTATATTATATGTATACATACCTACCTAGAAAAAAAAAACATTTATTTAATTTTGTAACAACTTTGTTACTGAGACCCTAACTAATAAACTAGCCTGTATGGCCTGTGCCTTAATAGTTAGTTTCTTCCCATTATGTTCAATTTATTTTGGTTAAACTAATACACATTTATTTTTAACTTTTAGCATACTAATTTAGTCTTATCATAAAACAATTAGAATTTAAACAATACCTATGTTCCTAAATATTTGCGAATTTTATACCTTAGTTAGATCGGAGCAATTAGTTGGTCAAATTATATTCGTAATTCGTACCCCTATTACCTAATATATTTAATCACAATAAAATGGTTAGCAAGCGGATACGGGAAATCCCCCCATATTTTTTAACTTGAATACGCCCATAGCCATGACGAAATGTCGTTCAGAATTTACAAGCAGCTTAGCGGTTTTACGATATTTACCATAACATGACGTTTACGATTCTAAATTGTTGTTTCGATTTTGTAAGACTACAAATGGTTCTGCCTATTCGGTAGACATGAGTTCGTATTAGGAAAAGGACATTTTAATATGCTATTGTTAGGAAAAACGACAGCAGTAAAAATGCAAATAGGTATAGTAAAAGCTTTGAGACAATAGAATCGATTTTACATATCTGGCGAAGTTCAACAGGCTATTTTTATACAAAGTAAGTACTAGAAAATTGTTTATTCAATTGTAGTATGTAGGCGGAATGTAGTAGGTACCTATAAGTCTGGTTTTATGTTGCACAAATCGATTTAACGTTTGCTAACTTCGAAAATTTTTGAATAGGTAAGTTCTAATGACCGGGCACTTTTGTGCAGAGTGTATGACCTGGCACTATTGTGCATCGTTTATATTTTTCATTCTATTTTTAATTTTATTTTTATTTTGTTTGTATTTTAACAATATTATGTGTTTGTTGATGCCTGATAAATGTATTTTTTTTTTTTTTATTTTAAGTGGTTTTTTTCCATTCCTTTAATATTTTTTTATAGCTCATCATTCGTCAAATATTGCAGTTTCCCTAGACGGTATGTCCTGAGAGTAACCATGGGTTGTCCCTACCCATGAATCATGTGCACAATTTTCACCTCATTTAATTCCTCAAATTGACGTAAGTGCATAGAAATGAGGAAGGGGACAATTTAACTTGTGCCCTAAATTGTGGAATGGCGGTAGGTGTTCAGCAGCTGATTGGAGATTAGCATGTGGGCGTGGTGATTACGCCACTTCCTGCTTTACTTATTTACGTAGGTTTTGGCTGTCGTTAAGTCATTTCTACTAATTTTTAAAATACATTAACAACGAACTCATAAATTAATGTTCAATGAATTTACAACGCCTATATTTTGAGAGAAGAGAGAGAAGAGTAGCCAGTGTGTTTATATAAGTAGTTATACGCCCAATACGCCCAACGATCACATACATAGATCCTGACCCCTAACTAGGATTCTCTGTATATAGGGAACCAGAAACTATGAGGACCATGGTCCCACAACACCCAGACACGAAACAAATGATTGCGCTTATTTTTTTGTGCACAAACATTTGTCCCGTCACGGGAATCGAACCTGCAACCTCAGTGGTGTATGAGATTTGAGGCAACCTGCCAAACCACTACACCACAGAGGCTGTTATACCTACTTATTAAAGTATATCTAAGATTGTTGAGAGTGCAAAAAGTTAATTACTGTTACTGTTAGCCTGTGTCGTCCCAGATTTGGGCAAAGGCCTTCCCCAAAAATGTATGTAAGTATGTAGTTTTGTCCTCATTTATAGAAATAGTAATTTCTTCCAAGATAGTCGGACCTAATAAGTTTTATGTAAGTAGGTCTTATTCTGTAGTTAAACTGGTCTTGATCTAATTTATTTCAACTTTGATCTCAGATATATTTTTTCCTGCATATATTTCTAATTACATTTAAGTATACAATATAAATATACATATAATAGGTAGTATTTTAGTATACCTACTCTTTTCGTTGATATAATTTACGTTATAATAAAATATTATATTTACATATCCTTAATTCTCTATATTAAATAAAAGTGGATAAGAGTAAAACGATGTTCAATATGATAACATGCTATGTCACGGTTCAGCTTATTTAAATAACTTTCATATGTTGATATAAATAAGTCAGAAAGAGACATTTTAGCAGTTAAGTAATAAGGGTTTTATGAATAAGAATAAGGGTTAGATTATAAAACCAAGGTAGGTACCATGTATGGTAATAAAGAGTCATTCTATTCTATTCATGGGAAAATAGGCGGAATAGCTAGGTAGGTACTCTCCATTGATCGAATCTTCCATGTTCATAGTTTGTACTATTAGTTATTCTGTGTAATAGTAATGGTTGATGACGATGATGATTTCTATCTTTGTTTGAATTGAGTTCTAAGTCTGACGTTTATTTCAACAAATATGAAAAACGAGTACGAAAAACGAATTGCCTCTGACGACAGCTGTCCAACATGCACTACTTAAATCGATAACTGCTTCGATTATTCGAACTCGGCTCAATGAATCGAACACCGACTCGATACGCCCATTAATTACGGCAGTAATCGAAGTCCTGACAATAGTTTGCCGAGTAAACAAGCATGGCACCGTGTTCAGGTTTCAAGTGGAGGGTGAGGGAGGAATCTACCCTCCCCATACTAGTTTAAACTGGATTTGTTTGCATGCCGTAATGTAGGGAAGTCCTGTTGCATAGGGAAGTGACAGGGTGGAATAAAAGAGACGGCGGCGGCGTGATGGTCGGGGTCAAACACGCAATAAACGTAAATAATACGTCAATTTCGACATATTGAACTTGCCAAAAGTTTTGCAGAGTCACTGACGCTTAACTTAAAAATGATCCATAATGATTATATGTATAAATACGTCACGTAATAAGGCTACGTAATAGCTGTTCTAAACAATTGACAATAATCAAAAGCAATTGCCTACAATTTGACACTTGCCATTCCCTACCGAACTCTCGCCAACTTGACTAATGTGGAAACCGTCGTCTATCGGCCTCACCAACCCTTCTACCCGTATCAGATTGTGACGTCATTCACCATATTACCCGAGGTTGACCCGCGACCCGATTGTCCCGATATAAAGCCCTCGTCCAGATATAGACCTGTGCCTTTCATGACATGCGGACGATGTGATAATTCCTTGAGGTTAGTTGAGATTACCGGCAGGCCTTTGTGTCCGCGAGATTAGAGAATATACTCGAAAGGCCTTGCATACAAGGTCGAGCCCGCAGCAATAAAGTTTACTCGCGAAGTTTAAGCTCGTGAGACATCTCTCAGAATTGCTTTGTTTTATGTCGGTTTCTACAGACAATAATTCTAACAAAGCTAAGTAAATTTAATCAAAAAGAAACAGCACGGCTCTCGTCTTTCAAAAAGAAAAAATTTTCAAGTCACGTTATGCGAAAGCTATTTTATTCTTTGTTCCCTATTATTTCGTTGAGTACAGTGCAGTTTACAAATCCGTTAAATAAATTGATTATCACAATCATCAAATGACAAAATCCAAAACACCATTTATATTTGAAGTACGATACGCAGATATTATATTACGAAAGGTAGGTAGGTATATCTAACCCAGCCTTGTGCATCTCACCTTAGTGAATCAATTTGCTCAACCCCACCTTCCTGCAAGGACAACAGATATTGATTGAAGTAGTCTCATTGCAAATGTTTGCATGTTTGACCTACTTGATGTTTTCTTAAGATTTCTGCTGAGTCACAATATTTTTAATTCATAATCATTTGTAGTTAGCTAACTTACTTAGTTTACTTTTGACTATGATAGAGTAGAATTTTTCGAGGCTCAAATTTATGCTAATATTCCTGTAGGTATCCATATCCATGCTTTCCAAGCTTCTTATAGTTTGATCTATAATTTCAAATATTTAGTCCCGTAATGAAAGTCTAACATACACATCCGCAGACTTCATTACAAATACCCTAATAAAACAAACAACGACCATCCAAAAGCAAATAACCCGGACAACTTCGTCGTCACTTTACGTATTTACCACCATTACAGGCAATAACCGTTACATTTACAGCAGGAATGGCTAGGAATGGTCACCCTGCCGCCATAAAGCGTCCGCGCCTCGACGCATCAATTCGAAACGAATTGGAACTGTAGAAGGTAGAACTGAAACGGGGATGGGTTGATAGACTACATACCTACCTATGCGAATACAGATAGCCACTACGCCAAGCTAGAAGCTATTCCATTTCAGGTTTGAAATACAATCGACAATGGATTGCGAATGGATTGTGTGTGTGATAGGAAACCAACACAGACGAATGGAATGCAATTCGGTGGCACAGGTATGGTTTGGATGTTCAATGGTATCATAGTAGACTATATAGCAGGTAGACATACGTATACAGGCGTGATCCGAGTCAATCAATTTAAAACAAGATATCAAGAAGTACACCTAGAACATAATGTTGAGTTCTATTTGATTCGCTAAATTTGTTCGGTTACTACACGAGTTCGATAGTCCCGTCGTCGGTCGGAAAAAAGCAATAGTTCCCTAAATTTTTATCTTATAAACCAATACTTTCATAGATTAGACAGCTGAAGAGCTTTCCCCAGACACATCTATTTTAGTACAAGGTAATTCTATTCTCTCGAGAAATATTCACAAGTGCAAGTTCTGTCTGACCATCTCACCTTATGGCGTGCCTTGAGAGTTGAGAGCAATATTTTGTTATTGCTCCAGCTTAAAAGCCACGTAAAGCTTTACAGTCTAGAGGTTGTGGTATGTTTTCCTAGTTCTATTGGTAAAAATAACTCCATTTATGAACAACGATAATGTAATTTTTACTTTAAACAGACACCTGCAGTAAAGTGCAAGTAATATAAGCACTTGAAAAATACTAGTCTGAGAACTGAAGAACGCATGTAACAATAATTAATTGCTTCATTTGATTTTTTTTTCCGGCTCTGGGTGAGTAGATCTTATGGGTGAGATGTTTTTGTAGGTGAAAAGCCCATTGATCCCGACCCCCTATAAGCATTGCTTAGATATATATAATATACATATACCTACTTAGTATACAATATGTAGATACAATTAACACAATAACAATTACTTATCACGGTTTAATTAAATCCTCGATAAAGAGGTTATCAGAAAAGATGACTCAAGAACACCACTTGAAATTTAATTTCTAGTTAGGTAATACCAGGCCTAGTGCACTCCGCACTGTAGGTGCGATGCTACAAGGCACATAGCCGGACACCGACGGCGGGTCGCGCGTCGTTACACGTGCCGCGTCAGAAGAGATAAGAGCCACGCCATAGAAAGAGAGGCGCTCTGTAGATTAATATGACTGGTAGGTATGCAGCGCTACGCGAGCTGAATTGAATTTTATTGCTTCATAGCAAGAGTTGCTATTTGTTTAAATTTCTTTGCGGAGTGATGCTTCTGTTCCTTAGTATTCTGTGGTAAAACAACGAACTAGACTTTAGGTACCTCTATATTTCTTTTCTTTTAAGTAGGTACATAAGTAAGCAGGATATTAAACTGAAGAGAACTGCAACTGCGAGCTATTTCTTGTGAGATTGCTTTCAGAATGGCTTTTTCATATTCAATTTAGCTTGTTGGTTTGAGATTTTTTCCTCCGTGCCTTCGAGACTTTGTTACGGTATTAACTTAGGTATGTTTTATATAAAACGTAATTTAGATAAGAGCTTAAGTATTTACAATCCGTGCCCGTCTGAAAAGTTTGCTGAATTCATTATAAATGCATTTAACTGAAACATCCCACTTTCAGACTGACAGAAGGATTTGATAATTAATTTAAATTGGTATGTTTTTAATTTAAATTAACTCTCATCTTATAATCAGACTTTTGCCTGAACTTGGTATTGCAACACCATCTTACCCTAATCATAAAAATTTACTTAGTACATATAGTTATCATCATCATCATCAGCCCATCACGTCCCCACTGCTGGGACACGGGCCTTCTCTCATAGAGAGAGTATGGGCCATAATTCACCAAGCTGGCCTAGTTCGGTTTGGTGGATGTCACATGTTCTTGAATCTTTGTGATGAATTCTTGGACATGCCGGTTTCCTCACGATGTTTTCCTTCACCGCTTTTAGAGCGAGTGTTAAATCCGCACATAACTTAGAAAGTCAGTGGTGCTTGGCCAGCGGGATTCGAACTCGGGTGCAACGCATCGAAAGTCGCACGTTCTCCCACTGAGCCACACTCGCTCGCTTATATAGTAAGTATATATAGTATAACTAAATATTATATTTTAATTGAGCAATGTTCTTCCATAGATACCTTATTTTAAAGACATTGGAACTTCGACATGAAAACTTCATAAAGGCTAATAGGTACACGTATCGTCTAAAAAGTTTTGAAATTACTGAACTCATGTACATACCTAATAGATAACCTAATATGAAACAAATACCTATCCCGCTTTTCTCTCAAGATTACAATAACGATTAAAATGAATTCTTGTTGTGGATTTGATAACGAATTCAACATTGTCATATTTCTTTTTCGGGATTTTAAAGTTTCAAACTAGTAGTTCCGCCTAAAGTAAGTTACATACTTACCTACTAATTATTCGGAGAAAATCTTTCTTCCTCTTGATTGTCACTATTGCCGTGTTATCGCAGTATAGTGGAAAAGCGCACTAGTACCACCTTGTAGTAACCTATGCCACAGAATAATTAATAGTACAACTATATGCAGAGGTATTCGATTGTTTATTTAACTCTACAACCACAGCTAGAACTATGAATAGTGGACTGATTGCAAGTAGGTACTTATAAGTGCATTATTTATGTTTCGTAGGTAAGTAGGATCTAAATAAGCTCAAACATTCTTTTGCAAAAAAACCGTCAGGTTAGTAATAACCTGACGGTTTTTTTGCAAAACCTAAGTAGGTACCAGGAATATTTAATATTTTTAAAGCAGACTGGTAAATAAGAACCTTCTAAGTTACAAAAAGGCTAGTTACCGTAATTCTGAAGTTAAAGTATCTACTCCCCAATAGGTAAACATTTATCCATTCCAATATTAATAAAACCAGGCTAAGCTTTAAAATCATTGAATAAATGACTAGTTTCAGCTATAATAACTCAACTATTCAGTACAAACTTTGCCTATCATTTATTCAACAACTTTGGTTACTTTGAAGTTTCCCCTTTTGATGCTTGTACAATTTATATTTTATGCCCCCGCCGCCGCCCGCCACAGAATAAATAATACTATTATACAAACATAATAAAACTATTAGGTAGGTGCAGTCCTAAGCATGGTCGACAGAGTAGGTAGCCTTTTTCTAACTCCATGACTGGGTAGTACTTCGAGGCGGGATACTTTATCTGAGGGGTAGTGCGACCATACCACATACTACAACGGCTGCTTAAATTGAGTTCGACCTTCGACTTTTCCAAAACAAGTGGTGTAAATGAAACAAAAATGTATAATATAGGTTTTCCTACAAGAGACCATAACCCATAAAGGAAGCTTCATGTAGATTTCCACCAAATAATTATTCGTAGGTTCCACCATATAAAGAAAAAATACTGAAAAAATGCAGTTGTTAGCGAGGCTTTATGGATTATATTATGCTCTAAGGTTGTTTGTTCTTTGTTAGTAAAAAAAGCATTGCAATGATTATTTATCTATGGCAATTATGTATTGTATTATTGCCATAGATAAATAATAATTGCAAATGAAAAGTGAACGAATGAAACTTGTTTTTATCTGTCAAGTTGACAAGCTAATTTCGTACGGTGAAAGTACCGAAATATAGACATGGACAAGGCGTCCGTCGAAGGGCTGATTGCGTGTGGCGCCACACTGTCGATGCCTAACAATAGGGAGACAGGGGCTTTGTAATTGATTAGACCTGCTTGAAAAAAGTGCTATTTACAACTATAAGGTTTGTATTATTAGGCTAATTGTTTTATTACATTAAATATTTATGAAACATTTTTATTGCTAGAGATTTCTGAAAAGGCAATAAGCTGTTAGTTTTAGGAAATGCAAGGCATGTAATTATGTCGCCTTATATGTAGGTAAGTAACTAAGCGTGTTTGTTAACAGGCCTCTCTTTATCACTAGGCACTCTGGGCCAGGTACTTTGCACAGGGCCCCGCGATCCATAGGTCTCCCTAGTTCCTGCCAAATCATAAATCGATAACCGATATTACCGATAAATATAATATTATATATTTCCTGAAAATGAACCCGGACCCTTCCCGTTTGCGTACGTAATAACCCGAAAATTCGCCGAATGATGCGCACCCATCTTTTAAAAACCTGCGTCACAAAATAGTACGCACGCGCCGCGCTTGGTTGACGAGAGACGGAAACCTCATGAACATGTACAAAAAAACAATGGCATGTCTACGTTTGAGAAAACTCAATGAACGAAATGAAGAAGTCAGCAATCTCTTTTGTTATTTATTTTTTAAAGTAGAACCATTATTAGTTTGTTTCGGGAGTTTGTTCGACTCAGATTTTCATTTGCAAGAAGCGGATGGACAGATACAAACTGAACACCTCCCACTTACCTAGTTATTCCTTTTGCATTTTGTTAGTAAAAAATAGTCCTCTATGTCATATCATAGTCAGTGTCTCAGTCCCATTCTCCTAGTGTCCAGGGCCACCAAAAGGTTAAAGACGGCCCTGTCTGTGCACTTATATACAATTCAGTGTACTTTCTTATTATCGCTATTAATAAGTACCTAGCATTGTTGCCTTTGGATACACAGGACTAACTAGTTAAAATAGCCTAAAGCATATTGAAATAAACCTTTGTCTTCATTAAAGCCAGTAAAATTACTAACTCGAACTTGAACATAAAGCAAGTAGAAGAATCAATCATTTCAAAACAAACAATATTTCGCCCTGATTTCCATTTGGCAAGCACTCTGAACTTTTAAACTTTATTTAAGGTATCTGCAGACTTACCGTACCGCGGACGAGCAACGCTGTTGTGGAGAACCTTGGAAATTACTGTGTTTTAATTTTGTTTTCTTTCTGAAATGTTTGTAGCATAAAGGTATAAGCAAACATACTTTCTTTTTATAAAGCAGATTTTCAGTTAGGGTTTTATTTTGTTGTCAGACTCAGGTTTCCCTGTTTGAATATAACTTTAAAAATAATTAAATACTCTGTGTTCTGCCCTGCTGCAGTTAGACACAAAATAGTACACAGGATAAAAAAAATAACACTAATATTAATTGAAAGGATCAAATTGAATGGACCGCGCGCGGGCCATTAACTAACTTGATAGTTATAATAATAATATTGTAATTCGATTAATTATTAATATGAAAAATGTGAATTATAATTAGATAAAAGTATTTCTCACAACTCACAAGACTGACCTTAGCCATCCCTTAGGATGGGGAGGCTCTTTATATTTTAAAAATAAAGACATGTAGGATAAATGTATTCATAAATTCGGACCCGAAGGCGCATGTTACTGGCACCTGTGTGACTGTGCGTATCGTAAATACGTTTTACGTGTTTATTATGTACATACTAGTTTACCCAAGAGAGCGTTCACATGGAGTATATTTGCATTTCAAGTGAACATAGTATAAAAAAGAAACATTACGAACAGTATTATTTTTATTGATGTCACTATGCAAAAAAGTGGTCAGAAAAGCTTTACGAAGCGATCTAAACCAGCCAAAAAAGTTTAAAATCAATTTCCTAACCATCACAATAGTATTAACTCCAAACAAGGGACCGTTATATCACATTGAAAGGACGTTGCTCTCATAGGTCGACGGGCACTTGCAGAGCTAAGTACCTATCAAAGGTCAAATATTTGAAGTTGGAATGGATCGAAAAGCAACCAATCTCTCGTTGCTAAGCCATGCCTTGTATCAAATTTTACAATACGCGCTTACAGCCCTTTTTATAAATTAAAAAATATAAATTTGTGTATGTTTCATCTTCACTCATAGGTCTCTAGATTTTTAATGTCCCGACGGGAATCTGTGCTTGAATCATAGAGATCTCTTAGAGATATAATCAAATGACTTATATATTTATTCATTACTCTAACTCTAAACCCTTATTACTCTCAAAATTGTCTGCAATCAATGATTTGGCAAACAGTAAGTATTGAAATACACTCACGCAAACTTTCTGAACAAAAAATATTAACATTGAATAATACTTAATAAGTATATTATTAAAGTAGTGACATAACATATGAATTAAATTTATTTTATATTTGCTTTGTTACTCTGGTACTCTGTATACAGAAATAAAACGGTAAGTAAGTGTACATAATGGTCTATTTTTACTAAATCATTAATACCTTCATTCTTACATGCAAAAGTATTAACAGAAGTGGACACAATACACAATAGTTTTAAGGGTAGTAGGTACCTACCTAATGTACCTACATAAAATATAGGTGTTAACTTGAGAATTGTCTGGGCGTCTCTATAAGTTTTAAATTTTTTAAAACTGTCTTGATCCTCTGAAACATGCAAAATCAAGGAAAATAATAATGTCAATGCAGTCCACTATGTTCCATGTTTGTTGTTGTGCTCACCATAGATCCCACAACAGTATAGTTTACCCTATTATATTATTGTTTTTAAGTTGCCAGGAATTAAATTTTTCCGTAATTTATTTCAACTTAATTTTCACAAAGCGACTCGACCGACTGATAAATTAGATATTATTTGTTTGTGAATTGTTGGCACTAAACTTTATGAATCGGCTCAGAGAGTTGAATTTCAGTTGCAACTCAAAATGGTTTTCACTGTAACCGGGTACACTAACACGTAGACAATTTAATTAGCTTGGGGTTCTTTAATTACACCGTAATTTTACTTTACGCTATCTTTTTATTAAACCTTTATGGTGTCGCTCCTTGTGCCTTATATAGTTAATTTATAATTACTTCTTATGACAAATGGTATTTTGCAAGCAATTTTACGAGCATTTTATGAAGTGATAAATGATTGTGTTGTTTATTGCCATGGGCTTG
The DNA here is from genome assembly GCA_951640565.1 of Petrophora chlorosata. Taxonomy (NCBI): domain Eukaryota; kingdom Metazoa; phylum Arthropoda; class Insecta; order Lepidoptera; family Geometridae; genus Petrophora; species Petrophora chlorosata. The sequence continues at coordinate 16,739,670 of OX621196.1, read as the reverse complement.
TTTTACAATAGACTCGAAAGGTTGTTAAACCAATGTTCTAAGTCACGTTTTACCTCTTTAAAGGCATGAGACACGATGATCTTTACAATGGTAAGAAGATGAATATGCATTTTAGAGTTTTGTTTCTTAATATCGGTAACGGTGCCTTTCTAATAAGTACCGTCCTAGTTATGACATTTGCTTCAGCTTTGTTTATATTTTATCCCGAAGGTGAATATTATACGTGGTTATTACTGTTAAATATTTTTTTTTAAAAATCAAATCAAAATCAATTTATTTCGCTTCAGATATGGTTAACAAAGGTCTTAAATTAAAATAAAAGTTCAACATATCTTACCTATTGGCATGCGAATAATAGTAATGTTTGGTAACATCAAATAAAATATAAAATAAAATCAACTACCCGTAGAACATACCTAATAATAAACTTATGATACCTTAACTACTTCTGTCGTACAAATTTTTCTTTCCTATGCTCGAAAAAATCTTTTACAGCGTAGAAGTTATGCTCAAGTAGCCATTGTAATAGCTTTTTTCGAAAACTGGAATATATTTGTGTTTTTAAATATTCTGGGATATGATTGTATAATTTTATAGCCATCACAAAGCAATTTCTGTGGAAGAGTGCATTGTTACACTGTGGTAGCACTAAATTATTTGGATACCTACAATGGTAGTTACAATTATCTTTATTTTTTTTAAAGTACTCAGGGTGCTTTCTTACAAATAGACACATTTCAAATATATACATTGATGGAAGAGTAAGAAGCTTTAGCTCTTTAAAGAGTGGCTTACAGGAGTCCAGGGGTTCGGCACCACAAATAGCTCTAATACATCGTTTTTGGGCTATAAATGCCCGATTTAAATCCACAGAATTTCCCCATATAACAAGTCCATACCTTAAGACTGAGGCCACGTAGCCATGGTAGGCCATAAGAGATGTTTGTCTTGAGGATACTAGGTGCAACCTACGAAGTGCAAAAACAAACTTACTTAGTTTTGAGCATACTTTGTCCACATGTGCTTTCCAGTCACAGTGTTGATCAATAGTAATTCCAAGAAATGTTGCAGTTCTAGTTTCTTTTATAGGATTACTTTGATGTTGAATATTAAGGTTTAGAGGTTTGGACCTGACATTGTAGAATTGCATAAAGTTAGTTTTCTCAATGTTTACTCTTAAATTGTTTTTGTTGAGCCAGTCCACTACATTTTTAATTGTTTTATTAATTTCAAGTTCAAAATCTATGGTTTTATCTTTTGGTATTATTATGGAAATATCGTCGGCAAACAGGACGCATTTATGAGAAGTTATGTTCGGAAGGTCGTTAATGTATAAAAGGAACAAAAGTGGTCCCAACACACTACCTTGTGGTACACCAAATTTGTTATGTTGAAATTCAGATCTAAAACTAGTCATTACGTTTTCATTACCAATTGTTTTCATTTCTACACACTGCATTCTATCATTTAGGTAACTCTGAATCCAATCGTGAGCAAGTCCTCGAATACCATAAGACTCAAGTTTTTTTAGCAAAGTCTTGTGGCAGACAAAATCGAAAGCTTTGCTCATGTCGAAATAAATAACTGAAAGTGGGGTATTTTTGTTAATGTACTCTGTGATGCTTTTAACTAAGAGAAAACTAGCTAAAGTTGTCGATTTGTTCTTTTGAAAACCATTTTGTTCATTTTTTAGGATACTATTATGATTGATAAAACTAAATAATCTCTGATACATTGCTCTTTCAAATATTTTCGATAATATGGGTATTAAGGTGATGGGTCTATAATTGTTGATATTTAATTTATCATCTTTTTTATGCAAAGGCTTAACAATTGAAAGTTTCAATGAGTCTGGAAAGGTGCCTTGTTCAAAGGACATATTGATGAGATAAGATATGATTTCGGCACATTCATTGCTACATAGTTTTAGGATATGGGTAGATATTTCATCATATCCTACGGCTTTAGTGTTATTTAGTCCAGCTATAATTTTTTTAACTTCATAGAAGTCTGTAGGTTGTAGAAAAATGTTTGTGATATTTTTTTCAACTGTTGCAGTTGCAGTATTAATGTAATCAGTCTGTCTATTTATGTCATTTGTTGTATTAATAAAGTGTCTATTAAATGTGTTAGCTATTTCAATCGGTTTTTCAATATGTATGTCATTGACTTTAATTCTATCAATGTTATAATTTAAGTTAGATCTTTCACTATTTTTAATGATATTCCATGTAGCTTTACATTTGTTTTTTGAGGAGGATATTATTTGATTGTTCATGTTTTGTTGGGAGATACGCATAGATATTTTAAGGTAATTTGCATATTTTCTGTAGTTGGTTTTAGTCATGACATTTTTATTTTTATAGTACGTATATCTCAGTCGCCTTTTTGTAGCACATGAGTTTTTTATTCCTTTTGTAATCCATTTTACTCTTTTAGCTTTAGTTGAAACTCGTATTCTATAAATTGGAAAGCACAATTTATAAAGTAACGTTAACGTGTCATGAAATATTGTAAAGGCTGATTTAAAATCTACACTTTGATACACTTCCTGAAAAGATAAGCTTTTAAGGTGATTACGAAACTTCTCTACATTTTCCCATCCATAGTCCCTTCTTTCTGTATAATAGTATTTCGGTAAACTTTTCGCTTCATTTGTCATAAAAGTTAAAGTTTGTCCTGTGTGGTCTGATAGACCTGTGTAATGTACATTTCCAATGGCATCTGAGATATTGCTAAGTATATTATCAATGCATGTATTTATTCTAGTTGGTTCATTAATGTGTATGTTATACCCATAATTTGCTATTATTTCTTTAAATTCTTTAGTAGTTTTGTTAACTTTTAGCAAATCAATATTAAAATCCCCCATTATCACGATTTTTTTGTTTACTTTTTTGTATAAATTATGTAGCAATTTTTGAATTTTTTCCATAAATATAGTTATGTCAGAAGCAGGTGTACGGTAGATGCATATAATAATACATCTGTATGCTGGTAACTCTACTCCACAACATTCGAAGCTGTATTCAGAAGAAAGTTGGTGAATGAACGATAGTTCTTTTACTTCAATGTGATGTTTTAGAAGAATGCATACTCCACCGCGTTTTTGATGTTTTCTTAGAAATTTTGTGGCTAAATAAAACCCTTTAAGTTTTATGTTACTTTCATCTCCGGATTTGATAAATGCCTCTGATAAACATATTGCATCTATTGGCTTATCATTTTCGGCAAAATCCAAAATACTAACTTGTAATAGATCTAGCTTATTCAATAATCCTGCGATATTTTGATGAAGTATTGTAAAAATTGTGCTTTCACTATTTGTAGAAACGTTAGGCACGAAAAAACGTTTCTGGAGGGTTTTGTTTTTGTCTGTTTGTACTACGCTTGAAATAGTAAGGTATTGTTCCTGGTTTTGAAGTATTATTCGGGTTTTGCTTATTAGCAGTCGTGTTTAGCGTGGTGGAGCTTACGACTACCAAATTGGTCGTTGTGTGTAATTTCATCTTTATGTCTTCAGATTCTTGCATTTTTTTAAATAGGTAAGGTATCGTTCCTGGTTTTAACTTGGTTTGTTGTTTGTTTTGTTTGATAGTTTTGGTTATGTTTTTTCCCAAATAGCAAGATTTATAGTCTACCGTATTTATTAAGTTATTGATAAGCTTGTATTGTTTCAATTTTTTATTCGCCGAATTGTAAGGTATGCCAAGAAATTGGCAATTTTTTGAATAATTGGCTACCGTTCTCAGTCCTTGATTAAGTTTATATTCGCATAGGTGTGGATTATTTACAATGCCGACTACTATTACACGTGGCTTTGTGATTCGTTTTAAAATTGCCGCTATCTCTACAAAGAATTGGGTTGGGTTCGAATCATTGGATCCTACGGACAGAATGAGCCAGTCATCTTCCTGAAACATACTGTCACTGATAACAGAGTTCTGTAAAATATAGTCTGTCGGAGCATTGGGATAGCTATAACAACGAATACTATAATCTTTTGCGTTCCTATATTTAGATCTAAGGTCAATAAGGAGCGAAGCTAGGTCTTGGCAGCTCTGGTCGCCGACTATATGTATTTGTGGTTTTCTTGCGGATCCAACAGCATTTTGAGAAGATTCAGTGGTATTGTATTCTTGTTCTTTACTTATACTAGTGTGTGTTAGTTGAACTTCAGGCTTCTGGTATGGTGCTTGAATGGTGTGTTGTTTTTGGATTGTAATTGTTTGAACTTCGCCGGTACTTTCGATTGTAGTTTGGATGGAATCAGGAGAGTTGCGGTGCGTCTTGTGAATCTTCGGTTTTGCTTTTTTAATTTGGTTACTTATACTTGTATTATGTAAGTCAATAGCTAAAGGGTTTTGCCTTAAGCTCTGTCCTTGAGTTTTCCCGTTATTTATAGACATCTGTTTATTTTGATTTTCTAGTAAGAGTTCTATTTCTAGTTTTAAGTGTTTATTCTCTTTTTGTAAATTATTGTACTCTGTGTTATTCTTTCCATTTGTTTTTTTTATCTGTAATTTCAGTTCTATATTTTCTATCTGAAGCTTATTGATCTCTTCCTTCGCTCTCTTTAAGTTATTTGTCAATTCTTCGACATGATGTTTCAGTTGCTTGACTTCAAAATTTTCAGCCCTATCCAATATGTCTTCCGAGTTTTGACCAAACGTCGCATGTTCGAAACTGTCGTCGATAGTATTGTTTGACAATGTTGAGCTCGACAAGGATATATTTTCCAATGATAGTCGACGTATTTTTGGTTTTCTCAGGGTAACGTTATCATTATTAATTGTCTTTAAATCAATTTTTCTGATGACATCATGGTTGCCAACTGGAGTATTAATGTTGTTTCCTTTTGGTTTTTTCGCAATACACGGCGTACATCGCCAAGAAACCTTTTTTTCCTTTTCCATCAATATGAATCGTGGATAAGATACGTTAGCGCAAATAAGGTCATACGTGCAGTTACAAGCAGAGCATATTATAAATTCTCTATTTGTTATTAATTGAGGACATCCATCACATGTCCTAGAGATTATGTTCTTAGTAGAAAGCGCCATTTTAATCTTGTGTTATGTAAGTAGGTACACGTAAAGTAAATAATATTTTGTATACCAAGTGCTCAGTGCATGAATTTAGCCATCAAAGCATTCCATGTACGCGTGCAGGTAAATAAAGTTAGTAAATGCAGCGATTTACAGCGCTGAGCGTCTGACTGGTAAAACCAACATGCTAGCGTCCACTGCTAAAGGTCGTTGTGAAAAAGGTCATAAGCGCCATGAAATCGCGCGTCGCTTACGCGTTCAGTTCAACACTTTCACATGCAAGATCAAAGTTTGAATTTTTGTAACAGTTTTATTTTGTTTTACCTTAATAACACTTTCAAATGAATGTAAATCATTACATTATGCACTCCACTTTCGTCACTGCAGTTATTTTATGATAGAACTCATGTTTTTTCGAGAACTTTTTCACTTTTTACAACTTGAAATCATTTTAATACCGGGAGCAAACTTAAAGCGTGTTGTGCCGTACTGGGGCATCGGACTGTTGTCTGTTGTTTTATACTACTACATTACTATTGCTATTATTGTTAGCATTTTCAGAAAAAAATATAATGCCTACATAACTGTATGCATCATATTTTTACTACATAATAAATTATTTTTCAAAAAAAACTAAACCGACTTCAAAACCACAAATAGGCACTCAAAAGTGAAAAATAAATTAATATAATTATCATAAGCGCTGCCCACTCATATATTTGAAGTCGGTGCCAGCCAAGTCTATTAGGTAGCAGATAAATACTATGTATATAGTAACTATTGTACTACTGTATTGTACTGTATTGTATTGTACTACTTGTAGGTAGTATCTATCTACTACCTTTTAGACTTGGCTGGCACCGACTTCAAATATATGAGTGGGCAGCGCTTATATAATTATATTAATTTATTTTTCACTTTTGAGTGCCTATTTGGTTTTGAAGTCGGTTTAGTTTTTTTTGAAAAAATTTATTTTAACCTTTTTAGTGCAAAACAAGTTTTAATTAAATTAATTTAAAAAGTTTTTAAAGACAAGCTTTTATGTACAAAAAAAATTCATGGCTCTCCTATTCTCTGTTGAGGAGTTCCCTTGCCGGAAGTCATTCCTGGGTGTATCAGCCATGTCATGGTGGAATTTAGAACAGGATATTATGGTAAAATCCATTTACAAAATTTTGTGTCTATACTATTCACCGTTGAGGAGTTCCCTCGCCGGAAGTCAACCCTGGGCGAAGCATGTGAAGTAGTCGAATACAAACCTCCACCTTTAGAAAGTCGGTTACAACAAAAACAAGAACCGACTTGAAGATTAAACTTATATTTTTTTTTGTTTTCGCTATTTTTTTCAAAAAGTTCTGAATGAATTTCGATAAAATTTATATGGGACCACCTCTGAAGTATGACCTACCAATCAAAAAAAGAATCATCGAAATCCATTCATAATTGGCGGAGTAATCGCGTAACAAACACACAAAAAAAAAAAAAAACATACCGTCGAATTGTAAACCTCCTCCTTTTTGAAGTCGGTTAAAAATATATATTTCAAGTTAGAGTACCAAGTATTCATGTGATTGATACAGCTTCTTGATGCTTACCGCAAAAGTATCATTTAGGCAGTGAGAGCCCAACAGCCACTAGGGTCACGTTTGTAGATCGAGTTACCTGCATTGTACTCTCCTATTCATGCTTCGTAAAAAACTAACTCCGCACGACCACGAAGCAACGCCGACCCACGTACGCATAGCCTACGGCTTTGTTTGAAACACATCCCGCTTTTTATGTGCATGAAAACCTGTTTCTAGTACAACACAATAAGCTAAGTTATATGCTGAGTTACTTGTTAAAGAAAAACAATATACGAAAGTAATCTTACTGCATTTTGCCGGGAATGGCTTGCCCTAATAAATTTTCTGTTCTATTCTCGCCCTCACACCGGAATTTGCAGGATAAGTTATCATTTGCAAGCGAATGCCATTTCTGGAGCAATGCCCTCAAAAGATTAATAAAACATGAGCGGAACTGTGGTGAAATAATTTTAATAAAAAATAGTTACATATTGAGATTGCAGTTTTTATTTTAGTGCAAGATATGTATTATGTTGTTGAGTGTAAAAGTTAGTTTTTGGTTAGATTATTACGTAATAAATATACAGAGTACTGTAGAGAAAACGTTGACCTAATGTTAATCTAGTAGGTAACTCTACCACATTTTTTTTAAGTAAGCGTTATAAATCTGGGCCCGTGTCAGATAAATGCTATTTTGTCTAGTATCATGGAAATGTGCCTAAAATGGTTTTTATCATCATCATCCAATAGGTTCATTAAAAAACTTAAGGTTAAATAGTTCAGTCATAATCTCTTCATCACGTATCGTAATTCCTTAGACTAGGAAGTGCGTAATTCGTAGTAACGGAAAAGTTATACTTACTGTAAATTAAAAATAAATTTCCCCAAATGTCGGGGAAATGCACAGCAGTTTCGTCATTCCGCTGTCGGCGGTCACCGCACGCACGAGCGCTGCCACGTACGATTACTTCCTCGTTATTTCGCTTCCCCGTGTCTGTGTAGATCGAAGATGAAAGTGCGTTCTAAACTGTAATTACATTACCTACCTCATTTTATTTTACACTATACGCTCATTTTGTTGAAGGAGTAAAGTGTATAATTTTTTTTTACATCAGCTATCAGTCTCATTTCAAATTCAAACTCACGTACCTACATTTACATTACAGAAAATAGCTCGTGTTTATACTTGATTGCATAGGCGTAGTTGTCTTTTGAATAAAGTAGAACCCATGCTGTTGAGGACAAACCTTAATTTTTATTTACGTTTATTTGTGCAGAATCCCGCAGCCTTTCTAGAAATTATCTGTCTTCTTTATATTTTGACACCATACGACCTTCTGTTGGAGGACGTTCAACTGATTCAGTTCATAGGCCCTGCCCGGACTCAAGGTCTGAGAAAACGGCCCTTGAAAGAGCATTACTCTGACAACCTAGAGGCCTTTGCCAGCTCAGATTATAGGAGATTTTAGTTTTATTATGCTATTTGCTAAGTTGAATGTAGTTATTTTATTAATTTAATGTGATTATTTTGGTAACTTATTTACGAACTTCTATTGAAGGCAGTAAATAGTAAATGCCTATGTTACAAATGCAGAGATAAATTCAGTAGTAGTAGCACAGAATCAAGAATGGTACAACGTAGTAGTCTTAGATTTAATATTTATCGCGTTATAAGTTATAACAAAATCACGGTTTTTACCATCGTATATCATAACATAAGCGTGTAATCATTGTCATACTAATGTTCTGCAAATGAATATCGATTGCGATACTTTATGTCGGCAGTTAAACAATAGCGTTCGATGAAATTATCCAGAGCCATTGTTTCTAAATGTTGGTAAAAATTAATGACAATGAGTAAAACAAGCTCTTGTTCAAGATATGTCATCATCATCATCATAGGGGCCTTTTATTTATAAATTCTAGGATATAGGCCTTTTCCCTCCGTCTCCATTCCCGGCGGTCTTGAGCCCGGTGCATCCAGTCCTGGCTTGCGTGTCTCCTGATATCGTCCACCCAGCGCTGCGGTGGTCGGTCACTGCCTCTAGGGTCCGCACTGGGTCTCCACTCAAGGACTCGTTTCGCCCAACGGCTTGCATCCATTCTTGCAATGTGTCCTGCCCATACCCACTTTTTCTTTGCTATTGTAGCCATTACGTCCTTCACTTTAATCTTATCAGGCTCAAGATATGTAAGTATGTTTTATTCATTGAACTAAGTCCCTTCGTAGAAATTGTTGTGATCATTTAACTAATTTTCCTCAATGAAAAGGTTAAACACACGTATTATATACTTTGTCTGGGGCTTATCTTAGAACAGTTTCGTAACATCGAGTATTTCATTATTATGTACAATTTAACAGTAAATTAATTAGCGAAAATTAAAGTAAGTAGTTAATTTACGCAATAAATTCTGGCTTCGTCGCAAAATCTGCATGAAAATTCAGTGCATTTATTTTCCATCCCTTTCTGAAATGGAAACAATTAATGCGAGGGAGAGAAATAGAAGCATGTAAGGCTTCGCCGCCTAAGCGAAGAGACTCCCGCCCGCCCAGTCAGCGATGGTTCGCCGCCCTGTATACACAGTGCGTTTTCCCCAATTGATATCAGATTTTAATGTCATTTTCTTCATTATTCAATCAAAATGTGCTGTAAACATTCTTTAAAAAATGTTTATTAATTTGTGTGTGGCCAGGGAATCAATATATTGGTAAGTTTTTATTATTGAAACCAACCGTATTTACTTTTTCTCAACTTAATTACTGAAACAAAGTAGATAAATGATCTATATTTAGATGTGACACTTAATTTATTGACGAGAAGCATCACTGTACTGTGATTCTTGTTTCACAAGAGTTATTTTGTATGAAGCTATCAGGTTGTCTGTAAGAGATTGTTTTATGCGATAAGATCGCCAATTGTATTACCCTCGTTAAGATTTCTCTTTTTTCATATTACTACTATGTTTGTGGTATACAACAAACAAATCTTATATTGTGTAACGTTACAGTTTTTATCATAAGTTCAACTTATATGATTATGATAGGGATATATTCTTAAGTAACATCGATTATAATAATGTTATTATTTAATCTTAAAAAATAAATAATATAGAAGTATTTTTAATAAAAAAATTGGATAATGCAAAAATAAATAAGCATAAGATTAACGTCTAATAATACGCCAACACGCCGATAGGTACGAAAATACATTTCACGCGTCGTTAAGAAATTTCGTGTTTGCGGGTAGGTCACAATAACACATAACCCATATATATATCACATAACCTTTGCATCCGAATTTTCACGACTATAATTCGGTTTACTTAGCATGCGATTTTGCTGTAGCTCTTAATAGTGTTATGAAAATCGACATCGCTGCTAACATGACCTCGATTCACATGCTAGATTATCATTTGATTATTTTTATCATTAACCAAATGTTATGATTGAACTGACGCTATGATAGTGAACCTCAATGATTTGATAACTGATAATGTCAATCGCGTATAGTTTTCAGTTATTATGCTATCGATTTTCAAAACTAATAATTATCTCGCCTATTATTATTATAATGAATTTCTATATTGCCTATTATATTGTATGGGTTTTGTCATTGAGCCTTTAATTCACGTTTTCCGTTTTATTATTATTGCCATTAATTTCATTCCTCTTTCCGCTTAATAATAGCTTAATAAACGGTACTGACGTATTTTTAGCTTTAGGTCTTTCAAGCTTTAAGAAAGATTATTAATGCATAATAAATGAATTATATTCTTCATGAACATTTTTCTAGCGTCCGTCTAAGGGTATCGTTCCCTCAAATTTAGACACGCTAGGTACCGTTCTTTCTCAAACAAAGGCACTTGTACCCAAGCAAAGGGGGTTTTTCCTAGGTTTTTCCTCCCTCGTCACGCACTCCATCGCCGGATGACGCTCCTCGTGCCGTCGATTGTTGTACAGAGGAAGGGGTTGAGACCCTCCTACGCACGTATCTTCATTGAAGTGGAAGCTGAGTTAGTCATACCTTTTGTCTTCTGTAAAGAAAATAATAGTACCTACATAATACAGTAGTGTTGAATAATATGGCTTTTTGTCAGTTTTTTTTCGTTTACAATTAAGATTACGAGACAGACAGGAAGTGCTTGATATTTTGAGAAACGGTGATATGACAGTATCAGTAGATATCGTTAATTTATTTGTAAATTATGATGAACTACATTCATATTGATTCATCAAATGTTACGATGAAGTAGGATCGTAATTTGATATATTCACGACTAATTAAAAACACGTTAGCGTTACATCACACAGTCGTGTCCATTCTATTGCATACAAAATTATGGTTAGGTAAATTATACCTACAATATCACAACCCTTTCGTTTTGAACCCCTATGACTGCACGAAATTACCCCATGTAATTACTGTAGGGTGTGGTTTTTTCTTCCGAAGCAATTTCGCAATAGTGGGGTTGTTGTAAAGTGGTTTTATGTAAGAAAAAAACATGACATCAACCGACGAGACGCGCGCTTTTTTACTTTGATAATTTATTTGCTACATAAAATATTTCGTCACATGTTTCACCGTTTAGTCTGAATCTGAATCAATAAATTTTGGTAATAAATGGAAATGGGCAAGATTAGAGCTTGAGTTACGTCGTAACAGCTGTTTTGGAGGAACATTTTGAAGTAACAATGCTATCAAAAATATACATGTTTAATCGTTGATGATAACAGCTGCTTAACTTTGTTACAGTTCACTGCGTGGGTGGATGCGGTAATCTTCGTTTTCAGCCTAGAGAACGAAATCAGCTATAATACCGTGTCGAACTACTTCAATAAGATGTCCCATTATCGAAATTCCGCTGAGATTCCGATTATATTGGTCGGGACCCAAGGTGAGTTTATTGGAGATTCTCTACACTTTCTCAATATTCATTCATGAGTTTCCTACTTACCTGATTGATCTGAACGTCACTGTTTTTGCTCACGCTTAGTTTTGCTGTTACCTATAATAATTATTGGATTAGATTTATTATTTTATCTAGTATGTATCTTTGATCTCCAATACTCTTTACAGAGTTAGTAATGTCGGAGTTCAAAAAGATTACTAACCTAAAACTCCTAATAATAACTTAGCAGTTACTATTATTTTATATCAACTTTGACATTGAAGTCATAACTTTTTTGGAGGTAACTACAAGACGACTTATTAGATTATTAGATAAATCGTCTATATCTGGTACAATTATTTCGTCAGCAATTTACATAATTATGTAGGTATAGTAAGTACATACACGCTTCCAATAGACTATTTCCTACTAAATGATTGGTTGCTCTTCCAGATGCCATAAGTGAAAGTAGTCCACGCGTTGTAGACGACAACCGTGCTCGCAAGCTGTCGAATGAGCTGCGAAGATGTTCTTACTACGAGACTTGCGCTACGTACGGCCTGAACGTGGAACGAGTCTTCCAAGATGGTAAGTGTCTAGTTTAACGATCCTAAAACGTTAACAGAATATTTAAAACTCGATGATGTCAGATATAGCGTTTTTTTTCGCCGCAGTAGATACGGAATGTTGTTACCGTTTTTCATTTGCATTGACTCGCTCGCATTGTTGTTCTTGATTGGAATAGTGAGATAGTTCAGAATCGAACTAAAGAAACCATATAGGTAGGTGGAGGTAGTAGTAATACCAATAGATTCGTTAGTAGTATTTGATTGAATATTGCAGCATAAATAATATACTGGATGAACGTTCTCGTTTTACACGGTCTGATTCTTTCGCTTTGCATACATAATCTTCATCTTTACCGATAAAGCATGTTTTTTCCATTTAATGCTTTTGTTTTGTCTTTTGGAAAACAATTATGACTAAACATGATTTACATTCATGACTCAAGCCATATTAAATCGTTATCATTTTTTCCAATTTACTGCTATAAATGTTATCTTTGCATTGAAATATAAAAGTAAGAACGAAAACTCGTGTCCTACAAAATTGTAGAGATTGAATACATTGACATAGAGAGTTAAGATTACGTAATAGAGATTTTAACGAGTAACGTCTCGCGTGATTTTACGGCCGATGAGACTAGAGTAGTGAGTACGTATACTTCTTCGTCTAGATCTCGTTTCGCCCCGCGGGGAGCCACGACTCACGCAGTGGCAACACCGGCCCCCAGCCGAGCGGTCGTATTATCGTTCGTTCCCGTTCATTCTCTCCGCGATCGTATCGTATTGTTTACATTTTTTCGACGCTACAAACGCTTTGTTTTGGTGTTATTTTGTTGTAATTTATTTACGCTCTGAATGGAACCATGGAAAGGACGCTCATTTTCAAATCGAACATGTCACCGATATCGAGTTTGAGGCGTAGGAGTTCGTGCTATAACATACAAAGAGCGGAGGAACGCGATCGTAGGAAATCGGCTAAGTTCGAATGTGCGTGAATTCTTGTTGTTTGAAATAATAATATTTTGGAGTGTTATAAATTTGATTGTGAAAGTTTCACGTGGGGTTTTTTCATGTGCTTCATGGATGGTGTTATTTTCAGCGTGTCAGAAGATAGTGGGGACGCGGCTGTCGGCGTCTTCGCAATGCCTGTCTGGAGGGTCGAGGCCGGTCACTCCGCAGCCCCTGGCTAACTCACCGAGCCACAACCATTCCTCTTTCCTTTACAAGGTCAGTAATGAGCTCGTAAAAATTTTGCCCGTAGCAAGATGTTCTTAGTTTTAGCTTACCAACATTTTTCACAGGAATAAAAATCTAACTTCTAAAAATTTTAATGAGCTCGTGGTATTTTTGAACCCTAAGCTTTTTCAGTAAATAAAAAAACATTCAGATCCAAATTGCAAATGCTCTGAGGCTCAAATTATCAGAAGTCAGAAGTGGAGTATGGCCTTGCTTGTCTGGTATCTCCATACCTACCAATAAAATTATGTAACATCTAAATATTTTTGTTTACTGCCAATTATGTAAGCTTTGGACTGCTGTTTTGCTTAGGAATTAAATAGTGCAACACTGTAGTTAAATATACCCAGTCTTATGGCATATTTAGCAATGGGTATTCATTAAATGTATTGCATGACTCTATGAAGAAACACAAGAGAAAAGAAAAGCTACTTATATGTACATATTGGTATAGATTTGACAATATGACAATGAAAGTACCTAAGTAAGATGAAATGTTTTGTTAGATATTTTTTACTTTGGATTTGAATACTGTTCACATTTTAGCATATTTTGTTTACACTGTATGATATTTTACTAAAGTATTTTATGTTAGTAAAGGGTCACTACATGAAACCATCTCAACAATAAAATGAATATAAATCGATAGAGTGAGTGTGGCTCAGAGGGGACTCGTGCACTTTTCGATCCGATGCACCTGGGTTCGAATCCCGACTCGGCCCTGCACCAATGACTTATAGTTAAGTGCAGATTTTGCATGCTGGCTCTAAAACAGTGAAGGAAAACATCGTGATGAAACCCACTTATGCGTTTTGGAGTGGTAGGCTTTGACCATGGTTGTAATACCACCCACCGAACAAAACCATGCCGTTAAGCGACCTAGTCGTGTTTCGGGATGATGTTCGGTGAACCATTGGGGAGAAGGGTCTGAGCAGCCGCTCAACTGCCGTAAATAAGTGTCTATGTTTATAGCTCTCCATAAAGATTTGAAGGTTGAATCCTTTGCAGTCTGTGGCAGTACTAGAAACTTTTCCTTGTTCATCAGTAGATAAATTAGTCATTAGAGCTCTTAGGAATTAACTACAGACATAAAAGGGCAGCCAGGGTGACTGTTTATAATGTTGTTTTGGAATTTCAAATAGAAAACTTACCATATAAAAGGCCATACCACATGTCATTTAATTATGTCTGAATGAAAATTGCAATTTTTCTTAATTGACCCAGCATCTATTATCATTATCATTAGTGGTTTAGGCTTCACATTGTTTGTTTGCCGGTCGTATATAATTACTAGCCGACCCGCAATCCCATTTTCATAGAATTCAATTTATAGTTATGCCCTAGGGAGCTGTTCAATTTTCCGGCATAAAAGTACCCTTTGTCCTAATGCAGGACCTAAATACATACTAAAAATATACCTAAATACATACCTTCATACCAAATTTCGTCAAAATCCTAACAGCCATTGTGGAGATAAATGGTAAAAAAACACACACACACAGAGAGACTTTCGCATATATAATATGTAACTGTATGACGAGACGAGCTGGTTGTTTGCCTGATGGTAAGCAATAGCCAGCCCATAACAATAACAGCACCACCCAGAACTTTGTTTTGCAAAATCCTGTGCAGTGCTGCACTGCGCTCGTCACCCTGAGACAATTGGCCGTTGAGTCTCATAATGCCCAGTAGTTTCGCTGCCTTCAATGCCCTTAAACCGGAACACAGTAATGCTTGCGCACTACTGCTTGGCGGCTGAATAACTGGCAAAGCGGTTTCGCATATATAATATAAGTAGGATGGAATATCAAATAAACTATGAACTTGCTAAGTAAGAAGCACCTAAACAAAGTAGGTAATTCAGTAACTTGCTCAAGGCATTCAAAACTGGAAAATCAATAATCAAAGTTTAGAATTCCTTACATATCTACTTTAATGTTAGATAATTTTACTGGCAGCTTTGGAATTTCTTTGATTTTTTAATCACAATAAGTTATTAGATTTGTTTGTTATACCTAGATAAACTAATCATTGGGAAAATCCTTGATTACATAAAATCAGAATTTGATTAATTATTGATTAAATATTGCTAAACTGAAACGCAATGAAAATATATAGTGTAATCCCGCTGAATATATTCAGCAATATATAATATATTCATATATATATATATTCAGCGGGATTACACTATATATTTTCATTGCGTTTCAGTTTTGAGATGAATTTCCGCAACGTCACGCCTGATTCCATTGCATTAAATATTGCTACGTAGTACATAGGGACTATTATTGGTAGGAATATTTATAGGTAGCTACAAATAATATAAAATAGATTGGGATTTCTATTGTGTTCTTTTGTATCCGTAAGAAAATATTTTAAACTTCTGGATTTTAGTTATGTTACATGACATTTAAAAAGTCCAAAAATTAATTTTCAATTCACTCTACTAATTTTATGATCATTTTTCTCTTTGTGTAGTTCCTAATTTGGCCATAAAAACCTTTATATACCTTTATAAAAACCTATTATATATGGGTACCTACATATGTCCATATTGAATAAAACCTTTATTCAATATGGACATACGTAGGTGGGTACCTACGTATGTCCATATTGAATAAAGGTTAGTTTAACCTACAATAATATACAGATATTATGCATACATACTACTTGCATGCATAAGTACATGATTTAATTTAAAGTAAACAAAATTACAGACATCATGGACGTTTATCTAATCACAGGATTTGGCTTATCTGTCTTTGTTTATTGGGTGAGGTAACACTGTCACTGATAATGTGAGAGATTTTAATGATACTATTTGATAGATACCTAGTATTATAGTCAGCAACTATAATGTATGTATCTATCAAATAGTTCCTAGTCGCTGGACGATTCTTCAATTTTCCATTATCCTAGACACACATTAAACAATCATAAAAAAAAATCCAGTATTTTCTAGTATTTAATACCTGTACCAGATATTAAGCTACCCATCCTTTTGTAATATATGTATACTGAGAGCAAATTTTATTTTGTAGTTATAGTATAGTTTGTATTTCTATATGGAGAACATGAATAATTATGCATACATAATAGTATAATGTCTATTATTATTGTTTGTGTGTTGTCTATTATTATAGTGTGCATTTATTAATAAAATTAATTAGCATTTTATATTATTTATATAGTTTTGAGTGTCAAATATCAATAAATGATTATTATCATTATAATTATTTTTAGCTTATAAAGCAAGCTCAAGCATTTAAAGAAATTTTCGTAGGAAATAAACATTTTGGAGTGGTAGGCTCTAGCCGTGGTTGTAATACCACCCACCGAACAAAGCCATGCCGTTGTTTCGGGATCTAACGGGGAGATTGAACTAACGGGGAGACGGGTCTGAGCAGCCGCTCAACTGCCGTCTCTCCTTAGATCTATGTGTTCCATCTTAGGCCACATCATCGCTTCACATCAGGCGAGATAGTGGCCAAACATAGATCTATTAAGCGTAAAAAAAAACTTATATGTAAAGAATTCTACGTGAACGGAGATCAGCTAGTAATATTTTAAATGCGTAAGTGTGTGCGTTTGTGTGCTTACCTCCATACGACTGAATTTATGTTGATGAAATTTGGTATGTATGTAGGTACTTTAGGTCAATAGGACATGTGATACTCTTATCTTCTATTCTGGAAAAATAATAGTTTCCGCGGGAACAACTATAAACCTATGTGGTCGTGTAATGGGACAATCAAGGGCACACCCTATGGGCTTTAAATGTAAGAATGTCAACTATTCAGCTTTCAGTGCTGTATCTATTAGACCAATTACTATTCATTGCGCTGATAAATTCAATTATCTGGTAGGTCTCAGACCTACATATTGAGACTCCAAGTATGGTTTTTAATTTTCTATGAAATAAAAAGTCTTAATTTGTTTTTCACCGACTTCTCTATTCGATTGTATTTTTTTTTAGTTTTTATTTCTCATAACTTCGTCATTTATTAACCGATTTGAAAAATTCTTGCGTTGGGTGCACTATAGGTTCAAGGTGGTCCCATATAAATTTCATTGTTATTCGACCTTGCACTTCGGCGATACGTAAATCAGAATTGAAGTCCGTTTTTTTGTTATAAAATGAAATATTATTAGATCGTATAGAAAGTGAAAATCGGATACTGCGGCCTGTGTCGAACATAGCTTTTTTTATTTGTAAGGTTACTTTTTCATTTTAGTTATTTTTATCTCTATATGATAATTGCTTTTACATGACATGCCATATTTTTATTTTGTTACATGTATTACTTTGATATTCAATGTAACATTTCTCTTACACACACCATGTAATTGTCCTATTCCTTTCTCTATACCAAATACATAATAATAAATGACGTGTTTTTAAATAAATGATAAAACGTCTGTGTGCTCCTTTGCTTCAATTTCAAAAAAGCTGGACTAATAACAACATGACAGTAATTTGGTTGTTGCGGGATCCGAACTGCGGTGCGTTGGATCGAACGTCGCACGATCCCCGCTAAGTCATACTCGCTCTTACACATTTATGTCATTCTGGATATCTATAGAAAGGTATATATTTTTAAATGCTGCGATGATTCTTGATTATAAGCACCGCAATTGTCAATAATCACATTGTCCTTTGAAGTACCTTGAGACATCAAATTATGTCCAAATTAATTAATTGATAGTTATTGCTCTATTGTTCTTTAAATTGCTTGTAATTAACAAAATAAATACTCACTTTAATTTTGTACATTGTATCAGATTATTTGACTTGATTATTTAATTTATTATTTATTTGGTTGATTTTATTTTATTTGAGCTTGTGGTTTTGACATATTGAATTTGTATTTTCAATGACTTAATGGGTTTTAAGTGCATGAAATTAATTGTTTTTTTTATTACCTGATGGCAAGCATTTGACCGCAGTCTCACCTGATGGAAAGTGATGACGATGATTTTGTTAAAACATGTGTATTTCAGCGACTTGGAAACTTCAAATAATAAAAATTGTGTTTCGTTGCACAGAGTTCAAAAGCAAATTATTCATCATCAGCCCATTACGTTCCCACTGCTGGGACTCAGGCCTTTCCTCGTAGAGAGAGTATGGGCCATAATCCACCACGTTGGCCACGGCGGGTTGGTTGATGTCACATATGTTTGAATTTTTATTTGTGATAAATTCTTGGACATTCCGGTTTCCTCACGATGTTTTTCACCGTATTTAGAGCGAGTGTTAAATCCGCACATAACTTAAGGAAGTCAGTGGTGCGGGGCCAGTGGGATTCGAACTATTATTTCAATTATTAAACCCATAAAAATTCCTAGCTTGTGTATTTCATCAAACCCATTTACTGACTAATGTATGTACTTATTCGTTACGATGTTATGAAACGAACGAGTAATTGAATTGGTTATTGTGCTGCGCCTTTCATCTAGTTTAATGTTTTCGACTGCCTCTCTGGCGTAGTGGTTAGACAGGTCGACTCAAGATATAGATAGATAGAAAATTCTTTATTCCAAAAACAAATTTGTAGGTACATAGGCGAACTTAATGCTAATAAGCATTATCTTCCAGTTAACATCAGTGTACTGTGGAGTTTGTATAAGGTAGTGCAAACAAAATATAAAGTAAATGTAAAAAAATTAAAAGGTCATACAAAAATAATAACAAGCTATTTACATATAAATCAATAACAATATATATCAAAAATATAATAATAATATATACTTGAAGATTACATATATAATATATAAAATAACAAGATACAAAATAAATATATAAATACCTACTATCAAAATAAAAATGGAGAACTGTCATTATAGACATAGATATGCCCGGTACACTATGTAGGTAACACGCTGGCCCAGTGCGGTTTGGTGGATGTTTATCACAATACATAATATCACTGCATAATCGCATGCCCTTGAACTTTGTGATTCTTAGACATTCCGGTTTCTTTACCATGTTTTTCTTAATCGATTTTAGAACGAATGTTGAATTTGTAAATATCAATTAGTGTGGGGCCGCGAATCGGAAGTCGCATTATAGATGTCTGTATTTCTGCTTTTATGTCGACGAAAAACAAGACTTGTCTAATAATGTCACAGAAAAAAACTTGTCTATTATATCATGTTATAGACTTTGATCTGACGCACCCGAGTTCAAATCCCCCTGGCCGCGCACCACTGACTTCCTTAAGTTATGTGCGGATTTAACACTGTCTCTAAAAACGGTGAAGGAAAACATCGTGAGGAAACTGGCATGTCCAAGAATTTATCTCAAAAATTCAAGGACATGTGACATCCACCAGCCCGCACTGGGCCAGCGTGGTGGATTATGGCCCATACTCTCTCTATGAGAAAAGGCCCGTGTCCCAGCAGTGGGAACGTGATGGGCTGATGATGATGATGAGACAAAATAGATATATATCTTTATCGTAGAGATCTAGATATTATTTCTTCAGTAGGGCCACGGTTCTCACAGTTCCTAGTACCCGAGATACAGGGAATTCTATAGTTAGTGCTAATCTGTGTATGTGATAGTTGGGTGCTATTTCTGTTATCAGTATGAAATAGGAGCAAATGAATTTATACATGTACCATATCTGTAGGAAACAGTGGCCTAATTAGTTGGTATTCCACAACATTGTTATATTACAAGTAGATCTAATTGGATCCTGTTACTGTTCTATATTCTACACTCACCTACTATAACAGCTGCGGGTATTCGGCGAACAATTTTTTTTAGATTCAGATTCTTTATTGCTTCCATAGGTAGTACAAGGTGTAATTAGGTAAACGTACAAAGTCTCAGAGGAGAGGAGGACGCAATTATTAGCATTTTAAAGACAATAGTTCCTTATTTGTAATTTTTTTCTTATTTCCCTATTGTTAGTAATATTTTTTTATTAAGCAGTTTATAATGTTTGTGTTTAATATTGTGTATTTGTTATTATTGATTCGCTTTTATTTTACCAATTAACTATATTTTATACCAATGAATTGTAATGTATTAAAAAATACACCCAACGATCACATAGGATTCTACGATAACTTGAATTCCCTGTAACTGGAATCAGGAACTACGAGGACCATGGTCCCACAACACCCA
Organism: Petrophora chlorosata; assembly: GCA_951640565.1. Classification (NCBI taxonomy): domain Eukaryota; kingdom Metazoa; phylum Arthropoda; class Insecta; order Lepidoptera; family Geometridae; genus Petrophora; species Petrophora chlorosata. Next base: position 16,719,233 of record OX621196.1, on the reverse strand, counting down.
GACACGAAACAAATGCTTGCGTTTTTTTTTCCTGTGCACAAACATTTGTCAATATATTTTATAAACATCAAAAAAGAAGAAGGTTCTCTATTTAATTGTATTTTTTATTTTTTTAACCGACTTTAAAAAAGAAGAAGTTTCTCTGTTTGATTGTAATTTTTTAATTTCTTAATGTTTGTTACCTCCGAATTCTGTCATTCATGAATCGATTTGGAAAATTCTTTTTGCATTGAGTTCAGTATAGCTGATAGCTATGAATTGGTCCCATATAAATTTCATCGATATTTGACCGTGGACTTCGAAGATACATTGAAGTCGGTTTTTTTGTTTGATAAAACGTGTACTTGTTCAATGAAAATCTTTTTTTTTTACGCCTAATAGATCTATGTTTGGCCACTATCTCGCCTGATGTGAAGCGATGATGTGGCCTAAGGCAGTTGAGCGGCTGCTCAGACCCGTCTCCCCATCGTTTCTTTCCCCATCATCATCATCATGTTCGTAATGTAAGGTTTATTTGTCCCTTCTCCAGGACTCTCTCCCTCGCGGCCACCACACGCTCTCGGCCTCGTCTCATCACCTCCACCGAGGCGCGCAGTCCTTCGACGCTTCATCGAACAGCAGCGGAATCTCATCCACACACGTAGTAGAAATACATAGCACGAACGGGTCTGACACTTCGTCGCGATGGGGGAACTCCTTAGGTAAGAAATCCTAACGAAAGTTGGATGATGGTTCTATAATCTATATTGCCTTTTGAACAAAGTTTTTTATGTAAGTGGTGAGATGAGCTGTTCCTTCACCTGATGGTAAGAAACGCCTATAATTACAGTTGCAGCAAATAATACGTAATAGTAGAAATAGTTGCAGCTATACCCTTTGCCAGTTATTCTGCCGCCAAGCAGTAGTGCGCAAGCATTACTGTGTTCCGGTTTTGAAAGGCAGTGTAGCTATCGAAATTACTGGGCATGTAATACCTAATATCTGATGTCTCAGAGTGATGAGCGCAATGCAGTGCTAAGTAGTACTTTTTACACTATTAACAGTTCTGAGTGGCACTGCAATTGTTATGGGCAGGCGTGGCGCTTACCATCGGGTGAACGACTTGAATCTTGTATCATTACACAGTTCCATAAAAAAACATAACTTTTTTACAAATTCTTCAGCTTACCTGTGCTTGTCACCCTGATACAATGGCTCTTAAATCTTACAATGTCCAGTAATTTTACTTGAAATAGTGCCCTTCGAACCAGAGCTGAGTATTGTTTGTATACTACCCTTTGGCTGACTTGATGGTTGAATATCTAGAAAAGTGGTGATACTTGCCAAGGCAGAATCATGAAGAGTTCCACCACTACATAGGTTCATAGTTTATTAAATAACCACCGAATTCTCCATTCCAGGCAGCCACGGATCTTCCTCCGGCCTGGTTTCCATAGCAACAGAGAACAACAACGTAAAGTTCACCGCGCCGCACTGCCTCGACAACCTCCAAGTGTCCAAGGACGCGAAGGATCTTCCCACCCCCTCCTCCACACCCACTACGTCACGGAAGTCAAGGAGAAGATCGAACCTGTTCACACCGTCGAAAAAGGATGACAGGCTGAAGAATGGCGAACTAGGTATGTGTCAATAAACATATTAAGGCAGTAGTCTGCTTTAGGAGCCGAAAAAAAAGCGTTTTTTCAACAATTTTTTTGAAAGGGAACGAAATGATTGCGGTAAACGCAATTTTGAGACGATAGTATATTATATTCAAGCTTTAAAAAACAATTTTTATTATTACAAATTATTGAAATTTGCCAAAGTTGTAACGATTTTTCTGGGGCGCCTGGAGTGTGCACTCGTAAATCGGTGCCGGTGATGGACGTCGTGCGATGCATTTGAAACAGTGGAACCAAATTTTTTTTTTAGTTTTTATAAGTTCCTTTTCTATATGAACTAAAAAAACACCGAAGAAATGACGAAATTCCAAATTTTTACGAAGTTTGAAAAAAAAAATTACTTTTTTGAAAAAAAAATTCACTTTAAGTTGCATAACAAGTAATTTAAATAGTACTTTTGTCCAACTTTTTTAGTTCAAATAGAAGATAATTCAATACTGAAGCTAGATCACTTTGGTTTTTTTCGATCGGACATATATTGTTTTTACTATCGCCGGCACCGTTTTCTAAAACTTGTGAAAATGAAACTGACGCTACAAATAGCAGTGTAGAAGCCGATTCCGAGAGCTATAGTTTACCGTTATGTTGTATACCGTTATCCCAACAACTACTCAACACAGACCTTCTAGAACCTCCAAATAATATTTCAAAGGACCGTTCAATCCTTTCAGGTATATACGAGTATAGTCAAACAATAGAATACACGAAGGGGCGGAGCGCGCGCGCTCGGGTCTGCCCGAGCATTCGCACCTGCTCGACGCTCGGCCACTAAAACTGATCTAGCTTCGAAAATATGTCGAATTGGCCTCTAAAATTTTGAACACATATTCTTGGATAGTTTTGGAATAGATTTAAGATAAAAACGAAAAATCGATTTTTTGAAGCCTGTAAAGCAGACTACTGCCTTAATATCTACTATATTATGTAATCGGTATCTATACGAATATTGTGAAGAGGTATAGTTTGCTCTTTAGATGGTTCGGTGGCCGAGTAGCTACGGCGTCGGGACGATATTCCGAAGATGCAGGCTCGATCCCTGCGCGAGTAATTTTATTTTTCTTTAATTTACTTAGCTGACCCGGCGAACTTCGTACCGCCATATTAGAAATTCATAATGAGTTTAAAAAAAATATCTGTTCAATTTTTTTATTTAATATTTTTTTAAATAATTATATAATTTGGCTCAGTCGTTCGGAAGTTATGCGCGTACATACATACATACATACATACATTTCGGTGATTCATTTTCATTTTAATTTTTTTAGTTGTCACTAAAACCTAACTACGCTCCGTCAATAACTTTTTTTTTATATTTACAGGGTCAGGCAGGGCGATTCCACTGAAGCAGGGATATTTATACAAGAAAAGCAGTAAGGCCCTGAACAAAGAGTGGAAGAAAAAATACGTGACGCTCTGCGATGACGGCCGGCTCACTTACCATCCGAGTTTACATGTAAGTTGTTTTTTTTACGCCTAATAGGTCTATATTTGGCCACTATCTCGCCAGACGTGAAGCGATGATGTGGCCTAAGATGGAGCACATAGATCTAGGGAGAGACGGCAGTTGAGTGGCTGTTCACACCCGTCTCCCCGATGGTTCACCGAACATCATCCCGAAACACGACTAGGTCGCTTGACGGCATGGCTTTTTAATTCATTGGTGCAGGGCCGAGTCGGGATTCGAACCCAGCTGCGTCGGATCGAAAGGCGCACGACTTCACCTGCAGTTTTCTGTGATAAAAAGTATCTATAAAGTATAAATATATATATGTATATATATATTTGGCCTGGGACCACCTTCATTCCAAATTTCATTAAAATCCATTTATTAGTTTCGTAATTATTAACATGCATCCATATATCTAACCATCATTTCTCATTTATAAAATTAGTAAGGTATAGACCCTATACGTATATGTTTTTAATGATATTTTCTTGATTATATGTAATTTGTACATACCTATGTAAGTATAATAAGTGAATTATGAATGATGTCTCGGGGTGATGAGCGCAATGAAGTGATTCGCAGTAATTTTTATGGCATTGCAAGTTCCGGGTGGCATTGCAATTCTTATGGGCAGGCGTGGCGCTTGCCTTCAGGCGAACGACTTGCTCGTATCATTACTGTTCCATTAAAATTAATCAATTTTCAACCTTATTTCCAGGACTATATGGAAGATGTGAACGGCAAAGAGATATCGCTGCAGTACGTCACCGTCAAAGTACCGGGACAGAAGCCGCGAGGATCCAAGTCCATCATCACAACTATACCGGGGTACAATGGACACTCGCAGAGCCTTGATATCCATGACAGCATCGGAGGACTTTCACTTGGTGAGTTTTGATCTCTTTTATCCGAATAGACCATTACTGCAGTCTTACCTGATGGAAAGTGACGACGCGGTCGACGATTGATCATGATTACCAAGAACAAACCGATTCACTCGAGACTTGAAGACACTCAGATTATAAGAATCGGAAAAAAAAACGCTGGTAACGTGTTCCATTCCTTCATCATCATCATCATCAGCCCATCACGTTCCCACTGCTGGGACACGGGCTTTCTCTCATAGAGAGAGAATGGGCCATAATCCATCACGCTGGCCCAGTGAGGGTTGGTGGATGTCACATGTCCTTGACTTTTTGTGAAAAATTCTTGAACATGCCGGTTTCCTCACGATGTTTTCCTCCACCGTTTTTAGAGCGAGTGTTAAATCCGCACATAACTTAGGAAAGTCAGTGGTGCGGGGTCAGCGGGATTCGAACTCGGGCGCGTCGGATCGAAAGTCGCACGAGCTCCCACTGAGCCACACTCGCTCTCCATCCATCTCGTTCCATTCCTTACCTGTCCGCATTATAAAGGTCGAAGCGAAATGCTTAGTTCGGGCAGGAGGAATGTCAACCATGTACGAACGCCGAGTTTCCGTACGTCTTGTTTTCCGATGGTAGAAAGGAGATTGAGGAATTAGCTCGTATAATTCCGTCTCATTACCTAATTCATAGAAATAGGAATTAATAGAAGCTTGCTTGAATTTGACAGTCTTTATAGTGTAGTGGCTGGATAGGATGATATCTCATACACGGAGATAGCGGATTCCATTTCCGTGACGCGACAAATGTTTGTCTATATCTTGTTAGGGGCCAGTCTTTAATCTATGTTACCTGTCTAAAAAATATTAATTCTTACACGTAACGTAAGAAATACATAGGAACTTAAGTAGGACTTACGTCAACCAGGGATTATGGATTTAACCCAGACTTACGGAGTTAATACGCTCACCCTGGTTGACGGTAGTGGGCGTTAGAGGATTTGTACATATTTAGGAATGCGTGAATGTGAAAGTACCCGCCATCTCGGTAGGAGCACTAGGACGGTTTGAATAATAAACTTGGTTAATCCAATGGAATCAGGCGTGACGTTGCGGAAATTCATCTCAAATCTGAAACGCAATGAAAATATCTAGTGTTCCGTTGAATAATATTTATTTAGCGGAATTACACTAGATACTCTTATCAGATATCAAGAGCGAGTGTGGCTCAGTGGGAGAACGTGCGACTTTCGATCCGACGCACCCGAGTTCGAGTCGAATCCCGCTGGTCTCGCACCACTGACTTTCTTAAGTCATGTGCGGATTTAACACTCGCTCTAAAAACGGTGAAGGAAAACATCGTAAGGAAACCGGCATGTCCAAGAATTTATCACAAAAATTCAAGGACATGTGACATCCACCAACCCGCACTGGGCCAGCGTGGTGGATTATGGCCCATACTCTATCTATGAGAGAAGGCTCGTATCCCAGCAGTGGGAACGTGATGGGCTGATGATGAAGATGACTCTCATATCTCTCTCTAATGAAAAAAGCATACTATACAATTAGTAATAACAGAAGACAAAGATGCATGGAACATTCCGCTTCTGCCAAGTAGCCAACTGGCACATAAGAAAAATAATATTGTCAAAAACAAATATAAAATATTCTAACAAAAGTTCAAAAAAAATGCTCCTCATTTTCTTGCCGTATCTTCTGAGTAGTGGTTTTTTTTCCATTCGGTGGTAGAGTCATTGTAATAATTGACGTTCATAAGTGCGTCTGTGATGCCAACATTGAAATAAACAACTTTTAAACTTGAACTTGAAACTTTGGTAATCTAATGGAATCAGGCGTGACGTTGCGGAAATTCATCTCAAATCTGAAACGCAATGAAAATATCTAGTGTTCCGTTGAATAATATTTATTTAGCGGAATTACACTATACTTTCATTGCGTTGCAAACTTGGGTAAATGAATGACCAAAGTTTACGAAATTGTTTCGATTCTCGGCTTGTAATCATATTGCTATGCCCTAAATTGGGTACATATGTGACTGTATTATAAAATTCAAGATGCCTGTAACATGTATGATGCAATTAATGATATGATATGATATGAAATATTATATTGTTAAAAACTAAAATGCTCTTAATTGTTACAAAAAATGAAAATGTAATTCAGTTTTGTTTCTTTAATGTTCATTTAATTGTCTCTATTTGCATAGGGCCCGGTTGGTCAACTTTAACAAGTTGGCCATCCAGACCTAAAAATCACCCTGATTAGTTATCAGGTAGTTTCGAAAAATGTTGTATACAGGGACTATACGAAGACCTTCGCAAAATGTGCATTTCGCAATAGGTGCACTTTTCAAAATGAGTTATTACCGTTAAATATACCGTTAATGTGATAAGCTGTATAAACTGATTAAATATTCACTTGACATTTTCATCGGTGCTTCAATACGCATATCACATTTTCAAATACCAATTCCTCTCCAGGTTACCCAAACAAAGAAAAGCCCCGCTCAGCTACAGACAAAGCTCTCATGTCGGCTTTTGAAACTATGAAAGAGCCCGCGTCAAGTCGACAGTCGCTCGCTTCGGAGGTCGAGGTGGGGTCAACGAACGGAGCCGATAAGGACACGCCGCATGTCAAGAAACGGCATCGGAGGATGAAGAGTAGTGGCGTGAAGAAAGATGGCGATGAAGGTGAGATTCTAGCGTTTTTAAAGGATATTGAAGGAGCGTCTAAGCTTTCGTCGTTGATAAGAAGCGGGATCTATATATCTATCTATGTAATGTAATTTTCATCTATTCCAGAGGAGTACACGTCGTGCGAGTTCACGATAGTGTCTCTGGACGGCAAGCGGTGGCGGTGGGAGGTGTGCGGCGCGGGGGGCGCGGGCGGCGCCGGCGCGGCGGCCGCCGAGCGCGACGCCTGGGTCTGTGCCGTGGAGGCGCAGATACTGGCCTCACTGCAGGGCAGGGTGAGTCTATCTGTACGGCAAGCGGAGCAGTGGGAGGTGTGCGGCGCGGGGGGCGCGGGCGGCGCCGGCGCGGCGGCCGCCGAGCGCGACGCCTGGGTCTGTGCCGTGGAGGCGCAGATACTGGCCTCACTGCAGGGCAGGGTGAGTCTATCTGTACGGCAAGCGGAGCAGTGGGAGGTGTGCGGCGCGGGGGGCGCGGGCGGCGCCGGCGCGGCGGCCGCCGAGCGCGACGCCTGGGTCTGTGCCGTGGAGGCGCAGATACTGGCCTCACTGCAGGGCAGGGTGAGTCTATCTGTACGGCAAGCGGAGCAGTGGGAGGTGTGCGGCGCGGGGGGCGCGGGCGGCGCCGGCGCGGCGGCCGCCGAGCGCGACGCCTGGGTCTGTGCCGTGGAGGCGCAGATACTGGCCTCACTGCAGGGCAGGGTGAGTCTATCTGTACGGCAAGCGGAGCAGTGGGAGGTGTGCGGCGCGGGGGGCGCGGGCGGCGCCGGCGCGGCGGCCGCCGAGCGCGACGCCTGGGTCTGTGCCGTGGAGGCGCAGATACTGGCCTCACTGCAGGGCAGGGTGAGTCTATCTGTACGGCAAGCGGAGCAGTGGGAGGTGTGCGGCGCGGGGGGCGCGGGCGGCGCCGGCGCGGCGGCCGCCGAGCGCGACGCCTGGGTCTGTGCCGTGGAGGCGCAGATACTGGCCTCACTGCAGGGCAGGGTGAGTCTATCTGTACGGCAAGCGGAGCAGTGGGAGGTGTGCGGCGCGGGGGGCGCGGGCGGCGCCGGCGCGGCGGCCGCCGAGCGCGACGCCTGGGTCTGTGCCGTGGAGGCGCAGATACTGGCCTCACTGCAGGGCAGGGTGAGTCTATCTGTACGGCAAGCGGAGCAGTGGGAGGTGTGCGGCGCGGGGGGCGCGGGCGGCGCCGGCGCGGCGGCCGCCGAGCGCGACGCCTGGGTCTGTGCCGTGGAGGCGCAGATACTGGCCTCACTGCAGGGCAGGGTGAGTCTATCTGTACGGCAAGCGGAGCAGTGGGAGGTGTGCGGCGCGGGGGGCGCGGGCGGCGCCGGCGCGGCGGCCGCCGAGCGCGACGCCTGGGTCTGTGCCGTGGAGGCGCAGATACTGGCCTCACTGCAGGGCAGGGTGAGTCTATCTGTACGGCAAGCGGAGCAGTGGGAGGTGTGCGGCGCGGGGGGCGCGGGCGGCGCCGGCGCGGCGGCCGCCGAGCGCGACGCCTGGGTCTGTGCCGTGGAGGCGCAGATACTGGCCTCACTGCAGGGCAGGGTGAGTCTATCTGTACGGCAAGCGGAGCAGTGGGAGGTGTGCGGCGCGGGGGGCGCGGGCGGCGCCGGCGCGGCGGCCGCCGAGCGCGACGCCTGGGTCTGTGCCGTAGAGGCGCAGATACTGGCCTCACTGCAGGGCAGGGTGAGTCTATCTGTACGGCAAGCGGAGCAGTGGGAGGTGTGCGGCGCGGTCGACGCGTCGCGACGAATGGTCGGTTCAGGGTGCGTTGTGTGCGCGCAATACAAATCGCGGTAGCCAACGAATGCTCGGTTCAGGGTGCGTTGTGTGCGCGCAATACAAATCGCGGTAGACAAAGAATGGTCGGTTCAGGGTGCGTTGTGTGCTCGCAATACAAATCGCGGTAGACAACGAATGGTCGGTTCAGGGTGCGTTGTGTGCGCGCAATACAAATCGCGGTAGCCAACGAATGCTCGGTTCAGGGTGCGTTGTGTGCGCGCAATACAAATCGCGGTAGACAAAGAATGGTCGGTTCAGGGTGCGTTGTGTGCTCGCAATACAAATCGCGGTAGACAACGAATGGTCGGTTCAGGGTGCGTTGTGTGCGCGCAATACAAATCGCGGTAGACAAAGAATGGTCGGTTCAGGGTGCGTTGTGTGCTCGCAATACAAATCGCGGTAGACAACGAATGGTCGGTTCAGGGTGCGTTGTGTGCGCGCAATACAAATCGCGGTAGACAAAGAATGGTCGGTTCAGGGTGCGTTGTGTGCTCGCAATACAAATCGCGGTAGACAACGAATGGTCGGTTCAGGGTGCGTTGTGTGCGCGCAATACAAATCGCGGTAGCCAACGAATGCTCGGTTCAGGGTGCGTTGTGTGCGCGCAATACAAATCGCGGTAGCCAACGAATGCTCGGTTCAGGGTGCGTTGTGTGCGCGCAATACAAATCGCGGTAGACAAATAATGGTCGGTTCAGGGTGCGTTGTGTGCTCGCAATACAAATCGCGGTAGACAACGAATGGTCGGTTCAGGGTGCGTTGTGTGCGCGCAATACAAATCGTGGTAGACAACGAATGCTCAGTTCAGGGTGCGTTGTGTGCGCGCAATACAAATCGCGGTAGACAACGAATGGTCGGTTCAGGGTGCGTTGTGGGCGCGCAATACAAATCGCGGTAGACAACGAATGGTCGGTTCAGGGTGCCTTGTGTGCGCGCAATACAAATCGCGGTAGACAACGAATGGTCGGTTCAGGGTGCGTTGTGTGCGCGCAATACAAATCGCGGTAGACAACGAATGGTCGGTTCAGGGTGCGTTGTGTGCGCGCAATACAAATCGCGGTAGACAAAGAATGGTCGGTTCAGGGTGCGTTGTGTGCTCGCAATACAAATCGCGGTAGACAACGAATGGTCGGTTCAGGGTGCGTTGTGTGCGCGCAATACAAATCGCGGTAGACAACGAATGCTCGGTTCAGGGTGCGTTGTGTGCGCGCAATACAAATCGCGGTAGACAAAGAATGGTCGGTTCAGGGTGCGCTGTGTGCGCGCAATACAAATCGCGGTAGACAACGAATGGTCGGTTCAGGGTGCGTTGTGTGCGCGCAATACAAATCGCGGTAGACAACGAATGGTCGGTTCAGGATGCGTTGTGTGCGCGCAATACAAATCGCGGTAGACAACGAATGCTCGGTTCAGGGTGCGTTGTGTGCTCGCAATACAAATCGCGGTAGACAACGAATGCTCGGTTCAGGGTGCGTTGTGTGCGCGCAATACAAATCGCGGTAGACAACGAATGGTCGGTTCAGGGTGCGTTGTGTGCGCACAATACAAATCGCGGTAGACAACGACTGGTCGGTTCAGGGTGCGTTGTGCGCGCGCAATACAAATCGCGACAGCCAACTAATGACTAACGGTGTTGTTTGGTTGCAGACGTCCCGGCAGCCGGCCCCGACGGGCGCCAACTCGACGGGCGACGTGCGCGCCACCTACTACATCCGCCGCGTGCACGGAAACGACAAGTGCTGCGACTGTGGCGCCGCAGGTAACATTAATAAGACAATTTTTATTTCGATCTTGAATCATTTATTTATTTTATTGATCGCCAACATAATATACACAGTTACAAACTATTATAATATATCTCAATTAAAGGCGGAGACTGTATGCAATTTTACTTTTTAGCGAGGACACAATTTTATAAAGCGGTAAAAGAAAAGAATAATATCAGACAGTTAAATATATAAGTTCAACATCATAAAAATTAACACCATATTCTAATAACAATTTAAGAAATTAAAACTAAATTCACAACATATTAATAAAATAAAAAGTATGAATAAAATAACATAAAAATAAAGAATTCATTGCAAAATAAAAATAAGAAAGAATATTGCACAGTTATTCTGCCGTCAAATAATATCATGCATATATTAGCTAAGTGCTTTTTACAAGCTTTTATTTAACTTGCAATGTTTGGGTCAAATATTACAAGTTGACTCAGAATCACTCCTCTTATCCTATAGACTTGAAATTTTTCATAATTGTCAAAGTCCGATGACAATGCGATATTTTGGTGATAGCTAACTGATCTGATGATGGAGACGGAAGGTGGGCAATGGAACTCCTTGACGGATAATCGTAAACTAGTGTTTGGGCTCATTTGAATCTGCTCGCGGTTCCGATTAAGAATTTGATAAAAGCTTAAAAAAAAAAATCCAACAAGTTTCTTATTTTTTAATTTCATTGAAATCCAGTCTAGATATCTTCGAAGACCTGCAATATTAGTATATTATATACATAATAAATAAATAATATACTAATATAGTAGCTATATTAGTATATTATTTATATAATATAGTATATTATTTATATAATACAGTAATATAGTTTATTATTTATATAATATAGTAATATAGTATATTATTTATATAATCTAGTAGCAATATTAGTATATTATTTATGTAGTATATTATAGTAATTCAAAGCGCGATAATGATTTCACATAGCTATCTTATTTATTCCCCATCTCATCATACAAATGTTAAATCTGTATAGCTTATTTTATAGTTCTTATTTTACATTCCGTTTCTGCCAAGTAGCCAACTGGCACATAAGAAACATAATATTGTCGAAAACAAACATAAAATATTGTAACAAAAGTTCTAATAAAACATGCCCTCAGTTTCTTGCCGTATCTTCTGAGTGGTTCTTTTTGCAATGCGGTGGTAGTCATTGTAATTGACGTTCATAAGTGCGTCTGTGATGCCAATATCGAATGAAAAACTATTGATTGATTGATTGAATTTTTATACTTATTTGAATGTGTTTGTATGGTACAGATCCAGACTGGGCCAGCCTCAATTTAGGTGTGCTGATCTGCATCGAGTGTTCCGGAGTGCATAGGAACCTCGGCTCGCATATATCGCGAGTGCGATCGCTTGATTTGGACGAATGGCCGTGAGTATCTTTAACTGACAGCCTCTGTGGTGTAGCGGTTGGGCAGGTTGGCTCAAATCTCATACATATCTGAGGTTGCGGGTTCGATTTCCGCGACGGGACAAAATGTTTGTGCATAGAAAAAACATTATATGGGACCATTTCGTAGCTATACTGAACTCAACGCAAAAATAATTTTCCAAATCGGTTTATAAATAATGGAGTTTTGCGATAACAAACATTAAACAAATACAATCGAATAGAGAACCTTCTCCTTTAAAGTCGGTTAAAAAGCGCAAGCATTTGTTTCGTGTCTGGGTGTTGTGGGACCATGGTCCTCATAGTTCTTGGTTCTCTAGATACAGGGATTCGTAGTTAGGGTCTTTGTATGTGATCGTTGGGCGTATTTAATATTATTATTATAGTCACTGATACATAACCCAGCAGTGTTCGCAGCGTAGCTCGTCTAGTTCGTAAAAGGTCTGCTAGGTTAAGCAACTTTCGCTGCGGTTGCCACTTGGATGGGTGTGGACCGATTGTGTGCTCGTGTCTCGTACTACTATTTACAAAATGTTGACTTGTCAAGTGATTTTGAATTCCCAAAATTTTCATTTTTTTATATTCCATAATATAGAATTCCAAAAACGTTTCACATGTCTTTATCGACTTATATATTACTAGCTGCGCCCCGCGGTTCCACCCGCGATTTCTCGGCATAAAAGTAGCCTATGTGCTATTCCGAGTCCTAAAGTACCTACATACCAAATTTCATCAAAATCGGTTTGGCAGTTTTTGCGTCAAAGAGTAACAAACATACATCCACTTTTTTTTTTTTTAACTGAATCTCGAGACGAGCTGATCATTTGCCTGATGGTAAGCAATACGCCAGCCCATAACAATAACAGCACCACCCAGAATTTTGTTTAGCAAAATCCTGCGCGGCACTGCACTGCGCTCGTCACCCTGAGACAATTAGCTGTTGAGTCTCATATTGCCCAGTAATTTCGCTGGTCACAATGCCCTTCAAGCCGGAACACAGTAATGCTTGCGCACTACTGCTTGTCGGCTGAATAACTGACAAAGCGATGGTACCCACCCAGACGGCCTCTCGCATACGAGAAACCTACCACCAGTAAACCATTCTTACAAACTTTCGCGTTTATAATATTACTAGGATTATTATTTCAACGGATGAATTCCCTTAAAAATGCCCGGGAAAGTTAGCGCAAATATTTCATTGATGTTGCCGGGACAAGAAAATCTATAAATTACTAGCTGACCCGGCAAACGTTGTTTTGCCATATAAATTTAAAAAAAAATGTTAAGGGTGAACAACCCTTATCACTTAGGGGTATGAAAAATAGATAGTAGCCGATACTCAGACCATCTGAATATGCATATAAAATTTGGTAAAAATCAGTAAAGACGTTTCGGAGGAGTAAGGTAACTAACATTGTGACACGAGAATTTTATCATCATCATCATCAGCCCATCACGTTCCCACTGCTGGGACACGGGCCTTCTCTCATAGAGAGAGAATGGGCCATAATCCACCACGCTGGCCCAGTGCGGGTTGGTGAATGTCACATGTCCTTGACTTTTTGTGAAAAATTCTTGGACATGACGGTTTCCTCACGATGTTTTCCTTCACCGTTTTAGAGCGACTGTTAAATCCGCACATAGCTTAAGAAAGTCAGTGGTGCGGGGTCAGCGGGATTCGAACTCGGGTGCGTCGGATCGAAAGTCGCACGAGCTCCCACTGAGCCACACTCGCTCTTCGAGAATTTTATATATATGATTATTATTACCGAAAGTCATAACTTAAGTCCATTTAGAAGTGTATATATGATTTTATTACATATTTGACCAACAGATTGGGCCACGTGAGTGTAATGGTATCCATAGGCAACGCGCTCGCCAACTCAATATGGGAAGCCGACCTCAGGGGACATATCAAGCCGATAGCTACTTCCACACGAGAGGAGAAAGAGCGGTAAGTTTACTCTACCTGATTTCGGATCGAATTTAAACATTTTCTTGTTTGAAAACAGGATTCTGATAAAAGTTTCGCCTTCTGTCAGTGAATTCATTCCATTTCATTAATTATAAGTTTAGTTATTTTTCAAATTTCGATTGGTTTTAGTAGTCCCAGACTGGATTTTCTAGTTACTACATAAAGTTGCTTTTTTTATTTATTTATTTGGTTCACAAATGGGATGTAACACTTTATCATAATTAATTTAAAAGCTAGTTACCAATCAGCGTTCATCCTTAAAAACAAGGGAATAGTGCTTTCATATGTCGGATGAGGCGCGTCCACACCGACCGTAGGTTTGGATCGCAATAGGGGATCGGACAACTTTTCAGAAAGTGTTTTATATTAACTACAATTAATATATATAGCCATGAAAAATACTATTTTAATTAAATAACGCTCTAAAAGTACCTAAAACTATGTTTAAATATTATGTTTCAAATATTGCCGCAAAACTTGTTACGTCATATGTAGGTAGAAAACGACAAACTCTTTGAAATAAAACTTGCACAGAGATTTAAATACGTTTTGTGAAGTTTGGGGACGATATTGTAGTAATGGAACGAAAAAATTAGGAAAAATACATTTTATGAAAAGCAAAAACGTAAAATAAACATAAGCTTGACTCACGGCATTTGCCTACAAATGACGTCATGCGCTGTAATTGTTGTTTCGTTTGAGATGAAGAACAGATTAAAAATGTCATTTTATTTATTGATTTCAAAATATAAATCATTATTATTTACAAAAATACTTATTGAATGATCTTTCTGGTTCGACGAACATTCGTTCTAACTACATTTTAGATTTTTTCTCGATTACTGTCCGATCGCCTATTCTGCCGCGCGTGTTGGAGCGGCCAGTCGGCCGGTGTGGAACCTTACGACTATCTGTGGCTTACGACTATCGTTATGTCTATCTTCACTATACTCCTCGTAGTTCCTGGTTACCTTGACACAGGGATTCCTAGTTAGGGGGGATCATCGGGCGTTGTGATTTTATTATTTTCATGTTCATTTGTTTTTATCTTTGTTGGAAGTATAGTTAATTGCATATTATATTTCCCAGATGGATCCGCCTGAAGTACGAGCGTCGCGCGTTCCTGTCGGCTACCGACACGGGCACCAGCCTGGAGGCGCTGAAGGCGGTGAGCGCGCGCGGGCACGTGGGCGCGCTGTGCCGCGTGCTCGCCGCGCCGCCGCCGCGCGCGCCCGCGCACGCCGAGCGCTCGCTCGCGTTGCGCGCCGCCGCCGCCGCCGGACACCTCGCCGCCGCGCAGCTCTTGATATGGGTGAGTGTCACACACAGACGCGCAGATACATACTGAAAGTTTGAGTAATCACACACAGCTGCGCAGGTACAGCCAGAATGTTTGAGTAGACACACACAACCGTGAAGGTACATACTGAAAGTTTGAGTAGTCGCACACAGCCGCGCAGGTACAGCCAGAATGTTTGAGTAGACACACACAACCGTGAATGTACATACTGAAAGTTTGAGTAGTCGCACACAGCCGCGCAGGTACAGCCAGAATGTTTGAGTAGACACACACAACCGTGAAGGTACATACTGAAAGTTTGAGTAGTCGCACACAGCCGCGCAGGTACAGCAGGTAAACTATAAGTAACGTAGTGCGCCAGACTGCCGCTAGATGGCTCTTTCATAATAATCCTGTGTAGGACAGAACTGCACTTGACAAGAAGAACATCTTTCAGGGGCCTCATTGATGATTTACTAATGCAACTTAATCTTGTGTCCAGCACAACGGCAACCCGAATTTCCCCGACAACGACGGCCACAGCTGCGTTTTCTACGCGCGCGCCGCCGCTAACCATCTCTCCGGCATCCCGACGCAGTACCCGCGGAACCTGCAGCTGACCTGCCCGCTGCACCCCTCCCCGCCCGCGGCAGCCGCTGGCTCTGGTGGGTACCGACCCTAGTTACTGCAGCGATCTGACCTTCCTTTTGTTTTTCGAGTGAGAAAGAGGAAAGAACCCCGCAGAGTTTCTTGGTGCTATCTTCTCCAGCGGGTGTATTTTCGAAGCACTAGTAGAGTTTTCGCATTTATTTTTTGGAGTCCAGAGTCCCAGACTTCAATTTCAGTATGGGAAGGAAATGGGTAGACATGATTACCCTTTTTTCAAAGCAATGTTAACTTAAGTTAAAAATTTTAACATATTTTAAATTTAATTTGTATTATGTCATACGTTTACGTTTAAAAGTACATTTTTGTGCCAATTAAAAAAAAATATTTATCTTTGACTTTGAGTAAGAGAGCGTAAAAGCAGCCAGCGAAATTTCTAGGCATATGAGACTTAATATCTGATGTCTCAGGGTGATGAGCGCAATGCAGCGCTACGCAGTACTTTTAATGTTATTAAAAGTTTTGATTGCACTGCCATTGTTATGGGCAGGCGTGGCGCTTACCATCAGGCGATCGACGTGCTCATCTATCAATCAGTTCCATAAAACCTTTACTACTCGCATGATGATCCTAAGACGTGAGTGTGTAATTTGTATATTTGGTTCATGTGTCTTGTTTGTGTTCCAGGTACAAACTCGACGTCATCGAGTTCGAGCACGAAAAGCTCCCTAAAGAATCCCGAACCGGAATGCAACTGTATCATTTTCGAACTTTTGAACGCTCAGAGCGCCAGCAACGCTTTAGTCGAACTTCTGATCGGGCTACAAAACAACCAGTACATGAACGGGTATGATTCGGTCAATGGCGTCAACTCTTTCGGTCATGCCACTCTAGGGCGGCCATCTTTGGGGCCCAATCTGTCTTTGACCAATGGCAAATGCGGCAGCATAGTGTAAAGTTTTTTTTTAATATAGTCTAAATTGTCTTTGGGTAGTGCGGGGAAATGTTTACGGATTAATCCGTATTTTTATTTTTGTCTCATTTTCGTCAGTGTTTTGAAAATTAGAAAATGTTTACGTATTCTTATTGAAATTTAAAGATTATTTTAAAATTTTGGGGGAATTCTGAACCCGATTACTTTAAAATTATATTTCTAAATGAAGAACTAGTAATAACTTGAGGTGTTAAATCATTTATGAATGACAGTAAATGTATAAAAATATATCATTGTATTTTAAATTCACAATCAGTCGTTAGCACACGTTAAATGTTACAAATGTAACGTAGATTTTTAATGTTTCGACTGAATAAATAAAATCGATAATCCATGTTATGTAGTTACCAAATTACTTGATCACTTGTGCATACGTGTGAAATAAATGCAAAAATAATGCAGCTCTTATGCTATCAACATATGAAATTTAAAACACTTAAGAATGAGTATAAGATAAATTTAGGTGTTACGTCTGATTTGATCAACAATCCTTTAAATGTAAGGGCATTGCCTCCATTTTATTGAAAATTATGTCACTGCAATAGGGGATCGGACAGTAATCGAGAAAAAAATCCAAAATGTAGTTAAAACGAATGTTCGTCGAACCAGAAAGATCATTCAATCAATATTTTTGTGAAATAATAATGATTTATATTTATAAATCAATAAATAATTCTGACTTTTTAATCTGTTCTTCATCTCAAACGAAACAACAATCACAGCGCATGACGTCATTTGTAGGCAAATGCCGTGAGTCAAGCTTGTGTTTATTTTACTTTTTTGCCTTTCATAAAATGTATTTTTGCTAATTTTTTCGTTCCATTACTACAATATCGTCCCCAAACTTCACAAAACGTATTTAAATCTCTTTGCAAGTTTTATTTCGAAGGGTTTGTAGTTTTCTACCTATATATGACGTCACAAATTTTGAGGTGACCATTTGCGCGGCAATATTTGAAACATAATATTTAAACATAGTTTTAGGTACTTTTAGAGCGTTATTTAATTAAAATAGTATTTTTCATGGCTGTATATAATAATTGTACTTAATATAAAACACTTTCTGAAAAGTTGTCCGATCCCCTATTCTAATTTCCATTTTTAAAGATTGTTAAATTAAATTAGGCTATGGATTCTCATAAAATGTAAGAGTTTGTTGGTAAAATCGGACATTAGATACGTAATCATACATTACATAAAATTTATCATAACGACTGATGTCAGTTATATAATTCGTATGAAAGTTACACTGTTTTCAAAATTAGTAAAATTTTTGTGTCGTCAATTTGAAAGTTAATTAAAAATTAGTGAAATTGTTAAGTATCAAAAATAAAATCATTTTTCATTAGTGAATCCTGTTTTACACATATCCGGTGGAATAGTTCAAATTATACGTTAATTTCGGTAGCTTAGAGAGTTAGGAGGGATCGTGTTTTAGAAGTGAATTCCAGAACCATTTAATGCACATTTTAGGAGTAGGTGTTTAAATATACGGTGTCGTTTGCTAGTTTTCTGCCATTTACCACTGGATTAGCTTGTAACTACATACTTGTCACTTACTTTCGAACATGATACTATCTTTTGTGCGGAAAACCAGCCGTAGCATGAAAATTTATCCGTTTCTAACTTTATAGTGACACATCACTTGAGCATAATAATTTTAGCGATATAATGGTTCTTTGATGCATTTAGTTTAAGGTGCTGAAATAATTTGGAAAATTCGGAAATCCGAATTTTTAATGCTATGCTTTCGCGGTGAAAATTTTCATGTTACGTATTTACTTAAAATAAGTATAGGGTAAACGTAAATTATTTAATTAGGGTGCAAGATCTCAGCTCAACGCTATTTGTAGGGTAAATTAATAGGATAAATGTAAATTAGTGGTAAATATTATCGCTTTACCCTAGCGCCTTGGGTGGACATTTATTTCCCTTGTTTTGTGACTTACGTTTGCTTTAAACCTTAAAGATATGACGCTTTAGGTAGATTGTTAAAAAGATTCTGTTTGCAAATTTATGTTTTCTTTATTAAATGACTATATTTTTATGACACACGCTTTAAAATAAGGTTAAAACTATCACAATAGCATTGACATTATTTGTGTGATTCAAAGTTCTTAGTGGGAGAGTGACTTATGTAAGGCTTGCTATCAGGCGCACGATATCAATGTTGTGCCCTAAGTGACCCCTTTAAAACTAGCACATAGCTTGTACCAGGCCTAGCGCACTCCGCACTGTAGGTACGAAGCTACAAGTACATAGCCGGACACCGACGGCGGGTCGCGCGTTGTTACATGTGCCGCGTCAGAAGAGATAAGAGCGGCGCGATAGAAAGGCGCTCTGTAGGTTAATATGACTGGTAGGTATGCAGCGCTACGCGAGCTGAATCGAACTTTATTGCGTTATAGCAAGAGTCGCTATTTGTTTAAATTTCTTTGCGGAGTGATGCTTCTGTCCCTTAGTATTCTGTGCTTGTACTTAAATCTATTTTTATGCTACTAACGATTATTAGACATTCCATTCATCACCCAAGGTATATTGTAATACATAGTTGATGTGATATACATAAGGTATCCCGTATTAAGCCAAATGTACTGACCCCTTCGTGCCTACTCTACTAGTTAGTTACGCTTTAACGCCAATTCTTAAGTGAAGATGTATGCCTTAAATATTACCCTGATTTTTATATTTCCAAAATTACATCACATCTTCAGTCAGTCATAATTTAACATGACATTAAATCAGTGATTTTGTAAAAATTAATAGATGAGAATTTTCTGGGCATTATTAGACTCAACAGCTAATTGTCTCAGAGTGACGAGCGCAGTACAACGCCGCGCAGGATTTTGCAAAACAAAGTTCTGGGTGGTGCTGTTATTGTTATGGGCTGACGTACCAGCTCGTCTCGTCATTAAGTTACATAAAAAGAAAATAGATATCACTGAAGTTTTTGCTTTACAGCAAAATCATAGACAAGAGGCAGTTGTATTTCACATTGTCACTGAGTGTTTAGCGAATTGGCCAAACTACTGCAACTACTTACTACTTCAGTATGCCGTATTTAGTGGTTTTGCGAATTGGCAATACATAAAAAATGACTGGTTAGTTGATTCAGATATTTGGGAAATTTACAAAATAATGTTGTGACTTCGGCATGCCTCTTTAGTTAAGAATTGGCTTCTATTTCCTAATAATATCGGGAGCTAGTGAGAATATTTTGTATTGTAACATAGGCTCCTGGACTATTATTGGGTGTTTCCCAAATTAATTGTAAAATTGTATTCTGCGTGTAGTAGTTCTTTACACAAGAGATTATGAAGATATGGTTAATTTATGTTCAATTACAAATAGTTTGACTTATTCTTTCGTAAAATTACACGCAACTTTTATACAATATGACAAGATCGACACCATAAATAATTATAAATATATTTTTTTTTTAAATAATATAATTTATCTAATTATTGCAGTAATCATTATATTTATCATTATGCTACTTACAAAGGTTTTTGTAAAATTAATTGTATCTACATAGTCTGTTTTTGCAAGTAGGTTAAAAGTAGTAATTCGTGCATTTAGTTGTTTATTTTCAATTTCTCGAATAGTACTTTTGTCAATTTTCTTCATCTGTGACTTCTATCCGTACTTTCGTTTTTACGGATGTGTTGCGCCAACACTAAAAATCTTTAGACCATCATTGGTAATTGTTTGAAAAGTGCCCTAGTTGTAAGGTCACAAAGTTATTAAAATCGGTGCTTATGCATAATGAAAAAGTTGTTTACTAAGAGCGGACTAAGAATCTACAAAAAATATTTTGGTAAAGCTAAATTGACATTAAAAATGGCAAAATGATGAATATAATCATTATCATTGGCGAAGTTGGCGAAACATGTTCGAATTTGTAGATTTCTCATTTTAAAATCTTTTGCATTACTGTTAGTTCTTTGAAAATTAATTACGATTTAAGATTTTTTGTAAATTTTAGCAATAAATCGTTTACCGACGTCAGTATTCCAATATTTAAATGTATAAATGCACATTAGAATCATTGTAATATTTTCACGCACGTGTTTTTTATTTGTATAATTGTAATTATAATTTTATTTAAAGTGTACGCTGTTGAAAATTTATAATTTTAAATTACGTTACCTTTGAATTTGGTTAGCTATTTTATTGCGAATTTTTAAATGTTTTTTTTTGTGTATATTTTTTGTACAGGCCAAAGAGCTTAAATGTGTAAATATTGAAGTAATGCAGCTATGGGTTCTAAGCTGTGCCCTGAATTAGTTTCGTTATTGTAATTTTTAAGAGATTTGTTGATGTTCTTTATCTTGTCGAAAATAAAGTGTAATATAAACACGAAGCTTTTCGTTTTCTTTGTATTTTTTAATCACAAAACCTGTGGGGAATTTGATAAAGTGAATGTAACAGTTGTAGTTTTGCCTTGCAGTTTTTCTACTATTAGTAGAAATATTTTAATGACCTCATAATATGGAGTTATGTTGATAAACCGTTAACAAATAAAATGTAAAAAAATGCTGCAAAAAGCCAACATTACATGGTGTTCCCAGGCGGTCACCCATCCAAGTACTGACCACGCCCGACGTTGCTTAACTTCGGTGATCGGACGAGAACCGGTGTTTTCAACGTGGTATGAACGTTGGCGATAAAAAATTTAAATTAGGTTAGCAGTATAAACTTTATGACGTCATCCTTTGGCAACAGGCGATTCATCACTTTTACTGTTAGTGTTTATCATTGTCGTAGAAAGCAATATACTCATTTGTTGTGAAAATAATCCGAAATTCCCTATCATGAACCAAGTATATTAATATTTATAGTCATACTTTACTAGGGCTATTAACGCCATCTATTGGCGTATGAAGGGGCAGCTGCCTCTTTAATGCAAATTGACATATAGCGACATCTAGCTAATATGGGTAAATACACTGTAACAGGAAAGCATACTCCGCGTAATTTTTTTGTTTATTTATTTATTTATTTATTTGGACTATCAACAGAACTACATGATAAAATGCAAACAGTTTTGAACTTAAAATTAGGTATTACACATATTGTTGATGTAAGTAATTTGTTTCGCTAACGCTAGATGGCTCTGATTTATGAGTGGAATAGGTACTTCTACCTCAGATTACTATTAGTATTCTGTGGTACTATTCAGGTTAATTAATAACTTACTAAATTAATTTTCAAACATATATTACCTACTTTAATAAAAGCACTTTACTTTAGTGCATTGTAAAAGTGTGACAGTATCAATATGATATTGCAAACAAAATAAAATCACAAATAATAGATTATTAAGATGAATAAAAAGTCACAAAGGGCTGCTACGTCACATTCATAAAATATATTGTATGAAAACAGCAAAAAGCCAACATTACGTGGTGTTCCCAGGCGGTCACCCATCCAAGTACTGACCACGCCCGACGTTGCTTAACTTCGGTGATCGGACGAGAACCGGTGTTTTCAACGTGGTATGAACGTTGGCGACGAATACGTGGAATTTGATAATCAGTCCATTACTTATCGACACATGCAGGATTCCAAATATAGCGTTGTTTTCCAGCTTACTCCAGCAGAACGAACATAAAGCCGGGGTGCTGTTCAAATGCCTCGTCTGTCACAGAAAATAGATTAGATAGAGTTGTAGACCTAGAAACCGCCACTTTCTTTGATAACCTGAAACCGATCATGAATTTACTTTTTGATGTACCTAGTTTATCTAAGTTCCTACGCCTAAGTGACTCACATCACAAAAAAAGAGGTCTAACTCCAATAACATTAATATTCGAGACAAACTGCAAAGCGAAACAGTACATTAGCACCCGCAACATCTATAGATCCACATCATCAAACACCACAAACACCAACAATGGCGCAAACTGACGTCTTACACACCCAAACACACACACAACAACACCGCCCCAAACCCACCCTATGTCAACTTCTTGAGTGCGGTGAAGGCGGTGTACCCGGCCTAAAAATAAAGGGAGTGGCTCTGTTTATGGATGACAACTCTGAACGTCTTGGCTTCAGTTTCTGTAACGCAAGGGCCTCCAAGTGGGTGACTATCTCACCGGGTCTTGGCTCTCTCTTGAACGGAAGCACCTTCAAAATCAGCATGAAGCGCAAAACATACAATGCGCTCGGAGAAGTCCTAGTGGCAAACCGAACCTGCCGATTAGTGCGAACACGCAATAAGGTGATCGTACTACTAGAAGCGGGGGACGGGGTCATTGACTTCTCCGATGCATGCTCAGTGTTTTCCGGAATGGAGACGGACGAGGCGGTGGGAGTCCCGAAAAAAATAAGCGTGGACGCAATGGTAGTGGGCTATGAGAAAGGAACGGCAAGCGACTATGTCAACATCATAAAAGTCTCAGAACATCACGAGGTGGTGGTTTACGAAGACAGAGGTGAAAACCTCAGTTTTCTAAGACCACGAAGATCAGATGTCGCTGCCTCCCTGGATCCCGTTGACAGCTGGGGACACCCCATACCAAATCCGGAAGGACTGAGTGGGTCCGAACGCTTTCAGCAAAAAGTCGCCCAGGAAAGGATGGAGGCAAAGAAAAAACAAAAAGAACCAACGGATGCAAGGAAGAAACTCGAAGCCATGACGAAGACCATCAGTCAAGCCTTCCAAAACATCCCGGGAAAAATCCGCAAAAAAGTAGAGAGAATAATATCAACGGACAAACAGGCCGCCGCCGTGGAGGCCTTCACCCAACAACGTCCCAAAGGTCACGAATCGGAACCCCGCGAAAACCGGACTAGAGCCGACAAGGGACTTGTCGACCCGCCAGTGTTCAGAGAAGCAAGCGAGCCCCTGGATCATGTAGTCAACGCCTTCATCGAGTTTCAAGCACTCACTAAAGCAACCATAAAAGTCAACCTCGAAACCTGCAAGTCCATCATGCAGACCTACCACAGGCAAAACGAGGGGTTGCTGAGAGTTAAACTCGATGAGGCTAAAGCCGCCGTGTATGACAACGACTCCTCCAAAGTCCTCAAAGGAGAAATGTCGGGCCGATACATGGCGGCATACAACATGACAGGAGGAATGGTAGCTCTGGACGAAGAAGAGACGGAGACGACTGGCGAATGTGTCTTCAAAACACCTCCCAACGACCCCATAGTGGTAGTAGCCAAGTGCACGAAGGTGATGCTGGAAGACCGGATTCTGAAAATGGCTGACGCCATATCGAAGGGTCCGGTCGGAAGCAAATCCTTCGAGCACTGGGTGATACCAAAAATCACCTGGGTCAACGGCGTTCCCGGATGCGGTAAAACCACGTGGGTGGCGTCCAATTACAATGACAACGACATTGTAATAACGACAACCACGGAGGCGGTGAATGACCTGAGGGACAGGCTGGCGATGCGTATAGGAGCAGAGGCACAAAGGAAGGTGCGAACAATGGCCTCAATATTGGTGAATGGGTTAAGAGAAACGGAGACCTGTTCTCGAGTGCTGGTCGACGAGGCGCTCATGAACCATTTTGGGGCCATTGTGATGGCCATACGCATTACGGGTGCCAGCGAGGCCCTTATCATCGGCGACAACAACCAACTGCCCTTCATCGATAGGAACAACCTCTTCCGATTACGTTACAACCGCCCTGACATGGTAACCACCGTCCACCATGAATTAGCCCGCACGCACAGACTCCCAATGGACGCAGCGTATGCGCTGAACCAGGTGTACAGCGGCATATACTCGTCCAAAGCCCGAGTCCGGTCCCTGACGCTGAAAGCGTACAAGGGTGCAACCATCCCCAAGATCCCCGAAGGCGTCCTATACCTGACGCACACTCAAGCTGAAAAGGAACTCCTGATCAGCCAGGGTTATGGAAACGGAGCGGGATCACGCACCCTGACCATACACGAAGCACAGGGACTAGCGTGCGAGACGGTGGTTATAGTGCGAACAATAACAACAAAACTACAGCTGCACAGCAGTGTCCCGCACGCGGTGGTGGCACTATCAAGACACTGCGGCAGTTGCGTCTACTACACGGATTGCAGTGAGGAAGACGCAATTGCCCAGTTTATCAGACGGGCGGAAGTGGCCACGGATGAAGCCATCTGCGAGTATAACATCAAAATGGCTATACGAAGCAGAGACTCAGGGGCCGTGGAGGCAATTATGCAAACAAAAAACAAATTAAGGTAATGGGTGGGGTGGTCTCCCACGCCGGAAACACCGAACATGTTATTAAGTGTAATAGTGTATCTAGTATAAGTAACTAGGGTAAATCAGTGTAACAACGTAAAACTAGCAGTAGGGTAAGCGCAAGCACTCGGAGCAGTCATGCCAACAGCAAGGAATCGGCAGGTGGCGGCATTGTGTGTCGGGTCGCCATCTTCCCACAAATACGGTTAAGGAAGGCGATGGCTGGCACATGTGTCAACTCGTGTACGGGCGTGCTTGCGAAAACTATAAATTGTAAGCTACTCCTAAGTGTCTCAATTGCCAGAGTTATTTTGATTAAAATGGTTTGGCTTTCAATCCAGAGCACAGTAATGTTTGCACACTACTGCGGGAGGGTGTTGTTATTCCAAAGGAGGACTATTTCAAAAGAAGCCTACCGATATAATACAAATATCTAATAAAGTTCGAAGCGCGCAATTTAGGTGGATATATGAGGATGACCTTTCGCTTCAACTCCTCAGCCTCAACATATTCAATCACGTGGTAAAAGCCGTGTCAGAGACTATTTTTTATTTCCGATGCTAAGTCAGTTTTACACTACTATAAGCCCCTATAACTAGCGATAGTGACGCTCTGCGATGAATGTATGCAGTATACTAGGTAGGTATATCTACCTTAGTAGTAATTGACAACATGTCATTTATTTGGTAATGTATCTAACACGATTGCCGATGCTACTAGTTGCCGACGGTATGTAATGGACGAGATAATTTGGTAACATCTTAAGGATTTCTGATCGCCTGGTACTTCTAAACTAAAATATAATACATAAGGTATGCATTCAGCCTTCAACTACGTGTAATATTTAGTTTTCTTTGCTTCAACTAGCTATTCATTTGTTTTTAAACATTCCGAATTGGGATTTGTTGTATGTACAAAAATTTCGATGGACAAATGACGGTTGTATCGAATTACATATACTCGACGGATAAACTCGATAATTCAACATTTTAGGAATTCAACTTTTCATGATTCAACTTGAGACTTCAACTCTTTGGGATTTCAACATTTTGGGAGTTCAACCTAAAGGATTTTAATAGTACCTAGGTATATATTTAAGTTACATAAAAGTGTTCCTTCACTCTGTCACGAAAAACAGCTTTTTGAATTTCAGCCGAAATATTTCCCAATAATCTAATAGATTGTGTGGTAGGCAACAAAATTCATGATTTATCCTCCGTATTCTGGGAAGAACGGCATTCAGATTGTAGTTCAAAGGGTACGCTTAGCACACGCGGAATCTCACGCCGAATACCATATGGAAACATACGTCGACTGAGAATGTAAGAAAATTATGAGAACTTCCACTGTTAAAAAAACGTATTAGTCTGGAAGAAATCGCTCTAAGCGATAAGGCCGCCCATCGTACCTCAAATTTTTGAATTTTGTCATTATTCCGACGCACCTGGGTTCGAATCCCGACTCGGCCCTGCACCAATGACTTAAAGTTAAGTGCAGAATTTGCACGCTCGCTCTAAAACGGTGAAGGAAAACATCGTGATGAAACCCGCTTACGCGCTTTGGAGTGGTAGGCTCTGGCCGTGGTTGTAATACCACCCACCGAATAAAGCCATGCCGTCAAGCGACCTAGTCGTGTTTCGGGATGATGTTCGGTGAACCATCGGGGAGTCGGGTCTGAGCAGCCGCTCAACTGCCGTCTCTCTCTAGATCTGTGTGCTTCATCTTAGGCCACATCATCGCTTTACATCAGGCGAGATAGTGGCCAAACATGGATCTATCAAGCGTAAAAAAAAAAAAAATATTTCTTTCTTTTTTGTATTGTGCGTTTATTTGGTGTGCAGTAAAGTGTTATTGTATTATATTATTTCACTTCTCATGCTTGTTAAGTGCAACAATTATGCACTAGCACTAAAACTGAATTAATTCTCTTGATTTCCTCGCTCTCCGAAGTGCAAAGAGAGTTTCACTCGGGTGCAAAACACATTTAACGTTCATTGACAAAGTGAGGGGGAAAGTTGGCGTGGATGGCTTAAGGGTGTCGTGAGATGTGCTGCGGTTTCACTAGCCTTTTTTTATGGAACTGAGTGATGAGCCGAGTAAGTCATTCGCCTGACTGTTTCGGAACACAGAAACGCTTGCGCACTACTGCTTGGCGGCTAACAAAGCGGTGGTACTACCCAGACGGCATCCCGCATACGAGACACCTAGGTACCACTAGTAAAAGCTTCCGGCGTTATGCCCTTTAACACTTCCACTCTCGGAAAGTGCTCTTGGTGCTTATTTTCTTAGCTCCTGCATCTCCACCCTCTGACGGCCAGTTAGTCAAGCCGGGGGTTAGGGGTCTCCTTTAGCCCCAGGGAGAATTTCGGTAGGTGCCGTGTCGGCTCGCCACAAAGCCACCTCTGTCCTATTATTCCTTCTGTCCTATTATAATTATTATTATTATAAAATTCGGGTTCTGAGTTCCGTGAGAACAAGTTTTTCCGTTCTACAACAGAGAAAATTCTAAACGTCAGTTTTATTAAACTCTTATTTCTAGCAATGCAGAGGCCCCCGATTACGAGAGACCTACCTAAACGTTACTCGTACTTTTGTATGTAAGAAAATGATTTAAAGATACCTACATATTTAAATTTGAGTCGAAATATATTCTCTTATATTCCGTGCCTCCCACAATCCCATTACCATTTGATGACAGGCTGAGAGATATTTGATTGAATCCACTTGTTCCGGATCTCATCCATTTACCACCGTAGGTGTGCGAAGTTCTGTTATATTTGCATCAATTACGTGATTTAGCTATCTTTTATGATAAACAGCTAAAGAGTTTAAAGCCATTGAATGATTGAATTCTTATACAGAGTGTTTTTTGGTTAAAAATTTAGGTAACATTCATGACATTTTAACTTTTAATTATTTATTTATTTTCGGAAAACTTACAGCCAATACATGCATATGATAATTAAACTATGTTTAGGATAATTAGGCCAATTACAATTTTTCACCTATAAGTAAGAATTAATATATCAGTTTTGTACGTATGAGCAGTAACGCATACATTTGTAGGTAACAGAAAAATAATAATATTTTTCTGTTACCTACAAATGTATTGCAGTAGTTAAAATAAATCTAAGTTTGAGAACCAAAGAATTCAGAAGCCAAGCATTGTTTAAATGAACGCACACTGTCAACTCAATCAAATCATTTAATGCGAGAATATAGGTGATACAATTCTAAGAATAAGTCCTTACATTCTAACATGACAATGGTGTGCAATCGCATGTCTTACTAATTATTTAAATTACATTAGATCTCATATACAAACAAATCATTATTATAAATGTAATGTCAAAAAGCATTAAATGTTATAAATTAATAAATTAAAAAATAAAAATGTCAAAATATGATTAGTCTAATAAATGTCAAGTTAGAGATCAATTTTATTTTTTATTTTTTACTATTTACAGGCTTGCGTTTGACCGCTATCTCACCTGTTGTTAAGTGACGATGCGGTCGAAGATGTAGCACGCTCGCCTAGAAGAAACCTGTTCACTCTTGTCTTAAAGACACCCAGATTGTAGCTATCCGGAAACACAGATGCCGGCAGAGAGTACCACTCCTTGGCCGTTCGCATTATGAAGGTCGAAGCAAAGCGCTTGGTACGAGCAGGAGGGATGTCAACCATGAATTGATGACGGCTTGCCGTACGTCTGGTCGTCCGGTGATAGAATGGGGATGGCGGAATAAGTTCATGTAATTCCGTCGCACACTCTCCGAAATGTATCCGGTAAAAGACCGATAGACTGGCAACTTTGCGTCGATGTTCAAGACTCTGAAGCTTAGTCTTAACCAGCGCATCGTCACCAATGAGCTTTTTGGCTCTTTTTTCAATGGTCTCCAAGGCTTCGAGCTGGTAATTATTTTGGCTGGTTTTTGGAAATTAACTTATTTGTATAAAATCCAACATTAACATTAAGTAATTTATAATTAGGTGTTTTTAAGTCAACTCATTATCGATGGGTGAATCGTTCGGAACGTCAGAACTTGTAAAAATGCATTGAATTATATACGGCCCATTAACATACTACTACTACTAATCAGTACCCACTGCAAGATATAGGCCTCCTATCGCTCACGCCACTCTTACCGGTCCTGTGCTAGCCTCATACATTGCAATCCAACGTGCTGCACGATGTCATCTTTCCATCTGGCCGGTGGTCTGCCTGGAAGTCTTCGCCCAAGCCTCGGATACCACTCGGTAACTGCCTTGGTCCACCTGTTGTCATCCCGCCTTGCCAAGTGTCCTGCCCATCTCCACATAAATATTAACATACTTAATTTAAATAATCGAATGAATAATCCTAATTAATCGATGCGACGCGTTACCAAAATGCTGGGACTTATTTGGCTCAACGTATCTGTATTGCAATCCAAAGGTAGTGGTACTGGTAGTGGGTTGGAGTATTTAAGCTATCTATAGGCCTTTAATAGTCTATGGGTTGTCCAATTGCTTCTCCTTGTAAGTAGTTAGTTTAGTTTTGGTAAGTAGAGTGTAGAGTTGTTTTCAACAAAATAAGGCATTCACCAGTTAAAAATAAAAATATAGGTAATATAGGTGTTGCTTGTGAAATTATATTGTCGAAACGAAGAACAATATAATAATAATATAATAACCTTCAGTTACAACGTTTACAAAACTTACGAGTACGTCACATGTTTCAGGAGAAGAGAAAAAGGAAAATAAATGTCTTCCTCGCCCGTAGCCGTAGGCAACGCTGAAAATTACATGCACTCCTTGTTCATAAGTCATAACATACCTACTCATAAATACTATAAGAGTATAAGCTGAACTAGCTTTTACCGCGACTTCGTCCGCTTGAACGACACAGTAAGCCCATAATATTTGTAATTTTTTCCAAGACCATCTTAGCAAGACCTCCTCAGTACCCACATGAGAACATACAACAAGAATGTTTACATAGTATAGTAAAAAATGGTATTGTGTAATGATCTTGTGTTGCTCAAGGAAAACGAGTGAAACGTACCATTTCGTGACCAATGCATGGTTGTCTGGATAAAAAATAACCAAGTAGGCAAAAAGAAAAGTACTTGTTTCATTGTTGGATTAAATTTGTAGGACTTATACCTACTTAACATACCAATTCGTTGAATCCCAGCGTCGACCATTTTTTACGTTGTGCTTAATCGCCTTCCAGGGGTTCTAGGTAGGTAATCAGCTTGATTGAAAATCCCGTTGAAATCCGCTTGGGATCAGCACAAAGGGAATTGTATTATCTTAATTGTACATTGGAACAACATTGTAAATGATTAATTACTAGCGACCCGCCCCGGCTTCGTGCAATTCACTAATGTGTTGCAATTTTTTGACGACTTTATTACAAATCATTGAATTTCTTTAACTATACAAAAAACTTAATTAGAGTGTATTGTACATATTTATCATCCGTAAAAAAATCTAAAAGACGGTGAAAACTGTATCCAAATCCGTTGCGTGGTAGATACTATATATGTAGTAAGTAGGTAGATACTTGTAGATAGTATCTATCTACTAAATTTTAGACTTGGCTGGCACCGACCTCAAATATATGAGTGGGTAGCGCTTATAATTATTATATTAATTTATTTTTCACTTTTGAGTGCCTATTTGTGGTTTTGAAGTCGGTTTATTTGTTGTAATAAATAAATTATTTTTCAAAAAAATTTTTTTGAAAAATAATTTATTTAATGAATGCATTTACATTTGGAGTTGTTTTCAAACGATTATAGAGAGCGAGTTTATTCATCAGAATCAATATAGAATACGGAAACAAATCACGGTTGAATCAACTAAATCCTCTAAGGAGAACGAATACCGACCTCGTCCCCCATACACAAACATCACGACCTCGTATTTTCCATAGTACACGCAATACCTCGGTTCCATAGAATACTGACGGTACTGAAAAGGTCCTTTACATCGGGTATTTGAATTGAAATACGCCCTATTTAGTCGCGGCAACGTCTAATTGAGCGAGAAGTAGAGTCGGCATAAACATTCGAATAGATTTTACCTACTCAGTAGTAACGTTATGTGCTGATTGTACATCTAAATAAATAAAACTTAGTCGGGTTAGTTAGACCATTTATAATTCAAGAACGGCTGGACCGAATTTGATGATCTCTTATTAGTTGGATTCGTCTCCGCCCCGAACAGCAGAATAACATATCGATAAAAATTCTCAGTATTGTCAGTAATTTCACTGGTTACAATGCCCTTCAAAGAAACACAGCACTACTGCTAGCATAATTAAAACGAGTAAAATAGAGGCATTGCGTCCAACCGACCTGACAACAAATGCTTGAACTAGAACCAGTGGCGTAGCTACCGGAGGGCTAGAGGGCAGTGCCCCGGGGCCCCCAAGCTCAAGGGGGCCCTCGGACTCTGACTTACAAACTATTCATTGAACTAGTGAAAATTTCTCCCACATTCGGAATGTAAATAAACCAGATACCTGGAACGCGACTTTAATAATGGCAAGTTATTTGAAAAATACAGGGGTATTTCCAACAAGTCTTGAACTTCTTTGTTTGAAACTGGCGGGAAACTCCCCTCAATTTTATTTTTTGCCCCAGGGCCTTTGGTTACCTAGCTACGCCACTGACTAGAACATTCTCTATTTAACTGCGACAAGAACTAATGAGCGAGGTACACTCAGCACAAAAACTTTACGACCCAGTAAATTCTATTCAATGTACTTACAGCCAGCTTTAGTAAACATCGATGTTTTATGTACGATAAACATCGAACAACGATGTTGAGCTACCGATGTTAATATCGATGTTATCATCGATCCTTTT
Organism: Petrophora chlorosata; assembly: GCA_951640565.1. Taxonomy (NCBI): domain Eukaryota; kingdom Metazoa; phylum Arthropoda; class Insecta; order Lepidoptera; family Geometridae; genus Petrophora; species Petrophora chlorosata. The sequence goes on along the minus strand of OX621196.1, from coordinate 16,687,664 downwards.
ATAACGCGGCGGCGGACAGATTCAGGAACTGAACCAGTTATCGCTGTCGAGGTTGGAGTCAATGAGGACGACGAGTTTCAAGTCCTTCGTGCTCCAGCTTCCAGGGAAGTATAAGGAGACGTTCCTGGCTCCTGAGTTTTGGCCGGAAGGCATAGTAATCCGGAGCTACAGGAAGGCGAAGATAAATCCCTAATTGTAGTATTGGTTTTTATAAATAATATATATGTTAGTCTGTAAGGTATATATTTTATGGGCCTCTGGTACTTTTAATTTGTTAACTGTCTTATTGCCTGAAATAAATAAATAAATTATTATTATGTCGCTCTTTCTCATGGGTTATATACTCGGTCCTTTAGAAGGCTTGCGTGGGGACATGAGTCCAATACGTAGAGGCCTATTAGAACATTTAATTTAGGTATGTCACTTCATAGTGTTGCCTATTGGCAACACTTATCGGGGACTGTCTGTAAGTGCATCACTAAGAAGATACAATCAAAGACAGTCCCCGATAAGTACGAGGACTATTATAGGAGATATGGAAATTACTTATGATTGGGCTATTGAGGTGAATTTTTAATGGATGAGAACCGGTCTAGGATATGAGACTTCGGCAATTGTTATTATGATCACACCGATCATCCCTATGCTGTGCCCAAAATTGTGGTTGTAATCAGGACTCGGCCTTAAAATGTTTGAATACAAACACGCTGTATTTAGTCGTGACAAGAACTAATGAAGCTGCGTAGCGTCAGCACAAAAACTTTACTTAACGTTTACCCGTTTTACCCTTATGTATAACCGTGTTATCTGACTGAACCTTTTGACAGCCGCAGGTAATATTATGCAATTCGTTTTACGGAGCCATGATTTCGCTTTTCGCCAGCGCTGCTTTGAGATTTGCAAGTCCAATTTCGTGCTTATCTGATTTGGTTCACTTTGCGTCTGCATTTACTTCGAACTTTTCTGACGCTAGTTTGTAGGACTGATAGTTCAAAGTTTCTTGACGATGCCGTCTTGATTCGTTACTGTACAGTCTGATCTAAAGTAATTGTGACTTCTAAACACAATAAATCAATATAAACAAGGTACAAAATCAACATTTCGAACTATCAATTATTAAACAAAACATACTTTTTTAACCCCCGACGCAAAAAGAAAAAGAAAGAAAGGAACAATTTATTTTTGACAAAACTGCGCACAACAAACAACGCACATACACATGTGCAGGAGGACAGGATAAAACAAATTAAGCAAACAGTTACAGCGTGTGTATGGAGATCGCTGCCGTGTACAGTGCAGTCAAAAAGGTCTGTGCTCAGCATAATGTTGTGGAGAATCCACAACGCTGGTTTTCAGCGCAGGCCCTTGGTGACGCCCGAACTTGTTATGTTAAACTACGAAAATAAATAAGTAAAAAGAACTTGGAACACTTTGTGTGTCTGTCTGTGGCACCGTAGCTCTTAACGGGTGAACCGATTTGTGACTTTTTTAATTTAAAAGCAGCTTTTCTAGCGGTAGTTCTTAGACATGTTTTATCAGAATCAGTATAGCAGTTTTTTACTTTTTATGGGTTTTTTGTGTCGAGGGCTTTTTAAATATTAGTTTATTGTCACTGACATGAGAATTTGATTTAGAAACGATATTTACCATGTATTTGCACTACGATTACGAAGATTAGTCCAATCCATCCAAAGGTTGTCTGCAACTACTGTAAACTGACTCACGTAATAGGTCCAAGAGTCTACAATAGGCTTCCCGCTGATATCATCGCAGCTCCCAGCATGACTTGCTTCAAAACACGACTTAAACGCTGGCTTATCAAGCAAACGTTCTATAGTTTTGATGAATTTATGACATTGCAGTAATTTATATATTTCATACTCCTGACATTTTTTGACTGATAATAATGTAATAGTAGGTATCTTTATGTTCATGCCGCTTGCAGCGGTACTGAAATATCAACAGCTAAAAACTTTGCACAATCAAATACTCGGTAAATATTCTTTTTTTAAATCAAAAATTAAGTCCTACTCCTTCCACTCTCTTTCCACTAGAATATTTTCTATATAAAATATAAAATTCTGTTAAATAAATTATATCTGTTCTGGTAATATATTTTTTGTTTATGTCAGATTTCTAATCTAAATCTGATATTTTGTGAAAAATTGAACATGTTTTCGTTAATGGAAAAATTAGAATACGTTTAACCTCATCTCGCACTCGTCGGGACATCTACTAAAAATGTTGCTTAAATATTTAAGTATTTTATATATATTTATAATGTTATTTACATTCAAGTATATATTTTATAATTAGGCTTATTTAGGTATATAAAATATTAAATTTATGTAGCTTAGTTTTAATAATAGTATATTTTTACATAATATAGGCAAATAGTTTTCTTTGATATAGGCATGTAACTTTTTAGAATATTTTTTATTTCCCATCACGCACTTTAAAGCACCGCTACCATTTGACTGGTAGAAAATGCTATTTGGCATTAAGTCCTCCATGTACAAACTGTTTTGTGCTAAAGTATAATAAATTAAAAAAAAATGTTTCCATTTGACCTTGATTTGTGTTGTTTAAGCCAACGGTACATAAAGCCTAATCAGTGATATAGCAAACATCGAATTAGTTAGACTCATTAGAGTACGTCAGTCAGAATCGGCGTAAATATTTAGACCGAAATTTGGCGTGCCTTCCGAATTTAGATCGAGACGTGATTTAGGTATATGATAAAACAAATAAACCTTTGACCTTTTTTAATGGAAAAACGATCTATGTTTTGTGCAAAACAAAAAAAGAATGGCCGTGGGTACGATATCCAGTGAGAATACAATAGAATAAATAAAGAATGCCCAGCGATCACATACATATAGACCTGGATTCAAATTGCGTGTGAAAAATATTCTAATGAAAAAAGCATACTATACGGTCAGTAATTACATACAGGACAAATACGCATGGAACATTCTGCTTCTACCAACTGAAACATAAGAAACTTAATACTGTTTTAAACAAACAAAATATAGTAAAGTTCTAAAAAATGCCCGTCTGTTTTTTGCCGTATCTTCTAAGTAGTGGTTCTTTTTACGATACGGTGATAGAGTCATTGGCACCTAAGGATTGCCTGTGTCTAAGAAACCAGGACGTACAAGGAAAATTGTTCCATAACGAGTAGGTATATGATCAAAGCCCATAACACCCAAATACGAAACAAATGCTTGCGCTTTATTTAATTTTTTCCCGTCCTTTCCTTTTTTTATTTATCCCGTGCCTGGAATAGAATTCATAACTTCCGTGTTATTCCTGACCCCAACCACTACACCAAAGTCGCGTCTTCTTGTGGCTGTGAGAAGGCTTAGTAAAGTGATAATTCGTGTAAAATCTAACTTTCATAAAGTATCACTTATAACTTGACAGTTCTCTTCGGTTACCATTTAAATTCTTGTTGCCATTCCTCGGATAACGATCTGTCATCTGGCATTTGACATTCTGAAGTTGTACAACTTCGGAAACTTTTCGAGTGAAATGACGAACTTGAAGATTTCAAAGATATGTACCTACTTACTTTACCGATAATCATAAGAAAGTTTGTGAACCCTTGAACACCGGTTTAATCAATCATAACAACAACTTGGGAAATATTAGCGTATTTCTATTTACGCCAATTTTGTTTTGATTTATCATTGTTTATTTAAATGTTTGTCTCATTACCTTTCATAATATTCGTTGAAGGTTCTGAATTTGAAAGTTCATCTCGTCAGTCTTCGTTTAGGTGCCCGATTTTGAAGAAAATATACAAGGATTCCTTTATTCATTATAAATATAAACGGCTACACTCACGTTATGATTGTGTCGGATAACTCCGACCATCTATCCGACCAGTTTATATTTATAATGAATATTTCGACTTACGATAGTTTCCAAACCTTGAATTCTCTATTTTTAATAGATCTGTGACTGTGATTTCGATTTATAATAAAACAAGTGACAGCTGCAAAGAGAGACCTAGATACAAGTTAATTCGTCAGATTTATCTTTGTAAATGCAATGCAAACAACAGATAAGATTCAGTATTAATTTTATCTTATGATAAACAGTGATCGCACTGTTAACACGGCAATAATATTGTATCAAATGAAACTGGTGTTAGCTACATATTTTATATTTTGTAAATGGAAAACCCGAAGATAAAAACGCAAATCACGAGAAAGGTTGATCAAGTCCAGAGTAGATGTATAAAACTAGAACACCATAAAACTGACTTCAACGCACCTCTCAAAGGTAAGACATATTCAAAATACGATCAAGTAGAGCTGTGAATAATGCAAAAGCGACTCTTTGAAATGAATAAGTTGGAGAACCGTATCTCACTTTAAGAGTTTAAAGTTTCCTCATAATTACCCAAAGAAGTACCTACCTACAGTGAATTTTAAGACAAGCTCGTTATTCAGAAAGTAATTTTCTATATGAAAATATATTTTTAGAAAAAAATTACAAGAACCGAATTCAAGACCTATATTTTTGTTTTGATGATTTTTAAAAAAGAGTTGAATCCATTTCGATAAAAAAATGCATGGGACCTTCTTTGAGGTACCAAACTAAAAAAGAATCATCAAAATCAATTTATAATTGGCGGAGTAATCGCGTAACAAACATACAAAAAAAAGAAACAGTCGAATTGAGAATCTTCACGTTTTTGAAGTCGGTTAATAAAAGAACACACATCACATTATGCATTTTCTTTATTTTGACACACCTGACCAACATTATCGATTGGTGCAATATAACAGGTTAAAATGCGACTTACAGATTAAGTCACTACCGTCAGGACTGACTCATAAATGACATACATAAGTATATTGACTTTTCATCACATGATATTTGTATGGAATGCATCACGGCCATCATAAGACATAATACTTGTAGTATTAGAACATACCGAGTTTAAATTTATTTGTTACCAGGTTAAGGTTAGTTCACATTTCATAACTTTGATTCACATGTACTTCTGTAACAGAATCGTTATGTCGCTTTTTGATGCAAGGCATTTCACAAAAGTCTTGGCTCCTTACTAGTTCCTCTGCATCATCGAACGTTTGAGGCATTTCTTTTTTAGCCGTCTCAGGTAGAAACAACGCTATTATTGCACCCAAACCAGCTACAGCGCCAATTATTGCCAACGGAAGCCAGTAGACAATGGTATTTAAGTAGACGATGTAAGGCGAAATAGCAGTAGCGACAAATCCACAAATGTGTACAATGGATACTCCGGACCCTCTTACTCCGGTTGGCAACAACTCGGCAGCCCATTGCATAACAGCAGTGTAGGAAATATTAACAGCAAACCTCGCCACTACAGCATATATCACAGATTCAATACCGCTCCCCACAAAAACAGTTAAAAAACTAAAAACACATGCTATACTCATCACAACTACTGTCAACCATCTTCTTCCGAATAAATCCAAGACGAAAGCGACTAGAAGCATTGATGGCAATTCAGTGAATGATATTGCGGCAAATGACAAGAAAAAGTCAAAGTCCAGCTGTCCAATGCTTCTCACTAATCCATCAAAGACTATGCTACAGCACATAAACTCTAGACTAATCAATATTAGCATTCTTCTTAAAATTGGCCTCTTGAATACTTCTATGATGTTTAGATTTTCTTCATATTGCGCTTTTGACATTGTCCATTTAAATTGCTCTATTAACTTTGGCGGAACTTCCTTTTTATTGACTCGTCCGATTGTAATTACTTTTTCGACGGCGTCGTCTACACGTCCTTTTGAGAGAAGCCATCTTGGACTCTCTGGAATAATTAATGAACTAAAGACGGCGAGCGCTAGAGGGAGACTAGTGACTAAAGTAATTAGCTTCCAATGTCCAAGCGCGAGAGCTAAGAACGGCAGCGTTGTCACAAAGAATGAGTAGAAAATAGCCATTGCAAAATTAGACATTAAGCTCCTGTATTTAGGAGCTACGTATTCTAGAACGAGGAGGTATACCATCATCATGCTGTTGTCATACGCCATGCCCAAGATAAACCTGCAGATTGTAAATTGGACGAAGTTTTGTACAAAGGTGCTACTGACGCCTCCGATGCATCCGAGTAAGTTCGCGGTAATTGCTGCTGGTATTCTTCCGTAGCGATCTGCTATCCAACCAATAAGAAATCCTCCAAGGATAGATCCAATTGAGAACAATGATTGTGCTGTGGCTTGGTAGCTACTTCTATCGCATACCCACCCTAGTTCACTAGATATGGTTGGATATGGAATCTCTGTTTTGTTGAACTCCCATCCATGTTGACACGGTGATGTACTCCATGTATTATCAGGTCTCTGTCCTGTCTCCAGCAGTTCAGTCCAATTGGCTACGTAAGCTGTACATCGGGAGTATCCGAAAATGGAGTCATCGTTTGGAATTGCAAGGTCTCTTCTCTCGAGTTCAGTCAGATTATCCAGTTCTGGGACCCAGCACCAATGATTCGGTGAGACTTCTGTAATGAACATCTGCGTGAAGTAGACAAACACTCCAAACATATAGAACGGGCATGTCGACAAGAGAAGTAAGATCTGGTATTTCCCCACTTCGCCAGCTGATGATAGTAGCTCATCGTACCCAACCTTTTCTTCACATTGTCTTTCTGTATCTTTGTTTTTCTTTTCTTCTGTTATTTCCCACTTTTTTGTTTCTACTTCGATAGGCATTTTTAATATGTTATTTTATCCTAATATACCAAATATTCAGTCTTTTAATACAAAGGTTTGTATCTTTTGATTGTTTTAACTATACTGTTTATTAAATATAAAAGTCAGTAGTTTTATACATTATTATGTAAGTTTGTGTTCGGCTTAGTTATTATATCACTGTTTACTTTCTTCTTGCGTGCAAGATAAGGCATAATTTATTGTGAAGTTTAGAAATATAATGTTTGTTTCGTATCAGCTGTCGGATATGACGGAACAATAATGTGTTTATAGTTAACTTAGAATCTAAAAATATTACAGTTAATATTAATTTAATCACCATGTGATTACAGTAAACATAATAATTACAAGCACAATTGCTGTTGTGATTTTATTTACAGAGGTCCTGGTGGCGTTCAACTGTTTAGAGCTGGCGTGTTGCTTACCCTTAGATGTATTTTTATGTAATTGAGTGACGAGACAGGCAGGTTGTTCTCCTGTTGGTAAGCAAAACACGTGCCCATAACAGTTGCAGTACCCCCGTAAACTTTGTTTTGCAAAATCCTTCGCGGCACTGCTCTGCGCTCGCCACCCTGAGGCAGTAGCTCTTAAGTCTCATACTACTAAATATAATGAATTCTAACGTAACGCAATGACAATTAAGCTGAACGTTATTGATTGATTTACAACGCTTTATTGTACACCAAAAACATAACAAGAACAAATAAAAATAAAACTTATAAATTTGATTAGTACAATGGACGGTCTTATCGCTAATAAGCGATCTCTTTCAGAAAACCTTTGGATGGAGAGGATTTGTGAAACGAGAAAAGACGGTGGTGTCATCCATATAAGTATATTATAATAACTAATTTGTAAAATCATATATCATTTATGAGTATAATACATACAATAAGTAATATATATATATATAGATTGACTGTGCACGCCTAATCGTATATACTTCTTCAATAAAAAAAAAATATAACATATATATGTCGCAGGGATATGATAAAAACAGAGATTTGGTCAATTCCCTAAGTGATTTGATCAAATCACGGAGGATCTCTCTGTTTGTATCATATCCCTTCGACATAATACATTATCATCTTCAAATAAAAAAAATATTTTCATTCATTTTCATTAACATTGAGTTTCTCGGACACACTTTAACGTAGGTATTTATTATTAGGTATTCTGTGATTTAACGGAAACTTAACTTTAATTTCCTTTTTTCCTTTTATTGCAAACATCAGTGAATAACAAACCCGAACACTATTTACTCGTGTATCAATTGTCTCCTTAGAACACAGGCTTTTTATATGAAGGAAACGACGTAGGTAAATAATTCCGAATTAATTGAGTTAATTGTTTTTCTGTTTGTACATAAATAATTGAGGACGTATTGATACAGAACAAAAATTGGTACATACCTACTCCTAATTTTGTTATCGTTTCGATAATTGTTTTTTGAATAAAATAAATGTTTGTGGAAACCATACTTCTGTGGAATAATTGTTTGTAAATTTTTGTTTGTTTGTCTTTTGCAAGAGTCCGACTTGGGAAGCGTCTTTGGATATTTAACTGCCATGCAGTAGTGTGCAAACTTTATAGTTTCCCGATTATTATGATGTGGGTACGTGTCTTCAAGTCTAGTTTGAATCGTATCATCTAGGCAAGCATGATCCATCTTCGACCGCGTCATCACTTTTCATCAGGTGAGACTGGTCAAATTCTTGTCTTAGTATCAGAAATAAATAAAAACTTGCTTGTGTAACCTGTACATTTTAAAATCTTACTCTATATAGGTATTGTACGAGTAAAGTACGTACAGTAGAAATCATACTCTATGCCTATCTCAGAGTAGAGCTGCCCAGTTTATACTCTACACATGACGATGTCGGGTGAAGTGCCGCCTAATGAGACACTCGACGGCCAGCGCCGGATTTAGCCATGGAGCACACATAAAGTGAAAAGGCTCAGCAACCAATGAGAACTCCACATAAAAAACATGCGTGTGAAGTCCTGATTGTTTGTTTTGCCCTTGCCTTACCTTATTTCCATATTTGAAATTGACATTAAGTTTCTCATTAATACTATTTAATTAATTTGACATGTTTTAATACAACGCACAAATAGTCTCTCTCTCTCCTAATTGCTGCGCCCAACAGGGTCTATAATGAACTGTATTTTTATTTACCTGCCATCTAATTACATTTAAGATTGCAATAATTAAATTAATTGAATTTAATTCTTAGCCAAATATTACGACAATTGTGCATATTTTGACACACGACTCACAACTCTAGGGCCGGGGTATTATTTATTCTGTGGCCCGAAGGAAGAGGAATAATGTGCGGTTGTTATTACCCGGTATAGAGTATGAACTGCACTTATAGTAGTGCTGGAAAACTAGCGTACGGCAAATTTGATGTATATTAGGAAAAAACAGCTAATGTTCCGTGAGTGAAGATGACCGCTATACGCAGTCAATAACTTTATAAGTCTTGGATTAACGGACTGCTGTTTGCAGTGATGAGCGTCGGTTGGGTGGAAAAGTGAGTGAAAGTCTTTCTGAATTTGTGTCGTGAAATTTTAAGCGGAAATTCAGGCTTGGTGCAGAAAAGCAGCCCTCCTTTCAGGCCAACAGTGGAGATAGCGTTATAATAATAAGTGGCGCTCATTGAACTAGGCAAGAACCTGGTTGAGTTGACACAACTTATGACGCTGCGGTCGTGTCGCGATCATGACGCGGTTGCAACGCGGTCACTGTTGCCTATAGGCAACGGTCACGGGCAACGGCTTCCATCAGGCTGTGGCAGCTGTTTAGTCTCCCCACACAGGCGAGGTCTGCAGTGGCGGTCACATTGCAGCCCAGGCCACCGTGACCAGGCCAAGTTTTCTCATATTTACAGTATCTGCAGGAAAAATGGCTATTCGTATTAATTACTGGCCCCAGGAAACTTTCCGCAGCGGGATGAATTATGTATTCTCCACGCAGACGAGAAAATTGCAAAAATAATGAGATAGTACAAAATTAGACAGGAACGAGGCAGTCGTAATTGGTGTTTGTTTCCAATTATTCCGGATTTTCCTTATGAGGTGCTATGAAGAAAGTTTTAGAATAGTTCGTATCATCTTCTCTCGTCTCACTATGCAAGAGGGAGATGTGTTTGCTGTTACTTCTGTGTAACAAACAAGATCATTAGTCATAATTAAAGAATTGTCTGATTTTTAGTGCGAAAAGGATCGAGTTTAACTCAGTGGAATAATATGTGACTTCGATCCGACGCATCAGACTTCGAATCTCGCCACTGGTCCCGCACCAATGACTTATGTTATGTTCGGATTTATCACTCGCTCTAAAAACGGTGAAGTAAGACATCGTGAGGAACCCGGCAAACCGGCATGTCTAAGAATCACAAAATTTAAAGAATTGCGACACCCACGAAGCCAGATTGGACCAGCCTCGTGGATTATGGCCTTTATTCTGTCTATTAGAGAAGGTCCATATTCCAGCAACGGGGACGTAATGGGCTGATGATGATAGATCTAAGCAGCCACTATTGTTAAAATGATATAGAGACTGGTTCTATGTATAATAGAATAAATATATTAATAAAAGTCCGCAGCAGTAGACAGGCAACTTCACAGCAACTTATAGGTACAGTCCGCGACAATTAGCTAAAACATTACAATATTTCAATTGACAATAACACTGAAAATATACAAATTACATGCAATTTTTTGAAATTTACTTATTCGCACAGGATATTAATAGAATTTTTAATTGTACATTCTGGGATGCTACTTCTGTAGACATGTTGGCGCCGTCCCATCTTTCGGAGACGTCTCTACGGATGGGTGGCGCCGCTACAGCGACAGAATCCCTCACACGGCGCAAATATTCAGGTCTCGATAGGGGTTATCTGTTTGTGCCGTATGGGGGTAGAGACGTTGGGCCCGTGGGGGCCAGAAGCACTGGACATTTATAAGGATCTGGCGGGGCGGCTGGTGGAGTTCACACTTGACCAAAATTCTGGCGTGTATTTCGCCCAAAGAATCAGCCTCGCTGTTCAGCGAGGCAACATCGCCAGCATTTTGGGCACGTTGCCGGACGACGGGTATCGGTTGTATTATCTGTAGGCCATTCAGTTGGCTCAACCGATACCCGTATATATGTACATAGTATTTAATATCTTTAAATTTAGTTTCCTATTAGTATAGTTTTAAATTATTTACCCTTTTATTTTACCAATTAAAAACATAGTAAGTAAAATTCAGAGATATAAGTAAAATAGTGAAGGTGTACATTTGTCAATCAAAGATTTACAAATGTTCACCTACTTTTGTCGCTGACCGTACAAACGGGTGTGAGATCACAGAATAATTAATACTACAAGTCGAGCGGTACACATTTTTGGCACTTTTAAAAGTTCTGCATAATAATATAGTAGTACCTCTACATTCAGCTGGGAATACGAGCAATTCCCTCCCAAGTGGAGTCAGCTAATACCTATAAAATCGATCGGTAGAGCGTTCTCTACAAACGCGACAGACGGGAGAGGAATGAGAAACAGATGCCTTGATCTCTACAGTATCACCTACAAGGAGCTCGTTTAAGGTATTGCCTCATACAGATGAAGTATATTGGTTCGTCTCGACTCATGTCGTTTCGTCTCACATCGTCGTCCCGACTTAAGAGTTTATTCTGCTAAAGCAAATAATCATCTTGATTGGATAAACATAATTTATCTTACTAATAATTCACACTAAATATTATAAATGCGAACGTTTGTGTGTGTTTGTTACCTTTTCAACAAGTAAACAATGTTTTTACAAGATTTTATTTAACTTGCAATGTTTGGGTCAAATACTGCAAGTTGATTCAGAACCACTTCCTCTTATCCTACGGAGTAGAAATTTTGCATAGTTGTTAAAGTCCGATGACAATGCCATATTATGGTGACAGCCAGCTGATCTGATGATGGAGACGGAAGGTGGGCAATGGAACTCCTTGACGGATAATCGTAAACTACTAGTGTTTGGGCTCATTTTAATCTGCTCGCGGTTCCAATTACGAATTTGTTAAAAGCTTGTCTTGAAAAATATATTTTTCAACATAAATCTTGTTAAACATGGAGCTCGAAATAACTCAATTATTATAGACCCGAGCAAAGCCTTTTTATATCCCGCCGTAAATATCGATTTAGGAGTTTGTGGCTTATTTCACTTTCGTATTTATCATCTTTACTTTGGAAAAGAAAGGTACAGAAAGATACTAATATTGGCACAATAAATAACTTCAATTTCTCTTCTATATTTTTGTATTTTCTTTGATATTCTATATATAATTGGATGCGTGTTTCGTAGGAGGTAAGAATTAGGTACTGTGACAAATCCTAAGGAAATATGCTCGCTGAATTTCTTAATTAGCGATTAGCTGAACGTCGAAGGAGTGAAACGCCTTGCCGTTGTCTGTGTTTCCACATATATAATCTGGGTGTGTTTAGATCAGGAGTCATCATCATCTTTGACCACATCGTCGCTTCCTATCAGTTGAGATCGTGGTCAAACCCAGTCAAAAGTAAAAAAGATAAGCCGACCTCTCACTCTATTAGTTATTTTTCAAGATTATTTCCATCCAAAGTTTGTCTGGAAGAGATAGCTCGCCCGTTGTAGGTTCTATAATATTCTATAAGTGTAATTCCTGCTTTGGTGTACAATATTACACAGAATCGTTGTATTGTATTCTTATTTTCTTTATTGTACACATTGTCAAACATTTACATAGTGAATAATAAAGTACAAATTACAAAAGCGAGCTTAACCTTAAGAAGAGTTTTCTTCCAGGAAACTTTTAATTTAATTTTAGTTTATTTTATTTGTGGGACTTACAGCTGTGATTGATATATTTCAATTTTTTATATTTTTTAATTGCAATTATTAATATTGACGTTAACGTTAAAGTTATTAAAATTGAATTTTCTGTTTCATAAATGCTGATTTTTACTAAAAATGGCATTTTCAAAAAGGCCTCTTAAAAAGAAAAAAAAAAACAAAATTAATTTTTTTTCCGTAAGTCTCGAGTCCCGGGAATTCCCAGGAAAAAAGCGTTTGCGCACTGCTCGCGTTGCCCCATAAGATAACACTGTAATTAAGCCAGGCATAGGCGAATTTCTGAGTGCACCACGTCAAACTAATCAAGAGAGCTACAATAGATAGCCCAAAAGCTCTAACCCACTTCTATACTACACCCTATTTTATGCTGGCAGCATACAAGACTAATATTTCAACCATTTGCTTAGGATCGAAAATCCAACTACCTTCCCCAGATCGAGCCTTTGATAGCATCATTTGATCAGCTCGCATGCAGATCATACCGTCAAACGATTTGTTAGTCAAAGGACGGATCCTTTTATTTCTTACTAGCCCGATACCCACGACTTAAGGGGTTTGTCGGTTTTAGTTGTTAAAACTGTTCGTATTTTTCTGGGATTAAAGGAAATTTAGTATCAAATTTCATCAAATTCCGTCAGAAAAAGTCTGCCATGTTATGTAACATGTAGGTACAACTAGCGGCCTGCCCCGGCTATTTAACAAAAATGCACGGGTATTTTACAAAAATTAAAAAATTAAAAATCATAATACACACATTTCCCCTCCCGTACGGCCCGTACCCCAGAGACGCCTACATTGCATAAGGTGCTGCCTTGCTAGCCGAGCAGGGTGAGCGGCAAGGAGCATAAAACCAGATTGTATCGTTATTGGAGAGCGGCTACCATGCAACTTTTTTGTAATACTTACATTTTTAAACTCGTGATTTATTTCGAATGGAATATCCGAATTGATTAATTCAAAAAGTTATATAAAGGTATTAAAGCAGTCTTGAATACGAAGATATAATAATCTATTTTGATAAGGATTAATACCAAGATACAAATAGAGAGCCATTTCTAGCGGCGGCATTTTAATAAAACTTTTAAATAAAATAACACTTATTGTGGCATCACCATAATAGACATATGCTGTTGCGACACTTTTTGTAAATAATGATATGTTTTACAAAGTCGTAGTACATTATTTTACTCTATCATCAATAGTTTTCGCAGCGCATGCGATGTAAAGAATATTTTACACCTTGGGTTACATTATTGGAATTTTAGTAAGGATCCCTAATTTTTGTGAAAATATAATATAGCCTATGTCACCCGGGGATAGTAGCTTCCCAACAGTGAAAGAATTTTTCAAATCGGCTCAGTAGTTTGGGTGCCTATTCAATGCAAACAAACAAACAAACAATCAAATCTTTCCTCTTTATGATATTAGTTTAGATAAAATAGAATACAAAATTACAACAAACGAAAGAATCAGTAGATACATAAAAACAATTTGCCAACTAAAGTACAATGGCCGGACATATCGCTAAAAGCGATGTCTTCCAGTCAACCTTATATTTTGTAAGGTAATTTAAATTCTGGAATAGCGTATAACAATAACTTAATTGTATGATCCTTGGCCTATCTATACCTACATCAAAATCTGTTTAGTAGATTATGCGTGATTGACTAACAAACATACATCCTCTTACAATATTAGTATCAAGGATAGGATCTCATGCCTTTACTTTTATCGAAAAAGCTAGTAAATGCCGTAGGTTCGGCGTATAAACATTTAAAGTCTGACTGCATATCAAGTTATCAATATTCCGGCACCGTTACCAGCGCTTACTACTACTACTAAAGAACTGAAATTCTCTTGTAACGGTACTGATCGAAAACAAACGATGAACATGGCAACGGAAGTCCGTCTTCGTTGAAATCGGTTAAAGATATCTACAATAGTATACGTTAACAATAATCGCTCTTTCAATAACATAATCAGAGAAACTAAAAATAACAATATCACATCTCAAAACTCTCGTTTACGTGACCTTGTCTTAGTTTTACGTTTTTATTTACACATGGCATATCCCAAAACTTTTGATCTCTAACCAGTGTTTCTGCATCATCAAGAGTATGGGGCAAATTCTTCATGGCTGTTTCCGGAAGCAACAGGGCAAATATCGCACCTAAGCCTGCTAAGCCGCCAACGATCACGAAAGGAAGCCAGTGAATATAAACCGTCAGGTAGGTAATGTAGGGAGACACTATGAAACACAAATTACCACAAATATGAACTAAGGCACTTCCTGATCCACGGGCTGACGTTGGCATTAGTTCTGCAGTCCACTGCATTACAGTATTGCCCGCGATATTTATTGTGAACCTAGCTACATTAGCACACACTACCGATGGTATACCACTTCCTACAATCACAGTTAAAACACTAAATACACAGCTGACTGTCATTGTAATTACTGTTAACCATCGTCTTCCGAAAAAGTCCATGATGAAAGCACATAGCAACACCGACGGGAACTCAGTGAAGGAACTTAAGGCGAACGACAGAAAGAAATCAAATTCTAATTGGTCTAGATTTCTAACTAAGCCATCTAGAACAATTACATAACACATGTAATCTAAACACACTAATATGAATACCTTTCTCAGAAGACGCCTTTTAAATATTTCATAAATGCCTATACATTCTTTTTTCTGTTCTTTCGAATCGTTCTCTTTGAACTGCTCTATTAAATTAATAGGCACTTCTTTTTTATTTATTCGGAAAATCACTAGAACTTTCTCAATAGCTTCTTTGATGCGACCCTTTGATAGAAGCCATCTTGGACTTTCAGAAAAAAATAAAGGAGTCAAGATAGCCAGCCCTAATGGAAGACTGGTGACTAGAGAGATGGTTTTCCAGTGTCCACATGCACGAGCTATGAAAGGAAGCGTAGTGGCAAACGTACAATAGCATATGGCATAAGTTGTATTTAATAAAACACTTCTGTATTTTGGAGCTAGATATTCGAGAACGATGAGTATAGCTATCATCATACAATTGTCGAATGCCATGCCCATTATAAATCTACATATCGTGAACTGGGTGAAGTTTGTTACGAATGTGCTTGACAATCCTCCGATGCATCCGATTAAATTGCTGCCAATCAATGCTGGTATTCTTCCAAAGCGATCCGCTACCCAGCCTATTATAATACCTCCAATCACAGAACCAGAGAAAAAAACCGACTGTGATATCGCTTGGTAGCTGTTCTTATCACAGACCCATCCAAAATCACTCGAAATGGTAGGATATGGAAATTCTGTTTCATCAAACTCCCACCCGTTTCGACACGGTACTGTTTTCCACGTATCGTTCTGTGTCTGTCCTGTCAGTAACACCTCTGTCCAATTTGCTTCATAGGATTGACACTGTGAGTATCCAAAGCTGGTGTTATTGTCCTTGGGGATGGCGAGGTTCCTTCTGTCAACTTCAGTTAGATTTTCAAGTTCCGGGATCCTGCACCAATGCTTCGACGGGACGTATGTGATGAACATTTGCGCGTAATACACATGCACACCAAACATGTAGAATGGGATGGTCGAGAACAGTAACAGTACTTGGTACTTTCCGAGTTCCCCAGCTGAAGATAACAGAGTGTCAAAATTCACGTCTTCCTTCACTGTGTTATTCTTTTTTAACTCACTGTTTGTTTTTTCGGTCATTTTGAATATTTTGTTAATTGTTCTTTACTTCACAGTTTAATATTTATTTTTAAGGAATAGCTCGCGCCAATGCTTCCTTCGTTCTGTTTAAACCATTGGTTTAAAAAAAATACATACTTAGGTATTTAAATTTAAATTGATGACATAATGTTCGTCACTGAAACCATAGAGTTGTATAGAAACTGGCGGTACTAATTGCCTCCATTTCACGAGTTATTTAACAATACATGATTGACTTCTATGTTCGTCAAATAAATAGCATCCTATCATTTGCATAATTCTGATATTTTCCACTCAGTAGACCATAGCTGTGACAAACTGTCACAGCTATGGTCTGATGGACTTAACAATAAAGCAAAAGTGGCAGCCATATTCTTAGATATGACAAAAGCCTTTGACTTAGTTGATCATAATATAGCACTCAACAAACTTAATCAATATGGAATAAGAGGAAATGCTCTTAAATGGTTAGAAAGTTATTTAATAAACCGAAAACAATGTACAGAAGTATTTAAAATAATAGATGGACATAAAAAAATATTTAGATCACAGGTTAAAGTTAACAAAACAGGAGTTCCACAAGGAAGCATTCTGGGGCCATTTATTTTCTTAACCTATATAAATGATATTCCTAAAGTGACTAAACATCAGTGTATTTTATACGCTGACGATACCACAGTTGTTGTGAAATCTAAAAGTAATGAACAACTTAATACCGATATTAACAACACATTAAATGACATAATAATTTGGTTAAAACAAAATAAATTAAAAATTAATATAACTAAAACGAATATTATGCAATTTCAAACGTATCAATCTAAACAGGATCCATTAAATGTTAATTTCCTAAATGAGCGAGTAGAAGAAGTGGATACGTGTAAGTTCCTAGGTATAATAATTGATAAGAACTGCAATTGGAAGTGCCACATAGATAACGTTTGTGATAGACTAGACCGTTTTGTATACGCTATAAGACAATTGCGTCTCTCAGTGTCAAAAGAATCTGCCCTGTGTGCGTACCATGGCTACGTGTCTTCGATTTTGTTATACGGATTACTTTTGTGGGGTAACTCTGTCGACATTAATAGGGCATTTATAGTGCAGAAGAAATGTGTCCGGGCAATTTGCGGTGCCTGGTCTACCGATAGCTGTCGACCTATTTTCAAAAAGTTCAACATACTCCCATTACCGTGTATGTACATCAAAGAGGTATGTCTGTTTGTTAAATACCATCCCGAGTTCTTTGATATGAATTCAAAAATTATTGAAAGAAACACTAGGCATAAAAATAAACTATTTTTACCTTTATGTAGATTGGATATCTTTAAGAAGAATGCCTTTTTAATGGCAATCAAAATTTATAACAAACTTCCAAAAGAAATGAAAACACTTAATAAAAATAAATTTAAACTAGAACTACAAAAATGGCTATTGAATAATTGTTTTTACTCTGTAAATGAATACCTACAGTTAAAATAGACAAGTTAAAAATTGTATAAATTTGACATTTAAAATTTGTAATAACCTATACCTACCTAAGACATATGAAAATAATTAATTAAATTTTGACACTTAATATAACTAATAATTATTTCTTATGATTACTTTGAATCCAAGAATGTAAAATAATAAAATTATATCTTGTAAATTAATTAAATTATTTTTATGTGAATTGTATTGCACACCCTTAAATAGGGTAGATTATATGGAACATTATAATTATTACTGTAACACCTACATTACCTACCTATATTCTAGCAATAAATGTTTATGATTTATGATTTATGAAACGTAAGTCTTGTAACTGAGCCTGAATAGTCAGAAAGAAGGAAAATGAAATAGGAACCAGCGTATTCGGAATGAGAGCGAGTGTGGCTCAGTGGGAGCTCGTGCGACTCCGATCCGACGCACCCGAGTTCGAATCCCGCTGGCCCCACACCACTGACTTTCTTAACCCTAGAAGCAGATAATGATTTGAGAGGTACACAAAGCCTTAACATACGCTTCTGAGGCGCACATATATAAATGACAATCTGTATGAAAACATATACATATTTCAGGTCTATTATTTGAAGGAAATTTAAGGTGGGGTAATAAACTAATAATAAAACACACTGTTATCAATTAAAACTGCAATCACAGCTATTTATTGTAATGAAATTAAAATTATGCTTAAATTTTAACAATAAAATTATGCCCTGAAATATAACCAACTGAAACATATATTTTTTACCAATTCAGTATTTTTTTATCATAAATTACTTTCTTTTAGGGCAAACATTAAACGTAATCAGACTTTTAGTGACTAGCGACAAATTAAGAGCAGCCTACACACACATCAACTTTACGCTCACCACATATTGACTTTTTGCATTTACAGCACACTAATTTCGACATTCTCTTTTTTTTTGTAGGAGCAAAAAGCGCAGTATTTACGTGTTTTAGGCGTATTACGTTTTTTAGTAACGAACAACAAAAATAAGTTCTTCTTCTTGTTGTTTGTTACTTGAATCAGTAGGTTTTACAAAAATTTGGCTTATATTTTCTCGTAGGAATCGATTTAAAGTCAAGTAGTTATCTTCTTCGTTTAAAACTGCCAAAATATCGTCAATGTCTATTCTAATAAACAGTGATATATTGTAATCTGAAAAGACGCCAAAAATAGACATAAAATATACGAAAAAATAACAAATGAAAAACTAATAAACATTGTTGAAAGTTACACAAAGCCTAAACATACGTCTGGCAGGCGTGCAGTACCCCAATAAACCAAAAATGGCAGAACTTACCTTAGCGACACAAGCACCTGCTGCTAGCTCTCGTCGGCCACTAAGTTGGCTAATGAGCACGACGCTTTAGCTTCAACGGTTAAAAAGAGACATACAATTTTCGATTGCGTGTACGCCTCGCAGGCGTAGATTAGGCTTCTAGGGTTAAGTTATGTGCGGATTTAACACTCGCTCTAAAAACGGTGAAGGAAAACATCGTGAGGAAACTGGCATTTCCAAGAATTTTTCACAAAAAGTCATCATCAGCCCATTACGTTCCCACTGCTGGGACACGGGCCTTCTCTCTTAAAGAACTATTTGCCATAATCCGCCAAGCTGGCACATTGCGAGTTGGTGGATGTTACATGTCCTTGAATATTTGTGATTAATTTTTGGAAATGCCGGTTTACTCACGATGTTTTTCTTCACCGTTATGCGTACTGCTAACGAGTGGAACTCCCTGCCAGAGTCAGTCTTTCCCGAAAGCTATAATCTGGGAATCTTCAAGTCTCGAGTGAACGGGTACTATCTTGGTAAGCGTGCTAGATCGTCGACCGCATCGTCGCTTACCATCAGGTGACATAGTGGTCAAACGCAAGCCAATTAACAGATAAAAAAACCGTTTCTAGAGCGAGTGTTAAATCTGCATAGGTATAACTTAATAAAGTCAGTGGTGCGGGGCCAGCGGGATTCGAACTCGGGTGCTTTGGATCGGAAGTCACACTTTCTCTCATTGAGCCACACTGGTTCACTTGACTCGTTTGACTTCTTACCAACTATTTACCAACGCTCCAAGTGATATTTTAATGTAAACGGCCTTCCCACCCAAAATTTCAGGGCCTGTAGTGATTTATGAGAGTATTTGCCGAGACTTTTTGTTCGTCTAGGCTTCATTTGGAGCGTGAATAAAGGTTTGATGGATTAGCCGATATTCTACGGACTATTAAACTTGACATGTCTTTTTCAAGTGGAAATTTAACAGTGGACAGATAAATTGGTCCTATTTGACTCGAGGGAGATTAAGGAACTACTAAACAGCTATTGTTGTGTTGTAACCCAATCGAGTACTTATGCACATTTATTAACTTATATGATTAAATCATTTATATTGCTACCACTTATCACATTCAGTACACTGATTAATAAATCCAACCTATATTTGTTTTGCTTTGTAAACCGAAGCTATACAGAATTAAAGAGACAATCCTACAAAACAGGAGCTATCCTAGTGTGGGATTCAAAGCTCATAGAATTGATTGTACTACACCATTTGTATTTGCAATAAATTGATTGATTGATTGATATTTGCTTTGATCCTAAACAAGCCAGGCATTGGCTTCACCCAATCGCCGTTTAGTTGTTATCTGCTTGTTTAGGCGGGATTATATCAGAGTACAAGTAATTCAAAAAGAGAACTTACCAGGGATGCGGGAACAACACAATTTACAATAGAATGATACTTAGCTGTGGTTTTGGTAGTTAAAAGATTGCCTATCGATAATAGTGGCCCGTATACCGTTCAAATTACGCGTTAAGAATGCTCTAATGAGAAAAGCATACTACACTGTTCGTAATTACATAGAAGACAAAGATGCTTGGAATATTCCACTTCTGCAAACCAACTGGTACATAAGAAACATAACATTGTAAAATCCCAAAAAATTTTAACAAAATCTCTAAAACAAATGCCCCTCAGTTTCTTGCCGTATTTTCTGAGTAGTGGTTCTTTTTCCGATACGGTGGTAGAGTCATTGTGATAATTTGACGTTCATAAGTGCGTCTGTGATGCCAAAATGATTAAAGAGATTTTGAGGTTTGAGGTACCTATAGTTTTTAGATCAAGGCTTGAGACAGGGGAAGTCGAATGAAACGGCACGTTGGGCTGGCGAACGTCTGTATTCTTCGAGTGTCGCGATGTCGGTGAGAGAAAGAGAACAATTATTAGAGTACTTATTTGCTAATGTTGGTATTATGTGCGCTAGTCATGCTAAACAAAACTATTACAACATAAATTTTGATCAATATTAGTGTTGGGATTCCAACAGTAGTGTGTGCGGTTGTAAGTATTGATGATTGAAAAATGAGTGTTCACAGCTTTGTAAAGCGATTCAAATTAGTATTTTAAATTAAATGAACGAATTACTCACGCGCCGTTGTTTCTAGTTGTACTGTCAGCAACATAAGAACCAGAACTTTTACAATATTTCAAATGTAAATAACACCAAAAATAAACAAAATATATGCAATTTGATAGATACAGGGAATATAGTTAGGGGCCAGGATCTTTGTATCGGCGAAGAGAGCGAGTGTGGCTCAGTGGAAGCACGTGCGACTTTTGGTCCGACGCACCCAAGTTTAAATCCCGCTTTCCCCACATCACTGACTATCTTAAGTAATGTGCGGATTTAAAATTCGCTCCAAAAACGGTGAAGGAAAACATCGTGAGGAAACCGGCATGTCCAAGAATAAATCACACAAATTCAAGGGCATGTGACATCAACAAACCAAGGCCAGCGTGGTGGATTATGGCCCATAATCTCTCTCTATGAGAGAAGGCCCGTGTCCCAGCAGTGGGAACGTGACGGTCTGATGATGATGGTGATGATGATTATATATTGAAAACTTGATTAAATATTTACAAAACAATAAAAAAAAAATCTATCTTAACAATAATTATGAAACTAAGAAACGTCTAACTCGTTAGATCTTCAAATGCTTTGTCCTAATTTAGTAGGGACCTATTCATTATAAAAGCAGCCACATTTCCAATAGTTCGGTCCTATACGCTCCACATATTACAAGCAAACTAGTTTCCAAGCAATTAGGACTTTGCAAGTATACCGCCATGGAAACGCTATCAAAGAGCGCAAATCTAAGGATAATAGGACTTCGACGGCAGTGTTAGGACACGAGGTGTCGAGGACTCACCCCGGACACGCCATACAAGTGAACCGATTTAATTACCTACTATCTTGAAATCCAGCTTTTTTTCAAGATGGCCGCCATACAAAAGTTTGTTTTCAGAACAAAAAGGGTAAACAAAACTTTAGAACCGTAATCATTAGGAAGCTTTAAAAAAAACAGCAACCACCCCCTCACGCGAGCTGCTTTAGCAGCTCGCGCACGCGGCGAAATACTAGTTATATTATATAACTAGCTGACCCGGAAAACGTTGTTTTGCCATATAAATTAAAAAAAAAAATGTTAAGGGTGAACAACCCATATCACTTAGGGGTATGAAAAATAGATAGTAGCCGATTCTCAGACTTACTGAATATGCATATAAAATTTGGTAAAAAGTAAAGCCGTTTCGGAGGAGTAAGGTAACACAAAACACAAACAACAAACAAACACAACACAAACAGCGGTAAGGGGAAATGTAACATTGTGACACGAGAATTTTTTATATATGATAATGTTATTAACGGAATATATACCATGTTTTTTATGTATTCAATAATCAAACAGTTTTACTAGTACCAGTGCTATTAAGTGTTCTGTGCTAGTACTTAATATAAAGACTTAAAAGAAAAAACCCTTATTATTAGTGAAATCGTTGACTCCCATGGAATTCTGATCAAATGCCGCAATGTAGCGATTTACACGGCGTGATTGCCTTATACTTTCCTTTTTTTTATACATAAAGCCTTGTATAAGTTTTATAATAAGCTTTTATTATAAGTTTTTTAATTATCTGTGTGTGTTTCAATAAAGAGTTATTTCATTTCATTTTAAATAGTTATTTTTATCCATGTAAACAAACATCCTACATACATTATATGCTAATTCATAAATATAATTTATAGAATGTAATGGAATCAGGCGTGACGTTGCGGAAATTCATCTCAAAACTGAAACGCAATGAAAGTATGTCATGTTATCCCGCTTAATACGATTATATATGTATGTTATGATTTATAGACATACCTATACTTGATAATTATAATTTCATGGTAATTTAAATTCATTAGAACTTCCGCCAGGTATTGATCTCTTAATGGCGTTCAAAAGTGACGAATATCGAATATTAATTTTCCTTAACACAGATTTCAAAAAGCAAATTCTGCGTTTCCATCAAATATAAGGTTTGGTCCAGAATCACCACTTCTGAACAACATATAAAATCAGCAAACGGTTCAGGAGTCGTATGTCCTCTTCCAGGACCTTAATTACCTACGTACTAAATTTCCTCAAAATATTTTCAGTTGCTATTGCGTGATTCAATAGCAAACACCCATCCATCTTCACAAACTTTCGCATATATAATATTATTAGGATAAGTAGGATAGTGGGATAGTAGGAAAGTGAGATAGTGGGATAGTGGGATAGTGATCCTACTATTCCGCTTTCCGCAGAGGGATAGTAATATAGTAGGATAATAGGATAGTAGAATAGTGGGATAATAGGATACTAAAATAATAGGATTGAAGGGTAGTGGGATAGTAGGATACTAAGATAGTAGGATAGTGGGGTAGTGGGAAAGTGGGATAGTGGAATAGTAGGATAGATTTAGATTCAATATGCAAAAACGTCTAAATGGTGTCTAGATGTATTTTAACTTTTGTAATTTAGTAATGTATCACTGTATGTTTTCCAAATAAAATAAAATAAAATAAATAAATACTAAGATAGTAGGATAGTGGGATAGCGGGATAGTAGTATAGTAGGATAAGTAGGAAATTATGCCGAAGGCACTCCTTTTGTTCGAATAATGGCGTGACATTTAAAGGCCGTTTTTAAGTAACGACGTTTTGTCTTTCCTCTGCACAAAGCCTTTACAATATCCATTTCATAATAAGTCAAGAAGGGTTTTATTAATTGAAGCTGCAAAAGTATGATTAATTATTTTGCCCTTTGACTCCGGCGTTAAAGAATTAATTGAGGGTGGATTCAATAAATTACTAGCCGCGAAAATTCTATCTAACTCTTATTTTAAGGACGATAAATAAATAACCAATTTCTTTGAACCTTTTTTGTAATGGCTTTATTTTGAGCGGAATAAGAGATGATTTAAGACAGGGTTAATTGCAAAGACTAAAATACTTTCACTCACGGAACATGAGCTTGTTTTACTCCAACACTTAGTAGCAATATATAATATTTTTGGGCGAGGTTGGCGAGGCCCTCTTGAGGGACCTGACGGCTTTAGTAAACCTGATGTTGTCAGGCCAAGTCAACAGCGACATCATCGATATTCTATATGGTGCAAATTTATGTGCCTTGAATAAAAAAGATGGTGGGATCAGACCCATTGCTGTTGGCACCACATATCGCCGCCTCGCGGCCAAAGTCGGCTGTAGGAAAAGGGTTGTTCCTTTGACCAACCTTTTTCAGCCCATACAGCTTGGCTTTGGCTCGCGGGGAGGCTGTGAGGCAGCCGTTCATTCACTTCGTACTTTTTTAGACCAAAATTGTGGAGAGGTGCTGTTGAAGGTGGACGTCAAAAATGCCTTCAATTCTGTTGATCGGGGCGCCCTTTTGACACAAGTCAAGGATAAAATTCCTGATCTTTATAATTTCCTTTGGCAATGCTACGGCAATCCTGCAAAATTAATTTACACAAATGACGTCCTCTTATCCTCTGTCGGGTGTCAGCAGGGTGATCCTCTTGGTCCGGCTGTTTTTAGCCTTGCCATCCATCCAATAATTCGACGTCTCCAGTCTAAACTAAATGTTTGGTACTTGGATGACGGAACCCTGGGAGGCGATGTAGATACTGTTTTCAATGATTTACGTATACTTATAGACGAGTTTCGTCTAATTGGCTTGGAACTAAATTTTACAAAGTGCGAACTGTTTGTTTGCGATTCTTATTTGGATAAAGATTCGGTTATCGAAAAATTCAACAGTTTGGCCCCTAATATCAAATTGGTAGATAAAAGTTCACCACGTCTCCTGGGTTCACCGATATTAGACGAATCTTTCTCACCTTTTGTAGAAGAAAAAATTCAAAACTTTTATGAACACATCAGATAAATTGCTCAAAATTAACGCACATATGGCGTTTACAATTATTAGATTCTGTCTATTCGTTCCAAAATTTACCTATAATTTACGATGTTGTCAGCTGTGGAAACACAGTGAGCTTCTTGCAAGCATGGACAACGTCGTAAAAAATACGCTAGTATCAGTTCTGAATGTTGACATGGATGACAGGGTCTGGTCGCAAGCCTCTTTACCTATCAAATTAGGGGGCTTAGGGATACGAAAAATTTCGAGTGTAGCTCTGCCGGCGTTCTTGTCCTCCGTTCATGGTACGTACAAATTAATAGAAAAGATCCTTGCACCTTCTTTAGGCAGTTTCGATGTAGCTTATTTGACTGAGGCCAAGAATACCTGGGAGATAGCATGCCCAAATACCGAATTTCCGAAAGTTTTGGCTTCACAGAGGCTGTGGGATGGGCCGCTCTGCGGACTAGCACGGAAACATCTTTTAGATACGTGTCCTAGCGTTGCAGATCGTGCCCGCCTTCTTGCAGTCTCTGTGTGGGAATCAGGGCTTTGGTTGCAGGCTATCCCCTCTTTTAATACTGGCAATTTATTAGACGCATCTGCTTTCCGTCTTGCTATTAGCTTACGTCTGGGTGCAAGGTGTTATGAAGCCCATCGTTGCCAGTGTGGTACTGCAGTTGATCAACTCGGTCACCACGGTCTCTCATGTTCCAGAAGTGCCGGTCGAATTTCGCGTCACGCCAGTCTTAACGATATCATCCACCGGGCTTTTACCAGCGTTAACGTTGCAGCCATTCTCGAACCGAATGGTCTAATGCGTGACGATGGTAAAAGGCCTGACGGTATGACCGTGATCCCCTGGAAGTTGGGGCGGCCTCTAGTGTGGGACGCTACTTGCGTCGATACTATGGCGCCGTCGCATCTTCCGGAGACGCAGAATAGGGCTGGCGCGGCGGCTAATTCGGCCGAGCAGCTCAAGCGGCGGAAATATGCTAACCTCGGTAGCGGTTACATATTTGAGCCGTTTGGTGTGGAGACTTTGGATCCGTGGGGACCGGGAGCTCATCGTATTTTCAAAAGTCTGTCAGAGCGCCTGATCGATGCGACGCGTGACCAAAATGCTGGGACTTATTTGGCTCAACGTATCAGTATTGCAATCCAACGGGGCAATACTGCCAGCATCTTGGGTACGCTGCCAACTGGTAGGTGGGTTGGAGCATTTGAGCTACCTATAGGCCTTTAATGGTCTATGGGTTGTCCAATTGCTTCTCCTTGTATGTAGTTAGTTTAGTTTTAGTAAGTAGAGTGTAGTTTGTTTTGAGTAATAAAGGCATTCGCCCGTTTGAAAAAAAAAATATATAATACATAGTCATCATCATCATTATTAGCTCACGTTCCAAATGCTGGGACTCGGGCCTTTTCTCATAGAGAGAGTATGGGCCATAATCGACCCAGTGCGGGTTTGTGGATGTCACATGTCCTTGAATTTTTGTGATAAATGCTTGGACATTCCGGTTTTCTCACTTTCACCGCTTTTAGAGTGTTAAATCCGCACATAACTTAAGAAAGTCAGCACCAGCGGGATTCGAACTCGGGTGCGTCGGATCGAAAGACAGATGCAAAGGGTAGATACATAGTTAGTATCTACCCTAAAATTGTAAGCCTCGCTGACTCGCCACTGAGCCCAATCAGCTTTCCTTCTCCAGTCACTACCAGCTACCCTGAAATCCAATCCAAAAAACCAAACAAAAAATAAAAAGCCCTTTGAAAATGGAGAGCTAACGGATTCACGTTTCTATTTAAAACTATAGGTATAGGTACCAATCGGAAAATCGGAATCGAATAAATGCGAACGTATTTTCCCATTAAAACAACGAATACGCAGGGAACGGAAAATTAGTTTAAAAACATTTCACGTGTGCTTTTTTCCACTCCGATATTCCCTATTTGAAAACACATTATGTTGTTAAATTGATGGATGGAAATGGACTGGAAAAGAAGGTAAGTACTGAGCCCTAATTCACTATGACAACTTGGCGATTCCTTGCTTCAAGGAAACGTCGATTCCTTCATTAATAAACGACATTTGCGAAATTTGTATTCTCTATGACGCGTCATATATATGAATACATGAATGCGTCATAGAGATGTCGTTTATTAATGAAGGAATCGACGTGATTTCGGAGCAAGGAATCGACGTGATTTCGCCAAGTTGTCATAGTGAACTGGGGCCCAGATGTTATATTATGTATTTCTATATAACCACTTATGTAGGTGATTATGTTTGGTGAACCATCAGGAGGACGGGTGACGGTCTAAGCAGTAGTTGGACTGCCGTCTTCCTAAATTTATCTATTTATATTAGACTAGCAGCCCGCCCCGGCTTCGCACGGGTATTCAACAAAAATTCACAGTCTCGGAGAGTTTTGAAGACTTGGTATTTAAAAGAGGTTTTTAGACAGATGTAGGGGTCAATATTCATGAATAAATTATTGTACGTTTTGATAGCCTGTTCATAACATAGTTACAACCATAGTTTGTTCTGCAAGGTGCCTCATTTAAACATTTCGTATGTCTGGTCCTTTATCGAGGAGTATTGTATGAGTTCGTATTGATAAGATAAGGGCTATAAATGATACTCAGGAGAATATCACAGAGAAAAGCCATATATCTAGGTGCTTCATCTTCGGCCACATAAGGAGAAACAACAACAACGACCAACAACAACAACGTGGTCCAACGTAGATCTACACGAATATGCAATAAAATGTTTTTTATATAATAATAATAATGTAATATAAATACTCTTTATTGTATACCAATAACATAAAAAAATATTACAGATAAACCTTATAACTAGGATAATACAATGGGCGGTCTTATCGCTTAGAGCGATCTCTTCCAGACAACCTTTGGATGTACTGTATCGGAAGAAAAGAAGTAGATGGTGGTGTACAATAATTCATAAATAAATAGTACTATTAAACCATTTGACACTCATATAAATGTAAATACTAATAAATAAATATTAATATAACTATAAACTAATATATATTCATAATAAGCATAAAACAGTTTTATGATATCATCAGGAAGCAGTGTTATTCATATACGAATAGAACACCGCTCCTGAACCGTGGCGCTTTAGTCTATGTGCGTCACTTAGTAATCCTTGCAATTATCAGAGTTTTCCCGAACTATCTAGTATAGTTATTGGCAGATATTTAAAGCTCGCATTGAATGTGTGTGCGGCTGCCAATTACGCGATAATGCGGAGGGAGTTACAAACAACTGGGAAAGTGTCAGTTCGAGGTATGAGCGGCAGCGGGTTAATCCGAAATTGTAGACAACCAAGGTTAAGTCAAGTTTACCTCAAAAGGCGCAAGTATAGTAGCCTAGATAGTGGCTACATATTTGAACCTTTTGGGGTCGAGACGCTAGGACCGTGGGCACCGGGGGCGTATATTGTTTTCCAAATTAGACCAAAGTTAGACCAAAATGTGAACCTATATTTTGGCCAAAGGATAAGCATTGCTTCACGTGGCAATGCTGCCAGCATTTTGGGAAGCCACTGGCAGTGGTGTTTTAGATTAGATTAGTTTAGATATATAACGCTATTTTATTACTTTCTGTTCTCTATATAAATAAACTAACAATAAATAATACATAAATAAATAAAATAACAACAACTATTACCTATCAAAATTATGATATTAAAATTAGAATTGAACTTTTTTATATAAGTAATCTTTGGTTGGTACATGGAAATAGTAATCTCGAATTTACTGATTGCACTTTATGCAATAGACATACAAGCAGACGGCCCGCCTGGATGGTATGCGGTTACCGTCGCCTATGGACACCTGCAACACTGGGGGCATTACTGGTGCGTTGTCTACCTTTAAGGACCCTTCTTTTAACACTTTAAATGTTATAGCTCCGTGTTTCCACCATTATCCACCCTTTTCCAGCATTAACATTTAGAAGCTGTTTCACTAACCTTACACGTATTAACCTAATTTTTTCGGTCATTTCGTCATTTAACAGCATTCGAGATTGGTAGAAGCTAAACATAATAAACGATAAAAATACCTATAAGCTATAACGAGTCAGACCTCCGGCATTTGCTTCTGCAGCTGCTGCTTTGAGCTGGGGTGAAAATAAGGGAAGACGCGAATCAGGATTTTCAAAATAGGTTTGCGAGCGAGCGACGTATGGTCAGCGCGAATGTACCTATGTGGCGGACTGGCTAGCTTCGCGGCGATGCTTTGTCACCCCCCGCGCACTTCAACTCGTAGGTACTTCGCATAGGACGTTCACCAAAACAAAATTATATAAACAATACTACCTATATGCACAGAATACTAAGGGACAGAAGCATCACTCCTTAAAGAAATTTAAACAAATAGCGACTCTTGCTATGACGCAATAAAATTCATTTCAGCTCACGTAGCGCTGCATGCCTACCAGTCATATTAACCTACAGAGCGCTTTTTTCTATCGCATAGCTCTTATCTCTTCTGACGAGGCACGTGTAACGACACGCGACCCGCCGTCGGTGTCCGGCTATGTACATGCAGCTTCGTATCTACATTGCGGAGTGCGCTAGGCCTGCTATATGTCTCTAGATCTATACCTATATCTATATATCTACCACTCACGTCGCTAACAGTCATGAATATCGTATTCCGAATATTTTAAGGATTCATTAGGTTCATACATAAGGACAGTAAACAATACTTTTCAAAATTCAACCGATGCCTGCTAACTGCCAATCACTACAAATCGTTTATATCCTACCCCATGATCCCGGCTCTAATCCCGGTTAAGCCAGGTTAAGCTGCTTTCCGCCCGGACTTAATCCCCTGTAGTGGGATCTTAAAAGATTTTACCCCCCACGATCCCCGCGATCCCCACGGTTTGATATTTTACATATTATGTCTATTGTTAGTGACGCTGTGGGTTTTGGATAAGCTTGTTATGATATGGTTAAACTGGGTAGCGAGTTTTGACATCTATTATTAGCACACTAAGAACTTAATAATGAATTGTGAATAAAGGTTGGGAAACTATCGTGAGTCGAAATATTCATTATAAATATGTATAAAACATCTACACTTACTTTATGATTTTGTTGGAATAAATCTGATCAGGTTTCGAACAATTAGGATGTCCTTCTTCCGGGAGTTTACGCTTTGGATTCCTGGAACCTGGTCGAAGTCTCCGACACAATCATCACGTGATTGTAGCCGTTTTATATTTATTACACAAGGATTTTCGGAAAAAAAGTACGATCACCGGCTGGGACTTGAACCCGCATATCAATCTCAGCGCGGGAAGCGCTCTACCAATTGAGCTACGGTGGTCACCAACTCAAGTATCGAATTTTAGGTTATTAAACCATTTTAATGTTACAAACTCGCAGTATTTTTTTAATCTAAAGTAAATAAGACGAGCAAGTCGTTCACCTGATGGTCAGCGCCACGCCTGCCCATAACAAGAGTGCCACCTAAACTTTGATACCATAAAAAGCACTGCGTAGAACTGCATTGCGCTCATAACCCGACATAGTAATAATAATTTACGTCGGATATAGACTTTGTCAGGCCGTAATAGAAGAGACCGATCCCACGACATTTCGGCCCTTCTTAACTGGTCCTGAGACCTCAGCTGTAGCCACGCAAAACGGCATTGAGTAGGGTCAAATAAACGCGCCCTAAGAGGGGACGACACTTTATTTAATCCATTTCAATCACTCACCATTAAAATAAACTGTAGTTTATACTCATTAGGCCCACGTAAAATAGCGAGTATAGTCGGGGTTATAGGTCAGTTTTCATACACCCAAATTTTACCCGCGATTTACCATTGGCTCAAGTGGGTTGATTTGTATTCGCCTACACAAACCCTACGCACACATTTTAGGGTTAAACCTACGCCTTTTATTACTCAAACTATAAGAAAAATATCTTTAAAGGCATGCTTGCTTCGGTAACTTATTATAACAAATAAGTGATCTATTTCGTTTGATAAACTTCATTCGTATACCTACGTAACTAGCTGCGCCCCGCGGTTTCACTCGCCGTTTTCTGGTAAAAAGTAGCCTATGTCCTTTTCAGGACCTAAAGTGGCTACATACCACGTGGTTCGAGAGTTCGTGGGTTCGAATTCCGACTTGGCCCTGCACCAATGACTTATAGTTAAGTGCAGTTGTAATACCACCCACCCAACAAAGCCATGCCGTCAAACGACCTAGTCGTGTTTCGAGATGATGTTGGGTGAACCATCGGGGAGACGGGTCTGAGCAGCCGCTCAACTGCCGTCTCTCTCTAGATCTATGTGCTCCATCTCAGGCCACATCATCGCTTCACATCAGGCAAGATAGTGGCCAAACATAGATCTATTAGGAGTAAAAAAAAAAAAACCAAATTTCATCAAAATCGTATCAGCAGTTTTTGCGTGATTGAGTAACAAACATCTATCTATCCATCCATCCTCACAAGCTTTCGCATTTATAATATTAGTAGAATGGATAAGATGGCACTGGTCTGTACGTACCTACGCCTAAAAGCGTGCGTCTGAAATTCTTGAAACATTCTACAGAACGCAAAGAAAACTTACTGAACATGTTGTAAAGATATGGAGGAAGGCAATTCAACTTGCCCTATTTCTCAGTAAAGAACCCCGAGTGTCCCATTTGCACTCTGAGTAGAGCGTAAACCACGAATTAAGTCACAAAGCCTAATTAAATGCTGCCAAATTGCTGAAGTTGTGCCATCTGACTCGCTGGTGGCCATTCTGAGTGATCATGGCACTTACAAAGACCGAGAGTCAGTTTGAATAATGTTTCGGATTTTCTCCGGATTTTCTGGGTTCTACGAGTAGGTAATAAGAATATGGACTGAAGCCTTCAAATTAAATAATTTCACGGTATTTTCGTTTTACAAAATCGTGTACCTATTTCGCGGGTTCTCAAGATTATCTTTTTTTTATGTAACTGAATGACGAGACAAGCTCGTCGTGGTCGTTTGCCTAATGGTAAGCAATACGCCAGCCCATAACAATAACAGCACCACCCAGAACTTAGTTTTGTAAAATCCTGCGCGGCGCTGCAAAGCGCTCATCACCCTGAGACAATTAACTGTTGAGTCTCATAATGCCCAATAATTTCGCTGGCTACAATGCCCTTCAAACCGGAACACAGTAACGCTCCCGCACTATGCGGCTGAATAACTGGCAAAGCGGTGGTACCCACCCAGACAGCCTCTCGCATACGAGAAACCTACCACCAGTAAACAGTTGTCTCCCACACATACATCTCACTTTCTCACATACACATAATATATGAATGCATGCATAGGTTTTGTACGGCTGTATTCTAAAATCATACAATAGTGTAACCTACTCAGATTTTATAATTTTTCCTTTCATACCTATTTCATATTTTTGTTTCTGTACCTCACAAATTCTTACATATAACTGTTAGTTTTTTTTAAGCTCGCCCGTTAGCAGGGCAGGCTAAAGTCTCTAGTACCATACCACCATGTCTTACGTAGTTTTTATTTGATAGTTTAATATTTTATTGATTATACTTTTGTTGAGAATGAGATTCAACAGCAACAAGCCGAACCCTCTCCTAGTGCTTCAATAAAGTGGTGGGACTTTATTCAAGCTTTCCATGGACTTTTTGGAAGAACATAAAAAGCAATGCTTTCTCTATTTTGTTTCATTTGCCTACACTCGTGCACGTTTACGAACACATGATGGTTAATATTCCACCGATATTACACATGATCACTCGAAATAACACTTGTTTAGAAAATAAAACAAAATCGAGCTGCATCACTTTTCACTTCCCGCCAAAAAGTCCTGTTAGATTAATTATAAATCAGGTATAAATACTAAGTTCTTTATATTCTACTATTGTGAAAACGCAGGCTGATCTCCACATGTTACACATGTTTTCGCAATAAAGAAATTTGTAATTTGTCACACATAATAATATATTCTAACTATAGATTAAAAAACATCACATTATATCCACAAAGTAATACAAATAATGCAATCTACAACAAATAATATGTATTTATATAGGGATACCTATAATGGGCTGTATAAGTGTTCAAAGTTCAAAAGTTCTTTATTCAATTTTGTCGTCACAGACGCACTTATGAACGTTAATTATTACAATGACTCTACCACCGTACCGGAAAAAGAACCACTACTCAGAAGATACCGCAAGAAACTGAGGGGCATTTTTTTAGAACTTATGTTACAATCAAAAAAAACTAACTAGGTTACAATATTGTATGTTTTTGACAATATTATTTATCTTATGTGCCAGTTGGCTACTTGGCAGAAGCGGAATGTTCCATGCATCTTTGTCTTATATATAATTACTAACTGTATTACTATTACTGCTTTTTTAATTAGAATATTTTTCACACGCAATTTGAATCTACTTTCTGAGAGCTCAATTAACCTTTTACTTAGGACTATTATTTTATCATAATGCTGTTGGTCTTCTAAATGAATAAGCCAGTTGTGATGTAAGTAATCCAACCAACTCAACCACCGTCCAGTGTCGTAACAGGCTATCAATATCTAAAGTAACCCATTCCGGATCAATTCTGTACATCCGCGCAGAGTAAAGTGATACATTAAATAATCAGAAGGGTGCGGAAAACATACTGGGCACGTGAATATTTTAAGGGTAAGGTGGATAGGTATACCTGAAATTTACAAAGATAAAATTAATACTGGTGAAATAGTAAATTGTGAAATTAATACTCTGTTGGTGAAATAGCTTTGCAAAAGTTTATTTA
Organism: Petrophora chlorosata; assembly: GCA_951640565.1. Lineage (NCBI taxonomy): Eukaryota > Metazoa > Arthropoda > Insecta > Lepidoptera > Geometridae > Petrophora > Petrophora chlorosata. The sequence goes on along the minus strand of OX621196.1, from coordinate 16,653,807 downwards.
GCTGTAGGCAGAGGTAAGTATAATCGTATAGATATGAATCAAACCCTCCTCCTCCTTGCGTCTTTTCCCCAATGCTGGGGGTCGTGACCACGTCATGGTATCACCTTCTCCCTTAAGATACTGCGCCACCTGTTCCGGCTTTCAGCGATGTGCACGGCTTCTGACACTTTGATGTTGAGTGTGGTGCGGATTTGGTCAAATTTTTAAATACCCACCTTATAAGTATTCTTACAAAATAAAATCATAGAAAAGCGTGCTTTTCGTAGTTTTTAGTTAGAATAAAGCGTGGTAGGATAAAGCATAATAATTTAGAATTTCTATCAAAATAAACTTATATTTCAGAAACGTCTCTAAAGAAATATTACTATAGCAAGATAGCTTTTTGTTGTTTCGTGGAATCATTACTACTAATATTATAAATGCGAAAGTTTGCGAGGATGGATAAGATAGATGGATGTTTGTTACTCAATCACGCAAAAACGACTGAACAGATTTTGATGAAATTTGGTATGTAGATACTTTATGAATAGGATACATTGGAGTAATGCAATGTATCCTCTATGAGAGAAGGCCCGTGACGCAGTATTGGGAACTTAAGGGTTAATGATGATGATGATATAATGATAAGATACAGTAGGTCCTGGGAAAGGACATAGGCTTCTTATTATTCCGCATAACCACGGGTGAAGCCGCGTAGTATATGACATGTAGGTATATATAACTTCGAGAAAATTAAAGTTTTCTTTAGTCTGTGACTTGAATCGTGTAGTTCCAAAAACTTAAGCCAAGTCTTTGAACTATTGTAATTTTGAAACTAAATAACTTACGAGAAACCAACAAACCACAAGCATTGATATTAGTTTCTAGATGGTGTCTACAAAATTTATTTAGATTTGAGAAGTATATGTATAAATGGAATCAATCCATTGACTAACAATACAAGAAAATCTTCGATTTTTTGTGAAACTAACCAATCGCAAATGATATAGAGACGTCTAAGGAAAATATAGGGGTGATTGACCTAGTAATGGGACGAAAAAACACTGACTGTAACTAAGAATTTTGACCTTTGCAGTTTTTGATTAGGAATATAATGTTGTTAAGAAGCACTACTTGTCCAACAACTGCTAAATTATATATCGTAATATATGTATCTGTTAATCATATCATATTTGTTTGATATAATATAATTATATATAATATTTATCGTATTTTATATATATGTATTATTTTGTTTGTATGTATTATTATGTCTATACTATTATATTTTTGAAGTTTTGTATTTACTAAATTATATCTTTTATATATAATAAATACCTTTACATTGCAGTACTATGTCAAATCAATAATGTGTAATTTATTTCTCACAAATACCGTGTTATTGAAATATAATTATTGCGACAAGGTATTATAATGTGAAGTTATTGATGCTGATTGCACCTTTGTCGATAAATGTTTTGATTTTGTAACAATGTGCGATTGAGTGGCACGAGTCCCAAAGTCCCTAGTTAATTCCCTTGTTCGTAACACATTGTATGCAGTACAAAGCACAATGCACAATGTTTACTCTACTGATTGGTACAATCAAACATATTGGAAGTGGTCGAAACAAACAAAATTTGTACCTATTTTAGTATTTAATACTTGGAAACATTCGAATTTAATTTGTTACTGTGTTTTTCTAGTATTGCTTGTGGTTTGAAGTCAGACACAATGAGAATGTAGTTAATTTATTAGTTTTAGTACGTAGAGTCAGGCCTAGCGCACTCCGTACTATATGTACGAAGCTACAAGTACATAGCCGGACACCGACGGCGGGTCGCGCGTCGTTACTCGTGCCGCGTCAGAAGAGATAAGAGCTATGCGATAGGAAGAGAGGCGCTCTGTAGGTTAATATGACTGGTAGGTATGCAGCGCTACGCGAGCTGAATTGAATTTTATTGCGTCATAGCAAGACCCGCTATTTGTTTAAATTTCTTTACGGAGTGATGCTTCTGTCCCTTAGTATTCTGTGGAGGTATAATTAGTATTTAAGTGTTTGTAAGTAAGAATTGAAAAGTCAACGTTAAGCCTACTGAATATCCTCCAAAAATATGCCTATAGTATAAAACTTACGTAAGAGAACTTTTGACACATTATAACAGCGTCTGCCACGAGCTCTAATCTCTTTTGATCGTTCATTCTAACCTGGAGTGCTTTATCAATATCAATTTCCGAAAAGGGTCTAGACGGCCGCTTTGTCATCGTTACTCGTGTAACTGGCCCTAAAAGAGGAGACCTTTGTGTAATTAAGCCGTAATGATACCTTGAATAAAGGCATTAGGGGGCAGTAATTAGTGATTTTCTCTTTTACTGCTTTAATTAATTTAGATTATAAAAAAGGTATCGGTATAGCAACAACGCGATCAAACTCGACCCTCAAACTCAAACTTAGACTCAGTTCTGATATGAATTTATAAATGATGAAACTCAAACATAGAATAGAATTCTTTATTGGCCATATAACTAAGTCCGTTATACAAGGCAAGTCATAATAATTATAATAAAAATAAAGTCACAATTTAAATTTCATTTCATATTATTAGTAATTAATAGATATAATTATTAGTTTGGTTGATGGATGGTTGGTTGATGGATAAGTTGGTTAAGGTGTCGGAACTATATTTCGAATGTGACTTAAAAAAAAGGGTTTGACTTAGATGTAGAACTTGATTTAAGACTCAGGTGACTTATATTTGATTTTGATTTATAAAATTAACAGAGATTCAAGACAAGAAACAATGCGTTACTTTAGATCAGGTGATCGTAGAAAAACATTAATTAAGTCAAATCTATAAATACGACCCTAAGAGATACCACAAAATGTTTCTATACCATAATCTCTAATTATATAATGTAACTTTGATTCTATTACTGCCTTGTGTCACGTATTGTCTTTCAGGAAACATCATGAAATGCGAATGCGAGAGAATGTTCCCGGAAATTGTATGAAAATCATGAATAGCTGAAATGCTATTCTAATATAATACGTAATGAAACATTCTAACGTTATAGGTATGTAGGTAGCTGTATTTATTGACTTCACGATATGAATGGAAGAACAAAAAGAAATATTTATTTTGTTTCAAACTGGCATTGTACCGAATCAAAAATGCCCACGCCTATAATATAATAAATATTATTTTGAAACTCTTTAATATAAACATATGTACATATGGCTATTGTATACAAATGTTAGTCAATATTAGCAAAGCTAGCAACAAAAGAGCGAGTGTGGCTCAGTGGGAGAACGTGCGACTTTCGATCCGACGCTCCCGAGTTCGAATCCCGCTGGCCCCGCACCACTGACTTTCTTAAGTTATGTGCGGATTTAACACTAGCTCTCAAAACGGTGAAGGAAAATATCGTGAGGAAACCGGCATATCCAAGAATTTATCCCAAAAATTCAAGGACATGTGACATACACCAACCCGCACTGGGCCAGCGTGGTGGATTATGGCCCATACTCTCTCTATGAGAGAAGGCCCGTGTCCCAGCAGTGGGAACGTGATGGACTGATGACGATGATGATGATTAGCAGCAAAACAATAAAATAGCAGAATGTTAGGCCATGAGTTGTATCAACAAGATTTTTGAAAAATATATTTTTCAAGACTAGCTTATATCGAATTCGAAATCGAAACCGCGAGCAGATTAATATGAGCCCTAACATTAGTAGTTTACGATTATCCGTCAAGGAGTTCCATTGCTCACCTTCCGTCTCCATCATCAGATCAGCTGGCTGTCACCATAATATTGCATTGTTATCGGACTTTGACAATTAAGCAAAATTTCAACTTCGTAGGATAATAGGAAACGTTTCAACTTGCAAGATTTGACCCAAACATTGCAAGTGAAATAAAAGCTTGTAAAAACGTGGCTTAGCGTTAAATATTTTTCAAAAACCAAACGGAGCATTATTAAAGGCACCGAGCCTTCTCAAAAAAGGCAACCAACTTTTACGTGACAGTACAGCCTGTCCATAGGCTTCATGTTATATAACAAATCGACCAAAAACATCGCTATGGCGGCGAAGCTCTCGACACACCTAGACGGCTACTGCAACTGCAAATCCGTGAATTCACGACATGGTCACAGTTGGGACCACGAATATGATCAGGATTACAGGAAGGCAGAATATTGCAAGACAAGGTGCTTATCAAGAAGGTGGTCAAGGTGAGCATAGGCTTGTTGCTACCTTCAGGTGAACTACCTGCATTTTAGTTAAAAAACAAATACAATGGCTTTAAAAGTTTGACACCCTTCTCTGACAAGTATGCTGTTCTCGACATAAACAGGTCAGTCTGGCCCGCGCCACCGTCTTGTTTAGTGTGTCCGTGAAATGTCGATGTGTTAGCAGCTTGTTGCTAGCTTGCTAGCTCAAGAGCCAAGACTTTTCTAGTCTTAGTTAGTCTTTTAGTTTTATTAAGACTTATTCATCACATGGTATTTGTAACGACTTTTTATCATCGAACTTATGTTACTATTACATTATTACATACACATACACATTATTGTTGTGTGTGTTATAATGGAACCACAAATTACAGCTCTACAATGCGTAGTAAGACGAAGAACATACGTAACTCGCACCGTTGTCACGTTGGCGTCAATGACGCGGTTACGGTAAATATTGTATAAAACAATGAACTTCATACATCTAAAGGGATTTGCAGTCACTTTGGGTGCTCAGGTATGCTCGACGTTTAACGGAAATAAATCTGCGACAGGCCGTCCGGGGCGGTACCAAGTGCGCCAAAGCGGTGTACTGTAGTGAAATATGAGCGTACTTCCAAGTGCAAGCAAACAAGTTACTTTATCCAAATCCGTTGAGAAATCATCAAGTAACAGACAAACCTGATTATAATATTAGATTATATTCTGATTATTAGATACCTAGACAGGAGATATGAGCACAGAATATCTTATAGTAGGTATAAGTACGTAAACTTAATTAAAACAACACAGGTAAATAAGCTTTTTTGTTGAAAAATATATTTTTCAAGAGAAGCTTTTAACAATTTCGTAATTAGAATCGCGATTAGATTAAAATGAGCCCAAACACTAGCAGTTTATGTTTATTCGTCAAAGAGTGCCATTGCCCACCTTCTGTCTCCATCATCAGATCAGCTGGCTGTCACCATAATATTGCATTGTCATTGGACTTTGACCAGTATGCAAAATTTCAAGTTCGTAGGACAAGAAGTGATTCTGATTCAGCTTGCAAGATTCCACCCGAACAAACATAGTTACATACATACTACATTGCAATTAAAATATCAAATTTCTTCAGAAACCATGCAGTTGAGTATATACCTATTAATATATTGTTATACATGGGTCTTCTCTTATTATTTTTGTAGAATTAATTAGAGGATATTTTGAAATTCTAAACAAAAATAATAAGAGAAGACTCATGTATAACAATATATTAATAGGTTTATACTCAACTGCACGGTTTCTGAAGAAATTTGATATTTTACTTGTAATGTATATACATATGTACTCATTTGTATGTTTGAGTTGCAAGATCCCACCCGGAACGACATGCAGACAGACAAACATAAAAGTGACTTAATAAAAACGTGGTAAAAACAAATATTTAATATACACTCGAGAGCAATGAATCCGGGTCACTTAAAGAATCCTAAAAATCTCGGAAACTAAAAATGCTAGGTTAATGCAATAAATTGTATTTAATAGACAATGTAATACTCCTTAAATGAAGGTATTAAAACTTCTTAGTTATTGTAAAGTTATATCATAAAAAAATCAAATTTGAAAAAGGGCCACTTTCGAAGATGGAACTACGAAATTACAGCATTTGGTTTTGCTTTTGTTTGTAATCTGTCATTTATGTGGGTACATAAACCATGTTGATAGTGCTCTATATTCATTATTCAAGCTGAAATTATGTCGCTTACGCCTGAAGAATGCACCAGAATACTTACAATGCTGGAAACCGGCCGGAGTCAGCGCGATACAGCCAGGACTGTCGGTGTGTCGCTGTCAACAGTACAAAGAGTTCTCCGACGTTACGAAGAAACTGGTTCTAACCTACGCAGACCAGGAACGGGCAGAACCAGGTGTACCACAGCACGAGAAGACCGATACTTGGTGAACACCATGCTTCGAAATCGCTTTCTCACAGGAACTGAACTCACCAATCAGTTTCGACGCCTCGGAGGAAGTAACCCAAGTGCATGGACAGTAAGACGTCGGCTTGCTGAATCTAACTTAAAACCCCTTAGACCTGCAAACGGCCCTAAACTGGAGCGTGGGCATCGTATTTCGAGACTAAGATATGCCCAGAGCCACGTAAATTGGAGTATTGAAGATTGGTCAAAAGTTATGTTCTCCGACGAATCAAAATTTATGCTCTACAAGCACGATGGAAGACACAGAGTGTATCGAAGACCAGGGGAAAGATTCAAGCAAGCATGCATCGAAGAAAAAGTAGCCTACGGTGGTGGGTCGGTACTTGTGTGGGCCGGAATTTCTTCTGAAAGTCGCACAGAGCTGGTGATCATAGAAAACGGCTCTTTAACTAGCGTAAGATATGTGGAAGAAATCCTCAATGATCACGTTGGTCCATTTATGGTCAATTTAGGTGAGGATGCTATATTTATGCATGACAATGCCCGACCTCATACAGGTAGGATTGTGAATGACTACCTTCAAGAGATGAACATTACTCGTATGGAGTGGCCAGCGCGCAGCCCGGATATCAACCCGATCGAGCATGCTTGGGACGAGCTAGGCAGATGCGTAAAACAACGAAACCCTCCCCCAATCACGCTTCGTGAGCTCAAAATTGCTCTCACAGAGGAATGGGAGAATATTCCCCAAAATCGTATAAGGAACTTGGTGTACAGCATGCCAAACCGCGTAAACGCAGTAATGGAAGCACGAGGAGGCAATACGAAGTATTAAAATTCAAGAAAATCGTAATAAAGTTCAAAAATTTCATGTTTCCTATTTTTGTTTTAAGGAGAGATCAGCAGTTTTTTTCTTTATGTAATTTTGTGTTAATAAAATGTATGGTGACTCATATTTTTTTTACTTTCATTTAAGGAGTATCACATTGTCTATTAAATACAATTTATTGCATTAACCTATCATTTTTAGTTTCCGAGATTTTTAACATTCTTTAAGTGACCCGGATTCATTGCTCTCGAGTGTAGCTACAGCAAAGTAGTAAATTTAGACTGGCTAGAGTTAAAAACATGTTTATGTCCCGGGTCTTGCCCGTAAAGAATCGCGGCTCGACAGTCGGCTTATCTTATCGGATGGTTCTATACCTAAACCCTGTTCAAGCCTACGCTTCTATAGCTCAGACATTATTTATCTCGTTGATAAGTGTTTTAGGTAAAATGTATTGTAGCTGCGTCGATAAGGGATGCGGGCAATTTATGTCTTGTGTTACCTAATCTAAACCACAGATGTCTAAACTAAAATTATAAAGAGGAAAGATTTGATTGTTTGTTTGCATTGAATAGGCTCCGAAACTACAGAACCGATTTAAAAAATTCTTTCGCTGTTGGGAAGCTACACTATCCCCGGGTGACATAGGCTATATAATATTTTCAAAAAAATTAGGGATCCTTACTAAAACTCCAATAATGTAACCCAAGGTGTAAAAAAATTACCTAAAATATTCTTTACATCGCGTGCGCTGCGAAAACTATTGATGATAGAATAAAATAATGTACTACGACTTTGCAGAACATATCATTATTTACAAAAAGTGTCGCGACAACATATGTCTAACTATTATAGTTATGCCACAACAACTGTTCTTTTATTTTAAAAATTTAAGTGAAATGCCGACGCTAGAAAAGGCTCTTTATTTGTACCTTGGTATTAATCCTTATCAAAATAAATTACTTCATATTCAAAACTACTTCAATACCTTTATATAACTTTTTGAATTTTTCAATTCGAACATTCCATTTGAATGATATCACGAGTTTAAAAATGTAAGTATTAGAATAAGTTGCGTGGTAGCCGCTCACCCTGCTCGGCTAGCTAGGCAGCACCTTATGCAATGTAGGCGCCACTGGGGTACGGGCCGTACGGGAGGGAAGTATTAAAATTTTTAATTTAGAAATTTTTGCTAAATACCCGTGCGAAGCCGGGGCGGGCCGCTAGTATAATATAAAGTATGTATAGCTTAATTTTGTTAGTTATCTTAAATCACAACGCACTATAGTAATGCAGTGTTGCAGGTGTCCATAGGCGCTACCATCCAGGTGGGCCGTCTGCTTGTTTGTCTATATATCATATAAAAAAAATGAAATTGGCCAAGTGCAAATCAGACTAACCAGGTTCTATTTATTTTTCTATTTTTACGCCCTACCAGACACAAAACAAATAAATTCGCTATTCCCATTGCGGTAATCGAACCGCAATCTCGATGGTGTATTATTGGTTATAGATTTGAGTAAACCTGCCCAAGTGCCCAACCACTACACCACAGAAGCTGCCATTATAGAGATAATTTTACAATACAATAGGCATAAAAAAACAAAAAAAAAACACTAATTTAATAATTATTTTGTAGAAAAAACAGAACCGACTTCAAGACTAAACTTATATTTTATGAATTTCTTATTTTTTTTTCAAAAATTGCTTAGTCAATTTGGATAAAATTTATATGACACCACCTCTGAAGTTATGACCTACCAAACAAAAAAGAATCATCAAAATCAATTCATAAATAGCGGAGAAATCGCGTAATAAACGTAAAAAAGAAATACCGTCGAATTGAGAACCTCCTCCTTTTTAAAATCGGTTGAAAAGTGAATATTTGAGATGTGATATACAATACAACTGGATATAGAAATTACATGGGCCAAATTTTTTATAATTATTATAGACGAATCAAGTTTTTTACCTAGTATAAATAATGCATTTTACCGACTTCAAAAAAGGAGGAGGTACTATGTTCCACTGTAAATATGTTTTGTTTTTTTTTTATATATATGTTCACCGATTTCTCCGCCAACTGTTGACCGATTTCAAAAACTCCTTTTGCGTCAGTTCTGTATAGCTACGAGGTGGTGCCATATAAATTTCATCGATTTGATCTTGCACTTCGAAGATACATTGAAGTCAGTTTTCTTTTGGGAAAATGTATACTCGATTTATCTTTTTTTTTATTGGTATATAGGCATACGTTTGACAACATCTTGCCTGATGGAAAGCGAAGATGCGGCCTAAGATGGAACACGCTTGCCCATGAGATGCCTATTCACTCTAGACTTAATCTGTTACGGTACATACACCAAACACTACACACTATGTAGATGCATATCATGTGTATGTGTATGCTATTGTTCTAATAAAATTTCAGTCGATAAACAGAAACAAATACATTTCTATTTGACAAGTTTTCATTTTGTACATAGCATTGCATCGATATTTGATTTATTTTGATTCGAGTTCTCGTAGTAGTCAGTAATGTTTTTGTTTCTTGTTTAGACTATTTCTTTTGTTTAGAGACTTGAGGCAGTTGGTTTATCTAATCTGAAGGCTATTTATCTCAAGCCTACAGATTCTACAGACTGATTAATTGTTTGTAAAACCTCTTTTGTTTAGTTCGTTTATCTCAGAAATAGAAACATTTCTGGATAACGTGTTTGGGGAAAGAATTAGCCGCCTACTGGCAGAAATTTCGGATTAAAATATATTTTATAGTTTCTATGTATTTCTATTAAATATCTTCCGCAGTTAGCGACACGTCGCCCGACGACACGTGGCACGACGTGTCGCCCGACCGCAGATCAGTAGTGCCACCGACGCTGGAGCGACAACACGTTGAATCTGCCCCCCTACCCATATGTCCCTCAAGGGCCAATCGTATATCGTGTTGAGCTCAAAATAAGGTATAGCTTCACTGCGACTAATGAGATGCGGTCTAATTATTGTCGATTCAGGCAAGTCTCTTATTCATCTCATTTATACCAAAATACGACAATAATAATAAGTTGAGAAAAACTGAATGGGACAATATATGGCATCATAAGACATTGTCGCAGTGGACCTATACCCTAATCTGAGCTCAACACGATAAACGATAGGCCCTTGAGGGACATAAGGGTACGGGGGCTGTCTCAAAAATTCAGATTAAAAATACTGTTTGCCGTCTGCTGCAGCCATCTGCAGTTTGGGTTTGAAATAATGACTGCAGCGACATGACGCAGCGACATGTCGCAGTAACACGTCGTCTGCTGCTGTTGTCTGGAGTCGGCTACCAGCTCGTACCTTCACTTATTTATTTAAGGCACTTGACTTATAAACTAAAATTTATAATTATACAAATAGAACATTATCACTATACCTTTCATCAAAATCCGTTCAGCTATTGCGGCGTGAATAGGAAATAGGCGTGAATACACATTTACAAACTTTCGATTTTTTTATATTTATTTAATCTTTATTTCAGGCAAAACATTAAAATAAGTTACAGATGTTATTTACTTAACAATAGTACATTATGGTACTAGTGTGTAATGTTGGTGATTACCGCTGAGGCGCCATTGAAACCCAAGCCGTTAGGTGAGGGTCTTAAGAGAGCCGAGGACGGTAATCATCAATACACACGTGTATCATACGACGTTTTTCAACACACTTGTGAATATAATAACAATTAAAACTCATTTTCAACAGTGAAAACGAGTTGTGAAAAATGATTCGCTATGGCGGGAAAAATTAATCAGTTTTCCTATGCACGCGCATTGCGATCAGCCACAGACTAAAGGGATGAGGATTTTTTTTATTTTCCGCGCATAAGGTTTGCGCCTATTCTGCCACGTACAAAATGGGGAATTTAAAGTTTTCTTTTATTACAGAGAAAACAAAATGTATATTTGAGTAAAAGTTTTATTTATTAAACACGTACGAGTTAAAATTATCTATTTAAATAAGAAGTTGCATGAAATGAGCAAGCAATAGGAACATTAATGTATTTGTTCTATTAAACACGATCTTTTTTTGAATAAAAACTTTTTTAAGAACAAAGCACCTCAACCAATAAAATTAAAAAAAAAACTATAACTCACTAGTGAGTTATAGCCAAAGAAAACATATTTTTATCTTTGGTTATAGCAATGAAAAAGTCAAAGTTTGATTATGGGTGTCATTCTGTGCCTAATTGCGGTAACCATCATAGAGCCACTTTATGAGCAAGCAATGGTGTTGAAAAAATAATTATGTGACACGTTTTGTCGGTTTTTATATTAAGAGTGATGGGGTCTAGCACTGACGTCCCACATGGGGTGTAGTGTATTGTACATTTTCTCCACCAGCATTGCATGAGATTCGCTTCCATAGCTGGCTAAAGGTGATTAAAGATGATGAACATTAGTCGCTAATTCTTTACACTTACCCTCAATACCATAAAATACTCTGACAGGACTCTCTAATTGGATCACGCCACGTCGCATCGCTGCGAAAGATGACCCTAATTTGATTTGATTAGCTAAAAGACTAAGCTTTGACAACCCTACAGCTCCTCGTCGGAATTACAGGAAGTGTTTTCTAATTTTGTTAGAATTTATTAGAATTAAATGTTTCTAATATTTTAATGAGTTTAATTTTCTATGTTCCGCTTTTTCGCTCGACAAAATTCAACCTAGATGCTAAGTGAAGTATGAGTAAGATGCTAAGTGATACAGGTAGATAATCATTGTTTATGTAGGTTGGTAATTCCATATGATCATTGACGAGATCTTACTTAAATCCATAACCATGACCCATGCTGACTTGACATTTGACATTTAAATATAACGGTATGTTTAAATCAAGAGTGAATAACTTACTATGCAAGCGTGCTTCTTCTTCGACCGCATCGTCACTTCCCATCAGGTGAAATCGTGGACAAACCGTTGCCAAACCAATTATAAAAAAAAAGTTTTGGTCAGGTATTCCAGGGCTTATCAAGTGGCAAGTATATTTATATATACAAAACAAATATCTTACCTAAAGATAGCCGCCGTGACCGATTGACAACACAAACGAGGAGCGATCGAGGGACGCCCCACGTCGTTCAATCGCTCGTTTGTGGGTTTATCAGGACGTGTCCTTTATCCGTAGTGTATTGACATTTTATATGGAACAGAATATTTGAGGTCCGACGCGGAGATAGTGGCAAGAGTGAAATAAAAATGTCAAATGATTTCGTTGGTTTGCGTTGGGATATAGCTAAACTAATCGCTTTACCTGCCTTTACCACTGTCAAAATTAAAGATAAAGATAAAGATAAATTTATTTGAATTTCAACAAACATTATATATCATATACATAGCCTTGAACACAGAAGACAAGTGGCTAGCCTGTCGATCTTCTACAGAGTACATTTCGGGGAGTGTGCACAATACCTACATCAGCTTTTAGAGTGAGCGTGGCTCAGCGGGGACTCGTGCGCTTTTCGATCCGACGCACCTGGGTTCAAATCCCGACTCGGCCCTGCACCAATGACTTATAGTTAAGTGCAGATTTTGCACGCTCGCTCTAAAACGGTGAAGGAAAAACATCGTGATGAAACCCGCTTACGCGCTTTGGAGTGGTAGGCTCTGGCCGTGGTTGTAATACCACCCACCGAACAAAGCCATGCCGTCAAACGACCTAGTCGTGTTTCGGGATAATGTTCGGTGAACCATCGGTGAGACGGGTCTGAGCAGCCGCTCAACTGCTCAACTGTCTCTCTCTAGATCTATGTGCTTCATCTTAGGCCACATCATCGCTTCACATCAAGCGAGATAGTGGCCAAACATGGATCTATGAAGCGTAAAAAAAAAGCTGATTCCTTCATCATCATTCCATCTTAGGACCACCAGGCGCGGAGAGTCACTCCACCCTTATGTTGTGCACATACCACCAGTCCGCACAAAGCGCTTCGCTGACTCTTTCATTGTACGTACTGCTAAGGAGTGGAATTCTTTACGAGAATACTTATTTCCTTCCAATTACAACCTGGGTCTCTTTAAGACAAGAGTGAATAGGCACCTCATGGGCTAACGTGCTCCACCTTAGACCGCAGCTACGCTTATCATCAGGTGAGTTGTTGTCAAATGCGAGCCCATTTAATCATAAAAAAAACATTCAGAAGTGATGAATTTGTATTTTTATTTGTGACTGCGATAGCCACATATATCGCTCGCCTGCCGAAGCTGAACAGTTGAAATTTCACAACTGAAACGCAATGAAAATATGTATACGCAATGTCAAAGTCAATGTCAAAATCTCTTTAATCATTTTGGCATCACAGACGCGCCTATGAACGTCAAATTATCACAATGACTCATTGAGGAATATGCAATGACTCCACCGTATCGGAAAAAGAACCACTACACAGAAGATACGGCAGGAAACTGAGGGGCAATGCAGCAATTTGTCATTGCGTTTCAGTTTTGAGATGAATTTCCGCTACGTCACGCCTAATTCCATTAGATTCCTTAAATTTCACAGTTAACTATCTCCGAATCCGAGTTGCGCTCTGATCGCAATCGCACTGAACAATCCGCTTCTGCCAAGTACATCAACTGGCACATAAGAAACATTATATTGTCAAAATCAAACATAAAATATTGTAACAAAAGTTCTAAATTAAAAACTGCCCCTCAGTTTCTTGCCTTGTCTTCTGAGTAGTGGTTCTTTTTCAGATACGGTGGTAATTGAAATGAAATATATTTATTTTATATTAATTAATTCACTTACATGAGAAAATAGTTAGAATACATTTTTTTGGAAGTAACGTACATAAGTAACGTACAATTTTAGTTACAATATTGCAAGGTGACATAGCAGTAGTTTTTTTTACCAACAAAATTCAACCTTTGTAGGCTTACAAATATTGAACAGTTTTGTTATTAGAGTAACATAATTATTTATTTATATTCATTGTAATAATTGACGTTCATAAGTGCGTTTGTGATGCCAAAACTGAAAAAAGAACTTTTGAACTTGAACTACTGGAAATCTTACAGCGGTTGGCAGGCGACTGGAACTACAAAACAGTCCATCACCGACACATCGGCAATCATTCATCATTGGCCGATTTATATTTGTTCAAAATTTATGTACAATAGTATCAGTTGGACCTTCAAGTATAATGCACAATTTTAGGTATTTTGACCATTTGGTATTTAAAATGTGTGGGAATCTAACTTTGGTGCTATAGCTATAGCCATTTTAAACATTAGATATTTAGTCCGATCGGTATTTTGAAATTAAGTATATGTAGGTGTTATTCAGGTATTTTAAAACATTAGGTATTTTGATTTTAGGTATTTTAAACGGAGGTGTTTTAACGTGAGGTTTTTTAATTTTAGACATTTAAATACGAACCCAATTCATATACTTGTCTACCTACACTTTTTCATAGGAGTTACCTTAATTTATTTCAGTAGCATCTTTTTATTTGTTATATCCTCCTTTACTGACATTAATCACGTCAAGTCGCGTTTGCCATCCATCCTCATAGCCTCCATCCATCATGGCTTCCGGTTCCGGTATCTGCGTCGAAGGTTCCAGATTGATGTGGCCCTTGAGGTTGCTTTGTTGGTATTTAAGATGTTTATGCGTGATATCTATTTACGTTGATTTACGTAAATAGTATTTTCAACACACTTGCTCATAAAGTGGCTCTATGGTCACCGCAATTAGGCACAGAATGACACCCATAATCAAACTGTGACTTTTTCATTGCTATAACTCACTAGTGAGTTATAGTTTTTTTTATTGGATGAGGAGCTTTGTTCTTAAAAAAATTTTTCAAAAAAAGATCGTGTTTAATAGAACAAATAAATTAATGTTCATATTGCTTGCTCATTTCATGCAACTTCGTATTTAATTAGATAATTTTAACTCGTACGTGTTTAATAAATAAAACTTTCACTCAAATATAAAGTTTGTTTTCTCTGTAATAAAACAAAACTTCAAATTCCCCATTTTGTACGTGGCAGAATAGGCGCAAACCCTATGCGCGGAAAATAAAAAAGAAACCTCGTCCCTTTTGTCTGTGGCTGATCACAATGCGCGCGCATAGGAAAACTGATTATAAATAAAATGAGATTTTATTGTTATTTTATTCACAAGTGTGTTGAAAAACGTCGTATGATACACGCGTGTATTGATGATTACCGTCCTCGGCTCTCTTAAGACCCTCACCTAACGGCTCGGGTCTCAATGGCGCTTCAGCGGTAATCACCAACATTACACACTAGTACCATAATGTACTATTGCAGCTAGACCGTGTGAGTCACATTAATTTACACAATAAATTTAATATATATTACAGAATAAATATGATTATTACTCGAATATAATATCTTGGATAGCAATATAAACTTGCTTCAGACTTGCAGCAAGTTTGAAGTAGCAAACGTGAAAACTTGCACCAAGTTTGCCATAGCAAGTGTGCAAATTTGCTGCAAGTTTAAAGCAAACTTTCTAGCTACCACGCAACAAACTTGCATAATGTTTGTCACGACAAAGATGCCACAATTTTGTCAAAACAAAGAACCTGCAATGCAAAAATGTTGTTTCACTCGGTTACGGTTTACGATTGACGATGCCCAAGTAGCAAATCTACGTGATAATGACTTCTAAAAAGGAGATGATTCTCTGTTCGATTGTATTTTATTTTTTTTATATTTTTTTATGTTGTTACCTCAGAACTCCGTCATTTATGAACCGATTTGGAAAATTCTTTGCGTTGGGTTCAGTATAGCTACGAAGTGGTCCCATATACATTTCCTCGTTATTTGACCTTGGACTTCGAAGATACATTGAAGTCGGTTTTTATTTTTTCTCTAAAAATTAATTATAGTTTTTTATTATTTCTGTATTTCGGTGTTATAATAAAGAGTTATTCTATTCTATTCTATTCTATAAAGAAATAGTATCTAACACATAGAATGTGGACATATGTTAGTGTCATGAAGTATGTATTATATCGTACAACTAGCTTTTTCCCGCGACTTCGTCCGCATAGACGACAGAGGCCCATTGTTGTCTTTTTCCCAAACCATTTTAGCAAGACCTCCCCAGTATATGGAAGCGCGTACTACTAAGAGGTCAAGCTGTATCTTTTAATGTTACATTCCCTACAATCTAAGTTGGAACTGATGCTACCAAACCCAAAAAACCACATTAAAATCTGTTCAGCAGTTTCCGAGTCTATAGATAACGAACACACAAACAAAGAAACAAACAGAAAAAATACTAAAAACCATAGATTCGTGTTCAGTACCCTTTAAATAGTCCATCCCAGTTAGTTTTGCAAAAATATCTTCAATGTACAGAACTGGCTCTTTTCCATTTTTATAATAGTATAGATTTAGTATGCATTATAAGCTTGGTAATTTTCGCGCAACCCCAAACGAGTGTGAGCTATTTTATATTGACGTTTATCATTGTAATTTCTATACATGTTGTGTCTACTCA
This sequence comes from Petrophora chlorosata, assembly GCA_951640565.1. Classification (NCBI taxonomy): domain Eukaryota; kingdom Metazoa; phylum Arthropoda; class Insecta; order Lepidoptera; family Geometridae; genus Petrophora; species Petrophora chlorosata. Next base: position 16,637,319 of record OX621196.1, on the reverse strand, counting down.
GTCCGATAGCCAGTACCAGAAATTCAATCGGGACTTCACTTTCACGTAGATTGACTGACGCTAATTTGTAAGAATCCGGTCAGTAGTTAAATCACTACGCCGGAAAATCCTTTACGAAAGCCATGTAAGACAAACTTTCGTAATAAACCCACTGAACCTCCATATATAACCTTATCCCCCCCTTGTGAGTAAAGTGGTAGAATTGTACTCTATGGGTAGAATGTATCTAAGATTCATTACAACTTTCAGTACTTCAAACGGACGTCTTGGAAAACTTCAAAAGCTAGAAACAGGTTTCGGAACGAAACAAAGTCATGTTCCGTTATATTTTACTTCTGGGTGTGAATGAGACGAAAAAGTCGTTCGCCTGATGGTAGGTAACACCACGCACGCAGCGCGCTTACCCATTACACATTGCCCCTTTTAAGACCATGTAAAGTATCAACTGCGTAGCAGTACATTGCATTCGTTACCCTGAGACGTCAGATATTGATCATTGACCAGGAATTGCGCTTTCTACAATACCTTTTAGACTGGAATCACAGAATACTAAGGGACAGAAACATCACTCCGCAAAGAAATTTAAACAAATAGCGAGTCTTGCTATGACGCAATAAAATTCTATTCAGTTCGCGTAGCGCTGCATACCTACCAGTCATATTAACCTACAGAGCGCCCCTCTTTCTGTCGCATAGCTCTTATATCTTCTGACACGACACGTGTGACGACGCGCGACCCGCCGTCGGTGTCCGGCTATGTACTTGTAGCTTCGTACCTACAGTGCGGAGTGCGCTAGGCCTGCCGGAATACAGACGAAAAGCTAAAAAGATGAGCTAAAAATGGGGTCTGTCATAAATTGCCATTTGCAAGCGTGGAATTAAAATGTATAGAAGCAAGACTAAGCAAACTAGACATCCAGAATGCAAAGTCACGAAGGTCAAATTCAAATTAAGAGTCGTCCCTCCCTGTAATTGTAATTCGGCTGTCTCAATCGAATTCATCTTGTAATTTCGTACAATTTTCTCTCGACTTAACGAGACATTGTTCGAGCTAAAAGCAAGATAAAGTGATATCAAAAAAGATTCTCGTGACGCGACGTCTTTGTAATTGAAACAGGTGTTGCTAGGATAAAAGATTACAGAAAATGAAAAGAAATTCATTGTCAGAAATGCCTTTTGAATTATATTTCAGACTAGACTAAAGAACTTAAGTAGGTATACTATTATTTTGTTTAGGGTTCTCCTATTTGCCAAAATGTTTATTTTATAAAATGTTCGTATCGAACTAGTTTTTCGCTAGCGGCTTCGCTCATGATTTTCCCATGGAAGCTTTGCTCGACCGAAGATGTGTGATGGCCGATTTTTAGGACCCAAAATTTATGGGTATGGTTTTGCCACAGCTTTGCCAGTTATTCTGCCGCTAAGGAGTATTGCGCCAGCATTACTGTGTTCCAATTTGAATGGCATTATAGCCGGCGACATTACTGGGCATATGAGACTTTATATCTGATGTCTCGAGGTGATGAGCGCAATGCACTGCTATGCAGTGCTTTTTATGGTCTTAAGAGTTCTGGGTCGCACTGCGGTCGTCATAGCCAGGCCTGGCGCTTACCATCGGGCGAACGACCTGCTCATAGCATCACTCAATTCTATAAAAAAATGGTACCCATTAATACCTAGTGTTTGTAAATTATATCTACGTTTTGGTTATATTATTGCTCTGGTTACTTTCTATATCTTACACTGTCTACTACGACACAATATGTTATTTTCCAGAAAAATCTGATGATCTATGAAAATGTTATATTCGTTAATACATTTTTCTTATTCCTTTCCGGTATATTTTTCGATAATACTCAGCGGAATTCTGCATTATTTGCAAAACCATTCAGTTTCTCAAGTACCACGAGAGTCGGATTTGAAGTGTACCGAAATGGAATGTAGAGATTGTAGAGCACGATATTTATTTTATTCATGCCCATAGTGAAGGGGGAATAGGGTTCTAGGGTTCGAATTGGTTGCGTCAGTTTTTTATGATACCTACATAAATTTATGTTTGGCCACTATTTAGCCAAAGATGGAGCACGTAGATCTAGAGAAAGCGGCAGTTGAGCCCGTCCGACGATTCCGTAATGGTTCTAATGGTTCATCTAATATCTCAAACATTACTAGGTCGCTTGACGGCATGGCTTAATTTGGTGGTATTACAAGGTTTTTTTCAAGTTTTTTTTAATTTGCAATGTTTGTTTGTTTGGGTCAAATCTTGCAAGTTGAATCAGAACCACTTCCTCTTATCCTACGGAGTTGAAATTTTGCATACTTGTCAAAGTTCGATGACGATGCAATATTATGGTGACAGCCAGCTGATCTGATGATGGAGCCGGAAAGTGGGCAATGGAACTCCTTGACGGATAATCGTAAACTATTAGTGTTTGGGCTCATTTTAACCTGCTCGCGTTTTCAATTACGAATTTGTTAAAAACTTGTCTTGAAAAATATATTTTTCGACTAAAAACTTTTAAGACATCATCTTTCAAGCCCAGTAATTTAAATGTTACCCATTACTTACCTAAACTAAATGCTCGAAAACGTGTTGGACTTATGTCCCCGCGCAAGCCTTCTAAAGGACCGGGTGTATCAACCGTGAGAAAGAGCGAAATAGCTATAATATAAACATATAATATTTCAACAGTTATCAGTACTGTAATATGACCATCACCCGAAATTATCCTAGTTACGTTCCTGCTTCCAGTTGGGAGCTCATAAAGTGAACACGCGGGGCTGTATCGCCAAAGGGCTTTCTCATTTTGTTGTTACGGTTTAGGATGATACAACACCTGTGTTATATGAAGGGATTGAACAGGTCAGAAGCGAAAGCGGGAGCTGGAAGTGAGAAATGTGATATGTCACAGAATACTTATGTTGTATATAATACAATTAATAAAATAAAAAAGAATACGTATTCTGTGGTTGTGATTGCCAAAACATTTTTATTGAATGTATTCTGTCATTAATAAATAAACATATAATATAATTAATAATAATAAACATAAAAAATAAAAATATAAATATATAATAATAATATACTTTAAGTATTTGTAAATAATTGTTTCGACTTTATTCTGATAAATCCATTTTATAGTTGTTCCATTAAAAAAAATACGTATTCTATGGTTGTGATTGCCAAAACATTTTTTTTGAATGTATTCTGTCATGCCTACTAGCGCAGTATGCCTTCAAGAGCATAAAATAAAATATGCCTTGAAAGTAGGTATACTCAATTTATATTCATACATGTTACAGATCTTAAATATTACAGAGTCATATATGTACCCAATTTAGGGCATAGCAATATGATAGAAGCAAAAAGATATGTTATTACTTTTTTAGACAAAAAGTATCCATAAAAAATTCGTCCAGACTATAATAACTTTTAATAATAAGGTTTTTATGTGTTTCTTGAGTTTTTATGGTATCCGAGATTTTATTACAGCCATGATATTTGTGCTGGAACTGTGTATTTTTAAACATGAAGAGGGCAGTACTAAATTATGTTTATATCTAGTTTCATAACGTCGCGGTTTGCAATTTTTTTTGTCAAATATATTGAGTTTTCTGACAAATTTGCGAATTTCGAAAATAGAAAGTAAATTATTTACTCTCGCAAAACTGCACACAACAACACACAAATACACGGGTCCTTTAACAAGAAACAATGTCTACAATAATTATAATGCGTCCGTGTACGTAGATAGCTGCCGTGCACAGTGTTGCCAGAAAAGTTCTGAGCTCAGCTTAATGTTGTGATTGTATCACAACGCTGGTTTCAGCTCCGACCTTTGGTGACGCACAGACATACTCGTAATAATTTAACTATATACACTATAAAAGATATATATATATATATATATATATATAAAAGAATAACCGAATATTGTATATTTTAAATGGAATATAATTATATAATACATATGAATAGTGCTTCTAATGTAATTGATTTATGCTTAGGTATGTATACTCGAGTACAATTTTTAACATATTTTATTTGTATCATGTGTTTATGACCTTTAAAAGTGCACTTTTATGCCTATTAAATGATATTTGACTTTGACTTTGACTATAGTTTCTGCCTCATCTGCGAAAACAGTAAGTAGGAACTAGCTGCGGCTCGAGGTTTCACCCGCGTAGAATTCGATTTATAGTTGCTTCGACCGAAAACTAAAAACATAAAAACACGGCAATTGTAGACGTACAGTGACCTATTATCTCGTACCTCTTGTTACTTAAGTCGAATGATCCTGCAAAATTGAGAAAAGGGCAAGTTTCATTCTTTTTCTGCGTAGCGCACCGTTTCTTGTCATTCAGTTGGCTGTTCCATTCCGTAACTTTGTTGTTTTTAATGGTAAGGTGATGTTTTTCAACTATTTTTTGTGAAACATAGAACATTTTTTGATGCTGGTTTAAATGTTGAGGTTAGCCGATTTTTTTCATGATTAACTATATAATAATAACGCCCCAATATCAAATACATAGATTCTGGCCCTATGACTATGAGGACCATGGTTCCACAACACCCAGACCCGGAACAAAAGCTTGCGCTTTCTTTTCTGAGCACATAAGTTTGTCCCGTCACGGTAATCGAACCCGCAACCTCGGTGGTATATGAGATTAGAGCCAACCTGCCCAACCAGTACACCAGTACATAACTTTTAACTTAATAGGTGCAACTTAGCAACTGCGGTGTAGTGCTAGTAGCGTAGCGTGCCTAGTCGTTCGTTACAGATCTGCAATATTAAACAACGTTTGCAGCAGACACCACTTGGATGGGTGACCGTTTGTGTGGTATTTACATCTGAGCGCTACCGTGCTTCGGAAGGCACGTCAAGTCGTCCGTCCCGGTTTTTTGTCTTAGGTCAGTAGTCGTTAGGCCGTGTCGGAGGTCTTGGGGCGGTCTAAAAACTCCGACACCAGGGTTGACCCACACTAGAGAAGAAGAAGAAACAAGTGCGGTGCGAGCTGATGAATTTTCTTTGTTTTCTTTGTTTACGATGGACCGTGCATGATGATATCCGGTTCTCTTTAGCCAAAACCCTTTTTAATTTCCTACAAACCGTTTGAGGCTTTGAACTACGAAGGATATTTTATTTTAAGTTGTTACGTGTAATATTTTAGCCAGTTTTATTTTAATACAGTTTTATTTTTATTAGATAGATGAAGAAAGTGCGGTATAGCCTATATAACTAATAATATAACCCTCTGAATTTCGCGTCATACGCATTACCGTAAGGAATTCTCACTTGCGATGCCGGTGATGGGCTAAAGAATTCCTTAGGCTTGGGATATGCGGCATTATTTTCTAGAACGGCAGAGTACTTTAGCCCACGTCGTGCCATTATTGGATTGTTCGTATTTCAATATAGAATTACAAATAGGTATTCAATATGGAAATACACTCTGTTTTTAGAATATTTTTGGGCAAGCTTCGATCGATTTGGTCGAAGTGGGCAGGCTGGGCACGTATACATTTCAACAATGAATTAATTACCTAAAAAATAAAAAATAATTTAATTTTTTAAGTATATTATTGGTATAACAAGCAGGTCATTCGCCTGATTGTTAGCAACACGCTTGTCCAGGTTCAACCTGTACCTAAAACCCGATACCCAAATTATCAAAAGAAATCAATCATTTTTAAACCAGAACTTTTCCTGGCTTCTCGTCTAGTTGTTTCATGAAAATGAATTTTCTATTGTACTCCCTAACTTTAAATTACAGTTCTTTCAATTTATATCAAAGTTGAAGCTTTCCGATGCAGAATGCAATCGATTCGTTGTGGAGAGCCTCTCGATCCCGTTCGAATGCGCAAGTTTAGTCCGAGATGAAATTAATTTTAAAAGCGAAATAAAGATGCAATAATTATGAATACGGTCTAGAACAGGGCTTCTCAACCAGTGGGGCGTGCCCCCCTGGTAGGCCGTAGAGAGATCTTAAGAGGGGGCATAAAGTGCTCGGATATTTTAATCTAATTACTTATCATTTATGATTTAAAACACTTACACACAGAAATAATTTTACCGATATTACAGAGACGTTAATTCAGAATCGCCAATAATTTTGGCACATGATCAGAAATCCATTTGTGGTCAATTTTCTGCAATTACCAGAAGATGTCCAAGAAGAATTTCTGGAAATTAAGAATTTCTGGAAATTTCTTTAATCCAAAAGTTGCCAATCTTGCTTTGCATATACTTCTGCCATTTCCTCGACTTACTAATAATTTGTGTTTTTTTGTTGAAGCAATGAAGAAAAATATAGAAGGGCATGAAAATATTTTTTTATAATGCAGGGGGGCACCATACAAAAAAGGTTGGGAAACCCTGGTCTAGAATGTCTTCGAGGGCTACAGCATTTGGAAAGCAAAAACCTTAAACAAAAGCCTTTTTTCGTGTACTTCTTTCATTTGCCATTAAAGTTCAGATGCAAAATAATTGCAAACGTTCAGTAACTTCCAAGAAAAAGATTTGTAACTAATTAAAAAAAGTGTTTTAGGAAAACAAATGAATTTCAAATTAAAGTTGGTATTAAAAAAGCTTTTTAAACATCACAATTAACTGCTCCATTTGGCACAACGCTGACTAATACGATCCTTTACACAGAGCAACTTTAAGCCAATGGAGAGCACTACCAAGCTCTACTCTACTCGCCACTGCAGGCTGGGGGCAGAGAAAGAAAACGTAATTAACTCTCACTTAAGTGTTGTCCTATTTTAGCATATTGCATATGCGGGGAGATATTTGTCACATGTCCTTGAATTTTGTATCACAACACAACATCTGCCAAACGGCACAAGGCCTGCGTGGTAGATGGCCCATCTTCTCTCCAGTAAGAGAAGGCTTGTATCCCAAGCGAGAGAGTAGAAGGATAACTTGATGATTAGGTAAAAACAACTAATATTCCGTGAGTAAATGGGCCCAGTATACACTGTTTAGTGATTTTATAGTCTCTGCACGAAGCATTCACCCGGCTGGGTACGTAATGAGCAACATCTCTCATCTGATTAAACTCGTAACGGACTAAAGCGCTTTATCTTCTTTTGTGACTATCCAGAGTTAGCTGTAGTCTTTTGTGAGCCTTTTTTTGTATTTTTGCCGCTCTATTGTACACTCTATTGTATGGGTTGTGTAGGTATTTGGGAACTGAGCAGTATACATATTTTTCGGAGTTGTGCTTTAAGTTTTTCTTTTTAATAGTCATTGTATGTTTGTATGTTGTATCTTACATGACATTTGAAGCTCGACTTCGACGAACTCGACGCTCGGACGCTTGAACCACTACATCATGAGGTACGGTTTACATCAGCGGGCTTTAGGCTTGTTTGTTTCTAAAATGGCTACAACAAAGTTGTAGAAACGAGTTGCCGTTTGTTCTACCACTGGTCAGTCAGAGTGAGGAACCGAGGCCCTAATTGCACAAAGGACGTAACCACGGGAATGTTGACGGTTGAATTGTAACCAGTACGTGACCTGATTACAGAGGTTTGAATTGTGGAATTACAGAATGAGGAAAACTCGTTTAAAATTTTATTTTCGCGTTTTGCTCCCAACTTTCTAATGGATTTTTTTATAAGCAGTCAAGTTGTATACAAAACAAAATGTTGCATGGACGAAGGGAAGTCGCATTTTTTTAAATTGTCCTGTCACATTTTGGCTTGAAGGAAGGAAGAATGGCAAAGCTATAATAAATCTTATTGTTTGTTTTAACTTAACTCCTTTTTAAATACTGGCACTACAGATTCAAAATTCGAAAGGGAAAAAAAGAAACTCAAACATTGGCATTTGATACAGAAAAATTGGAGGTCAGAACCCTGGAGGAGATGGAAAAACTGAGATTCACCCCGAGACATTAGATATTAAGTCTCATTTATGGCCACTAATTTCGGTGGCTTCAATGCCGTAGTAGAGTATGGGAAAGAAATGGGTATATTATATATGCTTACCTTTTTTTTTCAGTCATGATATATTAAGTTACAATTTTTAACGTATTTTAATTGATTTGTATTATGTGTATATGTTTATATTACATTTAAAGTGCAGTTTGTGTGCCTATTTTATAAATATAAAATATATGTAAAAATATAATTAAAATTCAATTAGGTTTACATAGTTTTAGCATGTGATATAGATCTATAATTGTAATGTCAATGTTATCATTAATTTATTACATTCTGTTTTGTAAGTTAAAATATAAAAAAATATATATATATATCTTTTCACTTTTGAATTTTGTGTACAAACGAGCGAACCAGCATAGCTTGAGTACTTCACTTTTGATTTGACGACGTGGCGTCCGCCTTTTTTATTTGTTCAAGCGTGTCACAAACATTTACCCTCTCAGCGTCTGTTTGTGAAACATTGAACCATTTCAGTTGAAGAGAACTCCATAATTACAACCGGAATCTTCCGTGAAAGGAAAATGACATCTGAGAATGACATGTGACATCAGAGAAAGTTCAAAAGATGAGAGAAATATTTCCTCCCATCTTTTCTGTAGTCATTACTGTATAAGTTAATGTAAATTATTTGTAATATAATATGTAGAATACATATGTACAGCGAGTGAGCCACTTTCAACTTTCGATCCGACGCACCCGAGTTCGAATTCCGCTGGCTCCTCACCACCGACTTTCTTCAGTTAGGTGCGGATTTAACACTCGCTCTTAAAGCGCTGAAAGAAAACATCGTGAGGAAACCGGCATGTTCAAGAAAATCCAAGGATAGGCCCGTACTCTCTTTGAAAGAAAGCTCGTGTCCCAGCAGTGGGAACGTAATGGGCTGATGATGATAATGATGGAGAATACTGTAAAAGAATTATAAAATGTAATGATATAATTATGTTTATGAAGAAGTTGGATGAAATGTATTGTTCAAAAATATAACAAGTCCACTGGACTCCAAGCATTACAAACTTATCTGTTTGTCGAGACTTATGGTAGCGCTTCCATCAATATATTGGTCACAAGTCTCGATGGCATATTGTCGTTGACGAAAAGATTATTAATCATCATCAATCAGTAACATCATCACTTTCACACTACGGGCTTTCTCTCCTAGAGACAGAAAAAGAGAGAGAGAGTGTAGGACATAATGCATCTCGCTGACCCGGTGCGGTTTAGTGGATGTTTTTTTTCTTAATAGATCCATGTTTGGCCACTATCTCGCCTGATGTGAAGCGATGATGTGGCCTAAGATGAAGCACATAGATCTAGAGAGAGACGGCAGTTGAGTGGCTGCTCAGACCCGTCTCCCCGATGGTTCACCAAACATCATCCCGAAACACGGAAGATGTTGTTGGATTTTGTTGAACTTTAAAAGTCTTGGACGAAAGTCTTTGTTTTCCTACACCGTTTTAAGAGCGCACAAAACTTATGAACGTCTTTATCACATGAAGTGAGTGGCCAAAGTGTCCACCGTGATTCGAACTCCGGTGCGTCGAATCGAAAGTCGCATGAGTTCTCCACTGAGCCAATTGGGTCACAACATTTCCGAACCTGTGACCTCCCGCCCGACTTTAAATATACCCCTTTCAATACAGTCACACAAAATATATCTATGCCGCCGCAAAAACCATAAACCCTTTCCCGCTCAGCGGTTCAGCTCATCAATTTGGCAAACGAATAAAACCAGATAGAGCCGGAATATTCTCGAATACCCTTTGCAATCAGCGAAAACCGCTTCGCTACCGTTTCCAAGGTAGGAGAACGGTGACTAAAGGCTATTGATTAATGTACTCACCTTTTCTACAATTGTTGCAGATTTCGTCAAAGTATTTATTGCATGAATTTCCAAATTTGCAAATTTGCTTGGCAAACAGTACAAACATCTAGTAGCGCCTAATTTTATTGATAAGTCCGTGCAGTTTATTTACGCGCTAGCTGTCTTTCTCTCTACCATAAATATTTACCATTTTTATCAGCCAGCAACCCTTATTTGAGGCCAGATTCAATTAAGCAACCGTATATCATAATAAACAGAAAAAAATAGCTTTAATTTGATATATAAATCATAAATGTACGTTATGAACGTCTAAATGTATTAAATATTACCTGTTTAAACCTGGCTGCGAAGAGGTGCGGCCAAGTGCGCAACGGCAACCGTGCTTTTTCAGACTCTTTATGTATATTGCCGTGAAGTGGACGATATTTTATTTAAAAAACAAGAGAATGATTTTTTTTCCAAAAAATCAATTAACAATAATTTAATAAAAAATATTAGCGGCCACATTTTGATAGGCAACCTGGTAGAAATATATTCTCCTAATCATAAATATGCGTAAAAATTTGGATTTTAGCAAATACTCGATGAGCGCAGTAATTCTGCAGTCGGATCTTAGACTATTATAAACCGATTTCATTTTTTAATTTTGTTGTAGGTTAGTTTAGTTTTTATCACTGTATATTTGTACATAATTGTTTCTAAATATTTATGCTATCTTGGCTACAAAAAAAACATTATTAGATAATAAACCGGATTGAAAAATTCTTTTCGCGTTTGGTTCAGTCTCAGATAAAATATCCAAGGTTCAGTATTCCTTCAATATGGTCCCATATACATTTCATCGATATTAGATTTTAGGCTTCAAAGATACAGCGAGTTAAAGTCGGTTATTTTTTGTTTTAAAATGTATTGGTACTTGTTATTTATAAATTATTGGCTCTGCTATTTGTCAAAAGGTTCTAAATACCTGCGCGGCATAAAACAAGTTAAAAACTGAATACAAGTTCAATAGTTGAAGCTAACATTGAAATCTTAGTTCAACTAAAAACTTCATGGAAGTAAATAATACCTATATTTAGTACTATTCATTATTCTGTAGCTATATTTTTACTGTTTGATCCAGTTTAAGCATTTTTTTTTATTAACCTATTTGATCCCACTGCTAGGCAAAGGTCTCCCATCTCCTTCCATGGATCTCTTACTATTGCGATCTCAGGACAGTCACTTCAAAGGTCTCCCATCTCCTTCCATGGATCTCTTACTATTGCGATCTCAGGACAGTCACTTCAAAGGTCTCCCATCTCCTTCCATGGATCTCTTACTATTGCGATCTCAGGACAGTCACTTCAAAGGTCTCCCATCTCCTTCCATGGATCTCTTACTATTGCGATCTCAGGACAGTCACTTCAAAGGTCTCCCATCTCCTTCCATGGATCTCTTACTATTGCGATCTCAGGACAGTCACTTCAAAGGTCTCCCATCTCCTTCCATGGATCTCTTACTATTGCGATCTCAGGACAGTCACTTCAAAGGTCTCCCATCTCCTTCCATGGATCTCTTACTATTGCGATCTCAGGACAGTCACTTCAAAGGTCTCCCATCTCCTTCCATGGATCTCTTACTATTGCGATCTCAGGACAGTCACTTCAAAGGTCTCCCATCTCCTTCCATGGATCTCTTACTATTGCGATCTCAGGACAGTCACTTCAAAGGTCTCCCATCTCCTTCCATGGATCTCTTACTATTGCGATCTCAGGACAGTCACTTCAAAGCGTCCAAATCGTCCCGCCAACGCTTTCTAGGCCTTCCAAGGCGTCGACGCCCGTCTTCAGCCACCCATAAACTGCATATGAGAGATTAATTTAAAAAATGTATGGAGTATAAAGATAGATAAATAGATAACACTTTATTGCACTAAAAAAAGAAAACAGAATTACAGTTGGTAATACATAATTTTCAAAAAGTACAATAGGCGGTCTTATCGCTAAGCAGCGATCTCTTCCAGACCACCATAGGGTAAGTAAAAAAGAAAACAAAAAGAAAAACGAAAGAAAAAATAAAAAAAATATACAAACCTACAACCTAGTAACAATAAACATTTCATTTCATTTCAAATAAAGACAAAGATGCGTAAACATAAACCGAGAAACTTTAAACGTTAACAGAGAACAAAATCTTAGTACTATCTGAATATTTTCAAACTTACAATCAAACGTTCCAATGAAAATTCAAGTTTTTTCCATTTGAACTAAAATACGAATAAGATTTCAACTACTTCGTCGTACAGAGTACTGAAACGATCTCAAAGTAAAGAGCGGTCGTTGTTCCTGACGCTTCCGACATTTCCTTTTACGGAAGATACCTGTTCTGGCTTTCAAAGTTTCACGGTACTCTTCTGTGTGTAGATTTGTAAAGAAAATGTTTACGACACGATTCCTACAAATGGTGTCAATACATTCAGTGTTGATTTTAATACGTTCAGTTTGACATCATTCGTTCTAGCTGCGCCCCGCGATTTCACCCGCGGTTTTCCGGGGTAAAAGTAGCCTATGTGTTAATCCAGGATATTAAACTATTATCGAAGCGATGATGTGGCCTAAGATGAAGCACATAGATCTAGAGAGAGACGGCAGTTGAGCGGCTGCTCAGACCCTTCTCCCCGATGACTCAAATCCGTTGAGCCATTACAGCATGACACAAACATACTGAGATACAAATTTTCTCATTTATATTTTTTTTATGGAACTGTTGAGACGAGCAAGTCGTTCGCCTGATGGTAAGCGCCACGCCTGCCCATAATAATTGCAGTCCCATTCATAACTTTTAAAACCATAAAAAACTCTGCTTAGCACTGCATTGCGCTCATCACCCCGAAACATCAGATACTGAGTCTCATATGCCCAGTAATTTCACTGTTCGGTGAACAATCAGAGAGTGGGTTCAACAACCGTTTTCCTTTACATCTATGTATGCGCTCCGTTATCAGCCACATCGAGACAAGATAGCGGGCGAATGAGTGATATAAAAACAAAAAACTGCCTACTGACTGCGTCACTATAAGCCAACTTTGTAAAATATGAATTTGTGTAACGAAAAGAAATTGAACATAATGGGAAGAAGCTAACTATTAAGGCACAGGCCATACAGCCTAGTTTATTAGTTAGGGTCTCACAAACAAAGTTGTAACCACAGAATACTAAGGGACAGAAGCATCAGTCCGCAAAGAATTTAAACAAATAGCGACTCTTGCTATGACGCAATAAAATTCAATTCAGCTCGCGTAGCGCTGCATACCTACCAGTCATATTAACTTACAGAGCGGCTCTCTTTCTATCGCATAACTCTTATCTCTTCTGACGCGGCATCCGGCGACGCGCGACCCGCCGTCGGTGTCCGGCTATGTACTTGTAGCTTTGTACCTACAGTGCGGGGTGCACTAGGCCTGTTGTAACTAAGAGAAATAAATGTTTTTTTTTTAACTTTTAAGTAAAACGATGCTTTGGATTTATATATTATGCTATTTAAATAATTTTCCGGTTGATTCTTCCTCATGACCTACATTATACATAGGAGCGTGTCGTTTGATGGTCGGAGGGGTATTTTAAAAAATAAAAAATAAACAACACAATGCAGGTGTTCCACTGAAAACATTATGTACTTATTTAAAAAAACAAAGTTTTCTTAGTAAATTGTTATTACAAGTTTGTTTTTTAATAATTAAATAGTAATATAAACTGTGCTAATATTATAAATGCGAAAGTTTGTGAGCGAGTGTGTAAGTAGGTATGTATGTTTCTTACTTCTTCACTTTACTTGTGACAGCTCAGCGGATTTGAGTGAAACTCAGAATGGAGGTAAATTTTACCCTGGATATATACTTTTTATCTCGGGAAACTGCGAGTGAAACCGCGGGGCACAGCTAGTTTACAAGAAATGCAGATGTAGTTTGTAAACCTTACAAGAAATGCAAAATAGCTTTTGCGCACTACTGCTTGGCGGGTGAATAACTAGCAAATCGGTGGTACCTACCCAGACGGCCTCACGCATACGAGAAATCTAGCACCAGTAGTAGTTACTTCAGTTTACCCGCCGCCGTTGGCTGACTACCACGTTCAAACTTTATGTATTTTTAAATGTATTTTTGTATCGTAATGAAGTTTTTAAATGAATTCAGCAGGGTTGTCACTCGCTGTAGCGGCACTGCGTAATGTCGTTATGACGTACATCACTCATGTGTAATGCAATCTTCCTAGCAATTTGTAACAAAAACATTTTGTCATAGGTGTGACCTACTTATATAAAAATTCTTGTTACTTTGAATATTTTACTTTTAATGTTTAATTTGAGGTAAGTTTGCAATTAAATACAAAACAATGCAAAAAAATATGGCAAACTAGTGAATAATATACAGTTTAAGACAACGCAGTGCATTTTATGGTATTAAAAGTTCTGGGTAGCATTGCAATTGTTATGGGTAAGCGTGGCGCTTACTATCAGGCGAACGACATGCCCGTCTCATCACTCAGTTCCATAAAAAAACCAGAGGTAAATATAACTGTTTCTGTATGGTTAGGTATAACTTTTTATTCAAATTTATTACAAATATATATTCTTTCAAATTAAAATTTATTTAGGATCTCACATTGATAATATAATTTGATACTGACGATAATCCCCTTGACGGATTAGACAGGGTGTTTGTTATATTTGAGACTAGCTGCGCCCTGCGGTTTCACCCGCGGTTTCCCGGGATAAAAAGTAGCCTATGTGTTAATCCAGGGTATAAGCTATCTCCATACCAAATTTCATCAAAATCTATTCAGTGGTTTTTGCGTGAAAGAGTAACAAAAGTATATCCATACATCCATTCTTACAAACTTTCGCGTTTATAATATAAGTAAGATAAGCATGAATTTTTTTACACTGTTTTACATAAAAATGCTTTGAAAAATCACAAAAGCACGTAAAGGAACTTTTAAACGCGTATGTAATTTCATATTTTACACTCTAATGAATCCAACAGGGTTGCCAGGCGGTGCCACATATTTCACATGTAATGCCATCTTCCCGGCAATTTGTTAGAGTCACTTCGTCATGGCTGATTTACCGCACGTGACAACCCTGGGGTTTGTTAACGTTTTATTTGGGACAGGTGAGGTTATAATTTTAACGTAATTATAAAATTTTTCATTCCGCTATTACTTTTTATTAGAGCGAGTGTGGCTCTTTGTATGTAGAGTCTGAGTACGTGCGACTTTCGATCCAACGCAACCAAGTTCGAATCCCGCTGGCCCTGCACCACACACTTTCTTAAGTTATGTGCGGATTTAAACATTCTAAAACGGTGAAGGAAAACATCGTGAGAAAACCGGCATGTCCAAGAATTTATCACAAATATTAAAGAACATGTGACATCCACCAACCCGCACTGGGCCAGTGTGGTGGATTATGGCCCATACTCTGTCTATGAGAGAAGGCCCATGTCTCAGAACTGGGAACGTGATGTGCTGATGATTATGATGATGATGATCACGCTTAATTGTAACATTTTTCATCCCGCTATTGCCTTTTATAAGCTTTTATTTCATGTTTTTATAGTAGAGAGTTTATTCACGGTAGAAGTACCCTACAAATATAAAAATGCGAAATCTGTGTTTGTTTATAACCATTTAAGTCCATAACGAGTGGACGGATTTTGATGAGGTAGATATACCTACATTTTTATTATTATTATTATAAGCCATTAATGTCCCACTGCCGGGCAAAGGAAGGAGGGAAGAGAGGCCTCTTCCCTCCTTCCAATCTTCGCGGTTTAGGGCTTTAACAGGCCAATCATTCCAGTAGGAATAGATATACCTACTTACCTTATTAAAACCCGTTCTTCATATCTTGGCATAAGCACAGAATATGGCATGAGTCATAGGATTTATACCATTGAAAATTATTTACACGGGTGGCGAAGATTAAAATAATCTTTCATTTAAATATCTAACATCAAATTTTGCTTCAGTTTGAGTTTAATATTCAATATTCATTATTCAAATCATTTATTGCGAGAATATAGTACATAATGGTGATAAAATTCTAAAAATAAGTCCTTACATTCTAAAGAATATAGAATTCTATAGAAATAGAACTTTCTCCCGAGTGATACATAGTGCTTTATACTACACCTACGAGGAAAATAAAATCATTATAAATTTTGTCGTATTTGGCTCGAGACTTCTCAGGAAGTAAGTTATTTATGACTTCTTGGGCTGTATTTTTTATTTCTGGTGGCGTCATCGTTACAAAATCGTCGCTTTCACTATCAGATGACATTTTGGAAAATTATTTAGAAAATTAAAAGCTAGGTACTGTTAAATTATCAATTTAGTTAAAACAAAATTTAACGCAACGAAATAAATTGCCGCGCTTTTTTTTTCGTATTGCAGAATAAGGTTGCCATCCTCATTTCATTAAAAATAGAAAACAAAAAAAGAACCGCCTCTTTTCTCTAATTATTTGATATAAAACCTTTTTGAGATTTAAGGTTTGTATGTTTCCCGCCTCTTTTTTCTAATTATTTCATACAAGACCTTTTTGAGGTTTGACGTTTGTGTTTTTTTTTTATGTTCGCTGCTAAAAAACAAAAGAAAGCTAGCCGGGCAGTAATGGATTTTCATACAACATTCCTGCCCTGCTTCGGAGGGCAGTAATGAAATTCCATATAACTTTTCCCGCCGCACATTTTTAAGGGAGAAATTACGAACTTTGTAACCCGTTTATGAACGAGTAATAAGACACTTTCCGAGTGGGTGTGGTATAAAATAATATTCTTAACTCCCAAATGATTATTTTAACTTTATATTCTCACATTTGACATTACATTAAAATATAAAATAATATAATACAATGCAATCATTGACTAATGCTAATAATTGCGGCCTCGTCTCTTCTAATGTTACTGTGCCCGACGGGGTCCATATGAGACTTTGTACGTTTACCTAATTATACCTTGTACTACCTATGGAAGCAATAAATAATCTGAATCTGAATAGTTTCATTCCGAACTGTGCAAGTATGATCCTCATATATGGTTCACTAAGGAGGACTTTTGGCCTAAGGGTGTACTGTACAGAAAATTTAGAGGCAGGCTACGAGATGCCACCAGTCTCCAGAGCGGCGCGACAGTATAACAGTGTTTCTTATGAATTTTATAAAATATATAGTATGTTAGTCTGTAAGGTATTTATAATATGGGCCTCTGATTCGTTTACTTCTAAGTACTATATTATTATTGCCTGAATTAAATAAATAAATTAATAATATGTAGCATTGAACATTGCGTTTTGGCACCGTTGTCCGCTGGTAGTGGTTTATTAGATTAGATTATTGTAGGTAAGTTAGATAACGCTAACAATTTAATTGAATTTCTGTTTGTGCTAGGTCTACTTATACATGAATAAACCATAATGTATATATTATTATAATAGCCATGTAGCATTGAATATGCGAGAGTAGGTCTAAATTTGTTTGACTATTGACGTTTATCTACCACTAGTCATTTTTTTATCAATTCGGCCATTCTACTACCTGATTATCTATATGAGGATTTAAAAAGCGGCCTTTAATATAATACGGGTTTATTGGACTAAAGTGGCTTTTACCCTCGATCGTATGATTGATTCATGATTGTGTTACTTCAATATAAAAGGTCCTCTTTCCATTTAAGAACATGGATCACTTTTGGGCACAAAATTAAAACCATCTTTCATCCACTTGCTGATATGCTGTAGGTACCTCGTATAATTGGGGTTGTTCCTGATATTCCCCAGTTTTCGAGCCCATATACGAAAGATTTCATCTGGATGTACCCCATTTTACAAAAAATCAAAATAGTAATGCCAATGGGAGATTGCACTTACTTGTTGTCTTCATAATGCAAACGGCCAAGGAGGGGAGCTCTGCATCTGTGTTTCCGGATAGCCATAATCTGTGTGTCTTTAAGACAAGAGTGAGCAGGTTCCTTCTAGGCGAGCGTGCTACATCTTCGACCGCATCGTCACTTAACAACAGGTGAGATAGCGGTCTAACGCAAGTCCTCAGTACCTAGCATCTTGATGCTAATAAACAAAGAGCAAATTTCAAAACGCGACCACGGGGCATGGTTTTTTGTATATGGAGAATGATCGTCTGTGGTCCTCGCGGTCGCTGTTTGGAACTCGCCCATTATCTTTGCAACTGTATTTTTTGTGGTTGTCATATATACGTATTTTCTTATTTCTTTAAGGTATAAATCTGCACTTACATAAAAAAAAAGGTTAAAACATTACATTATGAATACACTCCCCACAACATGATAAATCAGTACGAGCCACTTCCATCTACGCTCGATCGGTGTGCTTTGCTTATCTTTGACCGCGCGCGTCGAACCAATACTGGCTGCGTTTAAAACAAACTACCTCCAAATTTTCAAAAATTTTTCTCATGTAAGTAAAGTAATTCTTTATGATATATAAATGGTCTTAACCTCCTTTCACTTCAAATATACTACATTTGGAGTGGAAGGCTCTGGCCGTGGTTGTAATACCGCCCACCGAATAAAGCCATGTCGTCAAGCGACCTAGCCGTGTTTCGGGATGATGTTCGGTGAACCATCGGGGAGACGGGTCTGAGCAGCCGCTCAATTGCCGTCTCTATCTAGATCTAGTGCTCCGTCTCAGGCCACATCATTGCTTCACATCAAGCGAGATAGTGGCAAAACATAGATCTATTAAGCGGAAAAACAAATATCAGTCTAGTAATACGTAGGTATATGCCTTGCTTTGGGCAAGTCTTTAGTTTTTCCTTTAACCTTATGATATGAATACTATTATCTGTGCTTATGATACAATTTCAAATCTTGACATTTCAATAATAAAGAAAATAAACTAGCCCAAGCTTTATTTACATCTCATTTAAAACTTAATATTTGAACTGCCCAGCAAGAGGCCTTTATAGCTTGCATAAGTAACTAATGCTCCCAGATTTTTCACGCCAACTACGCCTTTCTAACTCAAGAAATAGGGTCTATTTTAGAGCTTCGCGTAGTTTGATGCTATTACGAGGAAATGGCTTTATGACGGCTCATTTGTTGGCTATTCCAGCGGTGTGGTCGGGAGTCGGGGTCGGGGTAATGCTCAGAGTATATTGCTCAGGGTGCGCCGGGTGTATGGTCATAAAGTATGAAGATACATATTACTCTTTAATTAAATGGTAAAAGCAAATTGTTCCATATGGACAATGAATTTATATAAATAGTCGACCCCAGTCGGTTTTGCAAAAGTATCTTCAATGTACAGAATTGGCATTTTCCATTTTTATCATTTATATGTATAAAATACTCGTGTCACAATGTTAGTTACCTTACTCCTCCGAGACGGCTTTACTGATTTTTACCATTCTGCCACCAAGTAGTAGTGTGCAAGCATTACTGTTCTGTTTTGAAGGGCATTGTAGCGAGCAAAATTACTGGGTATTATGAGAGTTAAGAGCCAATTCTCTCAGGTTCACGAGCGCAGTGCAGTGCCGCGTAGAATTTTGCAAAACAAATTTTTGGATGGTGCTACAACTGTTATGGGCAGGCGTATTGCTTACCATCAGGCGAACGACCGGCTTGTCTCGTCTATCAGTTATTATTTTAGCCTTTAGTGTCCCACTGCTGGGCAAAGGCCTCACCCCATTCTTTCCACTCGTCCCTGTCTTGCGCTAGTTGCGCCCAGTCTGGACAAAATTTGTCGAGCTCGTCCCATCTCCTTCTCGGTCTGCCGCGCCGTCTTCTTGCTTTGTCTGGCCTCCAGTCTGTAGTCAACTTAGCCCACAGTGCATTCGGCATACGACAGACGTGTCCAGCCAAATCTCACTTCAGCTTAGCGGTTTTCAGAGCTATCAGTTACGTAAAAAATATGCTTTAGAAACGTCAGGCCAGGACAGCTTCGTCTTTCATCCAAAATTCATCGATGGCTTCTACCTTTATTAAAATACTAGGTGTTTTATTTATTTATTTATTTTATTTTATTTTACTACTATTTCGCTGACATCTTAATGCGTACTGCAAAACTTATGAAATTAATAGCTCGTATAATTTCTTTCGACGTTTGATTGAGTGCCTTCTTGAAACGCTGTTTAGTAATATTTTTTTCGCAAATCTAGTGTTAAAATGATAATTGTTAATTAATATTTATTTAATAATAATAATAAGTTTATTTGCATAAAAGGTTTAAAGATGATATTTGAATCCATAGGCTCCCGTGTAAGTTGGAAACTGTGTTTAGGGTGTTAGTGGCTTCTCCTATTTAGTTGTACTTAATTTTATATTTCCTTTACAAATGAATTTTACTATGTAAGATATCGATATATAAATAGAAATTAATATACGTATAAATATAAATTATTTAAAGAAATTCTTATGTCGCTCTTTCACACGGGTTATACACCCGGTCCTTTGGAAGGCTTGCGCGGGGACATGAGTCCAACACGTAGAGGCCTCTTAGAGCATTTAGTTTAGATATGTAATGGGCAACACTTATAATTAAATAAAATTATTATTATTTTTAGGCGCAATAACTGATACATTTTTTCATAATTGGAATAAATGACTATGTCAACCTGCTTTCTCCAACCAAATGAAAGCTACAATGAATTATAACTTAACATTTCCATTTCCAGCTGTTGATCTCAGGCAGCCTCTCCCTCTCCAGCCAGTCAGAACTCAGTGACTTCCAAGAATTAATAAATAAGCAAACAATATTAAACTTATGAAAGGTCACAAACCAACGACTTTGAAATAAATGAAACCAACACTGCTAGGAAAAACGTTTATTTTAATTATAAAAGTTAAAGTTTCTAAATTAATCGACATAACAATTTAAGTATCACTCTAACCCTCGATTGTTGAAAGTTGTGTTAAGCAACAGTTAGCTGACAATGTGTCAAAATCTTTCACAACTTGTATATGACTTTTCTAATTTTGAATGCATTAGCGCATGCTAGGTGAAAATCTTAAGATTTAGGGCTTGCTTTATCATTACAACATGTTGCTAATTGTAAATTTAGACTTGTTCGGTTGATCAATGTAAACATTGACGACATATGACGTAGAATCGTCCCCGTAAGACGATGTAACAAGGATAGAAGAAATTTGGTGGCTCAAGCAGTTGGCTCGGTGGCCCAGTGGTTAAGATAGCGGGACGGTATTCCAAAGATGCAGGTTCGATCCCTGCCCGAGCAATATCATTTTTCTTCTTCCAAATTATTTAAAAATCTTGTATATGGCAGTACCACTTGAATATAAAAAGACGTGTGGCACTCGGAGACTGCCGCGGTAAAGCTATTGCATAGCATTCTGAGTTATTATTAGTTAGGTGTTAGGTTATTTTCGTTTCGGAATTTCTGGATTCGGTCTCCACGCTCAAGGCCCGCGATAGAAGCTATGCAATAGCCTAAAAAAATAGAACTGCGTCACTATAAACATGTAACCTTGAACAAAAACAACCTTTGATACAAGTTCGACAAGTCGATTGACAAAAAATAAAAGGGAAATGGATATGTGTTACTTAGAAAGAAAGAAATAAAGGAAATAAAACATCTATTCCAGACATCACATAACATTACACTTAAGATACTTAATTAGGGGCAAAACAAATAGCAATAAATACAACACAGTAAAATGTTGCGCGATGTCAGGAAAAGGTTCCGACTCAGCACACGCTAAGGTGTTTTAAAGTACTTACAAGTTTATTTTGTTACAAATATTTTAAATAAGTAATAAGTTTTTTGTCGAAATATTGACCTTGACCTTGTATCCATTGTTTTGTTGTTTTTGGTTCTAGGACATATTGTTGCCACCCGTGTATCAATCAAATCAAGGTCAAAGTGGCAATTCATTGAAGCGGCAGGAGATGGTATAGGTAATACATAGTTTTATTAAAGATTTGATACATCATCATCATCAGCCAACCACGTTCCCACTGCTGGGATACGGGCCTCCTCTCATAGAGAGAGTATGGGCCATAATCCACCACGCAGGCCCAGTGCGGGTTGATGGATATCACATGTCCTTGAATTTTTGTGATTCATTCTTAGACATGTCGGTTTCCTCACGATGTTGAGTTTGAGGTTAGTTTACTTCTTATCGCATAATGTAATAATTTCTAACAGGTACTGTCTATGAATAAACCTACATAATATTTACAACTTAGTTGCTAATAATATAATTATGTTTTCTCTTTGTTTTATTTACAACTAATAAAAGAGTCACATGATCCTGTGATTTACAACTAAGTGACTTATCATTTATTGTGCAATCTAATTTTAGTTCTAGTGTGGAACTGTGAGGACATGGAACAATGAAATTAGTAAATATATTTTTGATATTGAATACATTAGCGCATGCTAGACGGAGTTTATATATGTAGGAAGAAGAAAAATGATAATGCTCGGGCAGGGATGATTCCTGCGTCTTCGAAATACCGTTCCGACGCCTTAACCACTAGTCCACCGAGCCAAATGCTCGAGCAACCAAATTTCTTCTATTCTTTTTATATTGTCCTACGGGGACAAGTTTTCTTCTTCCTTTTTATCTTCATATTTTCACGTATGATGCGCTAATGCATTCAAAAACAAAAATATAGCAATTAGTTCAGGAGTTCATGAAGTTTCATGTGACAATAAAGATACATACTGCTGTTTTATAAGTTACTTACTGCGCCCGCGTTTTCACCGGGATTTCCCGGAATTTGATTTCCCGGGATAAAAGTAGCCTATGTGTTAATCCAGAGTAAAGCTATCTCCATTGTGAATTTCACTCAAGTCAAAGTCAAGTCAAGTCAAATATAATTTGTTAAATAGGCACAAAATTGCGCTTTCAAACGTCATAAAGGCAATACAAATTAAATTAAAAATATGTTAAAAATTGTAACTAACATGCCTTTGAAAAAAGGTAAGTATGTTTACCCATTTCTTTCCTATACTCAAACTGAAGTTCGGGTGTAGAAAAGAAATGCGAAAACTGACTCTACCAGTGCTTCGGAAATACGCCCAAGAAGATAGCACCAAGAAACTCTACGGGGATGTCTTTTTTTCAACTCTTTTAAAATGCCTCGAAATAACAATGAACAATTATTTGATTAAAATGAACAATAAGGTATAAATTAAAATTCAAGTCAAGAAAGAAGTGCGAGTGAGATGTCCCATAGTCATAGTATCAGTAACAAAAAAATATAAATAATTTCAAATCCGTTCAGCCTTAAGGGCATGAAGAAGTAACAAACACACTTACATTAGTATTCTGTGCTTACATACATACTTTCGCATTTATAATATTAGTTTGATAGTGTGAAGTGTGGTGGCAACTAAAGATAATTTTGTCATATTTAAATATGTTGCAATAAATTCAGTTAAAGAAATCGACGTGATTTCGGAGCAAGGAATCGACGTGATTTCGAAGCAAGGAATCGACGTGATTTTGCCAAGTTGTCATTGGGGCCCTGGGCCCTAATTCACTATAACAACTTGGCGAAGCCTTGCTTCGAAATCACGTCGATTTCTTCATTAATAAACGACATCTCTACGACGCATTCATATATTCATATAAATGACGCGTCATAAAGAATACAAATTTCCCAGATGTCGTTTGTTAATGAAGGAATCGACGTTTCCTCGAATCAAGGAATCACCAAGTTGTCATAGTGAATTAGGGCCCAGGTTTCGAAATATTGGGATATCTTTCTGAAAACGTCCTTTGAGTCGCGATTTCAACAGCATTTGTGTCAAAGCTTCATTTTAGCATTGCGTCTTTAAATATGTAAAAACATCGAAGTGAACTGACATACAAAATTAACTAGAAATTTTACAAAGTATTTTTACAAGCCAATATATTCAATACTATGTCAGACATTTCCATTTCGACAACAATCCTTTTAATAAAACAAATAAAACATGAGCATGACAATATCACTTCATTATTTTTTTATTATCAAACCTGCCTCGGGATATCTTTGGATGAGATAGGTAAAATCCCTAATGAATAGAATAATAAAATACGAATAAATTTCATAGAATCCTATTAATATAAAAATGCGAAAGTTTGTGAGGATAGATGGATGGATGGATTGATGGATAGATGGATGGATGTATGAATGGATGGATAGATGGATGGATGGATGGATGGATGGATGGATGGATGGATGGATGGATGGATGGATGGATGGATGGATGGATGGATGGATGGATGGATGGATGGATGGATGGATGGATGGATGGATGGATGGATGGATGGATGGATGGATGGATGGATGGATGGATGGATGGATGGATGGATGGATGGATGGATGGATGGATGGATGGATGGATGGATGGATGGATAGATGGATGGATGGATGTTTGTTACTAAATCAAGCAAAAACTACTTAACGGATTTTGATGAAACTTGATAGTACTTTAGGTCCTGAAAAATGACATAAGCTACTTTTTATCCCGGGAAACCGCAGGCAAAATTGCGGGACGCAGCTAGTAGTTTTTAATATTATCTATATAAGCCACGCTACACGCCCGCCTTTTTCTCTAGGTACGTCGTCTTCGGGTGCTGATATGTTGTCGGGCGTAGCGGACGCGCAAGCGAGAGCGGGCGCTTCGCTGACTCGGCGGCGAGTGAGCGAGCGCGTCGGCTCGCGTCATGTGCCGCAGTCGATACGAGCGCAAACTGCAGCGCTTAGGAGTGTAGCAGCAGCGAGCGCGATTTGAACACATGCGATCACGACGAGATCACGTGATGATGGCCTTGAGTCTTCTTCTGCTGGCCCTTCACTAAATTGAAAAAGAAAAGTTGATATTCTTATGCTAATTATTAACTTCTTAAAAAATAAATAGCATATGTAACTGTATCTGTAACCTGCATATGTAAATTTTTATGTACTCATGTGTAAAAATATTATTATGTCTATGTTAATAGGTACCTACTTATAAGTTAATTTGCAACTACTCGTCACGAAAAGGGGCACAACTGAAAATCAGCGCGCTGTCATGGCGCTTTATGCTGAGTTGTGTCCTTTTATGACCATCTAATTTCATTTAACTATACCTATTACCTCTGTTTTTAGTATAAGATGGTTTAATAATAAACTTATTTTCTTTCTTTCTTTCTTATTGGTACTATATGTTCCAATTGCTTTGTGATTGATTGGTTTACTTATCCTTTTTAGAAAAAAAAGCACTGTCTAACCTATTTATCGTGAAATCCTTACATTTTTATTGTAGACAAATATTGTTCAATCATTTTTATATCTCTCAGTTCCTTTTTCGCGTCATTTGCTTTGGACCCTCTTCACATTAAGTATAGCAATTGCCTCGATTTCCTTCGATGAGTCTTGTTTGGACAACGGACGCTTCTAGCTAACAATGTATCAAAATAATGTTATATAGCAGATATGTTTAATAATGAGAGCCTCGATAAAATTATAGTATGCTTTCAGTAATAGTAATAGGTGGTACTAGTGGTAGGTTTCTCGTATGCGAGAGGCCGTCTGGGTGGGTATCACCGCTTTGCCAGTTATTCAGCCGCCAAGCAGTAGTGCGCGAGCATTACCGTGTTCCGGATTGAAGGGTATTGTAGCCAGCGAAATTACTGGGCATTATGAGACTCAACAGCGAAATGTCTCAGGTTGATGAGCGCACTGTAGCGCCGCGCAGGACTTTGCAAAACAAAGTTCTGGGTGGTGGTGTTATTGTTATAGGCTGGAGTATTGCTTACCATCAGGCAAACGACCAGCTCGTCTTGTCATTCGGTACAATAAAAAAAAAAGTAATTATAGTATGATTTAGATTTCATCAATGTTTGTTTTATTTTCTGCTCACCCATGTTCCAGGCCGGGCGGATCCAGTATCGTTCTACAGCATTGCACGACAAGCGCGACAAGCAAGCAAGCTGCAGCGGCCCACAGCACGCTCGCGATGCCCGCTCCCGCGCCCGCTGCGCTCGTGGCCACCGTCCAGCCTCTCGACGTGTGGATCGACACGGCTGCACGAAAATGAGATGAACTTTATTATATTCATTTGACATCCGATAAAAGTTGTCGAGTGTGCGTGACAGGGAACCGTGAACAAAGGTGTGGTTGCATAATAATCCCAGGTACTACGAGCACAGAATACTTAATAGTTCAACTACGAGTAGAGCTGCCACTCTAAATAAATGAGAGTTGGAAAGCCAGCTGTTAGGAATAAAATAAAATAGATAATTTTATTATGCTCTTTATTGCATACAACATTGAGAAATAAGCCTCATCTTGTTACTGACGGTCTTATAGCTTGAAGCAGCTCAAACAACATTTGGATGTAATTGTTTCATAACTATGGACTGTGGTGTACAGCTTATGAAATAATCAAAACTATCAAACAACGTCTATATAAACGTCATCTATATTTATTTTTTCTATTTGTCAGACAACTAACAAAATAAGAAAACAGATATTTTATTTATTTTGTTAGTTGTATGATTTTGTTGTCGTCAAATAAATGTTTTTTCTTTTTTTCTTTCTTTCTAATGGTTATGTAGAGTCTAAACACACATAATAGACTCTTTTGTTTTTGGTTTCGACTTGGGATCTTTGCTTCTAGCTTATAAGTCCTGTATCTAGATTGTATCTAGGATCTCAGAAATTTAAAATATAATAAAATATCTCAAAAGCTGACAAAGTTTAAGGGTTAGAAGTTGTGCTTCGTAGGAATAATTTCGTTTGACCTGGCACAGCTGCGGTTGGAACGCGAACGTGACTTTACAGGCAAGTTTAAAATACCAAGACCTTTACCTAAGGTAGAGTTGACATATTTTTTCTATTATATTTATCAAATTTAGTGATTTCACTGCTAACAGTGGGCCTTGGAAAATACGAGAAGTTGTAAGTCGGAGGCCTTCGGGGCTTATAACTCCGACTGTATGCGAGAGGCCGTCTGGGTGGGTACCACCGCATTGCCAGTTATTCAGCCGCCAAGTAGTAGTGCGCAAACATTACTGTGTACCGGCTTGAAGGGCATTGTAGCCAGCAAAATTACTGGGCATTATGAGACTCAACAGCTAATTGTTTCATGGTGACGCGCACAGTGCAGCGCCGCGCAGGATTTTGCAAAACAAAGTTCTGGGTGGTGCTGTTATTATTATGGGCTGGCGTATTGCTTACCATCAGGCGAACGACCAGCTCGTCTCGTCATCCAGTTACATAAAAAAAGGAGTTTGTATACCCATATTCAAACTAAGTAAACTTCTCAATAGCAAAATGTCAGCACTTGTGAATAGACCAAGTTTATAATAACACAGACGTCTGTTTATTAAGACTAAGCCAGTTGTTAATAGAAACATTACGTGTTAATTTTATCAGCAGTTTGCACAGCTGAGCGCCATTAAGACCGTCTTGATACGATTAGTGTTTGCAGGGTATTTAGAGAAATGTTTTCTAGTGGCAATTTTTCTAGTTCTAATCAACAGTGGGTGTAGTAGGTAAGCAAGTGGCTTCGAGAACATGCATTCGAGTCATACAGAGGAATAAGTATTTACTTAAATATCAAGGAATCGCTAAGATGTCATAGTGAAACAAGGTTTTTCGGAAAGAAAAAATTCGACCACCGGCTGGGACTCGAACCCACAACCCAATATTCCCTAAGCGCGGGACGCTCTACCAATTGAGCTACGGTGGGCACCAACACGAGTGTCGAATTTCTTCTTCCGTTATTTTACCGTCTTAAGGGTGACGTCCATAGATGTGGGTTCGAGTCCCAGCCGGTGGTCGAATTTTTTCTTTCCGAAAAACCTTGTTTGAGTTTTTCGCTTGGCATTCGTTAATGCTTAAAAATATTATAAGAATGTCATAGTGAATTAGGGGCCTGCCTTTTTACGCCTTTCCCACTACTGGGACTCGGGCCTTCTCTCGTAGAAAAAGTATGGGCCATAATCCACCACGCCGGATTCCACCAGTACGGATAATGATGTTAATTGTGAAATGATAAATTCTTGGACATGCCGGTTTCCTCACGATGTCTTCCTTCACCGCTTTTAAAGCGAGTGTTAAATCCGTACATAACTTAAGAAAGTCTGTGGAGTCAGCGGGATTCAAACTCGGGTGCGTCGTATCGTAAGTCGCACGTATTCTCACTGAGCCACACTTGCTCTATATACCGAACTAACTAAAACATAAAAAATTCAGTAACTAAAACAAGTATTGAAGTAAAACGGAAAAGGTGGCATTTTCTCTTTATTTCTCTTTATTTCTTTTAGCCTAAAAATTTGGTTTGATAAAAAAAATAAGGACCCATGCGTAGCTAAAGCTACGTAGATTAAGTGTCTGCTCAACGCAGCACCTACCTAGCATGCGTAGGTAAATCATAAACCTACGCAGTCGCTAAATATTCAGCTTAATCAGTAATAATTAATTTAATCATTTTAATTTTAATAAATAATTACACAAAAATCTAAAACAGAATTAAAAATAAAAATCGTTAAGAAAATTAAGTAAAATGAATTTTACTTAAGTTTTTTAAAATAAAATGCGGTAAGAAAATTATGTTAAATTAATTTTACTTAATTTTCTTAACGCATTTTATTTTTAATTTCTGTTTGTTTACCTTACGATAATAAATATTTTGTGTCATAAAGTGCTTAATCAGACAATTTTCAATTAAATAATGAATTACCATTAACCAAGGACACTATTACGACGTATGTTCCACCTACTTTAGCTCCTACACTCCACGATCCCTATTAATATTCTTCCAAAATAATAAAGCTAAAACATTTGCCAAAGCTCGTATATCTTTCAACTCTCTAGAGAGATCTCCTCTGACAGGCCCCTTGTATCTAAATCCCTATTAACAAAATGGTATTAAGCCTTTGGATTAACGAAATATTTCTATAATGCTGGGGCCACACTAACAGGATTCGGTACA
The DNA here is from genome assembly GCA_951640565.1 of Petrophora chlorosata. Classification (NCBI taxonomy): domain Eukaryota; kingdom Metazoa; phylum Arthropoda; class Insecta; order Lepidoptera; family Geometridae; genus Petrophora; species Petrophora chlorosata. Next base: position 16,608,596 of record OX621196.1, on the reverse strand, counting down.
TGTTTGCTCTCGCGACTGTGTGATCAAGTACTTCGTGGAATTGCGATTTGGGCATAATATACCTATGCGAGCGAAGACGAATGCATTGTAGAAATTAAAAAAAGCATTATGATATAACTCTTTATTGAATTTTTTTATGGAACTGAGTGATGAGACGAGCAAGTCGTTCGCCTGATGGTAAGCGCCACGCCCGTCCATAGCAATTGCAGTGCCACCCATAACTTTATATACAGTAAATAGTACTGCGTAGAACTGCATTGCGCTCATCACCCCGAGACATCAGATATTAAGTCTCATATGCCCAGTAATTTCGCTGGCTGCAATGCCTTTCAAAACGGAACTCAGTAATGCTTGCGCACTAATGCTTGGCGGCAGAATAACTGGAAAAGCTGTGGTACCTACCAATATATTTCGCAATCATCACTACATAGTATAAAACAAATTCGCTTTCTCTGTCCTTATATCCCTATGTATGCTTAAATCTTTAAAACTACGCAACGGATTTTGATGCGGTTTTTTTTAATAGATAGAGTGATTGAAGAGGAAGGTTTATAGGTATATAATAACCGTGCGAAGCCGGGGCGGGTCGCTGGTAATTAATAAACTAACAATACAAAGTAATTTAACAGATGTGTAACAATTGGCGGTTTTATCACTTTAGGCGATCTCTTTCATACGATCGTGCAAGGAGAGGAATAAGGCAAAAATATATGGACAGTTGTTTTCAATTAAATTCTTACACAAACCAATTGCAAAAACCTAATCAAATAATAAATAAACTTAGATACACAACTACAATAAAATGAACATAAATTATGTAGGCTACAGGCAGGAGGATGCAAACGAAACCAAAATGCTTTGGTCCTAGATTTAATTAAATATAAAAAATACATTTTAAGTGCCTAAATGCTAATTATCCTAATGGGTGACAACGTTTCGATGTGAGAACCAGAAGTGACGGTGTGGGGGAAAGCTATATAATGTTAAAAGTCAGAAAGAGAGGGCATGATGTGCTGCGTCGGCGCCTCGTGACTCGCTCCTGCGGGCAGTTGGTATGCACCACGACGTCATACGTAACACATACAAAAACATTAAAATAAATAAATATCACATGCATTACAACAGGTTTTTTGGAGACGAGCTAGTTGTTTGCCTGATCGTATGCGCCAAGGATAAGCATAAGGAGCGAGTGTGGCTCAGTGGGAGCACGTGCGACTTTCGATCCGACGCACCCGAGTTCGAATCCCGCTGGCCCCGCACCACTGATTTTCTTAAGTTGTGTGCGGATTTAACACTCGCTCTGAAAACGGTGAAGGAAAACATCGTGAGGAAACGTGCATATCCCAGAATGTAAAACAAAAATTTAAGGATATGTGATATCCACCAACCCGCACTGGGCCAGCGTGGTGGATTATGGCCCATACTCTCTCTCCGAGGGAAGGCCCGAGTCCCAGCAGTGGGAACGTAATGGGCTGATGATGATGATGCGCCAAGCCTGCCTATAAAAATTGCATTGCCACCTAACACTTTTTATTTTTTCTCTAAGGCTCCTGCAATCAGCCATTTGGCTATAAGCAAATTCGTTGATGTCGCTCTCGTGTATTGTTTAGCTCCAATGACCTTAACACAGAAAGACATTGCGCCTCTTCAGGTGGTTGCTGAGACTCAGCTGTAGCAGCTGCGTGGCCAGCTGGTTCGGGTGGACTGACAGTCTGTGTTTATATGTGATGTTTATAATCCTGATGGTATCTTCATCTGTGTCTACTTTTAAGTGCTAATGTAGTTCTACAGTGGTGATAAACCAGGGGGCGCTTGAAAGTGACTTTAGCATGGAGTTTTGTAGTTTTTGCATTATGTTGATATTTGAGTCAGAGGTGTAACCCTAGAGTTGTATTCCATATGTCCATATTGGCTTTATCACAGCTTTGTATACCAGCAGTTAATTTTTTAGTGTCATTTTAGATTTTCGACCCAGTATCCAGTACAAATTTCTGAATCTGTCACTTGTCGAATCTCTTTTCTATTTTATGTGAGTCTTCCATTTAAGTCTGTCTAGATGCATTCCCAAATACTTGACACAGTCTTCGTGTGGTAAGTCCATGTTTCCCAGCTGTACAGTAGGACAGTTTCCTTGTCTGAGAGTGAATATCACCTTTGTAGATTTAGATGCGCTTGCAGTGATCCTCCACTTTTCCAACCAGTTGTCCACGAGGTTTAACGTTGCTTGTAGGTTCCTTGAGGCGGTTATGGGATCTTTGTGACTTGTCAGGATTGCTGAATCATCTGCGAATGTTGCAACAGTCGCATTTGGTACTTCAGGGATGTTGGCGGTAAATATTGTGTACATCACAGTGCCTAACACCGAGCTTTGGGGAACACCTGCTTTTATTTCAAAGAATCTTGAGTAGCTATTAACCTCCCTTACTTGAAACAGACGATCTGAGAGGTACGATTCGAGGATTCCGTAGTGGCTGTGGGGTAGGAAAGACTTGATGCCATAAATAGCACTGCGTAGCACTGCATTGCGCTCATCACCCCAAAACATCAGATATTAAACCACATATGCCCAGTCATTTCGCTGGTATATAGGTATAAACAATTGTAGCTATTGTGAACAGTAAAAGAGTTTCACATTGTCTTGAATGAATGGACGCTAATGTGAACAAGAACTTCGCCGATTAAAAACGAAGTTTTTATTGCAACAATCAGACACGAATATTCATCTGATAGTGTGGCTACAGTAATACGGGATGTTTTGTATTAACTCGTACAGAGGACGAAATAATAATGGCTGGTGTTAATGGTTGTAATTATGAAAATTTTGTCTCATGCGGAGTCTCAAAACAAAGGCCTGTTATCTAAAAGTGTAGGATTACAATGCAGATTATACTCACGAGACGATTTTACTGTCGTATATGTAATAGCTTTGAAAGGAAAATGAGATAAGAAGGGTTGACATACCTACATATTTTTATTATACATACATTGTATATATTATACACTAGCTTTTGCCCGCGACTGCGATCGCGTGGACTATAGTTTAACGCTGACGTAGAGACGTTTTTTGTAGAATGTGTAAAACACATGTTATTTAAAAAACACCCTGTACACTATTAGCGGTCTGATTGTAGGGAGCAAACACGTAAAGACTTTAGAATCACGTCGCCCGTGAGGCTTCGTATACAGCTGTTTCTGTGAGAAACATGCTGTCCTCAGATCAACGGCCGTGGCCTGGAGCGTCTGGTCCTGCGACTTGTTGATCGTCATTGCAAAGCTGACGCTCACAGAAAACTAAACGCATTTTTAATTGGAATGGAAAGTTGTTCGAGATGTGAGTGATGAGTATTAATATATGAAAACTGACTCACCAGCGCGACGGGATATCAGTATACCTCAGTGAGGTTTAGTGCCTCAGTGAGGTTCGTCTGTAGCGACACTATCTTCAGCCGAGTTCCGTTACACAACTAACCTTCCCGAAGTTAACAACTTCGGCGGGGTCTAATTTCGAAAAAGCATAATTTTGAATTCTAAAATTTTAATGTAATAGAGTGCGCTGGAAACCCGGTCGCACTCAGAGTTCAAAAACTACGGGGTACGGTAGTGAATTGCCACCATCCTCGCGGTCGTCCTAAATAAACATCAACGTCCTGTTCAACGTCCCTGAATTTTCACTGTTCAAAGTCCCCATTATAGGCGGGATATCTTCAGCAAGATGGGGTAAAGCCCGAGCCCAGTGCAACTGTGGGAGAAGTTTTTTTTTTATGTAACTGAATGACGTGACGAGCTGGTTGTTTGCCTTGTGGTAAGCAATACGCCAGCCCATAACAATAACAGCACCACCCAGAACTTTGTTTTGCAAAATCCTGCGCAGCGCTGTACTGCGCTCGTCACTATGGGACAATTAGTTGTTGAGTCTCATAATACCCAGAAATTTCGCTGGCTACAATGCCCTTCAAGCCGAAACACAGTAATGCTTGCGCATTGCTGCTTGGCGACAGAATAACTGGCAAAGCTATGGTACTTTCCCAGACGGCCTCCAGCATACGAGACATCTACCATGATTAAAAAGCTTACAAATGCATACTGATAATTTGATTTGCTTTGGATGGGCCTTGAGTGAAAATATATAACGATGTTATTGAGTAGTGAGTGCAAAATTATTTTTCAAAAAAAACTAAACCGACTTCAAAACCACAAATGGCACTCAAAAGTAAAAAATAAATTAATATAATTATCATAAGCGCTACCCACTCATATATTTGAAGTCGGTGCCAGCCAAGTCTAATAGGTAGTAGATAAATACTATGTATATAGTAAGTACTACTTGTAGGTAGTAACTATCTACTACCTTTTAGACTTGGCTGGCACCGACTTCAAATATATGAGTGGGTAGCGCTTATGATAATTATATTAATTTATTTTTTACTTTTGAGTGCCATTTGTGGTTTTGAAGTCGGTTTAGTTTTTTTTGAAAAATAATTTATTTTAACCTTTTTAGTGAAAAACAAGTTTTAATTAAATTAATTCAAAAATTTTTTAAAGACAAGCTTTTATGATCTAGAAGCCACATCATGACGAAGTTTAAAACGGGCTATCACAATTAAATGCATGTACAAAAAAATGTCATGTCTGTCCTATTCTCTGTTGAGGAGTTCCCTCGCCGGAAGTCAATCCTGGGTGTATCTGCCATGTCATGATGGAATTCAGAACAGGCTATTATGGTTAAATCCATTTACGAAATGTTGTGTCTGTACTATTCACCGTTGAGGAGTTCCCTCACCGGAAGTCAACCCTGGGTGTAGCAGGTGAAGCAGTCGAATACAAACCTCCACCTTTAGAAAGTTGGTTACGAAAATAACAAGAACCGACTTGAAGATTAAACTTATATTTTTTTGTTTTTGCTATTTTTTTCTAAAACTACTGAATGAATTTCGATAAAATTTATATGGGACCACCTTTGAAGTATTACCTACCAATCAAAAAAAGAATCATCGAAATCAATGCATAATTGGCGGAGTAATCGCGTAACAAACACACAAAAAAAAAATAAAAAAAAAAAATAAAAAAAAAAACATACCGTCGAATTGTAAACCTCCTCCTTTTTGAAGTCGGTTAAAAATATCCAAAATGGAATGAAATACTGTTGACATTTTACCAATTACTCGGTTCGCTGGGTTTTTCAATTTCGAGGTTGTAGTTAATAGCTTTAAAAGTTACCAGCTTGTGTACTACGAGACAAATAGGTGTGCACAGAAAAATACCGGTATTTATTTCGTATCGCGGTGTTGTGGAATGGAAATGAAAATGAAAATGTATTTCTTCCCCTTCCCACAACATTTTAATTTATTTTATTTTGTTTGGGGGCTAGCAGCTGTTGTTACAAAATAATTTGACTATTCAATATAATAAAGCCAATTAAAAGCCTCCACAAATAGCAGTTAACTAGAAAATAAGGGATTTTTTACTATTAAATTAACAAAAAAAAATGCGAAATAGCACCATGCAATGGCATTTACAAATTGCAACGATTAGATAGTGATGACGTTAGGGCTGTAGTCACCGCAGCCAGTGCTTGTGAATAGATCGATATTGGAATGCTCAGACTTCGCAAGCTTATTAAATGCTACGGAAGAACGTAACAATAGTTCACTAGTGACAAGGTATTTAAATGTATACACGCTTAATCCAGTACAACTGAGATGGGAAGATCAGGAGTTCAAACTAGATATATCCTCATTATAAATATAAACGGCTACACTCACGTTATAGTTATGTCGCAATAACTCCGACCAGGTTTCGGAGCAGGTCCTTCTTCCGGGAGTTTACGCTTTGGATTTTTTTTAGGTACATCCTGTGCAATGGAACTTTCTGGCCCTCGCCCCTCCAGCCTAAACTATACTTCTTCTTTAGCCTTTATTGGTCCATTTCTGGACATGAGCCTCTCCCAATTCTTTCCATGACTTCCGATCTTCTGCCTTGGCCATCCAGTCATGACCTGCGTGTTCTCGGATGTTGTCTACCCTTCGCTTCGGTGGGCGGCCTCGTGGTCTGGTGTTCGCCCACGGTCTCCACTCTAGGATTCGTCTTGTCCAGCGGTGTCTATACATTCGAGCAATATGGCCAGACCAACTTCACTACCGCTCCGCGATTACCTGGACCACATCTTTCACCCCTGTTTTTCTCCGAATCCATTCATTTCTTTTTCGGATGCGCAAGGTTACTCCGAGCATAGCTCATGATCATATCAGAGATCATAATATTTGCACACGGTGAATATTTAGCAAAAGTGTGGTGTTTCTCAAGGCAGATTCTTGCTGAATTTCATTTGTTGTACTACAAAAAGTAGCTAATGTTTTCGCTTACAATATATAATTTAATATTTATAAACCCCATTGATTTATTGGATACCTTCTAATATAATACAATAAATCATCGGCAGCAATTCGAAAACCTTTTATTATCGAGACAAAGCTATTTTATATCTTAAAATAATGAAATACAGTATTTCTTATACCCTACAATAACTCGTTATTTCTATCTGGAAGGTACAAATGGGTTTTTTATACCGAATAAATTGCCGAAGGGGAAACATAATTCTATTCGTTCGGTTTGTTTCGATGGAAATGAAAATAGTGTGCGTAGGTAAAACAAATACCTACGTGTGAAATATTTATGTGTGTTGTCGGTAGATAATGTTTTCGGTGATTTATTGGAATCCCTAGGGATTTTTGGATACGGTGTGAAGGCTAATATTGCCTGATACATAATTATAACTACACAAATATGTTGTTGTGTTAGAGCATTTTGTTCGCTCGCACTTATGAACTACACAACGTGTTTTTAACAATATATACTTACTACCTTTCAGTCATTCACAATTCGGTGGCCACGCTGGCCCAGGTCAAGTTGGTGGATATCACATGTCCATGGATTTTTGTGATTAATTCTTGAACATGCCGGTTTCCTAACGATGTTTTCCTTTACCATTTTTATAGAGCGAGTTTTAAATCCGCACATAACTTAAAAAAGCCAGCGGGATTCGAACTCAGGTGCGTCGGATCAAAAGCCACACGTGTTCCCATAGAGCCACACTCGCTCTAGTAGTTTAAGAGTAATCAGTGCATACATTAAAAAAACAGTGTAGTAGTGTAGTACTTACAAAAAAAGTAAAAAGTATACAAACACGAATTGAGAACCTCCTTTTTGAAGTTCGGTTAAAAAGCTATAATGGGAGGAGGTGGCCGCGACACTCAGATGTGATTTGAAGCTCGGAATTGGACTTGAGGAGGAGATATAGTTAGTCATCATCATCATCATCATCATCATCATCAGCCCGTATTCGTCCACTGCTGGACATAGGCCTCTCCCAATGAACGCCACTGAGCCCGGTCTTCGGCTCTTCTCATCCAGTTTCTGCCGGCCGCCTTTCGCAGGTCGTCGCTCCACCTGGCCGGTGGGCGTTCTACACTACGCTTATATATAGTTAGTACTATTATTTATTCTGTTATATAGTGTTTTAAGTAGGTATGTACCTGCGGCTAAAACAGTGATGCCTCCTGCAGGGATGCCGAGACCCATGTTGAACTTCTGCCTCTCTTCTATGAAGGCAACGCTGCCCATCACCATCGCAGATATGCCGCATACTATCTGTAACAAATAAACTTGTATTATGCTTACGACCGATTTTTCCCGCAAATTTTCCGCAACGACTGGATAAAATATTCAATCGCAAAACATGCATAAGTCTGACCAGGGCGAGCCGGGATGGCACAATTTTGACAACTCATTAGGCACCACAATTAACAGGTCTGCGTTCGGCTCGTTTCCGGCCCGCTTTCAAGGTCAAGTCAAACATATGCTGTCCTTTTCTCTTATTTGAAATTCTGCATAGGGGCATCTCGCTTGCACAGTCCGGAGTGATGTACGCTATACATATAAACTATCAGACCATTTAAACTAGGATTAAAAAATCAGCACTTTTGCTGATTTTACAAATCCCTGAAGTCTGATCTCAAAATCAGTTTATGATCTTGTAACCTATTCTAAAGTAATATCTTGGTAGGTAATTGGCATTCGGCCCATAAATATGGGATTAAATATAATAAATAAATGATTAAATGCTTAGAGAATTTTTTAGCTGAGTAGCTTCAAATTGTTCTAAATGAGGGTACATCGAAATATTTTATTCTTCGGCCATTCACTTAATCTTGTCCAATATTAAAGTGGGCAAGCAAATAATAAAGTCAGCAGAGCGAGCCTAACTTAAACGATAAATTTTATTATTTTCGACTAAGTGCTCCTTAATGTTTACGAAAAAATCAGTAGTTCAACAGTTTGGAAGATTTATATTAACGTCTAGCATTTTCAACCATTATTTTTAAGAAATCAAGGCATAGAAAATTTTGTGGATTTCAGTGAATTACTCAAGTAGATCTTACCCGATATTATTATGTAAAAAATAAAGTTTTTTAAATGGTATTAATTTATACAGTAACCAAGAACAGAACAGAGAACAGCCCTCGAGGGCAAGATTCAGGGGAAGAAAAGCCCAGGACGTCCACGACGTAAATGGTTGGACGACATCAAAGTATGGCCTGGACTAAGCTACCGAGATCTCAAAAGCGCAGCGTGGGATCGCAAGAAATATTGCCTACTGACCTCCAAACTTCGGTATGAAGATGGCACCCGATGATGATGAGTAACAAGAAAATGATAAAAGCTAGACTTCTCTAGGCCGTCTTCTTTCTTCAATTTTAATTTACCGTACACTTTCCGTATTGCTTTCTCCCTCTCACTGATCTGATTAGATTTCTCCGAAATGGTTCAGAATATTTAAGTTAATAGTTAAGTAGCCGTCACACTGCGCAGTTAGATTGTTCTCAAAGGAACACCAAACTTAGCTGGTTTTGACATTGTAGTCAATATTTGACATCGTCTGTGTAGTGGTTGGTATTCGTGCTGTAGTGGGAATCAAACCTGCAACCTCCGTGGATCATAGGATACCTGCCTAACCACTACACCACAGGATAAATTATGTCAGTAGTAGAAAATACAGTAACTACGAAATGGTGTTCCGAACATTAGTTGTTGTCTAAACAGAGTTGGGCTTAATAATACAACTGGGTCAGACATTTCAGCTCAGAAATTATTCATTGTCTTGCGCGATACAGAACCAAACTGGAAGATTTATTTCTAACATTTAATAAGGTATGAGCCAGTTTCAGGGATGCTAAAATAAAAAATACAACTTCTGTTCGTTTGCCTACATCAAACTTACATCTTAATGTAATTATTTTCATGCTTGATGCCTCGTGTTGTAATTTCTAGGAAATATACGACTTAAAGTTGTGAAAATTTTATTGAGATATCTGTCAAAAAAACAGATAGAATGTATCAACACATAATTTAAACTAGTATTTTCTTCTTTAGCTTACAAGAGAGGTTTAATAGGTATAAAATAGTATACATTTACAACAGAATGCTGATGTTTCTTATCCCATTATGATCAAAGATCCCAATGATAATTTTAGTTCAGAATACTCTAGGTTTCATCCTGCAGATTTTTAAGATAAACAAGCTACAAGCTATTCCTTTTTCGAAATTGCTCCCTAATTAGTTGCCTCACTACTCCAAACTTAGTTTGGTTCCTAATTGCATTGACGATCTCTCAATCAAGTTAAGTTCATTAGCCATGATCCAATTTGGGCAATCTAAGTTAGAGACGGAACAAGACGGGTTGGCTGTTCTATGAATTCCAAGTCATACCAAAATCATTGCTCAAGGGTCGAATTTATAAACCAAAATCAGAACTGAGTCTAGACTCAGAAAGAGTTTGAAGTTAAGCTTTGTTGGATAAACGTCACTTGAAACTAGACTCATGAAATAAAAATCAGACAAGTAAACTTCAATTGTGATCTTAATTCAGTTGATTTATAAACGTTACTCAAAACATCAGTTATATTCACCTATTCTAAAAACAATAATCAAGTCTCGAACAAAAACTCTTCTTGATTCTAGGGTTGGTTCCGAATAGTAATCGCAGCGCCAGGCCCACGTCCGCGTTTAACATTGTTTTATAGAAAATGGTCGAACACAGAAGCCGCGGTCGTTATTGGGAACGCAACTGTAGACCATAGAGTAATATTACGAAATCATATAATTAGTACGTACTTCGTAAAGCAAGTACCTATTCATTCTATGTATGAAATCAGGTGAGTTTGAATTAGATGTTAAACTTGATTAAAGACTCAGATGATTAAGATTTGATTTTGATTTATAAAATAGACAGACACTCAAGTCAGGAATCAAAACGTCGAGTCGAGATCGCAGATTAAACGTGAATCAAGTCAAATCTATAAATTCGAAGCTAAGACAACAGATAAACAGGGTCTAATAGGATCACTAACAAGCTCTTGGTTGACATCATTCAATTCAGGTAAAACATAGCTTATAGTAGAGGTTGTAGAGGACATAGTACATAGTGACAAACTTAGTTTGGTATAGAAATTCCTGATTTAAAGTCTAACAAAGTGGTTTCCTCTATTTTTTGCTTAAGCAAAAGCAGATTTGTCCCCGTTTAAATAACGCTTAAACATCACAGGCATAAGTATATCCGTATAGGTATATCCCGACCACTAACTAGGATGTCTTATTTCTAATGAACCAGGAATTACGATGGCCATGATCTCACAATCAGATACGTAATGAAAAGGTACTTTTGCTTTTCCAAAACATTGATTTCAGATTGTTTGTTATGATTTCTGAATGTTGGCATGTGTGGATTATTTTTTTTAAAGACAATCCGGAATGTCCTGTTCTACAAAAATTCAATAAGGTGGTGATATTTGCCAAGCCACACTAGATACGCGCAGTGGACTACGGTTTATCCCTGTCAAAGAAGACCCATGTTCTGGCAAGAACGCAATGGGTTAACAACAATCTATCAGGTATAATAGCTGGTAAAGGCAATGTAATAATTGACGTTAATAAGTGCGTCTGTGACCAACCAAATTGAATAAAAATCTTTATAACTGGTATTTACAGTATATACTTATTAACAAAATAATTAGGCCACCGCAGGATTTTGCAAAACAAAGTTCTGGGTGGTGCTGTTATTGTTATGGGCTGGCGTATTACTTACCATCAGACAAACGACTAGCTCGTCTCGTCATTCAGTGACATAAAAAAAATAAAAAATATTATCGCGGTAAAATGAACGAATATAAGAACTTTTGAATTGATTTGAATTGAAATGGTCTAAAGCATTTTATGTATATGGTAAATGTGTTATAAAAACAGGCGTGTTGCTTACCATTAGGCAAAAGACATGCTCGTTTCGTCACTGAATTATTAAAAAGAAAATAATGATCCAGAGCGCTTCCAAAACACACCGCTTGGCATTTCTAAGGAGATGGAGATAGAACAAAAATGATTAACAGTCCCACGATAGCCCCAAGATAGACAGGGCAGACGTCATTATTCTTGGACAATTTAGACAGGCGTCTAATAGGGCCGGCTAACAAGCTAGGTCCCAATTCTCGCACGGTAGACATTATTATATATAATGACGATAGACCTATAGCTATTTTCGACTTAAGTCAAAAGAATATGTTCGAAAAGTTTCCATTCGACATAAAGGCCGAAAACCCATAGATTTAAAGTTGAAAAAAAAGGATATTTATTCTACTATGAACTTTATTTTAAAAACATAAAATTGGTACTTTGTTTTCAACTTCATGTCGAAAACGAAAACAAAACACGACTTTTTCGTCAATTTTCGTTGAAAATAGCCAGTTTTCCATTATAGACATATTCTCTACTGCGGTAAAATTGGCCCTTGTTGACATCGCAACGGCAGCGATCTCAGCCTTGGCCCTTGATTGAATCGATGCGATTGAGACGGGAGGTCGTTTGTAGAGATATTGTTGTCGGGATGCGGTTCTCTTTGTATTTTACTATACACAAGTGGGCACTTGTTTGTCTTGTCTTGTTTATTGTTCTTAAAGTCTGTGTGATTTTAGTCGCCTAGAACTTTTAAACATGATGGATTCTGATTAGATACAAAACACTCAGACACGAAAGATATGCTTGCGCTTTTCTTTCTGTGCACAAACATTTGTCCCGTTGAGGGAATCGAACCCGAAACCTCACTAGTGTATGAGATTCGGGTCAACCTGCTCAATCACTATACCACAGAGGTCTGTCTACAACAGTCCCTTTAGCCCCCACTAATGGACTACAACTGTCCCTTTGTGAAATAGGGAGCTTTTTGGCTACTTTTCTCAGTGATTTAAATGAAGTGCGTTTCTGGGAGTGCTGGACTGCGTGAAGCATAATTGCAGGTGGAAATGAGAACCATTTTTCAATCTAAATGAACTGAATATGGCCTTTTAGCAAGCGAAGTGGCATAAACATACGAGTAACAGCTAAGCTGGAATTCTAATATCCTACTTACAAATTCAATTTTTACAAGTCTAATATTACAATTAGCAACATGTTCTAATGATACCGCAAGCCCTATCAAATTTTTTATATTGAATGCATTAGCGCATACTAGGCGAAAATCCTAAGATTTTAAATAATTAGGAAGAAAAAAGAATCATTCAACCTAATTATTTGAAATCTTAGGATTTTCGCCTAGCATGCGCTAATGCATTCAATATCAAAAAAAAACAGGTTCATAGATGCTACTGATTAAAGTCATATATATCAGTATATGTATATGTATAGTGTTCCATTATACTATAATTATATTATGTATTTATTATATATGTTATTACATGTGTTATTTTTTTTTCTGTTGTATGTATAGTATAATATCATTTGTTATGTGTAGTATAGTATTATAGCTTAATGTAATGTTGCGTGTATCTGTCTTGAATAAATGTATTTTCTTTCTTCTTTCTATAGCTGTTATAAATACTAACTATGACACCAGAACTAATTAATGGAAGCAAAGTGCCTTTTAAAAGATACGCCCGCTAACCACCGGTTTGTAAATCCATCATTCTTTTGTTACAACCAAAAATTCCCAGCTTTTGCCCGCCATTTTCTTTCTCAGTAACTTTGGTATAAATTGAATTTGAAAATAATTATCTGATTTAATCAAATGCTTCACTGAAGTTTCTAGAAGAATGATTCTTTTTATCCTGTCTTAGTCTCTTGAATGAACAACTGAAACATGATCGTCTTTTGGCTGCCGTATTGTATAATACCGTCCAGTTTAATAGATTTTTATTAAGTTCACTTCATAGTGAGTGCAAATAATCATAGTAGATACTTAACGGATAAACGTTCAGTAATCACATATCTACATAACCCTTACTGATGTATATGATGATAGATATAGGCTTAGGACGGATCTTTTTGAGTAGGCGTTTCGCATCGAGGTCTTGTACGCGATTATCTTCAAAAATAGCAACGGCCTTACTAACAGAGTTGCGCCTAACATGCCTCTGTTGTGCAAGCTATTCCCAATTTGGTTTTGCCAGCCATCTTCGCTCCCATTCCCTGAGTTAACAAGGTTCGCCGTTGACGGACACGTCAAGGAGGACATCATAATGATGATAACCGGGCAGCTTCTACGGAAGATTGTTACAACCGGCATTATGTTGAGTGGAGGCAGTGTTGTGGCAATACGTGAAACTAAGTCATTAATTTAATTAATTTTGTAGTTCAGCGTGTAGTTGAAATTTATAATAAGTAATTGTATATATTTAGCGTACCTATATTAGGATTAATTCATTTTTCTTTCTTTCTTTTTTGCCACAGTAAACCTATTTTTATTTCTATGTTCTCCGTTATTTATAGAAAGCCGGGAACTATGACGAGGGTGGTTCTACCAAGAGACTATACTATCCTTCCTGTACTACCTTCTGCTCTTCTTTATTGTGGGTGTGTTGCCTACTCCTTACTAATCCAACTAATTTTTATCAATACAATACAATACAATAATACTTTATTGATCACCAAAACAGTAAACAAAAGTTTACAGTTACAAATAATAGTGGTAGAACAATAGGCGGCCTTATCGCTATGTGCAAATTTTTATCATATTATACTAATTCCTACTATGTAATATTTAAACGCGAAAGTTTGTGATAATGGATGGATGGATACAGATATGTTTGTTACTCAATCACGCAACTACTGAACAGATTTTGATTAAATTTGGTATGTTGGCATTGGAAAGGGACATACGGTACTTTTTATTCCAGGTAACTGTGTAACCATGCAGCTAGTACTATATAATTATTTTTTCTTTCTTTTCGTGTAGATAATTCAACTTCTCGTTTTGTTTATATGTAAAATACAGTATTTCAAAGAAGTGAAATTTCAAATATTCCTTGGTCCTAAATTTAACCGTCCATATGAGTCCGAATCAGAATCAGAATAATCTTTATTGTATAGCTGTGTTTGGTACCTAAACTTAGGTCTTATATATTTACAAATGTTTCAACAGTCAATACATTTTGGACGTACAATATAATTTTGAACACAGAATAAAATAAACTAAAACGGTATTTTTTAAATTACCTACTCGAAAATTATTTATACCTAAATTTAGATAAAATCCATTCTTAAATGTGTATCTATCTATTACTATTTACCTATATATTTACTAGACTAGACATCAAAATATTCTTTTATGCTATAATGTGCTTTTAAAATAAGCCAGGACTTAAATTGAATTTTAAAAAGTTTACCTTTTAGCTTGCTTTTAGTTAAAGCTATCATTCATCGAGAGAAAAGGGCTTTGTTCCCACTTTTATAACGAATGTAATAGACTACACCAAAATCTAGGTAGGGATTACTTGAATAAACCCAAACATCGAGTAACACGATCGCTTGACAGCACAGCTTTGTACTACGATTCCAATGTCTGCGGAGAGTTACATATACATTGTTATTCCTATACATTTAGTCTGAACAATAGGTATTGTCCAAACTTTGCCTGAACAACTAAACGACTCGACTATCTCTTTAACATTAGGTACAATAAAATGATAATAATAATAATTGTCGTCGACCCCTTTCGTCGCCAATGAACGGTGGCCCTTATAGGGGGCCCGTTTAGTGGGTGGCGAGTCACCAATGCAATAGGTATTGTACAAACTGCCTGAACAACTAAACGACTCGACTGTCTCTTTAACATTAGGTACAATACAATGATAATAATAATAATTGTCATCGTCCCCTTTCGTCGCCAATGAACGGCGGCCCTCATAGAGGGCCCGTTTAATGGGTGGTGAGTCACCACCTGCCAAAATATTTTCTTTTGAGGCGGAATTGGCAGGTGCCGAGGTCTCATATCATAGACCAGCTCTCGTCCATTAAAAAATCACCTCAATAGGCAAATCATAAGTAACTTTTATATCTTCAATAATAATCCTCGCACTTATCGGAGGCTGTCTTTGATTGCATCTTCGTAATGTTGCACTTAGAGACAGTCCCCGATAAGTGTTGCCCATTACATATCTAAACTAATTGCTCTGAGATAGTAATATTAATGATTGTTGGATTTTTTTCTTTATTTGTGCTTTGAGAGCTTGCTTCTTGCCGAATTTTATGATTCTAGGTCATCAGGTTCAGTGACCTAGTAGGCTTTGATTTATTTGCGAGTATCAAAGTATGCGGCATAAACTGCCGTATTTTTTGATTATTTTAACTTAGAATCTTGATAGTCGTACAGATCCAAGGAACTGTAGACCTAAGTAGTTTTTATTAATTTCGACTTGAAAGCTCCACGCGTTCCTGAGAAAAAGGACCTTAGACGGACGGACAACGAAGTAATCCTATAACGGTTCCTTTTTTCCTTTTGAGGTACGGAACCCTAAAAATTTAACACGCAAAACGTATATGTAGACAAATCCGTAAGGATAGATGGATGGATAGATGTTTGTTACTCAATCAAGCAAAAAGTAGTTTTTGCTTGAACAGATTTTTCTGAAATTTGGTATGTAGATACCTGAGGTCCTGAGAAAGGAAATCGGATAATTTTATCCCGAAACCCCGCGGGTGAAACTGCACGGCACAGCTAGTTAAGCATTAGGGCTCTCAATACAGATTTGGTTCCAATATTGGCTGCGTTCATAAAGCCAGCCAGCCAGCCAGTTCAGCCGCCGAAAAATCCCTAGAGTTTAATAATATCATTTGAATTTTATATATATGTTAGCCTCTAAGGTATTTATAATATGGGCCTCTGATAATTTTACTTCGATGTTCCCTTTTTTATTATAGTTTTATTTATTTTTAGCCTTTATTATTGCCTGAAATAAAATTATATTATTATTATAAACCCCCCTTGTCGCAATATATTTTCAAAATAATCAGATTTCAAGTGTCGAAGATAGAAAAGAAGGATTTGGGGGTGTAAGCCAATTTTACGACGTTTTGAGAAGACGGGACCGTCGAGAATATAAAGCTAAGATTTTTATTTTATAGCGGCCATAACTGGGACGGTGACCCGGTTATGTAATTTATAACTAGTATACTCGTAGGATACATTGTAAATTACAGTTTTAGTATGTTTTTAGTACATGGTTGTAAAACCATCTAGAAATCGCTGATGCTATTAGTGATGGCTATCTAACAGAAAAGGAAAAGTGACCCGGGACAGTGGTGCGAGCTTACAACTTTAGAGGGAATCTGGCTCGGAATTTTCAATAATTTGAGCCTGATAATACTACAATTTTTGTTGGTACGGGTTTTGTTTCTTCTTCGAGCTACTTTCACACTAAACCTTTCTGTTGACGTCAAAATCAAAATCAAAATCTCTTTAATCATTTTGGCATCAGAGACGCACTTATGAACGTCAAATTATCACAATGACTTTACTACCGTATCGGAAAAAGAACCACTACTCAGAAGATACGGCAAGAAACTGAGGGGCATTTTTTTATAGATTTTGTTAAAAAATTTTGAGGTTTTACAATGTTATGTTTCTTATGTACCAGTTGGTTACTTTGCAGAAGTGGAATGTTCCTAGCATTTTTGTCTTCTATGTAATTACGAACAGTGCAGTATGCTTTTCTCATTAGAACATTCTTAACGCGTAATGGAAAAACATACGTAAGGTTTTAAATAATTAAGAATTATTGATATACCTACATTCAGGGAACGTACACATATGACGTGTCCCATTTTTTACCATTTTGTACCCCCCTCCACCCCTCGGTGATCACACGTAGTATATGCCAAGACCTCCCCCCTCCTCTAGTTTTCACGTAGTAATTCATAAATATGGTTTTAAATCATTTTCAAGCATTTCATCAAGAACAAAGAATAAAATAATAATAATAATTTGGCTCAAATTTGAGCCAAGAGTGCGTGCATAGCTCGAAAAAGCGCAATATTTCCCTAGAGGATTGACTACGTGACGAAACCTAAGACCTCCCCTCCACCCCTGAGACCATGCGTGGTATTTTGAAGACCCCCTCCCCCCTCTGAACGGGTCACGCAGTACAATAAAAGGTTGAAAGTATATTAGGGAACGTACCCATTCCCTAATGTACTTTCAACCTTTTATTGTCTGTTCATACAGAAATTATTAATCAATAAACATTAGAGAGTTTAGTAAGTCCTGTAATAATCAAGGTCAAGTTCAAGTTCACAAGTTCCATATTCAGTTTTGGCATCATAGACGCACTTATGAACGTCAATTATTAGTGACTCTACCACCGTACCAGAAAAAGAACCACTACTCAGAAGATACGGCAAAAAACTGAGATTTTTTTTAGAACTTTTGTTTTATTATTTAATGTATGTTTTTGACAATATTATGTTTTATATAATGCCAGTTGGCTACTTAGCAGAACCGGAATGTTACATGCATCTTTGTCTTCTATGTAATTACTAACGTTATGGTATGCTTCTTTCATTAAAATATTTTTCACACTAACTTGAATCTACTTTCTTTGAGCTCCGTTATACATTTTGGTATTTTATTATAAAAACGTACGCGATATAATATATTTTTAAATTATATATGTTTAAAATATCTTTATTTTACGATTCTATTTAGAGAGAGCTTTAATTTTCGAATATTGAATATTGAAACCTAATAACGAATAGGTACAGACTCCTAACCGAAATAATGCAAAGAGATTCTAAGCCCTACTGAAATTGGAGCTTACACTAACGATTATAAATATACACTGCAATAAATTTATGCTAATGTTTATATTAAATTTTGCGAATTTGTCTCTTAATTTGAGCAAAAGTAATTATTCTCCCATTAAGAAGAGAGTTATTGTCTTTACTAATTAACAATGGAACAAAGGGCTACGTTATTATTAAACACCTCTTATAATCGTTATGCCATCCCTTTAGCAAAGGGATACACACAGTGTAAGCATAAGACAGTGGGTTGGGTTCACACAAAACGACTGGGCAGAGTATCACAATATAAATGGGCTAAGAAAATAAATAAGAGAACTGACTATATTGGTGCTTTGGAAATATACCTGCTAGAGAATATAGCAGCAAAAAACTTAGTTGGGAAGTCATTAAATATTTGCTATTTAAATGTACCATGCAATCAAATATTATTAGATACCACAATCATAAAACTGAACGGAGAAATATACCATCTTATTAAAGATGAAATTATAAAATATAGATAGGTACAAAAGCAGCTACAGCAAAAAACTCGCAATACTGACTTATTTAGAAAATAGCGCCAAAAAACCTAAACATTACGTCTTACTAAAGCTTTTAAAATGTGGTAAACAATAAAATAATTAAAAACAAAATGTCAAACTAGAAACAAGTACAAATGGGATGTTTTAAAAAGATAAAACTAAATTGAGAGAGATGTATAAATATCTTACTAGTACTAGTTATTCTGTGCTATCGATAAAAATATAAAACTAGAAACTGAGTACCTAGTGAGTAGTTAGTACTGAGTGGAGGTTCTTTTTCTGATGAGGTGGTATAATCATGGTGATAATTTGACGTTCATAAGTGCGTCTGTGATGCCACAACTGTATAAAAAGATGTTGATTTGATTTCGTTTGATATAAATTGAAACAATAGAATATAATATATAATAGTACACAATAGCAGCTATAGTAACGGACTGGTTTGCAAAACTCAATACTAACTCATTCAACCATTGTTTATCCAATCGTAGCTTTACAACTGGTTACGGGTCTATTGTCGAAACAGCTTTATTTTGCCAACGCTTCACGATTAATAATCTTATGAATATTCAGACCCATCCAATTTTATAACGATTCAATTTACTTGAAAATGTAAACCTGCTTTACTTTTATACGATGTTAATATGCAGACAAGCTGAAAATTTCATGTTTATTTATAATATGCTTTAATCTGAAATGTAAAGTACACATTTATATTGCGGATTCGCAAAAGACTTGGGGAAAGTTTTGTGTTAAGCTTGAAAGAATAAAAAAAGGTAGACGCAGCGTCGCCAAATTCAAAAGCGAAGCACTCAAGCTATGCCGGTCCGCTCGTTCGTACACCAGACACCCGCATACATTTACATAATGCTATGCCGATCGGCCGTCACTTCGAACCACTCTGTCCATTCAAACAAATATGACGTCACCGCCTAGCGAGATTCCGTCCGCGTTTTTTATTCATTCAAGATGATGTTAGTATGAAACCATAATTTTGTGTAGAACTTTTCGTAGGCACTGCTACGTCGCTACGTCGATAATAAAGTTCGTAGCCTGGCTACGAGGAAAAGATAAACTTTGGAGAGCTTTTCTATATAAACATACATGTATAATGTATGTGTATTATTATACATATAAATAAATATACGTGTTCAGTGTCCCGGATATTTTATGTAGTTGTCGGAAGCCTATTGTGAAAATTTTATTCTTGTGAACTATATACACGGTGGAATTCAAAGTCAAATATCATTTATTAAATAGGCACAAAAGTGCACTTTTAAAGGTCATAAACACATGATACAAATAAAATATGTTAAAAATTGTAACTTATGTTAACATGACTTTGAAAAAAGGTAAGTATGTTTACCCATTTCTTTCCTATACTCAAATTGAAGTCTGAGTGCTGAAAAGAAATGCGAAAACTGACTCTACCAGTGCTTCGGAAATACGCCCGCTAGAGAAGATTGCACCAAGAAACTCTGCGGGGATGTCTTTTTTTCAAGGTTTGTTCATATTTTATTTATGAAGATATGAAGATACTTCCACCCGCGTAGAATTCGGTTTATATAGTTGCTCCCTCGGGAACTGTTCGTTTTTCGCTATGAAAGTATTCTATGTGTTAATCCACCGTATAAGCTATCTCGATTCCAAATTTACGCTCAAACACACTAGCATAACAACTTTAGCATTGCCGATTTGTTTTATAAATAAAAAATAAAATAAAAATGCCCAGACGCCCTAGTTCATAGTTTATTTATTAATAACTATGTTACATGTCAGATTAAGTACAATTATTTTAATTAATTAAAAAATTAATGATAAAGTAAATTAATTAATAATAAATAAACGTTGTAATACTTTATAGTTATTTTATGTTGTTTGTTAGCGTTTGAATACTCATAGTTACCGTTGCCCACTGGTAGTGGTTTATTAGATTAGATTAGTTATTAATATTTATAATTTGTTTTTGTTTTTTAATTATCTGTGTGTTTCAGTAAAGAATATGATCACTTAATTTTTTTTATTAAATAGTCAAACAATTAGTAATCATATTAATTAACAAAGATATTCTATAAAAAAATGGGTTAATAAAGAAATGGGTTAATACTTGACTTTTTTCAAAGTCATGTTAACTTAAGTTACAATTTTTAAACTTATTTTTAATTTTATTTACATTGTGTTTATGACTTTTAAAAATGCACCTCTGTGCATATTTAATAAACGATATTTGACTTTGACTTTAATTCCCTAGTACCTTCAGTTTCGTTACTATGAGTATTCAAACGCAAACAAACAACATAAAATAACTATAAAGTATTACGACATTTACAAGCAACTCGAAAAGAAATACCTATTCTTCGCGCCGCGTCACCTGGCCGACGACGCACTATATAGTTACAATATTTTGTAACTCTTACAGCTACCTCCTTTTATTTGTATTTTAAGAAATTATCTCCAGTTAAACCGATTACTGAAAATTATCAAAAATGTCATAACACAAAAGTTGTTACATTCAATGATTTTAATTACGGTCGGTAAGTAAGTTTGCTGGTATTTTAAAAATGACCATGTATACTCGACGCGTCATTTTAATATTTACCTACATAGAAATTGTTAGTATCGTTGGATTTGTTGCTACCAAGTTCGGAATCCTAGGTACTCTAAAGGCGGATCCACACCCGCGCTCGCGCCCGAACCGTGCGGTCTACGTGCATCATACTCGTAAGAACAAAATGTAAACGTGTTCACGATCGATTTGCGAACGACTATGTATGTCAGTGTAGTCATGTCGTGCACATGTTTGGTGCACGGTTTGTAGTCGATACTAGTCGAGAGACATTTTTTTCCTTGTGAAGCTCAATTTTTTAGGTTTTAGAGCGTTAACATGAAAATATTTGTACGTAAATGCAAACATGAACATTCGTAAAGGGGTAAAGATTCACAAAACAAATTAATAAATCATTCCACACATTCAACTAGTACAAATAATGTAGTATAATTAATTTAGGTAAGCACACCCGTATGTATTTTGTGGTTTTATGTAAACAAATAGATCACAGAAATTCCGAGGAATGACAAATTAGGGCATGATTCTATTCTGCCCCCCTATCCATATGTCCCTCAAGCGCCAATCGTATGTCATGTTGAGCTCAAATTAAGGTATAGCTTTACTGCGATTAATGAGATACAGTCGAATAATTATCGATTCAGGCAAGAAATCGAATTAATCTCATTCATTTATACCAAAATACGATAACTACAAGTCGAGATTTTATTTTTATGATAGTGAGTACTCCGTTAGTTCTGTTCATCCAAAGGTTGACTAGATGAGATCGCTTTTAGCGGTAAGTCCGCCCGTTGTACTGTAGTTTTAAGCCAATTTCTGTTACTTGTTATTCTTTGCTATTGTGTACAATACAGCATTTTTGTATTGTATTGTGAATGATGAGACGACCGTATAAGGTAACGTAACGGGTCAGTAAAATTTTCCAGTTGGATTCGTGACAAACAGATTTTCACACATAAAGTACGTGACCCTAAAAAAAAATTCAAGTCTCACCTGTAAAACTCGCAGCCTTAGCACCAAAGCGAGTGGGTAGGTGAGAGAGTGACGGAAGATCACTGCCTCTCTGTCCCCCGTGAGCGGCGCCGCTGACTCCTTCCGCCTTGATAACGCTGACTGGAACAAAGGGGATGAAAGACTTAAGAAAGTATTAGAAATGGGAGCAAAGTTCGATGACGTTACTTTTATCCCTTGTAGAATGTTTGACCACTATCTCGCCTCACGAGCGAATTATGGTGCATACACGTCTCAATTAAATAAATTAAAACAAATTCATAGAACTTTGGACGAACCGACTATGTTTTCCTTAATTTGCACCGTTATGTACATATTTAAATGATTGCAGTACATATAGGTATATGCGAGTCGTACTACCTAGCCTTCAATCAAAGAAAACTAACTATTACGTCTATACTACTAACTAACTATTACTATACTCTGCTGAAATGTGGACTGTGTACCGCCACCTCGTCGAGTTGCAAAGCGCATTTTTTACTGTGTACTCGAGGAGGGCAAGCTTAAGCATGACGGACAACTACTCAGATACAATGATGTGCTGAACCGACAGACGAAGAAGTGCTCAATAAAACCCGGCCAGTGGGAGCTGCATGCCGCCAATCAGACAGAGTGGAGGGCTGTTTAAATCCAGAGTTTATGGCTTTGAAGCTCAGAGACGATCTGATCTAAATACTAATCATGGTACATTAAAAGCCCGACCATCTGCGGCAATCAATTATGCGTATGTGAATAGTGTGATCACATGTCCGCAATGTTCGGGGATCTTTACGAAGTAGATTTCTTTATTTAATTAATTAATTTATTATTTATTTATTTTTATCTTTACGAAGTAGATTGGCTATGTAAGTTACATGCGAGCACACGAACGCAATCATTAAGGAGATGAATGCAGTCGACGTGGCCGAAATTGTCTATAGTGACTAAGCACAGACTACACAGCCGCGGCCAGCGAGCACTAGGTATTTGAATAATGGTTTACGGTCTCGCAGAAAATGCGTATATTAAATTAAATAAATTAACTAAATAATAATAATAATAATAATTTAACTTAAACGATTCGTATCAACTTCAGTTTTTTGTTAAAATTAGCGTTTCGGGAGAAAACGTTTCTACCACACTAAATCTCAGCCAAACTTGGTAATTTTGGTCTTAATTTCTTAAATGGAGAATAAACTAGGTTTGTAGGTTTCCTTTTTCTAAGTTTATGTCTATTTTTAAAGTAAACAGCTTCCAAACTTAAAAAAAATATTCGAGTAATTATCGAGTTTTTTGAGTCCAATTATTCAAATTCTATAGGAATTATCGAAAAAATAACAACCTACAACCTCAATAATGTTAACATCTCTTACATTGGTTAATATTTTGGGGGTAAAAAAACGTATTCTCTTTTAGAATGAAAATTTCAGCGTGCCGTTCCCTCTTAAATTAATAATGTAGATACTTATAAACAATTAGAATCGGAATGTTGAATTATGTTGAATTATAATGGAACTGCACTCATTATGCAACACCCTTACAGGGTACATACATATAGCATACTTTGTAACACTACTTTAACACCTGTCTATAATAATATATGTATGAGCATGAATAAAGTAATATGAATATGAAATCGACCGGGAGTACATCATCATTTAAATGATGTGATACTTCAGATTAATTTTGCTGCTTTCCGATATTAATTGCCTCATTCTGTCCTTCCATTTCTACGTCTCTGGTGCAATACATCTTCGGTTTCGACTTCCCAGTTAGTTAACCAGGGATCGCGATTTCTATAAGATAGCGGAGGGTCGCCTGTCGGAAACTCCCGGAAGATTAATGTGAAATGCCGAAAGTTTTTCTTTTACTACATTTAGAAGTAATTTTTGGCGGTTTAATGGACTTTCTTAATTCATTAAGTGGCAGTTTACTCGAAATTCGAAGGTTTGAGTGCTCTTTTTTATGGAAGACGATGTTTAGTCACCGTATAATCTTAGTTTAACTACACTCGGCAACATGGTGGTAGGTCTCTGGTATGTGAAAAGTCGTCTGGGTAGGTTTCACAGCTTTGCCAGTTATTCTGGCGCTAAGTAATAGTGCGCAAAAATTACTGTGTTCCGATTTGAAAGGCATTGTAGCCAGCGAAATTACTGGGCATATGAGACTCAATATATGATGTCTCGGGGTGATGAGCAGAATGTGCAAGCGCAAAAGACTTGCCCGTCTCGTTGCTAGTTAAGTGCATAATAAAATATACATTACATACCATACATACATAAACATACTCTTTGTAAGTACATTAATACAGCTTCCGCTATCTCGCAATATTGTTTCAGCTTTACCTTCGAGTAGACAGCCATACTTTATCTGAGAGCTTTACACTACAACATTTCCGAGATGTTGATTATATAAACCGATGTCTTCTACGATTTTCTGTTCTGCATGATTATCTTTTATTCTTCTTTCGTGTGGGTGTGAGACCCTGGTTTCAATGTTACTTAACCTCCCAAAGACCTAACGACTGTTATCCGAAGACAACACCCGGAAACGACGGTAGTCGTAGTCGTAGTCGTAGTCGTAGTCGTAGTCGTAGTCGTAGTCGTAGTCGTAGTCGTAGTCGTAGTCGTAGTCGTAGTCGTAGTCGTAGTCGTAGTCGTAGTCGTAGTCGTAGTCGTAGTCGTAGTCGTAGTCGTAGTCGTAGTCATAGTCATAGTTATAGTCATAGTCATAGTAATTACACATATATACAGAAGCGCTCAGATGTAAATACCACACAAACGATCGCCCATCCAAGTGGTGACCGCTGCGAACAATAAAGAAACTGTTATAAACGGCTAGGCGAGATACGAGCGAAACTGCACTATTAATAAATTCAGCTCGAGATCAATTCATACCCCACTCATTTTGTTCAGGAACGCATAATTATCCTGTGTGGTACAGTCGTGCACTAATTAAAATAATAAAAGAAAAATATAAGTATCATAGGAGGTGGAAGAAATTCGGTAATAAAAATGATTATGAGTCCTTTTCGGTACTACGCAAGCGAGAAAAACTGTTACAAGAGGAAAATTATAAAAAATATACTGAATTTGCTCAAAATAATATAAGAAGCTCTCCAAAGTTTTTCTGGTCATATATAAAGTCAAAACGTAAATTAAGCTCAAATTATCCTAAATGTATGTTTTATAAAAACCTAAAATTAAATAAAGAAATAGATATCTGTACGGCGTTCAATAATTTCTTTTGTCAAAATTTTGCTACTCCAGCTGCTCAGTACAGCGCTTCCGCGTATGACTATAACATCTGTGCTGATACAATTCAAAACGTAAATATTGAACAAGATGATATACTAAAAATCTTACGCAACCTGGATGTCAATAAGGGACCAGGGTGTGACTCGTTTCCCCCTTTTTTCTTTGTTAACTGCGCTAAATCTCTGGCAAAACCTATACAACTTATATTCAATCGCCTGTTCCGAGAGGGTTGGTTTCCGTCAATTTGGAAAACTGCGCACATAGTCCCAGTGCATAAGAAAGGCGCTAAGACACAGATAGATAATTATAGGCCAATATCAATTTTAAATGTTATTAGTAAAGTTATGGAAAAGGTTGCTCACTCTTTCATTTACCCTTACGTTATTAGATTTATTCCTCATCAGCAGCATGGTTTCATCAGGGGTCGTTCAACCACAACAAATTTGTCTGTCTTTACCAACAATGTTTTACGGGCCATGGACGGCGGATGTCAGGTTGATGTTGTATACACTGATTTCGAAAAAGCGTTTGATCGTGTGGACCACTTCATCCTATTACAAAAGCTACAGGACATAGGTATCTGTGGTGACCTTCTCAGATGGATGGATTCTTATCTCCGCAACAGGAGCCAAGCTGTTGTTGTGGGCGGACATCGATCAGATTTCGTCATAATTACTTCAGGGGTCCCCCAAGGCTCCATACTAGGACCATTACTTTATGCAGTTTATTTATATGATATTACAAAATGTTTTAGATATAGTAAATTTTTAATGTATGCTGACGATACTAAGATTTATATGCCAATAAAAAACCTAGATGACTGTCGTAAATTACAAGACGATCTTTTACGCCTTCAGGAATATTATATTAACAATAGAATTAATGTTAATGTTAGTAAATGTCTCTTTATCTCATATACGCGAAAAAAGAAAACTATAAAATTCGACTATCTACTGAATGGGACACCTATCAAATCAGTTACAGTTGTTAAAGACCTCGGAATAATGCTAGACGCTAAATTAAGTTTTTCGGAACATATTACATATATTGTTAGTAAAGCGTATAAAAACTTAGGTTTTGTATTACGAGTAACTAAGCCCTTTTCAGACTTAGCATGTATTAAGCTGTTATATTATGCATATATTAGAAGCATTCTAGAGTACTGTAGCAGTATATGGAATCCTAACTACATAATGTACAATCAGAGCATTGAGCTAATCCAATCGAAATTTCTGAAACACTTGGACTATCGGACACGGCACATTAGAACTGATTATAAGGAGTCCTGTGATTATCATCATATGATGAGCCTAGAGAACAGGCGAAAGCTCCTAGACATGCTACTCCTCTTCAATGTTATAACAGGCCATTTCGACAGTTTAGAATTATCCTCCATATTTCTACAGTTTTATGTCCCCAAAACAAGAACAAGACACGCAAAATTGTTTAATGTTTTGAGCTCGCGTACTAACTACGGCCAGAATTCTGTAGGAAACAGAATACTTACATCATACAACAAAAACTTTCAGTCTGCAGATTTATTCCATCTCAGTAAACAAACTTTTAGGAACACAATAATAAAAATCATAAACGGTGACAGCGAAATATGAAAAAAAAAAAAATAATAATAATAATAATAATAATCTTATACTATCACATACACACACAGCCTCACACAGATACCAACATACCCACTCGCACACTTATTACTTTATTAAAAACCAAGACAACCACATCCCGTCTCCTTAGTTATGACTAGCTCATACATTTTTTGTGTATAAATTGTTAAGTGAAACATCATAAAAATTGTAAATCCGTAATTGGCTTTAAGCATTATGTTACAACACGTCTCATTGTAAAATAGATTAAGAGCTGTGGATTTTGTAATAATAAATAAATAAAATAAAAAAATGTATGTACGGAAAATACGGGGATTTATCAATTTTAAAACACGTAGAAGTACGAGCTGTCAAGTGGTTTTATACTCGAGTATACCCGCGTGGAATATTGTCCGGGACAACAATTATCCCAAGTGGCTCACAGTTTCTATAACTTAATTATATCCATGTAATAGCTGTTGATCTTTTTATATCAATAAATAAACAATGTCATCAAAATCTAAATAAATAGAAAGAAAGAAAGAAACGTTTATTTGCAACAACTTATAAACTATGAACATATGACATGAAAAACAAACAGAAAATAAAAAAAAAACATTAAGTCTGACAGAGTAAATAAATAAAATAGGTAATTGTTGCAAACTGGCCTCAACTCAGCGTTGTGCTGGTCGTGCGACCAGCGCTGGTCTTCCGTTCGTAGAGTCCTTAAGGGTCGGCAACGCATCAGCAATGCCTCTGGTGCTGCAGATGTTCATAGGCGACGGTAACCGCTTACCATCAGGCGAGCCGTCTTGCTGGCATGGTTGCCGACATATTAAAAAAAAAATCTGTTCAGAAGTTTTTTGCGTGATCGAGTAACATACATCCACACAAACTTTCGTATTTAATACTAGAAGGAAGTAGAGTTATTAGGTTGTACCATTCTGTACCACCTGGGGTGTACGCATGCGTGAAATGCCCTTATAATGTCGTTAGTAATGGTATCGAAGCAACAGTTTATTTGTGGACAAAGATGTTAAACACATTACTGATATAGGAATATAAGAAAATCTCTAAATGTTATAAAACGAAGTCAGTCATCAGTGTCTCTATATATAGATTAGTAATACTTCTAAAGTGATTAGCTCTGGCCGCGGTTGTGATACCACCGTGAAAAGTTTCTTCTGTTCTGTGCCTACCACTACCACCCACCTAAATAGAATAGGGAATATGCATGTGTTGTCGCAAAATCTGGAAATTACTTTTTATGATAGATTACTCCTGTAAACATTTAGTAGTGATATAATTATTATTATTAATTGCGTAGTTTTTTGTATTTCAATGTTTCTTTTTCTTATTTTTGGAGAAACGTGCAATCACGTTTTGACGTCACGCGCCTCGCTGCTTATTGGTCAATTTTTGACATAGAGCCCGCCCCTATTGATAAATTATTGATACACACACACATGTAGCATAGATGGACCAATGAGGAGATCCTAGGTCCCCACGTTATGACGTCACACGCAAATGGCGCGTTTATGTTGATTTAAATTGATTCAAATTTTTATTTAATTATTTTATTGGCGAATGATGCCGTAATTTTTTTAATTTTTTTTTCAGTAATTGTATTCAATCGATTAATGCTTTAAAAATACATGCATATTCCCTATTAAAAGTTAATCAACTAAAATTATAACTCATTGGCTGTCGAATAATAGTGCAAAAGAGAACATAGAATATAATCCTGCAGTATCCAATCAAATCGGACCAAAAGCTTTTAGTTGTTAAATGTGGTTTTGTTTGTTGGAAGCAACCAATGGATTTGGCCCAGTCAATATTTATGTTGCATAGAATGAAATTGACTTTCTGATACCTAAGTTTAGACTAGACAATGAAGCTGTTATTGTTGTTGTTGATAAGTTTGAACAAGATGGGATTACCCTGCTGTTTTATGATCAACTAGCTGCGCCCCACGGTTTAACCCGTGGTCCTTTTTCAGGACCTAAAAAAATTACATACCAAATTTCATCAAAATCCGTTTAGTAGTTTTTGTGTGATTGAGTAACAAACATCCATCCATCCAGAATTTGATTTAGAAACGGGATATTTCTAAAATCTCGCAAGCGGATACAGTGAGTGTTGTGTTGAGAAACAAATCGAGTTGGGAGTGACAATGTTGAAAGTAGTAATAGTGCTGCGCGCAAAAAACGCGAGAGAAAGCGGGTAGAAAGATATTTCTGCCCGTTATAAGATCAACAATCCACTCGCAAAAACTTTAGTATCGTCGTGATCATGGTGCTTGTAACAGTGCGGAAATATCGAAATATCGAAACAAATACATGGTAAATATTCCGTTTCTAAATCAATTTCTACTGTCACTATGCAACAGTAGACACATATTCGAATGTAAAGTAGTGGAGATAGGTGGAAAAGTATTGTGATAGATTTATGGCTAAAAGCTTTAATACCTACAAATATTTGAAATATTGACTATTTTGACGGTTTGCAATTTTGACGGTTAGCTATATTGACCGATTGCTATTTTGACTGTTTGAAATTTTGACGATTTGCGATTTTGACCGATTGCGTTTTGATGAATTTGACTGAATGCGAATTTGACCGAACACGACGAAATCAGTCAGTGACCATGTTTGTTTACAACACAAACATCCATCCATCCATCTTCACAAACTTTCACATTTATAATATTAGTAGGATAGTGGGATAGGATAGGATATTAGCCCCGACTTCGCGCGGCTGCGACTTATGTTAAATATGAATGAATTACCATTACATGTAAAATTTTTCAAGAAAATTTCTGATTGTCAATAACAACAGCAATAAAATCTATCAAGTTGTATCTATCAAGAAATACCCAGCAAATACATAGATAGGCTCGGATGGGCGACTTTCTATTTAATTAGTTTAGAGAAGAGAAGAGATTAGTTAATTTCCAAATCTTTCATTGAGAACCTTCAATGATTAAAATTATTACACCAGCATTTGACTACAATTCTTCTGGCGAAAATCCTTGAAAAAGTAAATCACGATGAGTGACTCAGACAGTGAAGATGAGAACAAGAAGAAACAAGAAGTACAGAGAAGTAGCTCAGAGTCGAGTTACGATTATGAGTATGATGTGCCGCCTGCAGAAGAGAAGACCGAAGAAGGGGCTGGAGTGGTTCTTGGTAAGTCTATTTTAATTTGTCAATTATGAAAATAAGTTTTTTTACAATTTCTGTGGTGTAGTGCTTGAGCAGGTTCGTTCAAATCTTATACACCACCGAGGATGCGGGTTCGATTCCCGCGACGCCGACGGAACAAATGTTTTTGGACAGAAAAAAAGCGCTAGCATTTGTTGCGTGTCTGGGTGTAATGGGACCATGGTCTTCGTAGTTCCTGGTTCCCTAGATACAGGGAATCCTAGTTAGTGGCCAGGTTCTATGTATGTGAACTTTGGGCGTATTTATTTATATGTATTTATTTATGTTTTATCAAATAAAAACTCGTTTTGTATATGTTTGTTTATTGAGAGAATGGGCAATAATCCACCACGCTGGCCCAGTTAGATATCACATTGAATTTTTGTGATAAATTCTTGGACATAACATTACATGAAAATGTTTTTATTTAGAAACTGTAGTTTGTAAAGTTCTACGTTAATACAAAAACTCAATGTTTTGTAGCGACACATTGCGTATGTATTTATTGCTTTCTGTCGATTTTGCAGAATGTAATGCATGACTCAAGTGGGCTGCCCCAGTCGTCACCCCGCAGGCACGATATGCACACAGTCTTAAACTTTTGTAGTGGACCTTGTAGTTGAGAGCGAATAAATCTATATCTATACCTTACACCGAACCGAAAGTAGTTTTCCTGAACTGTCCAATATTGGAACCCTAGATAGTGTAGGCAGTAGGTATTTTTTTTAATATAAAAAAGCTAATTTCACAACAAGTTCAAGTGTGATTTTAATACATTTTTAGAAAAAAACAAAAACCGACTTCAATGTATCTTCGAAGTCCAAGGTCACATATCGATGAAATTTATATGGGACCACTTCGCAGCTACACTGAACCCAACGCAAGAATTTTCCAAATCAGTTCATAAATGACGGAGTTCTGAGGTAATAAAACATAAAAAAAAACTCCTCTTCGTTTGAAGTCGGTTAAAAAAATGTTGCAGTTACTACCGCTTGTTTTTGTATAATTTCAATCTTAGATTTTCAGGTTACGTCTAAAGTATAGCTACTAAAGTATGTGACACCTTAGCGTATGCTGAGTCGGAACTTTTTCCTGACATCGCGCAACATTTCACTGGTTGTATTTATTCTTTTTTGTTTTGCCCTTATTCTAGTATGTTCAGTGTAATGTTGTGTGATGTCCCGAATAAATGTATTTTCTTTCTTTCTTCTTTCTAACAATCTTTCTTTCTTCTTTCTGACAACTGGTGTCTCTTTAAGTCTAGAGTGAATAGGCATCTCATGGGCAGGCGTGTTCCATCTTAGGCCGCATCTTCGCTTTCCATCAGGCGAGATGTCGTCAAACGTATGCCCATACAACAAAAAAAAAAAATCTCGTTTTAGATTTTCTGCGTTAATTTTCCGACGGAGGGGGAAACTCTAACCGCTTTTTATTTTCGTACATAAATTAAACAGTATAGACATATAGGTGTCTACTTTTAAAAAAACATCTTTGCGTGATTCAGTTAAGGTATCCTTAAATCCATACATTCACTCTCACAAATTTTAGCATTTTGTTACTAGTAGAATTTCTTAGAAAATATAATATTGTGGGGTTGGTTACCTGCTGACCCCAACGATAGGTAGGTATAGGCCAAAGAGGTACAAATAATGTAAATGTATATTTGTGTATCTATATTGTCAGGATACAAGATTGCCTCACAAGGTGGGCAAGGTGTCTCTGAGATAACTGCCGGCGGAGGGGAGTGCACGTCAGTCGCTCATTTACAATTTGCTTACACAGTACTACCAAAGAAAACTAAATGTACTACGTAATATATAAGTCACTACAATATGTACCTATATAATAATGTTAAATAGCCAAGTCCACACCGGCCGACTTTGTTCGGTGGGTGGTATTACAACCACGGCAAGAGCCTACCACTCCAAAGCGCGTAAGCGGGGTTTTGGCGGCGGGTAACGTTTTCTTTAGAGCGAGCGTGCAAAATCTGCACTTAACTATAAGTCATTAGTGCAGAGCCGAGTCGGGATTCGAACCCAGGTGCGGCGTATCAAAAGGCACACGAGTTCCCGCTGAGCCACACTCGCTCTTCGTTAGGTTCGTCGTCATAGATTACTTACTAGTTGCGACCGACGGCGACGCCTCGTTTTTTTGTTGTTTGGATCGGGTGAGGCGCGTCCACACCGACCGCCGCGTTTGGTTCGTGATTCTGCCGCGCGTGTTGGATCGGCCGGTATGAACCCGGCTAATTAAAAGCGGCTCGGCACTAGGAAATTTAAAAAAGGTACAACGTTATAAAACAATAACGTCTATGTTATAAAACCTATTTATGTTGTCGCTGAAGTAAGTTAATGACACTTAATCAAACAAACACGTCAAATATATGATGACAACTGGATGACCCAGTCACAACACGAGAACTATTATTTTGGGCGTCGTGAGTTGTAACATTACTTTCTATTTTGTAATTACAGTTGCGACATCAGAAACGATGGCGTCGCAGGTACCGCTGCCCCAGCCCCAGCCACGCAGAAAGAGGTTTATACCTAAATACAATGTTGAAGGCGTCTACATTGTTCAGCTAGGTGAAGAAACGCAATTGCAAATCGAAATGGTCATAGGGATGCAAGTAAACGCACAATATCCTTGGAAATTCGTCTCTAAAGACAAAATCATGGAAACTATTGATATCGGAGGTGAACTCTCAGAGTTTTTTCCACTCAAAGAATATTTAGAAGCGTACCAAGCAGATGAAGTACTTATGGGGTATATTGTTGACGAATCAAAAGACTCCGACGATTTTTACGTTTGCTGTACTGAAGAAGCGAGAGACCATTGTAAGCAGCAGTCTGATAGATTCATACGAAGGCAAGAAAAAAAACTAGAAAAAGCTGTCCAGAAAAAACCCCGGCCCTGGACAAGTTTGGGAAGTGAAGGTGAAATAAAAGGCTTACGTCCAGTCAATACACGCACTTTGATGGAACTGGAAGTGCGAGCCACGTTTCCTACTGTATATCAACCTAAAGTTTTTAAAGTAAGAGACACTTTCTCCTGCCGGGATGGCTTTATAGAGCTGACGCCATATAGGCAAAAATTTAACAATGTATTTCGACGAAGGATAGACACTGCCGTACAGGCGGCAGTTCCAAAAGTAAACAGAGCAGCTCAAACCGTATTGAGATATCCGCAGAATATGTGGACGCAATCTATTGCTGACGCTCTCGGTAAGTTTGGCGACATGGAAGGGGGAGGGGATGCAGGTAATGCGATGGCAGAAGATGATGAAGAGAAAGAAGAATCTAGTTCTGACGACGAAGATGTACCACCTAAGGAGCCGCTGGATGAGGTGGGCTTAAAGTCATATAGAGATGCTTTAGCGAGGATGCGAAGACCTTCTTACATTAAAATGATAAATGGTTTCATGTCACAGAAAAGAAACGAAATGGATTCGATAATTGAACTAAACACGGTGATGGACATGTACTGCAACGATTACCCAAATTTAGTAGCTCATAAGACGGTAGATATCTATAACTCGATGACGTTTGAGGAGTACGTTTGTTTTACAGATGTAAGAGCTAAAGACAAGTACGTATCTAGCGCCGTATTCCATCCAATGTGGACGGGTATTGTAGCAATTTCTTATGCAGACGGGTCACCAGCTGTAATGAAACATTTGAGTACCCGCCCAGATCCAATTCAAAGAGCGGTCTACGGACTCAATCCAGTTATGATTTGGAGCCATATTGATAGTTTAATACCAAAACTTTATTTAGAGTCTCCTCGTGAAGTGAAAGTATTGTCGTTCTGCCCATTTAATGAAAATATTTTAATTGGAGGCTGCGTTAACGGACAAATTGTGGTATGGGATATTACACACAAATTGGAGAATGTTGAAAAAATTGAAGTTCTTAGTGAAACAAGAGAGAAGTATCGTATTGCAATGAATGCGCATATGGGATGGATGAAAAACGTACAAGATAATGCTGTAGTACAATCAACTGTTTTAAGCAACTTAATGACATGTCATTATGGCCCCGTCACAGTTATCAAGTGGCTGTCTCCCAACTTCATAGTAACACCTACAGGAAAGGCAATGATGATGCCTCCTGAAAAGAAGTCACTTATATTCTTTACTGGTTCCGTGGATGGCACCATTTTGATTTGGAATTTATCTGTTGAAAATGTAACGCTGTTTGAAGGTAAGAAAGTTAAAAAGTCTAAAAGGATCGCAAGGCGACCATCTGGCCTGTTGGTCGATGTCTCCCCGCTCAAAATATTAGATCGCAATTTACATCCTTGTTACAAAATTATCTTAGGTGTCGCTGGTCAACCACAAACTCTGGCCGTACAAAGTTTCGGAATGGACAAACCGCAGATTAAATACAATTACAC
Source organism: Petrophora chlorosata (assembly GCA_951640565.1). Classification (NCBI taxonomy): domain Eukaryota; kingdom Metazoa; phylum Arthropoda; class Insecta; order Lepidoptera; family Geometridae; genus Petrophora; species Petrophora chlorosata. The sequence goes on along the minus strand of OX621196.1, from coordinate 16,573,946 downwards.
ACCAAGAAATACAGGAACTGGCCGAAAATATTTCGCTTGTGAAATTATTCCCCAGGATGAAAGCGAAATTAATAAAATTATGTACTGTGGGTCGCAACATGGCGAAATGAGAAGGTTCACTTGGGAGGGTCATGAGTTTAATACCGGAGAAGTAGTGAACTCCGAGTATTGTGATATAGTGTACAGCTGTAGTATCCACGACGGGATCCTCACGTGTACAAGTAAAAATCCCTTCTTATCCGAGATAACTCTAACGGTCGGTGGTAAAATATTTGCCATTTGGTCAGATAAATTGAAAAATCGACCACTTATTTGGAAAAAGCGACCATTTCGTTTAAACGACGCGAAATGGTCCCTCTACAAGCCAAGTATGTTATTTATTGCTACTTCTGAGGGGAATCTCGAAACTTGGGATTTATTGCTGAGAAGCGATCAACCTATTTCGGTGCAAACTCTATCTGGAACAATGCTTACGGGGGTCAGTATTCATACTTTACCTTTACCTAAAAATATTATTGCCGTGAGTGACGCCAATGGCTCCTTTAAAATGTTTTTAGCCCCTCCGATCTTTATGTTAGAAAGTCCTGCATATTTAGGACGTATGGAAAGTATGATTAAAAGAGAGCTGAAAGTAATGCAGTCTTTTATTGCATGGCAAGATGCGTGGATGAAAAATAATCCGCAAATTTTACTAGAATTGAAGCGAAAAGAAGCAATTATTCTGTTTGAGAAGCAAGAAGAAAAGAAAAGAATAAAAGAAGAAGAAGACAGGAGGTTAGAGGAAGAAGCTGAGGAGAGACGATTGGCAAGACTGAGAGTGGTTGGACCGGAAGAACGATGGCAGAGGATAGTTCAGAAACTGATTGAAAGAACTATTGCCGTTAAGAAAAGAATAAACAGAGCAGAGTTGATAGAACATGAAAAACCATTGAGAGAATTGGAAACGCAACGTCTGGAAAAAGAAAGAAGAATGCTTGAGATTATGAAGAATCAGAAAACAATTTTTAACGACACTGTCGCTATTCTATTCCCTGAAGCCATTAAAAAGAAAGAAAAAGTAAAGAAGAGTCTCCTATCCGATGACAAAGAGGGTCTTAAAACTATTTATTTAACGGAATACGAATATTTAAAGAAGACTGCATTTAGAATGGTAAAAGATAATCCTTACAAAGTGGATTTCTGTTGGGACGCGACGTTAGCTGAAGGCAAAGAAAGGCGAGAAGCTCTGTATGCTTATGACGAATTTGTAAAGATGCATAGAATGAGAATTGAAGAAGAATATAGGGAGCCATCTCAACCATTGGTGCCAAAAGCCAAGGTAAAAACAATTGAATCTGCTGAATCTACTAAGATAGAAGAAGAGAGTTCGGAACATAAACTTGATTGATTTTTATTAAGTGATCGTAGTACAGCCAGCTTTAAATAAAAGAACACATTTTAGTACTATGTCATAATGATAGTTTGAAATTTTTGCTTCTTTCAAATACCATGTTTGAAATTATTACTGTGACATAGTACGAAATGCTTAGGTACTTATTATTGATGCTGACTGTGCCTGTTCGTATTTCATAAATATTTTTTTTAATAATTATTTAAAATTCTTGGACTATTATTAAATGTGTGGGCTTGCTTACTTTGTGACGGTATTTCTATTAAATAAATGTTTACTTTATTTTTTTATCTACTAAATGCGCACAAAAAGTTTCTAAAAGTTATTTGTTAAAGTATTTTTTTATATATATGCGCACTTCAAGAGTGTTTATATTATGTTGTACTAGGAACTAATTTAAACAATTATGCATCTATTAAACTTACTGTTTTTTATGTAATAAACTCTTATAATTTATGTTTCTTTTTATTAAGTGAAATCTTAGGATCTAAACGATCAGAAAGATGAAAAATTTACAATAGTATAATAGAGTCATCGGCGTGGCGCTTACCATCACGCGAACGACTTGTTCGTCTCATCATCAGATTATGCAAGAGGCCGTCTAGATAGGTATCAACGAGCAACCAGTTACTCTACCACTGTGTTCCATTAAAGAGCATTGAAGCTAGCAAAATTATTGGGCATTTTGAGACTTAGCTACTGTCTCGGGATGACGAGCGCAGTGCAGTGCCGCGGAGGATTTTGCATAACAATGTTCTGGGTAGATAGTGCATATCCATACTTCTGTTATAGGCGTGTTGCTTACCATCTGGTGAATGATCTGCTCGTCTCATTACTCATCATCATCATCAGCCAATCACGTTCCCACTGCTGGGACACGGGCCTTGTCTCTTAGAGAGAGTATGGGCCATAATCCACCGCGCTGGCCTAGTACGGGTTGGTGCATGTCACATGTCCTTAAAATTTAGTAATAAATTCTTGGATATGCCGGTTTCCTCACGATGTTTTCCTTCACCGTTTTTAGAGCTAGTTAAATCCGCACATAAGAAAGTCAATGGTGCGGGGACAGCGGGATTCGAACTCAGGTGCAATGAAAAGGACTTTTAAAATGACTGTCATTTAGCCGTATTATTTAATAATGCCTAGAGTATATAGTAGTAGGTATTTTTTCTTAATAAAGGTATAGGTACTCTAGGCATTGCATTGTATTAACAAACTTCTTAGGTATGCCACAGCTGAGGTATGCAACAAATATTTAATAATATTATGGAACGCAATAAATAATTGAAATTTAAATCCAACGGGGCAATACTGCCAGCATCTTGGGTTCGCTGCCAACTGGTAGTGGGCTGGAGCATTTGAGCTATCTATAGGCCTTTAATGGTCTATGGGTTGTCCAATTGCTTCTCCTCGTAACTAGTTAGTTTAGTTAAGTAAAGTGTAGTTTGTTTTCAATAATAAAGGCATTCGCCCGTTTAAAAATAAAAGTTGAAATTGAGGTTTGAGCTCGAGACCTTCTCCTTCGGTACAGGGAAGCTCTAACCAACTGAGCTATCATGTCAGGTACCTCGGTGGTCGAAATACTTCATACCTTATCTTTACTGTCTTAGGGTGACGGGCGTGATATCTATTGAAAATATTTCACATATTTATCATTGTATTATATTTATAAATAAATAAATTATTGTATTGTATTGTTCTTACCACGTTCAGCTCCTCCATGTCGTCACAATTGAAGGGTGGGGCACATAATTTACGCTTCATATGTCTCAGCTTCACAAGATGGCGCGAAGAAATCCTCAGCTAAAGTCTGCCAGCTGTTGTAGAATAGATATCTGAAAATAATGAAATCAATATTATTATAAATCATCACATATATTGGCACAATTGGATACATTGGATTAGATTGGCACAATATAAACTACCTAAGAACCATATCAAAGAAACAACCAAAAACTGCATCGAAATCAGTTCGGCCATTTTGTAGATAGATTTTACCTTACATTTAAGACGTACCTATTTCGTTATTTTGAGACTGGGCAAAAGTGGTATATAATCCAAGCGAAAACAGTTTTTATTTCAATACGGATACGGTTGTGATATTTGTGTTCATCATCATCTCAACTATATCCTTCTGCAAAGGGGCATCTAAATCTGACCCGGCAGTTTTGAGAAACTAAGTTTTTTTTTTAATCATTTTGCTGCATTATTCTATCAAGTGTAAAGCCCAAGATGGAACGAGATGGAGAATACTTAGGGAAACTAGGAAAATAAGTCAAAGTATTACTTAAATAGAAAAAATATCTAAAATCTGCCAGAAAAATAAACTACTGAGGTGGCAAGTACTTCGTCTAGCAGATAAGCAGATTATGGAATAAATATTTAATTAAAATACCAGTCTTTAACGTTTTTCAAACCAAAAAAATTCTAAGAAATAACATTTTCATATTTTTTTTCTCATAACTGCCAGGTCAGATTTATAAAGAGAGAAAGAAAGAAGAAAGAAAACATTTATTTTGACAAAACTGCACATGGTACAACAATGATTACAACACACTTAAACAAAAAAAAAGCAATTAATAAATGAAATACTGGGTGCTTGTCTACGAGAATCGCTGCCGTGCACAGTGACGTCAAAAAAGGTCTGAACTCAGCACAATGCTGTGGATAAATCTACAACGCTGGTTTTCAGCTCAAAACGCACGTGAAAAACGTAAAGAAAATAAACAATTTATAGGGATATCGATGCCCCTTTGCATAAAAGTGTAGTTGGGATACCCTAACACAAAATTCATTACCATATCCGTATTGGTTCATAGACCACTTCCCATACAAAATTACCCAGTCTCTTTTATATCATTTAGTTTCGTTTTAATTCAATGGTGTAACAATGGGCGGTCTGATCGCTTAAACCAATCTCTTCTACATAACCTTTGGATGGAGAGGTTTAATGTACGGACGGGAGCGATAAAAATTATAATAGATTATAATAGATTATTTAATTATACAATATAATATCTAATTACTTATACATATGATAGATAGGTAGATAGATGAACACCTTATTATTTACCTTAAACATAGAAATTAGGTACAAGTTAAATATTGAAAATGGTGTAACAATGGGGGGTCTTATCGCTTAAAGTGATCTCTTCGGGACAACCTTTGGATGGAGATGATTAACGTAACATAAATGGACGGAAGTGATAGAAATTATACTTAATAGATACTCTACGGGCATAATATAAAAATATAATATCTATTTACTTTACCTACATATAAAACTTAGGTATATACCTAAGTAACATACTAATCAAATTAAATCAAAATATATTTATTCATTTTGGCATCACAGACACACTTATGACCGTCAAATTATCACAATGACTCTCTACCATCGTATTGAAAAAAAAAACCAATACTCGGAAGATACGGTAAAAAACTGAGGGGCATTTTTCTTAGAGATTTTGTATTAGTTTTTGGTTTTTTACAATGTTATGTTTCTTATGTGCCAGTTGGCTACTTTGCAGAAGTGGAATGTTCCAAACATCTTTGTCTTCTATGTATATAATTACGAACAGTATAGTATGCTTTTCTCATTAGAACAGTCTTTACACGTAATTTGAATTTACTTTCTGTGAGCTCCGTTTTGGAATTCTATTATAAAAACGTACGCAGTTTACTGGTGGTAGGTTTCCCGTATGCGAGAGGCCGTCTGAGTGGGTACCATCGCTGTGCCAGTTATTCAGCCGCCAAGCAGTAGTGCTTAAGCATTACTGTGTTCCGGTTTGAAGGGCATTGTAGCCAGCGAAGTTACTGGGCATTATGAGACTCAACAGCTCAGGGTCTGTCTCAGGGTAACGAGCGCAGTGCAGCGCCACGCAGGATTTTGCAAAACATAGTTCTGGGTGGTGCTGCTATTATTATGGGCTGGCGTATTGCTTACCATCAGGCAAAAGTCCAGCTCGTCTCGTCATAAAAAAAACATACATTAAAAAAAAGTTGCCCATGAAGGACTTATTCGTTTTAGCCAGTCTACACCTAGGTACAACAATCCTATCCATACATATAATTATGTCGTATCAGTATTGCAATCCAACGGGGCAATACTGCCAGCATCTTGGGTACGCTGCCAACTGGTAGTGTGTTGGAGCATTTGAGCTATCTATAGGCCTTTAATGGTCTATGGGTTGTCCAATTGCTTCTCCTTGTAAGTAGTTAGTTTAGTTTTAGTAAGTAGAGTTGTTTTCAGTAATATATATATATATATATATGATTGTATGTATGTATAATCGTATCCATGTCCTCACGATACAGGCTTGGCCTAGTGTGAGGATCGTTGTATATATCATTGTGATTGCTAACTCTGCATAAACATGTAACTTGTAAACATATGCCTTAATGTAAAATTGTTTGTTTTTGTGCAGTAATAAACATATTTTCATTTTTTTTTCAATAAAGGCATTCGCCCGTTAAAAATATGTCTACAACTACATACATACAATATATTAATTTAAAATGGTATCATCACATTATTTATTCAATGAGATTGCATTGAATAAATAATGTGAATCATGCAGCTCCGTATGTGACATGGACATGTAAAAGAGAGAGATAATGAGATACTTATATATAGCAAACAAAAGGAATTTTAGACTTTAAATTTTAATAAATGTCTGACATGATTTCGAGACTGACATTAAAATAAAGTTAGATATTCAGCTCATTAATTTCTGAGATAACAAAAGAAATATGGTTAGAGAACGTTAGATTAAATTACAATGAATACAATACAATACAAAAATGCTGTATTGTACACCATAGCAAAGAATAACAAGTTGATTAAAACTACAACTACAATTGGCTTAAAACTACAGTACAATGGGCGGACTTATCGCTTATGAATTTTATCTGAATTACAATAATTTTATACCTTTTTAATTTTAACCCTGATTCTGCTTGCCCTTAGCAGACTACTACCACCTACTATTTAGAACTGGTAACCTCCGTGGTGTAGTGGTTGGGCAGGTTGGCTGAAATCTTATACACGGGATAAACGGGATAAATGCTTGTGCACAGAAAAAAGGGCTCAAGCATTTCGTTACGTCTGGGTGTTTTGGGAACATGGTCCTGATAGCTCCTGGTTCCCTAGATACAGGGAATCCTAGTTAGGGGCCAGGATCTGCGTATGTGATCTAGGGGCAATTAAAAAAATGGAAAGTGCAAAGACCTGTATTTTTTTATCGCGCATAAAAGATATATGTTTTGTTATTAAATGATATCTTATATTTGGTATACTTATGTATGGACTAAGACTGAAATAAATAATTTCAATAATTTTAATTTTAATTACCTCACCTGATGTTGAGCGACGATGTGGCCGAAGATAGAGCACACCTCGATGGCTGGTCTACAAGTCATACCTACTAGTGAACGGGTGCTGCTTGTGGGGACTGGTCTGGTCTCACACTAACTTCTACTGTATCTATATACCTATTTATATATTACCATGGACCAAATATACAAGAACTGTCAATCCCATACAAAAAATCGTAACCCCTAAAAAGCTCAACATCCAGGCAATATCCAGATGGCGCTGACCTTTAGCCTGGAAATAGTCGAATCGGCAATTAACGCCGATAAATTTCAATTATTTCTTCGGTAATATAGACCAAAAGTTGCCTTGTTATTTTTAATAATACATATTATTTGAATAATCTGCTTTTACGATATTGCTTCAAATGAGATAATGACCAGCGTTGATTATGTAAGACGATAGATGGCGTTGTGGTACCAATCGATGAAAAGGAAGGTAACATTCCAAGTTACGCTTGTGAGTTTACCCAGATGGCGCAAATATGAAGAATGAGTTGTTATAATGCATGTTTGAACTAGGTACGTGAATTGGTTACGTGTGATGAATGATGAAAAGTAAATATTTTTATTATTAGGTACTCTTGATATAACTGCGAAAGTAACTTTGTCTGTTATTGTTACCTTAAAAATAACATATGTAGAAACGAACCACAGATTAAACATTATATATGTAGAACAGTGTTGCCATTGCAGAAATGATATTTTGCAATATGATCGATTTCGTACACTTAGCGACTTCTAGCGCCTTAGTAGGAACTAAATATCGGGGTACGGTGTTTTGTATGGCGATTGTTAGTCCTCTTGTATATTTAGTCCATGCTCATGCTATGACTATGGGACATCTCACTCGCACTTCTAGCAAAGAAAACTAAATATTATTATAAGCGACACTCCCACCCCCCGCTAATTTGTCGTCACCCGTAACAAACCGATGAAAAAATGGGCAATGCCGTGCTTGCGTCACTCGGTTGTCACCGCTCGCTGCGAATGACTAATGAATGAGATTCAAATGTTTATTTTAAATGTGCGATCAATTGATGTTATTTGAGGTTGTTATGACCTTTTTGGATGACGACGACGACCTGCTTTACAGAGGTAGAGCTGGCCGACTGACTATTTGACTTTGACATATTACTATAGACGAAACATATTGAGAAAAAGACGGAGAACGGCTGAAGACGGTGGAGCTGACCAGGATCTGACCTGACTGACGGAGGTCTGCCTATCTAGCATTAAATTGGTTGACCTCATATCTAAGAAACAGAAAACAGTATGTTGAAATAAATAGTTTAAACCATAAGGCGGTAGTAACAAAATACAAATCTGACTATAGAGTAAATGAATGTGGAGTACCCCAAGGTAGTGTTCTCGGGCCTTTACTTTTCTTGCTCTATATAAATGATCTCCCAGATATAATTAAACATAAATGTACATTATTTGCTGACGACATTTCAATAATTATTTCATGTAACGATAGTGTTAGTAACTATGAAAATGAATTTAACAATACAATTAATGAAGTGACAAATTGGTTAAATACTAATAATTTAAATGTAAATTTGACAAAAACTAATTATATTCAATTTCAAAACTATGGAAATAAACAACTTAGTCTTAACATCAATTACAAAAATACTACTATTAAAGAAGTACATGAAACCAAATTTTTGGGTATATTCTTAGATAGAAACTTAAATTGGAAATGTCACGTAAAATATCTTTGTGGTAAACTGAATCGGTATGTACATGTTCTCATCCGTTTAAGACAAACCTCAGCCCTTAGTACGGTGCTAACGGCGTATCACGGTTATGTATCCTCAGTTCTTAAATATGGCTTACTAGTATGGGGCAATTCGACCGATATTAACAAGGTGTTCATTGCCCAAAAAAAATGCATTCGTGCAATATGTGGTGTACCCCCTTTTGAGTCGTGTAAACCTTTGTTTAAGAAGCTAAATATACTGCCACTTCCGTGCATGTATATTTTGGAGCTCGCTACCTTCGCAAAAACAAATCCTCAATTTTTCAAAAAGGCTTCTGACATTTACCCCCGAAATACGCGGGATCCCGACAGACTGGTCTATGATACAATTCCTATAACTTCACTCTACCAAAAACAATGCCATCTTATGAGTATAAAAGCTTTTAATGCACTCCCAAAGAATATTAAAGAGATCAATATTAAATCGTTTTAAAAGGAATTATTCTGTTGGTTACACAATCAAAACTATTACTCTATAGGTGAGTTCTTAAATAGAGTGTAGCTATCAAATCAACCGTACTTATTACTGTGCTGTTATATTAAAATGTAAGATTTCTTATTTCATATTTTTATAAAATTGACATTTAGATTATGATGATTATTTTGACTCATTGACTTATAAATAGGTAATTAAATTGTTGATTGCATGTTATATTATAATCGAGAATGAATAATAAAATTAATAATGTTGCCCACCCAAATAGGGTAGATTGTATAGGAACTAATTTATATTTATGTAACACCCATCAAACCTACAATCTGGTAACAATAAATATTTCATTTCATTTCATTTCATCTCTTTTAAAATGGTTCGTTATTGTTCTGTGTATGGATGCAAAGAAACCACTTACACATATAAGAATCGAAGATTTTTTAGTTTTTCGCGTCTCCCAGCCAAGCGATAGTGTGTGTGAAAGAGAAACACTTAGGTTGCTTACGTAGAGGGTTGTCCTTGTCGCGCTCGATTCGTATTAGCTCATCCCTACAATAATTACGCACACACACAAAACGTGTGCGGACAGGCCGGTGCGCCAGTAGTAGTACTAGACAGTTAGCTCGGCGAATTTGTATGGAGTGTCGGGGGTCTGCTTCTAGTTTGACATTGTGTTATGTTAATCGTAATTTATACCTCTTTGTTTAGTGCTATATTTATAGACATTGTAAAGGGTTTAAAATATCTCATTATGGGTGCAGGGCCGGGTCGGGATTCAAACTCGGGTGCGTCGGATCCTATAGTGCACAAATTACCGCTCAGTTACTCTCGCTGTAATGTATTTTTTTAATTTTATTTATTATGTCGGCAAACAAGCAGACGGCCCGCCTGATGGTAAGCGGTTACCGTCGCCTATGGACACCTGCAGCACAAGAGGCATTGCTGATGCGTTGCCGACTCTGTTAATTCCCCTTTTAAAGGACTCCATTTTGTAGCTCAAAGAAATACCGACGAAGAAAAGTCGTTCCACATCTTACAAGTGCGAGGAAGGAAAGTGCGAGTGAAGCGAGTGGTGTGGGAAGTTCAGTTTTGTAAGATGTGGAGGTGAGCTTTTTGACGATGGCGAGATGTGCGGTGGAAAAATTGGGAAGGCGGAAGCAGAAAGCAGGTCAAAAAGCTCTTCAGAACATTCCCCATTATAAAAGCGGACACACACAAAGCGAACCAATATCTCTTCGGAGGCTAAGTGGCTCTAATTTTTCAGACACCTTGGGATCATCGACAATCCTAATAATGTATGTCACTACACTATACCCTAAGGGGTGAAACTCTAAGAGTGAAATAGTTCTGAACTTTACATTCCATTTGCTGCAAGGTTTTCTAGTAAACGAAGTTTATGCAACGTTATATTTTCATTTTTCTCTGCAACCGTTGGGAATGAAAGAAAAACAAATTGCAGTCCGTTTACAGTTCTTTGAAACTTTAACTGTTAGTAATAGTATTTCATAGGAAAACATTTTCTTATAGTGAGTTCTGGAAATAATATTGCTTGAACTTTACGGGATGGTTGAACTGTATCATTTTTGTCTCTGCATCAGCCCATCACGTTCCCACTGCTGGGACACGGGCCTTCTCTCATATAGAGCCTACGCTGGCCTAGTGCGGGGTGATGACAGACATTTCCTTGAATTTTTGTGATTATCTTGGACATGCCGGTTCCGTCACGATGTTTTCCTTTACCGTTTTTAGAGCGAGTGTCAAATCCGTACATAACTTAAGAAAGTCAGTGGCCAGCGGGATTTGAACTCGGGTGCGTCGGATCGAAAGTCGCATGTGCTCCCACTGAGCCACACTCACTCACGAGCAAGTCGTTCGTCTGGTGGTAAGCGACACGCCTGCCCATATCTAAATCGCTTTAGATAACTGACAAACTTGTTAATTTTTCAACTGATAAACTGTTAATTTTTTTGTGAAGTTGTTAAACCCTAATGGTTTTTTACTTTATGCATACTAGAAACTAGAAGGTAGTTTTATATAGAAAAAATATGTTTAAGGTAAATCGAAAAAAAACTGTAGTCGCAGGTCGGAATGCTCCTAGGTACTGAACAAACATTTAATTGAAAGGCTCCAGAAACGTTTACAAAAAAACCAGTTTAACGTTACTAAGCTGACTGAATCTGAAATTAGGAAACTTCAAGTTTATGATCCCACGGGTCACCAATTTGGAGCCAAAGTTACACGCTCTACATCTTTATCTCGACTAAATCCCAGGAGCCCAAGGGCCTTCAAAGCGGATAATTCATTACGATCCTTTTGTAATTAGAAAAAAGGTCTTTTGTTAGCTGAACGGGATAACCTGACAGTTTTTGAAACTCCAGGACCCTAATTCACTATGACCACTTACCGACTCCTTGCTTCGAAATCACGTCGATCCCTAATTAATAAACGACATCTGCGAAACTTGTATTCTCTATTAACTTGCTTTCTCTTGTATGACGCGTCATAGAGAATATAAATTTCGCAGATGTCGTTTATTTATTGGCGATAGACGTGATTTCGAAGCAAGGAATCGCTAAGTGGTCATAGTGAAATAGGGCCCAGATGTAGGTACAGACAGAGTTTAAAGGTAATAAATGATCTGTACGATTTCACTTCTCACGTTCGTAAAGTGCGACATAATATATAATGCTTCGTACCAGCGGACCAAAGTAGTTACTTATTTTTAATCTCGGGTACTAAAAGCTCAAGTGGCATTATTCTGAATTAATAATTACAAACCGTCTGCATTGATGTTCGATATTTTTAATAATAAAAATTACGATTATAAAACTGTAACTTTGAATGTTTGTTACTTATAGACTTGAAAACTGCTGAACGGATTTTAATGAGGTTTTCAGGGTTTTTTTATAATGTAACTGAATGATGAGACGAGCTGGTCGTTTGCCTGATAGTAAGCAATACGCAAGCCCATAACAATAACAGCACCACCCAGAACTTGGTTTTGCAAAATCCTGCGCGGCGCTGCACTGCGCTTGTCACCCTGACACAATTAGCTGTTGAATCTCATAATGCCCAGTAATTTCGCTGGCTACAATGCCCTTCAAGCCGGAACACAGTAATGCTTGCGCACTACTGCTTGGCGGCTGAATAACTGACAAAGCGGTGGTACCCACACATATATGTGGTGGTATATTCCGAGTATCATTTTACACTCGATTAAGGCTCACTTTGGTAAAATTGGGCACAGAATACTATATCAGCATTATCAACATCATCAGCCCATTTCGTTCCCACTGCTGGGACACAGGTCTACTTTCATAGAGAGAGTTTGGGCCATAATACACCAGGCTGACCCAGTGCGGGTTGGTGGATGTCACATGTCCTTGAATTTTTGTGATTAATTCTTGAACATGCAGATTTCCTCACGATGTTTCCTTCACCGTTTTTAGAGAAAGTATTACACCCGCACATAACTTAAGCAAGTCAGTGTTGCAGGGCTAGCGGGATTCGAACTCGGGCGCGTAGGATTGAAAGTCACACGCGCTACCACTGAGGCTCACTCGCTCTAAAACAGAATACTTAATAGTAAAATAAAATAATTAGGGTCCTGAATAAAATTCGCTGAAAATGGGTAAATTCTTGGCTGAATATATTAAGGGTAAAGAGGTCGGCTATCTCCTTGGGCTTACCTTTAGGCGTTTCGGCAATTTTTATGAATATTTAGTGTGATTAAAGCTAAAATTATATTTCTTTGAAATGCTGCGGTTTACTTGATTAAGATGACGTTTGAGTTCTATTTATTTAATTAAATTAGACCTCGAGGGTCGACCGTCTCCCTTTGCTTGCCTGCAGACATTTCGGCTATATAATATTTAGTGTGATTATTAAAAAGCTAATTTTCGTTTAAATGTTTAAATATCAATGTTTAAGGTTACATTTAAATTCTGTAAATTTTTTTATATTGAATACATTAGCGCATTCTAGGCGAAAACGACAGATGAAGTAGAATCGTCCCCGTAAAACAATATATGAAGGATAGAATTTTGGTTGCTCGAGCAGCTGGCTCGGTGGCCCAGTGGTTAAGGCGGCGGGACGATATTCCGAAGACGCGGGTTCGATCCCTGCCCGAGTGATATCATTTTTCTTAATCGCGTTTTTTTATCTCGCGCGCGAGAGGCGCGTGGCGCTCCCCGCAGGCGCTGCGACGCCACCTCCCCCCTCGCGTCGTGCGGAGCGCATCTCGCCTCGACACCGCCAGTGGTCGCCGCGATCTCGCAGCGTAAACTCGCCCCTGATGAAGAGCATCGGACATGCTCGAAACCTAGGTCGACTAATTCGACAAACTACGTGAGCCCTAGCCGTTTTATTAAATATTTTTCTTCTGCCTTATTAATCAAAATCTTAATTTAGATCGTTTAGATAAAATGTCAAAAGGAAGCCAGATTCAGTATCCCGTCGAATACCGTCCGGAGACCTAACGAGTATTGTTCATGGTAAGCTGCAGAACGTACTGTTATAGGCACTACCTGCATGTGTTATTGCTTATAGACATACACACTGACGGTGTCAGCAATTAATATGTGATGGAAATGTTTATCACTACATAGTATAAAACAAAGTCGCTTTCTCTGTCCCTATATCCCTATGTATGCTTAAATCTTTAAAACTACGCAACGGATTTTGATGCGGTTTTTTTAATAGATAGTGATCGAAGAGAAAGGTTTAATTGTATAATAACCATGCGAAGCCGGGGCGGGTCGCTAGTGAGCAATAAAACAGATCAGTCTTTCTCCATCCTTCGCCGCGCAAACCTGCTAAGGTCGAACATAGATGAAATACAACTTTTATTAATTATTATTTGATTGTTTTGAGGTAAAAACAAAGTGAATAAAAGTGCATCTCTTCCAGATAATAAATTTAGTTTTTTTTTTAAATCCTCAAAACACTGTTCCTCTATCTGTACCTACCATACCTACATTATACCTACAAGTTTCAAATAAAATAAGACCCAAAAAGGATTTATTTTAAGTTGTAATTCCATATTGTCAGCAATAAGACCACTATATTATGCTCCGAATTACAAGGCAAATATCTTTGCCCTCGAGACGTGTACATTTTCACTCGCTATTTTACCTCATAAAAGCTTTGATTCAGTCTCAAAGAAGGTACTTATATCTTGATTCTGGTAAGTACATATGTAGAATATGCTTGTGTTTTTAGTATCAACTCGTAGACAGAATTTTGTATGAGTTTCAGTATTAAAACTGTCACGTAATGTATATTTTTAACAGACTTAAAAAAAGGAGAAGGTTCTCAATTCGATTGTGTTTTTTAAACGACTTCAAAAGGAGGAGGTTCTCAATTCAATTGTGTTTTTTTAACCGACTTCAAAAAGGAGCATGTTCTCAATTCGATTGTATGTTTTTTATTTATTTTATTTTATGTTTGTTACTTCAGAACTCCGTCATTTATAAATCGATTTGGTGAATTATTTTTGCGTTGGGTTCAATATAGCTACGAAGTGGTCCCATATAAATTTCATCGATATTTGAGCTTGGACTGCGAAGATACATTGAAGTCGGTTTTTATTGTTAAAATGTATACATTTTATAAGCTTTTTTTTATTTTAGTAGCTTTTATTTAACTTGCAATGTTTGTTTGCTTAGAATAGAATAGAATTCTTTATTGGCCATATAACTAAGTCCGTTATACAAGGCAAGTCATAATAATTATAATAAAAATAAAGTTACAATTTAAATTTCATTTCATATTATTAGTAATTAATAGGGTCAAATCTTCAAATATTGCTCTATGACAATGCAATATTATGGTGACAGCCAGCTTATCTGATGATGGAGACGGAATTTCTGCAATGGAACTCTTTGACAGATAATCGGAAACTACTAGTGTTTGGGCTAATTTTAATCTGCTCGCGGTTCCGTTTCGAATTCGTTAAAAACTTGCCTTAAAAATATTTTTCAACAGAAATCTTATTTAATATGGCTTCGCACGGCTTTTGCATTCAGCCACTGTCTGGAAACTGAATTGAAATTTGGTGTGTAGATGCTTTAGGCTTAAGAAAAGGATATAGAATACTCATTATTCCGGGAAACTGCGGGTGAAACCGCGGGATGCAGCTAGTATTAAATAACAACTTTTAAAAGAAGTAAAATTAACAGAGTCCTTAATAATAGAGTCCTTAAGGGTCGGCAACGCATCAGCAATGCCTCTGGTGCTGCAAATGTCCATAGGCGACGGTAACCGCTTACCATCAGGCGGGCCGTCTGCTTGTTTGCCGACACATTAAATAAAAAAAATAACAGTATTTTTCTATGTTTATACATGGAGTTTCAACCAGTGACGTCCAAAAAAATCTATTCACACAGGGATATATATGAGACTTAATATTTGAAGTCGCAGGGTGATGAGCACAATGCAGTGCTACGCAGTGCTTTATGGAATTATTTTAAGTTCTGGCACTGCAATTCTTATGAGCAGGCGTGGCGCTTACCATCAGGCGAACGACTTGCCCATATCACCAATCATATCAATAAAAAAAACTGCATATACCTTATGTAATGATATAATAAATATTTAATAAAACGGCTAGGACTCACGTAGTTTGTCGAATTAGTCGACCTAGGTTTCGAGCATGTCCGATGCTCTTCATCAGGGGCGAGTTTACGCTGTGAGATCGCGGCGACCACTGACGACCTTCTAATTGCTATGCCCGACAGGGTCCATAATGAGCTGTACCTATTTATTGACAACTATCTAATAACATTATGAAACGTAATAAAGGATTGAAATTGAAATTGAAAAAAATAAATAAATAAATAATAAACGAAAAAATAATAATAATAAATAAATAATAATAAACGGTGACCTAAATTCTGTGTTTTATATTTAATTTCATTTTTTAATTTTGTTGTAGGTTAGTTTAGTTTTTATCATTCTATATGTTTGTACGTAATTGTTAATTGGTTCTGTAATTATTTTTTTTTGGCCGTCAATAGACGTTACTGTTTGGACTACCCTGTATAGCAAATAAAAAATCCAGTCGGTACAATTGTACAAACATAAACACTGAAAGAATACATTGCATGAAACTGACAAACTACTAAAGCTTTCGTATTTATAAAGATTACACAAGTGTACTCCTACTTTGCTCTAAGTCAAACTAATGGCTCTCAAGTCTGCTTCACGCGTGGAATATGTAATGTCAGGCTGAATAGAACGACTCTATAGACCGACACGCGAGATAAATGTACATTTGTATAACTCGCTAGTTGTATAAATGTCTTCACAAGAGTACAAACAGAGTGCAAATATAATAATATTGCTTTTTTTTGTCTTTTTTTTAGGTACTTTTAAACAATATGTTTATGCCAGACCCATCGTGGCCTTATAATTAGATAGACAAACAATTAACTTACATACTATAAAAAATGCAATAGTAATGATACCTACAAATGATTAGATATGATTTACGGATTAAGACACGGAGTCACTAATCCGTAAATCATTCTAGATTCCTTTGATATATAACCTCAAAAAATTTATATATCAATACTAAAATGACAAAATAAAAATTAAAAATCATTTAGTGGTGAAGTGGTAGGGCAGGTCGGTTTTTTTTTTAACGCTTAATAGATCTATATTTGGCTACTATCTCGCCTGATGTGAAGCGATGATGTGGCCTACCCCGATGGTTCACCGAACATCATCCCGAAACACGACTAGGTCGCTTGACGGCATGGCTTTGTTCGGTGGGTGGTATTACAACCACGGCCAGAGCCGACCTCTCCAAAGCGCGTAAGTGGGTTTCATCACGATGTTTTCCTTCACCGTTATAGAGCGAGCGTGCAAAATCTGCACTTAACTATAAGTCATTGGTGCAGGGCCGAGTCGGGATTCGAACCCAGGAGCGTCTGATCGAAAGGCGCATGAGTTGCTGAGCCACTCTCGCTCTATTTAGTGATAGTGGTTGGGCAGGTCGGCTAAAATCACATAATCCATTGAGGTTGCGGTTGCTGCCCAGCTCAACTGTATTCTTATATATTCTAGTCTGTATTTCTATGTCTGTATTCTTCCATTTAGTTAAATTTCTTTAAATTCTGTTTTCTATTTTTTAATTTACTTTCTATTTTTGTTGTAAGTTAGTTCAGTCATTATCACGGCAGGTATTTCCCTGCGACAGGTATTTGTTCAAATCACTAGATGTTGTTAAGGGAAGTGATACTATCGTGTTGTTAATTTAACATCCGTGATTTGGTCAAATCATTTAAGGAATCGACCAAACCTCTGTTTTTATCATATCCCTGCGACATAGGTATATTTTGTGAATAATTGTATTTTTGGTCCTATTCAATGAAGACCAAAGTAATTTTTTCAATAAAAATGACATAATTTAGGCGAAGAACAGGATTAAACAGCTGGTTCTGTGAATTATATTTTCGAAAAAGAAACTTGCCGGCAGTCTTCTCAGAATCCAATTCAGTAAGAAATATGGGCGCAACTTAGTTCCGAAGTAGGTAAAACTTTTCCCATTGTACAAAATTGCGTTGAAAAAGTGATTTAGAAAACGTTTATTTATGAATAATATAAAAGTGATTTCCGGAACTCAGCTCAAGCACAGATTACTAACCAGTTCCTACGTAAGCTATATCACTTCACTACATAGTATATAAATTATTTTTCAAAAAAAACTAAACCGACTTCAAAACCACAAATGGCACTCAAAAGTAAAAAATAAATTAATATAATTATCATAAGCGCTACCCACTCATATATTTGAAGTCGGTGACAGCCAAGTCTAATAGGTAGTAGAGAAATACTATGTATATAGTAAGTACTACTTGTAGGTAGTATTTATCTACCACCTTTTAGACTTGGCTGGCACCGACTTCAAATATATGAGTGGGTAGCGCTTATGATAATTATATTAATTTATTTTTTACTTTTGAGTGCCATTTGTGGTTTTGAAGTCGGTTTAGTTTTTTTTGAAAAATAATTTATTTTAACCTTTTTAGTGAAAAACAAGTTTTAATTAAATTAATTCAAAAAGTTTTTAAAGACGAGCTTTTATGATCTAGAAGCCACATCATGACGAAGTTTAAAACGGGCTATCACAATTAAATGCATGTACAAAAAAATTTCATGTCTGTCCTATTCTCTGTTGAGGAGTTCCCTCGCCGGAAGTCAATCCTGGGTGTATCTGCCATGTCATGATGGAATTTAGAACAGGCTATTATGGTTAAATCCATTTACGAAATGTTGTGTCTGTACTATTCACCGTTGAGGAGTTCCCTCACCGGAAGTCAACCCTGTGTGAAGCAGGTGAAGCAGTCGAATACAAACCTCCACCTTTAGAAAGTTGGTTACGAAAAAAACAAGAACCGACTTGAAGATTAAACTTATATTTTTATGTTTTTGCTATTTTTTTCAAAAACTACTGAATGAATTTCGATAAAATTTATATGGGACCACCTTTGAAGTATTACCTACCAATCAAAAAAAGAATCATCGAAATCAATGCATAATTGGCGGAGTAATCGCGTAACAAACACACAAAAAAAAAAACAAAAAAAAAAAACATACCGTCGAATTGTAAACCTCCTCCTTTTTGAAGTCGGTTAAAAACAAAGTCACTTTCTCTGTCCCTATATCCCTATGAATGCTTAAATCTTTAAAACTACGCAACGGCTTTTGATGCTGTTTTTTTTAATAGATAGAGTGATTAAAGAGGAAGGTTTATATGTATAATAACCGTGCGAAGCCGGGGCGGGTCGCTAGTTTTATTATAAAATAGTCAACAACGTGTTTAAAATTGAAATGATCAATTACTATGGCAGCTTCTGTGGTATGGTGGTTGGGCAGGCAGGTGGGCTGAAATCTCAAATACAGCAGAGGTTGCGGGATCCTTTCCCGCTAGGGGACAAAAGTTTCTGCAAATAAAAAAGTGTAAGCATTTGTTTCGTGTCTGGGTGTTGTGAGACCGTGGTTCTCATATTTTCTGGTCCCCTAGATACAGATAATCCTTGTTAAGGGCCAGGAAATATGTACTCGTATGGGATAGTTGTGCGTTATTCTTAGGTAATAAAAACCTGCAAAGTTTTTTGGAAAGAAAAAATACACCGGCTGGGACTTGAACCAGCATCACAGCATTCTTTGGACATTTCGACGTGGTGACCGTAACTCGATTGGGGAGAGTCCTTCCCGCACATAGGGAATGTACTTTGACCCTCAAAACAACTTTGCCCAAACTAAAAAAAAAATTGCTGTTTGCTTAGCATTCTATCCTATCATACTATCCTATATAAAGAAGAACGTTTATGTGATTTTATTTTATTTTTTATTTATTTATTTAAGACATCTTGACAGGACACCCCAATACCAAAGAAAACTAAATGTTACTACGTACCAATACGATGCTATAAGAAAACTAAATTTTAACATGATGGATGGATAGATGGATGGATGGATGTTTGTTACTCAATCACGTAAAAACTATTGAACGGATTTTCATGAATTTTGGTAGGTCTTTTAGGTCCTGGATAAGGACGCAAGCTACTTTTTATCCCGGGAAAATGCAGGTAATACCGCAGGGAGCAACTAGTGTGTAATAAAAATTGAATAAGATTTAAACAATTGCACCACTCACTCCATAGATAAAGTTTGCTTCATTCTGTAGTGTCCTAAGTTGAAGACCGACGGCGAAAGGGTCTGTTGGTTCCTTTGGGAAAACTTAAACTGACGAAACTCTAAAAATAACCGTAAATTCGATAGATTAAGAGGGAAAGTTACAAGTTGGATTAAGTTAAATGTCGAGTGGTTTAAGTAAATGTACCCGAGTGGGGTTCCGGTCTTTGGTCGAAAGATAAACTCAGTATACCATCCTTCTGTCCTACTTTAGATAATAAATGAGAAAGTTTGTGAGGATGGATGGATGGATGTTTGTTACTCAATCACGAAAGCTACTGAATGGATTTTGATGAAATTTGGTACCTATGTGGTTATTTTAGGTCTTGGAAAACGACATACCTAGGCTACTTTTTATCTCGGGAAACCGCGAACGAAAACGGCGTGGTGCAGCTAGTGAGTCAATAAACTTATGAACAAAGAAGGTATATTTATGAGACTTAATATCTGCAGGGCGATCATGTATTTTTATTTCAATCAATTTCAATAAGAGCCGTATTACACAGTAAAATTGAATAGATTGGGCGTATACATTACGATTCATAGCACAATCTCGGTTTGTAAATATGTCGGGTAACTGGTTTCTCATTGAAATTAATTGAAATAAAAGATACATGATCGCCCTGCTGATGTCTCGGGGTGATGAACGCAATGCAGTGCGACGCAGAGCTTTTTATGGTATTAAAAGTTCTGCGTGGCACTGCAATTATTATGGACAGGCGTGTGGCTTACCAACTGGCGAACGACTTGCTAGTCTCGTAGTCTCATGACTCAGTGTCATAAAAGGTACTTACGTGGAAGCTAAACGAGCCCTTATGGTCCGTAACGGTATTCTGTGACATTGAGTATGATCATAGAATACTCAATAGTAGGTATATGATGTCATATTGATAAAGCTTGATTTATCGAATAATCATGAACAGTTTAATTTGTAATGTTATATTGAACTGTATAATAATTAATGAATTTCCCTAACTCCATAATACTATAATATAAGGTAATTACATGGCTAGCTAGTGAAATCTAAAATAGTGATTCTAATGCACAGATCTTATGAGAGTCTTGTCCTTGAGTGGAGACCGCGAAAGGATAAGCGTAGTGTAGGACGCCCACCGGCTAGAGGGAGCGACGACCTGCGAAAGGCGGCCGGCAGAAACTGGATGAGAAGAACCGTGGACAGGGCTCAGTGGCGTTCATTAGGAGAGGCCTGTCTAGCAAGCTGATGATGATGATGATGATGATGATTTTATGATATTGAACTCAAAATTATATTTTAATGGGTTAAGTTAAAACACAATCTTGAAAATACAAGCACATTCGGTTTCGGCATAGGTATCTAAATACTTGGAAGAATCGGTTATTTGTGTTTGTTCCGAACAAAAACAAAGTAGGGAAGTGTTTTCGATATGTACCAAAAGTTTCTTTGTTTACGTTATCGTTTGTTTTCGTAAGACCCCGCGTATTTTGTTATCATTGTAATTATTAACTGCAGAAAAATATTGAAAGAAGAAAGGATTTCAACCCGTGAACCGCGGCTTATACGCGGTAAGTGCTTTTAACCAATAAACTTTTTTTTATGGATCTGATTGATACGAACAAGTTTTCGCCTTATGGTAAGCGTCACTCCTGCCCATAAAACGCTGTCATAAAGTTTTTCAGTACGCTGGGAAAAACGCCGCAGATTATCACGGAACAGATGTCATCTGCTTAGGGAGCTCTTGCCCTGGGAAAACCATGATTTTAAAGTGGCCTATTCAAGCAAGGCAGAGAGTCAATAGAAGACGATGACCGCCCAGGTTATCTGATTGAAGCATTTTTTGGGATTCTTAGGGTATTCTGCTGATTGACTACAAAGAAAAAGGCGTCAACGTCACTGGAGAATATTGTGCTAGCCTGTAAGAAAAGGTTAAAAATGCCATCAAGGGAAATAGTAGGAAACAAGAATAAGTTTAAAAAAAACAAAAAAACCTACTTCAATGTATCTTCGAAGTCCACTGTCAAATATCGATGAAATTCATATGGGACCACTTCGTAACTATACTGAACCCAACGAAGAATTTTCCAAACCGGTTCAAGAACGACGGATCGGATATCGGAATCGGAATCGAATAGAGAACCTTCTCCTTTTTTGAAGTCGGTCAAAAACTAGGAAAATTGCATATAGCTACATAAACTTGTGAAACCTGTTAAATAGTTTGTTTAGTTATTTAATCTTTAATTATGTTTTTGTATGTATGTTAGTCTGTAAGGTATATATTCTATGAGCCTCTGTTAATTTTACTTTTTTGTACTATAATATTGCCTGAAATAAACAAATTAAATAAAAGTGAAAACAAATAATTGCTACATACTATAAGAGTATGTTTATCAAATATCGCGACAGAATAACCAACCATAGCGTGACCATACACTAATTTACGAAAAACACAGGCACTTCAGAAAACGGTTCAAAGAGTCCCCTTGCATACTGCTTGATGTGGCAATTCTTTAGATAGACTCTGGATTTCCTGTACCTAGAGAACTAGGAACCACGAGGACCATGGTCCCACAACATCCAGACACAAATGCCTGAACTTTTTTTAGTGCACAAACATTTGTCCCGTCTCGGGAATCAGACCCACAACCTCATTGGTATATGAGATTTGACCCAACCTGCCCAACCACTGCACCACAGAGACTGGCTAAATCTTATTTAAATAGATATGTTCCTCACAAAAAATGCTTATTAATTTAATTTCCTTCATTGACTCGGATACCAAATCCGTGAACACCTTTCCAATTTTGGCCATTTTCAAGCCATTTTCAAGATAGGCATCGAAACCGTGTTATATGACACTTACTTTTATTATTAATCTCCAAGTTTCTTCACTACAAAGGCTTTGTCTAGTTTATTCAAAGGTTGTACCTTTGAGTTAAAATATTTTAATAAGATTAGAATGAAAATAGCTTCAAACAAGTACCTTAACATCGTAAGCTTTTAGCGGTGTTATTTTAGGTTTCTCTATTTATTTAATCACAAGTAAAGTTTCGCCCCGCGGTTTCCCAGAATAAAGCCTACGTGTTAATCCAGGGTATAAGCTATCTCCATTCCAAATTTCACTGAAATCTTTTGAGCCGTTAAAGCGTGTAGAAGTAGCAAACGTACTCACACATTCACTCACTCGCTCACACACTTCCGCATTAATAATATTATTATATATTTTTTATGTTTGATGAAATTGCTACGAAATGGTCCCATATAAATTTCATCGATATTTGACCTTGGACTTCGAAGATACGGTCTCGTCGGTTTTTTTTTGATAAAATGTTTACTTGTAAAACCTAAATTTAATTTGAATCCTTAAGCTTAAAAGTGGTTTCCTCAATGTTCAACTTCATTGTAAAACACCACAACAAATCTAAATGAATATTCTTTTGTTTGGTGTACAATAAAGCATTTTGTAATTATAGTTGTAATGATAAATTATTTCCTCTTGAGTCACAGTATGACCAAAGAAAACTACGTTTATTTTTCTTATAATTACATACAGGAAAATATAGAGAAAAAAATATAAGCGTTGTGTTACAGGTGTAAATCTGATTAATTAAACACTGATTAATTTATAATTTTAATAGATATAAGTGATTTTAATTGATGAATCGGAAATTTTAGACCAAATGAAGTAAGTTTAATTTATTCTCGAATATAGCAATGGAAATTATATTATTAATGATAACATAAATTCACAAACTTCAAGTACATATTGATGAAGGTGGAGAGATTATATATATATATATATATATATATATATAAATGTTAGGTTTACACATAACCATATAGTACTATTGATGGGTGGGACCTAATGGAAAAATTCGTTCGGAAAAGAAATGACTTAATTTAGGCGAAGAACACGATTAAACAGCTGGTTCTGTGAATTATATTTTCGAAAAAGAAACTTGCCGGCAGTCTTCTCAGAATGGATTTTGAGAAGACTGCCGGCAAGTTTTTTTTTTTTCAGTAAGAAATATGGGCGCAACTTAGTTCCGAAGTAGGTAAAACTTTTCCCATTGTACAAAATTGCGTTGAAAAAGTGATTTAGAAAACGTTTATTTATGAATAATATAAAAGTTGTTTCCGGAACTCAGCTCAAGCACAGATTACTAACCAGTTCCTACGTAAGCTATATCACTTTACTACATAGTATAAAACAAAGTCGCTTTCTCTGTCCCTATATCCCTATGTATGCTTAAATCTTTAAAACTACGCAACGGATTTTGATGGTTTTTTTAATAGATAGAGTGATTGAAGAGGAAGGTTTATATGTATAATAACCGTGCAAAGCCGGGGCTGGTCGCTATTATTTATTTTAAAAATAAAATTTGTATTTTTCGTAGGTAATCTAAAAGTTTACTATCCGTATTAGAAAATAAAGATTATTAAATTCTCACGTATTTGCAATCAGTAAGTCTTTATTGCGGGCCGAACCTGGACACGAATGGCGCAGAGTCGAGGCGAATGGCATGACATGAGAGAGGCCTCCACAGCCTTTTACATCCCACTGCTAGCACAGGTAGCAGTAGGATATAAAAGCCTGTGGATGATGATGATGATGAAGTCTTTATTGGTAGATTTTCATCTAGCAAGTAATTGATTATTAAAACATTATGATTATTGATCCAAGATAGATCAGCTTCTGTGGTGTGGTGTGGTGTACACCATTGAGGTTGCGGGTTCGAATCCCTCAACGGGACAAATGTTTGCGCACAGAAAAAAAAACCGCAAGCATTTGTTTCGTGTCTGGGTGTTGTGGGACCATGGTACTCGTAGTTCCTGGTTCCCTAGACATAAGAAATCCGAAGCCAGGATCTAAGTATGTGATCGTTAGGCATATTTATTTATTAAGCAGTAATACCATGCAGCGCAGCGTAGCACTGCATTGCGCTCATCACCTCGAGATAACAGATATTATGTATCGTATGCCCAGCAATACTTTTTTTATGATTAAATGGGCTCACGTTTGACAACAACTCACCTGATGGTAAGCGTAGTTGCGGTCTAAGGTGGAGCACGTTTGCCCATGAGGTGCCTATTCACTCTTGTCCTAAAGAGACCCAGGTTGTTATTGGGAGGAAATAAGTATTCTGGTACCTAGAAAATTACACTCCTTAGCAGTACGTACAATGAAAGAGTCAGCGAAGCGCTTTGAGCGTGCTGGTGGTATGTGCACAACATAAGGGTGAAGTGACTCTCATCGCCTGGTGGTCCTAAGATGGAATGGGGATGAAGAAATTGAAATTACATACGTACATTATTTTTGTTTGGCTTACTAAACTGGACCACAGAATAAATAAAACATCTTGGCCACTTTTTATTCTGCTCATTTTGACCGCATACATTTACCCGCACGACTCACTCTGCGACTATTCCTTTACAGTACCTACATTACCAAATTAGCTTTCATCCGTCCCTGCAATAACACACTTGAAAGGAAACTCGCAATTTTGTCGACAAAGTGCTCTCTCAACCGTAGTTTCGATAGCGACATTCGGACTTTACCGCTACATTTATAGAGACCAAAGGCAGAGAGATCTTTGTTTCCTTTATACTGAATGCATTAGCGCATGCTAGTCGAGAATCTTAAGATTTAAATAATCAGGAAGAGGTTCAATCCCTGTCCGAGCAATATAATTTACTACTTTATATTTTTACTGGTGGTAGGTTTCTCGTATGCCGTCTGGGTGGGTACCACCGCTTTGCCAGTTATTCAACCGCCAAGCAGTAGTGCGCAAGCATAACTGTGTTTAGGTTTGAAGGGCATTGTAGCCAGCGAAATTACTGGGCATTATGAGACTCAACAGCTAATTGTCTCAGGGTGACGAGCGCGGTGCAGCGCCGCGCAGGATTTTGCAAAACTAAGTTCTGGGTGGTGCTGTTATTGTTATGGGCTGGTGTATTACTTACCATCAAACGTCCAGCAAGCTCGTCTCGTCATTCAGTTACATAAAAAAAAAAAAAAAATTCTACAAACAATTCTGTAAAATGTGAGAAGAGCGTTTTTATTTAGTTTTGTAATGTTTATTTTTTTTTATTACACTTTATAGATCTATGTTTGGCTACTATCTCTCGCCTGATGTGAAGCGATGATGTGGCCTAAGATGGAGCACATAGATCTAGAGAGAGATGGCAGTTGAGCGGCTGCTCAGACCCGTCTCCCGAAATACGAATAGGTCGCTTGACGGCATGGCTTTGTTCGGCGGGTGGTATTACACAACCACGGCCAGAGCCTACCACTCCAAAGCGCGTAAGCGGGTTTCATCACGGTGTTTTCCTTTACCGTTTTAGAGCGAGCGTGCAAAAACTTCACTTAACTATAAGTCACTGGTGCAGGGCCGAGTCGGGATTCGAACCACCTGGGTTCGAATCCCGACTCGGTCCGATCGAAAGGCGCACGAGTTCCCGCTGAGCCACACTTGCTCTAATCTAATGTCACTAATTTCTTCGATATTTTTCCGAGGCGAAATAAATAATCAGTAAAGAAGTTAAACTCATACAGTTTTTCCTAGACTTATGATAAACGAACTTATGACAGGCAGACATTGATGTGGGTCAATCGGGATTCGAACTCGGGTTCAATATATAGACTAGCCACGTCACATTTTGTATTGGAACCACTGAGCCGATAGATAGTTAGGCCGGGGAGAGCCTGATGAAACCAGTTTAAACCTGATATGCCAAGCTTTTCAGACTAAAGTGTACATTGCAAAGTGCTTTTTAATTGAAACTAAAGCAGTACCTACCTTGCACTCTATTTTCAATTAAAGTTTACTGTTACCGATAGTAAATGAAATCAATTTGTTAATTTTCATGTTTTAGTCATATTTTAAGTAACTATGTCATACATCACTGAGGTTGCGGGTTCGATTCCCGCGACGGGACAAATGTTTGTGCACAGAAAAAAAAAGCGCAAGCATTTGCTTCGTGTCTGGGTGTTGTGGGACCATGTTCCTCATAGTTCCTGGTTCCCTAGATACGGGGAAACCTAGTTAGGGGCCAGGATCTATGTATGTGATCGTTGGGCGTTATTTTTATGTTATTTATCAGAACCCACTCTTTTGAAATAAATTTTAGTATCGTCACAGAGAAGGAATAAACAATACATTACAGTTTATAGGTATATAATGCAGTCTTAAATGTAAATAATAGCGAATCTCACTCTCTAATAATAAATACACAAATATTATTAACTACATAATAAGGAAACAACAAAAAATTGATTAATACTTATAAAATAAAAATAATGCTAATAAATTTCAACGACAATGGTTCACCTTTGGAAGCAATAAATAATCTGAATCTGGAAGGCGCTGAAGTGTGTTTCAAAATTATTCGGGCTAGTTTACCATCGTCAGAGGGAAACTGGCCCGCGGATCCGATTTTCTTTGAGCGAGTATCCAAGTTACTACAGTCAATATATCTGTATAAAATATTTCCATAAGTTGGTAAGATTTGTAAATATCACAAATTTAGATTCACATAGATACATACATTACACATACATACATATATTATATTAGACACACATTATTATTGGATTGGATGTATACTTATGAATCGGACCATTATCTGCAAAAAGGTATCTATTATAGAGTCTAGGTATCGACTGTAAGATGTGGAACGACCTACCATTATCGGTATTTCCTTTGATATGGGTCCTTTAAAAGGGGTATTAATTAACCTTAAGGGTCAGCAACGCATCAGCAATGCCTATGGTGCTGCAGACGTTCATAAGCAACGGTAACCGCTTGCCATCAGGCGGGCCGTATGCTTGTGTTCCAACATTTTTAAATAAATAAAAAAACAATCATTTAATTAGTGCAATAGTGTACAAACAAAGTAATCAATCAATCAAATAATGGAATTGCGAAAAGTTTCAGAGGCTTCCACTTAGCGTTTTTAAACGTATCTAATACCCAATATCATTCTGCGTATTTTGTTGTAGTGACACTACAACAATAGTTAAAACAAATGATATTACCCAATAACAGCCCATACCAAGTCAAGTCCATTAAAGCTACGCAATATTACAATATTGTTATTAATCGGATTCGATTATCAGTAAAATGGC
The DNA here is from genome assembly GCA_951640565.1 of Petrophora chlorosata. Classification (NCBI taxonomy): domain Eukaryota; kingdom Metazoa; phylum Arthropoda; class Insecta; order Lepidoptera; family Geometridae; genus Petrophora; species Petrophora chlorosata. The sequence goes on along the minus strand of OX621196.1, from coordinate 16,546,179 downwards.
ACACAAGGGAAACCAAAGCAGTTAGCTCCACATTCTATATAGAATACTTATAGTCATTTAAAATCTAAGGTAGGTTATTGGGTAAATTCAGCAGCGCGCGTAGCGTTTAACGTGTAACCAAATAGGTGGACGGAATTTCGCTAAGCAACAACTGAATTATAGCAATGGCGGTGGCGTGTGGTTGTTTGGGAGGATTGCCGATCGGCAGGTAGCATGATGTAAACGTTTGCATGAATCTTGTGTACGAACGAGCGGACTGGTTGAGTTTGAGTGCTTCGCTTTTGAATTTGGCGAAGCGACGTCCGCCTTTTTAATTCGTTCAAGCGTGAAACCTCACTGTTACCAAATTGTTTAGTCTTTATTTTATAACGTCACCTAGATTTAAAATTTAAAACCATATAATAAATTTGAAAGTAACCCCGTTACATGCTCCCACTACCCACTTCGATACTTACCTCCCTACTCACTGTATGTAAATGGGAGTAAATTTAGAACCCACTGCTTCCAATGCACACCATAATAGGCAATCTCGAGGCTAGATGGAAATACATTAGTATGGAATTGAGGAACTAATGCAATTACTTCATTAGTAAATGCCTTCGGTTTTAATCACAGAAATTTAAATAATAATGTACTAAATTTATATTTCTGTGCTGTAAACAGAAACGTGTAACTGACAGATGATACAGATACGTGAAAATATTTTGGATTTCCGTTTAGCTTAACATCACGGTATGGAGAACTTCGATAAATAAGTTACAGAAAGATTCGTTACAAAACCACTGCAATTGGCGTCAAGCGACCTAGTCGTGTTTCGGGATGATGTTCGGTGAGCCATCGGGGAGACGGATCTGAGCAGCCGCTCAACTGCCGTCTCTCTCTAGATCTATATGCTCCATCTTAGGCCACATAATTGCTTTACATTAATCAGGCGAGATAGTGGCCAAACAGATCTATTAAGCGCAAAATAATGATAATAATAAATAAATATGTGGAAGATAAATGTCAATTATTTTTGTTTGTGGTTATATTTTTATTCTATGGTATTATTTTAAATTATCTATGGTTGTATTTTTAGTCTGTGGTATTTTTAGTCTTTGATAAATTTATTCTCTATGGTTAACTTCCGTTTTAAAAGTCGTGCAATTGACTAGTTTGCTTTCCCGCCATTGACGAGTCTGGTTTGATATAAAAAGGCCGCGCGAGCTATCGACAGATCAGAAGTTGTCCAGTCGCGGACACGGCACAACCTGTTGCTCTGAACTGTCAGGTATGATAATTTTACTATTTATTGTTACTATTGTTTGATTATATTTTAGTTGTAATTAGTATATAATTTGTAGTTAAATAATTAGTATAATTTATAGTTACGTAAATAGTTATATAAATTATAGTTATAAAACATATATTTTACTTTTAGTAAATAAGTTAGTATATTGCCTATTAAATAAATAAGTTGATTATAAGAAATGCTATTTATGTTGGTTACTTTATAATAAATAAAATTAGTTATGATTATTTAAGAGCTATTTTTACTTACGCTCCCACATCAGAAGTGGGATTAGTGTTAACCTAAACTACGCCCAGAAACGTTTATGATTTCAGAAGCCGCAAGATGGATGACCACGATTCCGCTGCGTCAGAGGATGGACAGCTCGAGGACGATTCAGCAGCCACGCTTGAGCCTGTGGCAGCGACCGTGGTTACGGCTGGCCATGCATCACCTATCTTCAGGCCTGTAACTGCGATTGACCGTCGTGCGGCTAACCACGGCGCCGAAGAGGCAGCCCATGGGGGCGCCCAGCCGTCAAGTCGTGGCGGCGCTTCTACAAGAGGCGCTTCATCGAACGGTGGCTATGCTTCACCCAGCGGTTCAGCGGCAGATCAGGACACAAGGACAGTAGATTTCACTCCTATAAACTTCATGCAAAATATAATGCAACAAATGATGACACAATTAATTGAAACTACCGCTAAAGCCTTCGGTACACCGAAAGTGAAGCCTACTCCACGCATGCGGAACCTTGAACAGATTTATGTCCCAGCTTTTGACCCTGACGATCGAACTGATACCGTCCAAGTTTGGTGTCGAAATATTGAAGAACTGAAAGCTGACTACGAACTTACTGATAGAGAAGTGTTAAATTTGACTCGGAAGAACCTACGTGGCTGCCGAATGGGCACGTCGAAATTACTCAAGTTTAACTAATTGGCCGGAGCTTAAAACGAGTCTTATCGCTACTTTTGCAGACGAATCACGTTACTACGACGACCTGACCCTCTTCATGGAGTACATCAGCGAGCAGGCCGGCAGTCTTGCAGAGTACGCCACCCGAAAATGGGAGTTGGCGAAGAAGGCGATTGGTATGGAGATGACTGAGCAACGCCTAGTGGAAGCAGTTATTTCTGGTATGTCAGGTTTTCGTATCCGCTCTGATTTGCTACGACTTACGCCTAAAAATTTGCCACAGTTAATCCAAAGTCTTAACTCATATAAACGAAAGAGACCTGGTGTAGACACTGATCACAACGTTGTGCCTAAAAGATTTAAGCCCGATTCATCCTTAGATTACAAATCTAGACGTTGTCACAAGTGCCAAGAGTTAGGTCATGTACAGAAGGATTGCCGTTTTAACATCAATAACAATCAAAACGCTCAAAATTCTGCTTCCACTTATAAAAATGCAAAGCCAGTAGTAGTTCAAAAACCCCTTGTGCTAACTTGTACTTTCTGTAGTAGGAAGGGTCATAGTTTCGAAAACTGTTTCCAACGCTTAAACAAAAGCTCTAAAAATTAATAATAATCTAAAAATTATTAATAGTCTACTACGTTTACACTTTGATTATGACTAATAAAAATTCGAAAACTATCCAAATTGACGACAGTGATTATATATATGTGTTTGATAGATAGTGATGCTGAATGCTCCCTTATGCGCTAAAACGTAGGAGATTCAGTCAAGGGTAAAGTCATTTATGAGATTTATGTTTTGCGAGGGGTTGGAGACAATTCTTTCCGTCCATCGCGTAAAAATATTTGCATGGTAGGTTAATGGCCTTAATATTGAATTAATTTCATTTTGGTCCCTGAATCTTTTCGAAGTACATAGAATAAAAATGTTACTAAAATTGCTCTTAGTTTGATTCAGTAAAATATAATTCTGCAAAATTAATAAAAGCCAATCTGGTTCGCGACAAATCTCCCTTCATCCAATAGACAAACCCCCAGTTCCTTTTCACACTGTCTATATAGACACTACTGGTAAATTGAGTGGTAATAAATCTGCCAAGCAATATGCTGTTGTATTCATAGACGCTTTTACGAAATATTATGTGACCTGTGAACAATTTAACTGCAGCGGCAACTGTTAATTGCTCAAAAGAATTAACTCATACTTTTAGTAGACCCAAACGTGTCCTTTGTAATCAGGCTGCTTCATATACTGGAAGAGATCTTAGAAGATTTTGCGATCTTTGGTCTATTGAATTACATTTTATTGCAAGTAGTGTCAGTCGTGCAAATGGTCAGGTGGAGCGAATGATGAAGGTTTTGACAAACTGCTTCACTAGTGTTGAAAACACTACTGAGAGAAGTTGGAAACATGCTGTAGGTGAAGTGCAGCTAGCGATTAATTGCAGTAAAAGCACTGGTCACACTCCTTTCCAGCTTCTCATAGGTTGCAATCAGTCTCCTCCCGCTATATCTGCCTTAATAATAAGTTTAGACCTCGATACTTATCGTCAAGAATCCAAAGAAAGGATGGACGAACGAGCTCTAATCCAAATGGTTGATTATGATAAGACTAAAGCTTAAATTAAACCTTTTAAAATTGGCGATGTTATGTTAATAAAGCAAAATCCACGAGCAATCAACAACCTTGATAGTAAGTACAGAGGTCCTTGCGTCATAACTCGAGTAAATGATAACGATAGATACACTGTAAAAGTCTGTGAAACTGATGACGTAAGAATTATTGCCCCTGACATGGGATGTGAATTGACTGATTCTTTAGATAATAATATATCAGAGTAGTGTGTTAACATAAAATTTTACAAATATTTTGCAATATTTTGAGGCGATTAATCTGGGCATAAAGTGTGCGTCTGGCCAACGACCGCTTTGTTCCTGAAAACCGCATCAAAAGTGATTGGGATTAGATTGTCATGTAATTTGGCAGATATCTAATCTTGTAGCCATGTGACTTGGCTTATTGTGGTGTTCGCATGGTGCCATGTGACTTGGCGAAATTTGTGATCTGATTGTTATGTGATTTAACAATTTGTCATGTGAGTTGGCGGGTATCAGGTTGTCATGTGATTTGACAGCAGCCATGTGGTTTGGCGGATACTAGATCACAGAACTATGTTGTAACATATGTCATGTGATTTGACATTTTAGCCATGTGATTTGGCGAATATTCGGTTGTCATGTGATTTGGCAACAGCCATGTGATTTGGCTTGATATAACGTCATGTGATTTGACAATAGTATAGCCATGTTAATGGTTTATACCGCATTTTAAAACCTGTTGATTTTTGAAACCATATTGTGATTTAATATTTAAAGGTCATGTGACTTGAACGCTCTCATATGTTATTAGTGTCATTACTATGTATTGTTTAAATGATCTGTATCGAAAATGTTTGTTTTTCGCGAGCCAAAGGCTGCTCGTCAGAATGGCCGTGTGGAAGATAAATGTCAATTATTTTTGTTTGTGGTTATATTTTTATTCTATGGTATTATTTTAAATTATCTATGGTTGTATTTTTAGTCTGTGGTATTTTTAGTCTTTGATAAATTTATTCTCTATGGTTAACTTCCGTTTTAAAAGTCGTGCAATTGACTAGTTTGCTTTCCCGCCATTGACGAGTCTGGTTTGATATAAAAAGGCCGCGCGAGCTATCGACAGATCAGAAGTTGTCCAGTCGCGGACACGGCACAACCTGGTGCTCTGAACTGTCAGGTATGATAATTTTACTATTTATTGTTACTATTGTTTGATTATATTTTAGTTGTAATTAGTATATAATTTGTAGTTAAATAATTAGTATAATTTATAGTTACGTAAATAGTTATATAAATTATAGTTATAAAACATATATTTTACTTTTAGTAAATAAGTTAGTATATTGCCTATTAAATAAATAAGTTGATTATAAGAAATGCTATTTATGTTGGTTACTTTATAATAAATAAAATAAGTTATGATTATTTAAGAGCTATTTTTACTTACGCTCCCACAAATATAATTACTATAATTACTTTTCTATCAAACACGCCTAATTAACTTTGTGTCAATCAATAGTGTAAAAGATTATAAAAAAATCTCTAAAACATTAACCTTAAAAACAAAAAAAATACAAATGTACAATGTACTCTTCGTGATAATTATAATTATTTGAGATTTGGAACAATCTTTATTCCGTTATTTATGAAGACTAAAATTAATACTTAAGGGTCGTCCATTAATCACGTCATGTTTTTAGTAACTTTCGGTTTAGAATTGCGCGTGCGCAAAGAAAAGTAATTATACATGATATCTCTATACCCTCCTCCCCCTTGAGATATTTCATGATTTTGTCCATACCCCTCCCCCCCTTTCGAACCTCACGTGATTAAAGGACGATCCCTTATCGACAAGACTGCATTTGGAAAATTGTATTTATGCCGGAATATTTATGTCTTATATTATTATTAAAAATGACGTGAGTATTACCACAGAATACTAAGGGACAGAAGCATCACTCCGCAAAGAAATTTAAACAAATAGCGACTCTTGCTATGACGCCATAAAATTCAATTCAGCTTGCGTAGCGCTGCATACCTACCAGTCATATTAACCTACAGAGCGCTTCTCTTTCTACCGCATAGCTCTTACCTCTTCTGACGCGACACGTGTAACGACGCGCGACCCGCTGTCGGTGTCCGGCTATGTACTTGTAGCTTCGTACCTACAGTGCGGAGTGCGCTAGGCCTGGTATTACTCATAATTTGATTTACTAACCGGCTACACTCATGACACGACACGAGCACTGGCTCGCCGCGACCGCTCGTACTCCTTAAAGATGAGCGTCTGTACCGCTCGAACATCGAGTCGAGTGTCTCGACTTATATTCGTGAGTGTAGCCGGTTAGTAAATCAAATTATTTTCTGTCTTATTTTGGAACTTGAATTTCAAATGTTTGTAAGGAACGACCCGTTGAAATGTTTCACCAAGAAAGGCGCTCTTAACCCTTCATCATTTTGTGAACGACGTAAAGCTCGCTAGGTATTTGAATATTTTGAACATTTTCTCGGTTGTAAGGCTTAGGGTTGTAAATATTTTTAAATAATATAGAACACTGCCAAATAATAATTTGTAATACATTTTTATTAAGCTATTGCATAGCTTCTATCGCGGGCCTTGAGCGTGGAGACCGAATCCAGAAATTCCGTAACGAAAATAACCTAACACCCCCCACTCCGAATGCTATGCAATAGCTTTACCGCGGCAGTCTCCGAGTGCCACACGTCTTTTTTTATCTACATCAGCTATTTCAGTCCTTATATTCCTGCGTTTTTTCCCTGAGGATGGATGGATTGATAGATGGATGGATAGTTAGATAGATGGATGTTTGTCACTCAATCACGCAAAAACTTTAGGTCCAGGAAAAGGATATAGGCTAAAATGAATTTTTTTTTTAGCCCTTCAGTACATAAAGCACGCTGATACTGTATTTTATGTATTTAGCCAAACCTTTGAGAATATGAGGTATGTAGTATAGAAGAAAAAAATCCGACTTCATTGTATCTTCGAAGTCCAAGGTGAAATATCGATGAAATTTATATGGGACTACTTCGTAGCTATACTGAACCCAGCGCAAACAGAATTTTCCAAATCGGTTCATAAATGACGGAGTTCTGGTATAGAAACAAAAAAGTCACAATCAAATAGAGAACTTCCTTCTTTCATCGGTTAAAAATACTTTAAAAGAAATGAATTTTCTACAGTGAAAAGCAATAATCATTTAAAAATAAAGAGACTAACATATCAATAAATGCTTATAAAGATATATTCCCTCTGACAACCCTGGCGAGCTTGCGGTAGGGTTAGCAATTATGCTAAGTTACTTACTGTTGCTTATTTTTAGCCAAATTATTCTATTGTGGATAAAATACCCTTTTTGATGTCTTTAGAGCTTATTAAATCATTTGTGTTTATTATTTTACGTCAACTGAGTTGTTAAGGCGGCTGGAGAAACTGGACGAGAAGAGCTGAAGACCGGGCTCAGTGGAAGAGGAAAAGCCTATGTCCAGCAGTGGACGACTACGGGTTGATGATGATGATGATGAGTTCTAATTGACATTTTTTTTAGTTTTGCCAACGTATAATAACAGCACAAAATAAAGAGCGTGTGACGGAGTATCAAGTACATAAAGTTCCGCCATTCTTAAATTGTTTCATTGATGTCGAAGTTTTCATCTTCCAATTTATTAACCCAATATGATTTAAAGGTTATTTATATAAATAATGTAAACCTTCTCATATTCCTTGGTTCTGTAATAGTTTGCTCCCTAGAAAGCTGGTAATCACTGCTCACAGGACACATGCCTCTGAACAAGTTTTACTTTATGATGCGGAAGACTGAAACACCTAACTGCTTAAATTGTGGAACTGTGGAAGATGTACATCACTTGTTGGTGGAGTGTGTCCGGTTTCAAAATGAAAGACAGTTGCTCATGAGCACTTACGGTTTGAATAGCTATGTAGGTAAAATTTTGGCTCAACCAACGTCTGATGCAGCGAGAGACCTGTTCAAAATTGTGGGTCTCCATAAATAGATATATGGTCTACATATGGCTGTTTATGAAGACTTTTTATTATAGTACTAGCATATACGATGGGGCTGACATCTACTAACCAATGTATAAAAGCCCACAAAATAAAATAGATTAAAAAATAATGTATGGTTCCGTACGCAAATTATTCTATTGTTGTTCCTCCTTCGTTTGTTTAAGAGAGAAAACAGCGAGGAGAATAATACAGGAATAATATTATAATTGTAACCTCACTCAAAATAAAGAGCCTAAAATGTACGATGGATGGATGACAAGTGGGCCTTGCGTCACGTCTCCCAAGTTAAGCGTAACAACTCCGTAACGTAACTTGACAGGGTTAACCTAACAGGGTTAATTGAAGAATATTTTTTTATCCTCTCGACCCTAATTGACATAAGTCTGACTGACTAAAAATGAGTACTAAGGTACTATAAAATACTTTAGCGTGTGCTGAGTCGCAACCTTTTCCTAACATCAGGCAACATTTCACTGAAATTTTGTGTGATGTCTTGTATATATATTTTTTTCTTTCTTTCTAATAGCACATTTGAATTAATGAGTTACTACTATAATGATACTTTTACCGTCGTGTTCAAAGCAAAGCGCAAACGCTATACATTTATTGCAAAGTGTTTAGGGAAATGATAAAATCGTGTTGTTATTTTAACATCCATGATTGATCAAATCACTTGGGAAATCGTCCAAATTTCTGTTTTTATCATATCCTTGGTACATATATTATATCGCCACCACAGCCACCACCTTGAACGCAGATTGAACATACTTTTAGGTCCAGTTTGTTAATAGATTATGTATTTGAATAAATACCTAGAAAACTTTAAGGAACCTTGAATTTTCAAGGCCAGTCACACTCCACCGGCTCTCGTTCATTTTCTTGATACTTTTTAAAACCATCCGGGCGTGAAATTATTACGAAAGGCGTTTCAGGCTCTTTGTGTTCCTTAAGAGGTCTTGAATGGTTCTAATAATAGGAAACTTGAGCTCTCTTTGATGTTTTGATATCTGTTTATGAAACTTACTAAGTTTATAAATTAAAGCTGTCGGACGTTGAGACATCAGTCGAAACTTATTTAGTGGTTTTGAAGTTATACCATTAATTCCACAACGAGCTGATACCCGCGACTCTGTCCGTCTAGAATTTGGTTATAGTTGTCCTCTAGAGAGCTGTTCGTTTTATTGGGATGAAAAGTATCTTTTGTTCTATTCCAGGACCTAAACTATACTTTCATACCAAATCGCATCAATATCTGTTAGCCGTTTTATTTTATTTTGGTAGCCGAAGAAAAAATAATGATATTTATTTACGCTTACAAGATCTAGGTTAAACGTTATGGACTAATGCAGTATCGCTTGAGAAAACATATCTATATTTTTATGACAGCTTCTCCATTTTATCCCTTCAGATGTTTATCGAAGCGTAATAAGACAATTTTTCCCCGGCATATACACTTAGCATAACCTTTAGTTTTAGCATAAAAAAACGGCTATACTTCTAGCTTATCTCTATTTCTTTACTCATTTAAATAACCATAAAATAAAAATAAAGATACCTGAATATACATGAACAAATATAAGAAGTATTGAATATAGACCATTATTGCTTAGCAGGGGAAGGAAAATAAAATGCAGGTTTGATGCAAAAAAGAAATTGGAGGCGTCCAGCTTCGAATTAAATATTTTTTTTTACGATACTTGAGATCGCGGTATTCTTTCTCACACCAAAGAAGATATACTACATTTAAAAAATTACACAATTACCGGGGCTCACTTACATCTTACCAACATCAGTTTATTGTTTTTAAATTCACATCCGAAACGACGAACGAGTGTGACGCACCCGTGTTCGAATCCCACTGGCCCGCAGCACTAACTTTCTTAAGTTATGTGTGGATTTAACACTCGCTCTAAAAACGGTGAAGGAAAACATCGTGAGAAAACGGGCATGTCCAAGAATTTGTCACAAATATTCAAGGACATGTGACATCCACCAACCTGCACTGGGCCAGCATGGTAGATTATGGCTCATACTTACGAGGGATAGCCCGAGTCCCGACAGTGGGAACGTGATGATGATGATGATGAAAATCACATCCTGCCAACAGGTGGCGCTAAAAGTATCAAATTAACGAACGAACGAACGAAGCAATTAACGGAGGTACATATACTTAACCAAATTAAGACAAAATATAAATATAAAAAATCCCAATAGTGTGGCGGGCGTCGTCCACAACCATTATTTTCACGCTCAAAAAACTATGCCGTTTCAAATTACTCTTAGCCTGGGATCAACCGGGACTTAGCAAACATTGCGTGAGACGATAGCTCTGAATTATTTATTTTCATTAATTCAACTGCATTGAGAGGCTTAGAAACAATAAACAATGAGTAAGTATAAGCTAGGTGAGTTCAAATTGTTCGTGACCCGGGGTCAGCCGGGACTTAGCAAACCACGCACGTTTGAGAAGTTAAAAATTAATTATTAATACGCTGCCAACTGGTAGTGGGTTGGAGCATTTGAGCTATCTATAAGCCTTTAATGGTCTATGGGTTTTCCAATTGCTTCTCCTTGTATGTAGTTGGTTTAGTTTTAGTAAGTAGAGTGTAGTTTGTTTTCAATAATAAAGGCATACGCCCATTAAAAAAATATTATTTTCTTTTAAGTCTTTTTTATGCCGTACACGATGATGAGTGATACATATCATCGCGTTCGTCTGACTATAAAAATTGCAGTGCCACTCAGAATATTGTTTTGGTAAGTAGAGTGTAGTTTGTTTTCAATAATGAAGGCATACGCCCGTTAAAAAAATATTAATTTCTTTTAAGTCTTTTTTATGCCGTACACGATGATGAGTGATACATATCATCGCGTTCGTCTGACTATAAAAATTGCAGTGCCACTCAGAATATTGTTTTGCAAAATCTCTCGGCACTGCACTGCGCTTGACACTATGTGGGCTGACATCTCATTCGAATTTTAAAATGTCGGTACCAAGTAATGTAACGCTCGCACTCAACTGCCACTAACGATTTGGTTTGCGTTTTGGTGGATGTATCATTCTGTGTTAGTGACAGTCCAAAAGACGCCGCGAGAACGTTGCGAATTCGCGACGTGTTCGCTGCGAGTGTGCGGCGTCTTCGCCGCAGTAACGCGCGTAGTGTGATCAGGCTCTAAGTTTCCACAAAAATCTAAATAATTTAGATTTATTCGGGCACTTTTCAAGGCGGACTCATGCAGAGAGCCTACTACCTCTACAAACAACTTATTTATTTAATCCAACTGCTTTAAGATTAGGTTTAAATAAAAACTGTTCAAACGTTGCTGCAGGGCAAAGGCTTCAACTATCTCTTGCACGTTTCACGGTTGTGCTGTTGTTTTTCAGTCTTTCAAACTATATGACTATCTAAGGAAAATTGGAATGAATGAAATCCCAGTACAAATTGCTCAAAGGCCGGGTCAACCGGGACTTAGCAAACAAACTCTGAGACGATGGAACTGAATGACCTATTTATCTCATTCATGAGTCATTCATTCAGCTGAACTGCTTTTAGATTAGGGTTCGGTTTTAATAAACCACGACGATCTAAAAGAGATATCTGAATGAACGTCAACTAGTGTTGCCAGATCCAGTGTGTCAAATTTCGGAACGGAAGGTTAAAATAATCGGGATTTTGGTTTTCAAATCAGAACAACTGCAATGGTTACAAAAGAAAACTGGTTGTTGTGAATCAGTGTATATATGTTTATCGGTTAGTCAGTTTCTTTAATGGTAGAACAAATAAAACTTTCTAAAATATATTATATATATGTGTAATATGTCTGTGCACAAATATTTGTCTCTTCGCGAGAATCGAACCCGAAACTTCAATGGTGTATGTGATATGAGCCAACCTGCCCAACCACTACACCAAAGAGGCTGTCTTAAATAATGAATTAAAAGCTTTATGTGCGCACAAACAGGTTTATTTCGAAGTTGTTTATCGCAATTGGGAATAAGAAAGGCTTTTCAACTTGATGGCGTATTGAACAGCAACAATACACTCTTACTTTTCAATTATTAACGTGATTTGAAAGCTTCCGAACAATTCTATTGGAGGCATGTTCCTGAATTACTAAGAAGTTCGAACAGTTACTTGCAAAATAAAATCAAGAAACTTAGCGGCTGTTAAAGGAATGATAATTATCGCGCACGAAGGGTTCCGTATCATTATCTATAAAATCGGCAATAAAATCGTGTCTGGTGTATGGGAGCCCCACTTAAATATTTTTTTATTCTGTGTTTTAGTATTTGTTGTTATAGCGGCAACAGAAATATATCATCTGTGAAAATTTCAACTGTCTAACTATCACGGTTCATTAGATACAGCCTGGTGATAGACGTACGAACAGCGGAGTCTTAGTAATGGGTCCCGTTACTAAGACTCATCCCGGGTTCCGTTATACCCTTTTGGTACGGAACCCTAAAAAAGTCTTAATTGAATTTCTAATAGAAAAGCTTACTACACCATTCAAGGAATTTCTACACGACTAAACGGAAATTGACTAATATGAAATGTGTGGTATGTATATTGATAATATAATATTTTGTTATAATTTGTTTTCTTTTTTGACGTTTGCATTATAATTTTTTTACTGACGAAGTCAAAGTCAAATATCGTTTATTAAATAGGCACAAAAGTGCACTTTTAAAGGTCATAAACACTTGATACAAATGAAATTGAAATTAACTTGTAAAACTCACCATGTCTGTATGGCAATATGGCGGAACTAGAGGTACTATCCTTATTAATAGCAACTAAATATATAACTAGATTCACAGACAAATAAATCATTGTATCATAGTATCAATTTCTTTATTGTCCCATAATTATAATTGCTGCACAGTGGTACCTCGAGTCGTTTCTAGATATCCTTTCATGCGCTACACCGCACCATCCAGATAAAATAAATTATAATATATATATTCATATACACTAATGGTCATAGGATAGTTTTTCCCAACATAACTCGTGGTTTCCAAGGAATCGCGATATAACCAAACGCACAAAGTCAATAGCTAGTAGCTTGTTTCATAAAATAAAAATCTTACGCCCTTTTTGTATAAATATCGGCATCAAAAACATCCGCCGCAATTAACAAAAACGCCAGTCAGCCAATCAGGCAGGCCGTTATTAAGTCTGCAAAATGAACAGAAGCTCGTTCATTACCTTTTTTATTTTCTTGTTAATTTAACGCCTTATTGCTAACTTATTTTTTAATTGAAAATGATGATACTGCTGCATGGAAGTTTTGTGAAAACCCAAAATTAGAGCCATTCAAGGAATAATAGTGCAGACTACAAATAGCTCTACATGTACTCCACGGCCTTATAAACATTTTAACTGTCCCGAAAGACGTTGTCCTGCCCAAAGATAAAATATAGTATAAAATTTTTCTTTGGTCCTGCCTTAACTATCAGCGCGCATTCTGCCAATTGCGCTAAATGTCAAACAACTGACAGTTATGTCAAACGCCATAAGATAACATTAGAAAATTTTAAATTTTCTTATATTCCGCGCAACTTTCTTAATTTTTTCAAAGAATTAGCGAAATTGGTCCAGCCGTTCACGCGTGATGCCGTGACCAAGGAAAATTGGATTTTTTTTTTTATATATATATTATTTAAGATATGTATAAGACATAAAGCAGATTCACCATTCATTACAACACTAACATTATAAATGTGAAAGTTTGTATGTGCGTTTCGTGTTATTCTCTTCACACTGTAACGGCTTTATGAATTTGAGTGAAATTCAGAATAGAGATAGCTACAGAATCAAAATAAAAAAAAATAAAGGACATGTGACATCCACCCAACCCGCACTGGGTCATCGTGGTGGATTGTGGTCCATACTCTCTCTATAAGAGAAGGCCCGTGTCCCAGCAGTGGGAACGTGATGGGCTGATGATGATGAAAGCACAGATTAATAAAAAGATACAAGTGTTTATACAATAGACTAACATATAAGCTACTTACGACTGAAAATCAGTACTAAGGTATTTATTATCTTAGTTTCATGCTGAGTCAGAATCTTTTCCTGACATCGCACAACGTTTCTTCATAATATATATAAAATTCTCGTGTCACAATATTAGTTACCTTACTCAAACGGCTTTACTGGTTTTTACCAAATTTTATATGCATATTCAGTAGGTCTGAGAATCGGCTACTATCTATTTTTCATACCCCTAAGTGATAAGGGTTGTTCACCTTTAACATTTTTTTTTAATTTATATGGCAAAACAGCGTTTGCCGGGTGAGCTAGTTATACTATGATTATACTATGTATTTATTATATATGTTATTACCTACATGTGTTATATTTTTCCGTTATATGTAAAGTAAAGTATTATTTGTTATGTGTAGTATAGGACTCGGACTCGGAAGACTCGGAAGTTCTGTTCATCTGTTTAAAACTGTTTGTTATTTCACTTATAAACTTAATATATTATATATATTTTTGTTTATTTATATATTTTATGATATAGGTATATTTTTTTTTTGGTACCTTTTTACCTATATTGCACTTATATTTAATTATATATTATTATGATTATGAAGTCTGTATATCATATTATTATTTTATACTGGTTAGTTTTTTTTTATACACAACACCACCGTCCCTCACAGTTTCTTTGAGTCCTCTCCATCCAAAGGTTGTCTGGAAGAGATCGCTTTGAGCAATAAGACCGCCTATTGTAACACTTTAGGTTTAAGTATTGTTTTGTAATTATTTTATGTTGTTGTGTGAGAATAAAGCGTTATCTAATCTAATCTAATCTATAGTACTATAGTTTAATGTAATGTCGCGTGTATCTGTCTAGAATATATGTATTTTCTTTCTTTCTTACTTTTATCCCGGGTAACCGAGGGGCACAGCTAGTCGTATCATAAATCACAGTAGTTGCGGCAATTTAAAAGTTCCCAACTGGTTTCAGCTTCCTATTTAATACTATTGAACGGAAGCGCCCGACTCGTTGCCTCACTATACCTATAGCCTCGCCCGTATCCGACCGACAGAGAGTTGGTAAACTAAAATGACCTAATTAGGCATGTTTGTTTCAGTGGCTGCACACATTTCTGCATTTAAATTTTTTATTTATTTTATATCTGGTAGGACTTCATTATCTTGATCAACACATCACGTTCCCACTGCTGCAACTCAAACCTTCCCTCATAAAGAGAATATGGGCCATAATCCACCACGCTGACCCAGTGCGGGTTGTTGGATGACACATGCCCTTTAATTTTAGTGATAAATTCTTGGACATGCTGGTTTCCTTACGATGTTTTCCTTCACCGTTTTTAGAGCGAGTGTTAAATCCACACATAACTTAAGAAAGTCAGCGGTGCGGGGCCAAAGGTATTCGAACTCGGGTGCATCGGATCGAAAGTCGGACGTACTGAACCACACCCGGTCCTTAGGAAGGCTTGCGCGGGGACATGAGTCCAACACGTAGAGGCCTCTTAGAGCATTAAGCTTAGATATGTAATGGGCGACACTTATTATAATTATTAATTTTATTAAAGTACCAAATGTCATCAAAATACGTTCTGTAGTTTATGCGTGATTGAGTAACTAACATCAGTCCATCCATTCTTCCATCTATCCGTCCATCCATCCTCACAAACTTTCGCATTTTATAATATAAGTAGGATATTAGAATTTCAGCTTAGCTGTTACTCGTATGTTTATGCTACTTCGCTTGCTAAAAAGCCATATTCAGTTCATTTAGCTTGAAAAATGGTTCTCATTTCCACCCGCAGTTATGCTTCACACAGTCCAGCACTCCTAGACACGCACTTCATTTAAATCACTGAGAAAAGTAGCCAAAAAGCTCCCTATTTCGCAAAGGGACTATTGCAGTCTATTAGTGGATCATTTAGATTGATGATGCTAATCGTTGATTGGTGGACTGAGACACTTTTAATATCACTATAGTATCTACCATGATATCAGTTAAATCACCGAGAAAAGTGACCAAAGTAACATCATATTTCGCAAACGGACTATTGTAGTCTATTAGTGGATCATTTAGATTGATGATACCGAGCGTTGTTTGGTGGACTGAGACACTTTTAATATCATTATAGTATTTACCATGATATCAGTTAAATCACCGAGAAAAGTGACCAAAGTAACATCATATTTCGCAAACGGACTATTGTAGTCTATTAGTGGATCATTTAGATTGATGATACCTACTGAGCGGTGATTGGTGAACTTAGAAACTTTTTATATCACTCACTATAAATACGTTCACAGTTCACAATATTTTTATTTTATGGTACTGAGTTATGAAACTACGTTCGCCTGATGGTAAGCACCCAATCAGATATTAAGTCTGATGTCTCGGGGTGATGAGCGCAATGCAGTGCTACGCAGTGTTTTTTATGGTCTTAAAAGTTATGCAATAGTTTTGAGCAGGCGTGGCGTTTACCGTCGGCGAACAACTGGCTCGTCTCATCATTCAATTCCATAAAAAAATAAAAATAGAAACTCTTAGTTAGAAAGCTCTTAACTTGAGACCCACTACTATGCCAACAAACAAGAGTGGCCACTAAGTATCGCGTTACGGAGGCACTACCCTGTCCATTACCGGCTCATTTACACGGGGCCAGCGGCTAATTAGCAGCCGAGACACGCTTTATGGCCCATCGTACATTTACCGGTAAATGTACGATGTTTACTGGTAAATGTACGATGTTGGTAACGTGGTTAGGTAATGGCAGAAGCCTCGGTAATTGAACGCGGAAGTACTTAAGCTTTTGGACACAAGTGCTTCTTATATCCTTCGCGGAATTGGACATGCTCTTGGCCCTTTATGGCCAAAATAAACGTTGAACACACAATGTGTGGTGTATGTACATCACACTTCACACTAATATTATAAATGAGAAAACTTTGTATGTACTGTGGGAGTGTGGTGCGGTGGCGTAGTGAGTAAGTAGGTGTGAAGTAGGTCCAGTAAATAATTTCCACACAACGTCCACTGTTAACTCCAGTTTATTCGCACGGTATAACACAGTCCACGAATAAAAATTAAAGTTCAGAAGGCGAGTAAGAAGAAATAAGAAAGCAAGGCGAAAGGTAAACAAAACAAACACGAGCGAGAAGGAAGTGAGATTGCACAGAGCGGCATAGGCTGCGCGTCGCATTAGCGGTAGTCCGTGACTGGAGGTGCGCGGGCGCCGATGGGTGACTATACGCCGCATGCGCTCCCACCGCGCGGCGCAGCGTAGGTATTACGTCAGAGCCGCTACCGGTGCGCAGCTCCAGTGTATACCGTAGGCAAGCCATTCGTCCGTTATTCTTGCGCTCCCACCGCGCGGCGCAGCGTAGGTATTACGTCAGAGCCGCTACCGGTGCGCAGCTCCAGTGTATACCGTAGGCAAGCCATTCGTCCGTTATTCTCGTATGTGTATTAAATAATGAGTTTGTGAGAATATAATTATTTTATTATGTGTAATGTATGTATATTTATTATTGTTTACTTATTTATAAATAATATGTATATAAATATAGTATAAAATAATGAATTAATGTGAACTGTGTAGGTGATATAAATATATAAATTGTAATTTACTGTACATATGTATATATTTATGTATTTTAGTATGTAGGAAGTGGGATGAGGAGAAAAGGTGCCCACAGTACCTAAGTGCTCATAACGATAAGTCCGCCTATTGTACTTTAGTCTATAAGTTGTTCTCGTACCTATTTATTCTTTTGTTTGGTGTACTGTAAAGCATTTTGTAATTGTAATTGTGTGAGGGTGTGTTTGTGTGTGTAAGTGTGTTTGCTAGCTCTTCACGTCGGCGTCGTAACGGCTTACGCGTAGAATACTTTTTATCGCGACACAGTTACCGAAGGACCAACTATAAACCGAATTCTTTTTAACCAACTTGAAAAAAGGAGAAGGTTCTCCATTCGATTGTATTTTTTTATATTTGTTACCTCAGAACTCCGTCATTCATGAACCGATTTGGTTTTTTTTTTAATTTAATTGGTTCAGTATAGCTGAAGTGGTCCCATATAAATTTCATCGATATTTGACTTTGGACTTCAAAGATACATTTTTTGTCGGTTTTTTTGTTTGATAAAACGTAATCTTGTTGAAATGAAAATAATGCGTTGTTTTGTGCTAGCGCCTAGTCAAATAAGACTAGCAACATGGGACGTCACACGATTTGCTATGCATAAAGGGGATCGTCACTTATCATTGTAGATACTAGCGACGACGCGGGCAAAAGGCACAGTCGTTTATAACTTACTTTTTACCCTAAGTGCCTCCGCCGACGTCAGACTTTGTGTAGGTCCGACAGTCGGTCCGATTTTTTCTTCGACATTTATCACCTTTGTGACCGACTTTTTGTAGGACGTGTGCGTTGCAATACTCAGTTTCATTTTCACCGACAAAAATATATCTGACGTGGGAGGGCAGCTTAAACGTTAATTAGGTAACTGGTTTTTCAAACTCCAAATCTGTCTAGAATAGGTAAACCCTGCATAATTAGGTCATTTTAGTTTACTAACTTTATCCGCCGCTCGAGCGGGCAGCGAGGCCGATTCTGTTCAAGGGGATTAAAAATAGCTGCCTTTTGTATCTGCCTATATAGAGCTTTGTTTGAAACTCTAATGGTACATTGACTGATAAATCCTCTGCCTCAACATCCTCACACACTTACACACACACGCACATACTACATATACACACGTTTATTTCAACTATTCAGATTTGGAATTTTATGTATCAAATGGGAGAAGGAGCTAGTCCACAGAGTCAAGCTACGTCGAGGTTATATATTTTATGTTATGTATAATAGTTATGTAGTAAGTAGGTATTTTAACTTGGATATGACATGATTATGTTAATAGTTAAAACTGAAATGTAATGAGAATATCTATTATTGTAATTCCGCTGAATATTATGTAGATTGTTGTTGAATCATTTAATATGTGTTTAAAATAAATACTTACACATTTTTTTTAAATAATATATTTGAATATTAGTTTAATATATATATTATACATATTTTTTTTTTAATTAAAAATTTGAGTGTGACACGGTCGTGAGGTCTTGGATTAATTGTTCTTCACGATAGCGGATAAGCGTAGCAAAAATAAATATACCTACCTACCTAAATTATTTCATTTTCCGAGCTCCATTTCTCTGTAGTGCTGTATTTTTTGCGTACGCCTAAGAATCTGCTACCAGCTGTCTCACTGGCCAACAAATGTATCTCACCACAGTAACCATTAGCTGTTATAATTAATAACTTAGCCTTATTATGTACCTCTAAGTTCACTAGCTGCGCACTGCGGTTTCACCCGCCGTTTCAAAATACATTTTTCAAGACGAGCTTTTAACATATTCGTAATTGGAACCGAGCAGATTAAAATAAGCCCAAACACTAGTAGTTAATGATTATCCGTCATGGAGTTCCATTACCCACATTCCGTGTCCATCAGAAAAGAAATAAAGAAAACACATTTATGACGACCACAAAATCATCCACTAACAAAATAAAGAAAAGCTAACAGAAATAAATATATAATATAAACAGTATAAAGAGACCACTAATCTTGAATGACTACTATGTGGTGCCAAATGGGGTTTTCGCTCAGCACAAATGTAAAATGTCCTTATCAGATCAGACACTCGACTCTGGTTTTCAGCAAAAGGCAAAGGGATATGTTTGACTCATCAGATCAGCTGGCTGTCACCATAATATTGCATTGTCATCGGACTTCGAGTGTGCAAGTATGCAAAATTTTAACGCCGGAGGATAAGAGGAAGCGGTTCTGATTCAACTTGCAAGATTTGACCGAAACAAACAAACATTGCAAATTAAATAAAAAATAAAATATAGCTATAGCTAGTAAGGAAAGTTTGTAAAATGTAGCTAACATCCTTTTCCAGGACGTAAGTAAATAATAATTTGATATTATTTATTTAGTTTCTCTCAATGTACCTTTTGCACAAAACAGAGCCGAACAGGAAGACTGGTAGATAATGCTAAAGCATTAAAAATAGCATTAAGTCTGTACTTTGTACCATTTTTGTGCAAACTATTAAAATAAATAAACTACATACCAAATTTCATCAAAATCCGTTTGGTAGTTTTTGGGAGATCGAGTGAACAAAACATCCATCCATCCATCCATCCATCCGTCCTCACAAACATTCGCATTTATAATATAAGAGAAGTATTAACTTTGAATTCGTGAATCGTAAAGCGCCTTTAACCAGCTGAGCAGTTGAAACATTTCACACTACCGAGGCTGAAGGTAATTTATCATGGAAATGTCAGCACTTTGCTAAAGTAAGATAGATTGTGCTTACTCGCCATTTGCATGTAATGTAGCAGATCAGGGAAGCATTACATAAGTGAATATGTCAAATATCTACAACATTATGCTACCTGTCGCTACGAATGCTATGTCCGTTTATTTAGCTAAACTTTGTAAAACGGAAATGTGCGTAGCTTACGCTGCTAAGCTAAATCAAAATCAAAATAAAATGTGTAATAACTGAGCTTGGATCTTAAAATATTCACGTTTTGCAGAAGAAAAATTTCAGAATTTTGGGTCAAGAAAAATATTAATAATAAATAATATAATTATATTATTATTACGTTTATTGCTAAAATACATTGGTGACAAATCATAGCTCTAATGTTATGGTCTTCAATCTATGTTAACCGGAAATATCTTGGCGACCTTCGCCCATTTCCTTAGTATAATAATAAATTAATTAATTAATTTTCATTTTGTAAAGTGCGGGTACTTAACCCGTATTATATATTGATAAATGCATGAACTATCTATTTAACGAAACGATTTGATAACAAAACATTAAATTTTCTTTACTAGGGTAAACCTGGTATATTGGCCCCAATCGATCGAATGTGCCCCACTTAGATTACTCGAACAAAAGAGTTTGAATTTGGCGCTAATTTGCACCGAGCGAGTCAGACACACAAGAATGGCTGCCATGTTAACAACTCTGTGCCAGTTTTATTGTCATTTGACTGAGAAAATCTTACTAAAAGGTTCCTTAGACCACTTGAATTTGTTTTATATCTATTTACACGTAATGTAAAAGTATGTTGTATATCAGATGCTAGGTTTTTCATGTTTTTATCTTATACTAATCATATATTTAAAGTTTTTAATGTCACGATGGTCTGTCGGTTTTGCAAGCTTGAGAGATTATTTATCGAGTGGGACACATTTCATTGATATTTGGCTAAGGTGCCCTGTTTTTATCGGGTAATATGCCCCTAATCTGCCCTAGTCGCTGGAATACTTGTTTACAAAAATGATTAGGTATGTTTTTTTTTTTTTTTTTTTTTTTAAATAATTTAAAAACTTTATTTACAGAACCAATTAACAGTTATGTACAAACATATAGAATGATAAAAACTAAACTAACCTACAACTAAATTAAAAAATGGTATGTTTTATCTAAAAAAAATGGGGAAGTTCATAGCTCTAGATACTAGAAAATTTGAAAAAAACTATGGAAGAGGTATCAAGTAAGAAAATGGGATTAAATGAGACAATCCGTATCTATGACATACCATCACATGCTCTACGAAGACATATCCTCAAGGGGTAGAAATATGAGCAGGCCATAGGTAGATCAGCTGAATTAGGACAAGAAAATTAGTTAAGGTTCTATACTGGGGCACATTAGACGGACAAATCACTCTAATGTGTTATTTTAAATTATATTTTAAAAAATATTTTATGATTTTCTCGTACAAATAGTCATATATTAATACTAATTACTTAATATAAGATATAATATAAGTCAAATATTAATACTAATTACTTAACAAACATTATTTGATTACTTTGTGGGTTTTATTTCATATCTTCGAATTGTGAGGCACATGTGCCAGGTTTAGCCTTTACATAAACTTAATTAGAATGCATTGTAAATAACCTTCCGTAAAAAGCTCTCTAAATGGCAGTGACAATCGTGTCAAAATCCGTTGCGTGGATTAAAAGAATTTTTTTTTTGTAATGACGTCTCAAAAGCTCAGATAAAGTTGGCTGTCTACTCGAAGCTCAAAAGGAAAGTTTTCTAGCATCAATCTAGCCTAATAAGACGAATAAGTCAATTGTATTTAACTTTAACTGCTAACGAGAGTAAAACTAAGAATATTTCCATTAACACTTATTCTGCCGCCAAGCAGTAGTGCGCAAGCATTACTGTGTTCCGGTTTGAAGGGCATTGTAGCCAGCGAAATTACTGGGCTACTGGATATGAGACTTAATATCTAATATTATGACTCTGGGCGATGAGCGCAACGCAGTACTACGGAGCGCTTTTTATGGTATTAAAAGTTCTGGGTGGCACTGCAACTGCAAAAAAACCTGTCTCTATTAAGGTGAAGACACTATGTTCTTGTATTCTTTACGGGTAGCACTAACTTAACTACATTAACATGAGAAGAAGTAAGTGGAGAAACAGAAAAGAGGACGCGGAAAGCGACTTTGTTTTATACCATTTAGAGACAATTAGAGCGCCTTATGGCAGTATTATGTAATAAAGTTTGAATTGTCACTCGATTGCACCTTGTTGTAAGAAGTAGTACAGTTAGGTCAAGAAAAACAGTGAGAAAAACTACTCAAGAACCACAAAGTTCGTAGATATGGGCTGGCGTGGCGGCTAATGGACCATGCTCGACGAAGCCTGTGTTCACTAATCTACTTTTTTGGCCTAGAAAAGGCACATCAACGCAATTTTTCTTTACGTTATTAGTCAGAAATTTTTGGAATTCTTCTCTCTTTCCAACAAATTCATTTCAACGTAAGTGGAACACTGACAAAACATTATAAACATAGTTTCTTATAACATGGTTTATTATTAAAGCCTTTGTATATCTCGGTATAAACTTTGACAAATTTCATTCAAATAGCCTCTGTGATGTAGTGGATAGCAGGGCAGCTCAGATACTGCAGCGGTTGCGGGTTCGATTCCCACTACGGGACAAATGATAGTTCACAGAAAACGCGAGCATTTTTGTTTCTTGTCTAGGTGATGTGATTTCCTAATATATCCTATGGATCCTAGGATTAATAATAAATCCTAGTTACGGGCCAAGATCTATTACGATTCAAGATTAAAATAGGGGAGTAAAGGAAGAACGGAGCATAACATCTATTCGACCCAATTGTCAATGTTAACCCCACCTGCACTCAGCAGCAGCACAAGGGCTACCACGATGCTCTCTGCAAGACAACAAGCTGGGCTCTGGCGACCGAGCAATGATGGTATACTCATAACCACTACCGGACAACCGGTTGGAAGAGGCCTCATCAGTCCAGAGTACTAAACATTCTCTAAAAGGTATGATCACCAATCCGTGGCTGGCGTGGTGATTACTGCTAAACCCTTCCCATTAAAATGAGTCCCATCGTAAAATAAATAAATTCATTAAGCTTAAACTTAAAAAACCAAAGTAAAAGATTCAAAAAGAACACCTCTCTGATAAGTGTTCCTATTGAGACTTTGTGAAAAATGTGGAACGGGATTAAGTGGTGGCTGTGGTCGGACGTCGCTCGATAGCGGTTGAGAGACTGTGTAAAACAGTGCCTGGACTTGACACAATTGACACTAGAGATTTGCAGGGAGTCCCATGCATATTTATATTGCATATGGAGGGAAAATTTTGCCTAATGGAAACTTCCTATGCCACATTTGTAACGAATGTCTAGGTGAGCTATGCTACGAACGCTAATATATAAGCAACCCGGGTCGGAGAATCAGCCACATCTAATTAACAAGTATACGTTTTATCAAACAAAAAAACCGACTTCAATGTATCTTCGAAGTCCAATGTCAAATATCGATGAAATTTATGATGGGATCACTTCGTAGCTATACTGAACTCAATGCAAGAATTTCCTAACTCGGTTCATAAATGACGGAGTTATGTGGTAACAAACATAAAAAAAAAACAATCGAATAGAGAACCTCCTCTTTTTTTGAAGTCGATTAAAAAGAAAAGCTTGTTAACTTTGGTGGAGCGTGATAAGAATCTCAAAGGTAGCTCGATTTTTTTATTTAATTAGTCTACGAGATGAAACGTTCACCTGAGGGTAAGCAACAGACCTGTACTTAATAGTTTCAGCACCGCCCGGAACTTTTATTTGCAAAATCCTGCTCGTCCAGCTCGCTTCGCTCGACGAACTTATTGTTTTTTAACTTCCAGCGCGGAATTCACTACGTTCACACATTGCAATATTGCTGATCTAGGGGCGAACCCCCAACTCCTAATTAAATCGCTGTCAGCAATACCTCCCTATACAAACTGGTAACTTTTAGAATTCAAGGCTTTTTTCCTTAATCGCTCTCAAACGACCTGACTATGGACCTGGCCCTCGGCCTACCGGTCAGTCTGGAATAAGCAGTCAGGTAGAATCGCTGCAAAAGTATTTTTTATACTATGAAGTGCGGGAAGTAGTCCCTATCGTATATAAATGTTTGTGTGTGCCTAAAAGTTGTTTTTTTTATAACAACCAAGAGGTGGGCTGAGCCCACCTCTTGGTGGTTATAAAAAAAACCCAGGTGCACCACACTTCCGAGGACTTCAACATCGGAGTTGGCATCAGGCAGTCGATCCTGCAAGGCTGGTGTGGAGTTGTATGTTTTTGTTTATTTAATTGAATGACAAGACAAGCAGGTCGTTCGCCTGATAGTAAGCAATACGCCTGCCCGTAACAGTTGCAGCACCACCCAGAACTTTGTTTTGCAAAATTTAGATCGTCTTTCTGAGACAATTAGCTCTTCTGTCTCATAAAACCCATTAATTTAGATGGCTACAATGTTCTTCAGACCGGAACATAGTAATGCTTGCGCATTACTCCTTGACGGCAGAATAACTGGCAAAGCAGTGGTATATACGGCCTCTCACTTACAAAACATCTACTACCTGATAAAAATATTAGACTGATTTAATAATTGTTTATGGATTTCATACGGCTTTTCTTGTTTCAAAGTTAAAGCGTTTTATACCTCTTAAACCATCCTTAGTAGGTTCTCTACTCAGAACTCTCTCCCTTTTCAAAAATCATGAGACCTAAAATACCGTAAGATATCCTGCGTTTCAAGGGCTAAAAGGTACCACCCATTATTGTGTTTTATTGCTATCGGAACGAAGCTACATCGTGGATGTTCATGCTAATACCTCGGGTCAGTTTTGTGTCGATAAGGAGCTTTTGGAGCTGACAGTACCGACAACAGCTAAAACAAGCGGTCCTTCCTTGAGTTCGGAACATTATTCCGCGATTTTTTCACATCGATGACTATTGGTGAACTTCACAATGAGGAACCTTGTTTGTGCGACTCCTTTTACGAGTATGTTCGCTGTCATGTTATTTCGAAAACTGTACGTCGATACCTTTTATTTATAGGACCATGTCACACTCACACAAAATCATATTATTATTTTGCTTGATACATTATCAGTATGACAAGTCAGTCTGCATGCAGACCCTTGTGTATCGAGGAACGTACGAATGGAGTCATTATTTTTTTTTATGGAACTGAGCGATGAGACGAGCAAGCCGTTCGCCCGATGGCAAGCGCCATGCCTGCTTATAACAATTACAGTGCCACCCAGAACTTTCAATACCAAAAAAAAGCAATGCGTAGCACTGCATTGCGCTTATCATCCCGAGACATCAGATTATTAAGTCTCATATGCCCAGTAATTTCGCTGGCTACAATGCCCCTCAAACCAGAACACAGTAATGCTTGCACACTACTGCTTGGCTGGCTAAGCTGTGGTACCTACCCAGACGGGCTCCCGCCTACGAGAGACGTACCACAAGTAAAAATGATCCGGATCATGAAATCCAAGGTTACTACTTCGAGGTCGTGATATTGAAAACGCCACATCGACGTCGACGGGTCGTTGTGTCGACAGTTTAGAGTCAAAAGTAATACCAACCGAAAAGAACCCTCTAAACTGTGACAGATATTCAATCGCTTACAAAGGAGTCCCACATCTTAAAACTTGCTATCGAATACGTAAGATTACTTTTTAGCAAATAAATCGTACTCGCCTTAACTACTTAGGTGCTTTACAGTTTTCTAAATCACCATTGTTGATATACCTTAGACCTGTATCCTTGCGGGGGGCGTTGGTGTCTGTGACACAGTTTTATAACTACTGCAGGCACCACCGATCCGACTTAGATATTGTCAATACAGTACATATTCCCATACATGTTATAAACTTAAGTACTTACCTAATTAGATGCCAGCAAATTGTTGAAGATGAATAAATACTTTATTATTTTTATTAATAGCTTGAAAACTTAATGCAAATTCTTTTTTTTTTTATGTTACTGACTGACGAGACGAGCTGGTCGTTTGCCTGATGGTAAGACTAAAGTAATTTTTCTCCCAATTGAGCTGTATACTGACATTATAAGTACGTAGTAATATTTAATTTTCTTTGTTATAAGTCTGCATGAATGTGGATCGTTAGCGCTGCTTCATTAGCCATATATCAATAACTAATTTATTATACTTCATGTCAGCAAATGAATTAATTAGAAACATTGAAATGAAATGAAATGAAATAACTCTTTATTGAAACACACACATAAAACTATTAATAATAAAAACAACGTTACAAAAGGTTTAACAATTGGCGGTCTTATCGCTTAAGGCCATCTCTTCCAGAAAACCGTGCAGGGAGAGGAATTACGCATGAATATTGGACGGTGGTTTTCAATATCTCAATACACTTACAAAAACTAATATAAAATAGTAAATAATCTTAATACATACAATACAATTAAAATATAATAAACATACATAAACATTAAAATAAATATATATACATTGTATTGTATAACATTGTAAGTTTCACGTGGTTTACTGTTGCTAACTGTACAGGCATTCCGCACCGGAATGGAATGGGCCACTTATCTTTGGATAGCTATTTGGATTCCATTCTGATGGCTAATTTGAGGCGATTGGAATAGCAATGTAAATTCAGCGTTAAATTTTCCTTTGTTTTTGGACGAATTTTATGCAGAATAGACGACAATTTTATTAGCGTACACAGGACAAATATAGGTAGCTTTATGTCGCAGCCAACTAGCTTAACTAGCCGTTCAATCAACAGCCTAGCCTCTTTACTAAACAGCGCCGCTCTTCGTTTTAGTTTTAGATCAAGTGTTAAATCCGCACATAACTAGGTAGAAGAAAGTCATTGATGTCACCAAGCGAGACTCAAACTTAGGTGCATCAGGTCAAAAGTTATATAAATTGCCGTTGAACTAAATTATACATAGATAGATGAACGCTTTATTGCAATTATAAAAAAAAGACATTACATAAATACAGTTAAAAAAAGTGTAACAATGGGCGGCCTCATCGCTAAAAGCGATCTCTTCCAGGCAACTTTTGGATGGAGAGGAATTATCAAATGTTAAAGACGGGGATGTAAGGTCTACAATAATAACAAAAACATAAACAATGTCAATAAAATATACTACGATACAACAATAATAGATACGAAACAATAAACATACATATACTAGGTACATATTATTACACATTATATTATAAACATACATAATTATAGTATTATACCATTTTATTCCTGTCTATCCAAAGGTTGCCTGTAAGAAATTGCACATAGCGGTAAGGCCGCCAATTGTTCTACCACTATTATTTGTAACTGTAAACTTCTGTTTCCTGTATTGGTGATCAATAAAGTATTATTGTATTGTATTGTATTATAATTATAGCCTCTATTATAGTTCTCTTTTTATCCTTCACTCTGAAAAAGCTTATCCAAATAAGCCATACGACTCCCTCGAAGTTTTTGTTCTTTATCAAGTGCTTATTTATTTACGAAGGCAATAAGAAATATACGGTCGTGTAACTTTGCCATTATTTTACGTGAATGAAAGTTGGCGACATATAAACTTTTTTAGTAGCGGACAACTTCGGGAAAACTATTTCGGTTTGCGTTTTATTGCTCGCATTGATCTGAAGTTTCGGCAAACATATTTTGTAGACATAATTTATTTGTAAGCTTAGAAAAATTCAGGTGTGTTAACATCTTTCACGGATACGACAAGAAAAAAGGAGAAGATTCTCTATTTAATTGTATTTTTTTTTATGTTTGTTACCTCAGAATTCCGTCATTTATGAACCGATTTGAAAAATTCTTCTTTGCGTTGGGTTCAGAACGTATAATCAGCTACGAAGTGGTCCCATATAAATTTCATCGATATTTGACCTTAAACTTCGAAGATACATTAAAGTCAGTTTTTATTTTTTTCTAAAAAATATTTATGGTAAATAAATAAATAAACGCCCAACGATCACAAACACAGGCCCTGGCCGCTAACTACGATGTAGTGATTGGGCATGTTGGCTGAAATCGCATACACCATTCAGGTTGCGGGTTCGATACACGCAACGGGACTAATGTTAGTGCACAGAAAAAAGCACAAGCATTAGTTTCGTGTCTGGGTGCTGTGAGACCATGGTCCTCATAGTTTTAAGTTCCCGTGATACAGGAAATCCTAGTTAGGGCCCAGGATCTATTTATCGGATTGTTGGGCGTATTTATTATTATAATTTGGATCTAGCCAGAGAAGTGGAGTTTTTTTTTTACGCTTAGTAGATCTATGTTTGACCATTATTTCGCCTGGTGTGAAGCCATGATGTAGGTCACATCATGATGGAGATGGAACACATAGATCTAGAGAGAGGCGGCAGTTGAGCGGCTGTTCAGACCCGTCTCCCCGATGGTTCACCGAACATCATCCCGAAACACGACTAGGTCGCTTGATGGCATGGTTTTGTTCGGTGGATGGTATTACAACCACGGCCAGAGCCTACCACTCCAAAGAGCGTAAGCGGGTTTCATCACGATTAGATTTTGGGAGCTTAGTCTACTTCATTCTTCTAAATATTTCGGCACTGTTGTAAGCAACATGATCGCTTGCCGTTAGCGGAGCACTGTTCAGTTATCGATGCCAATCTACCTACTCGTATCAACTTGATACGATGGACTCAGAGATTGATTTCCATTTTCTATGGTTTCCCTTACCTAAAGTAGATTCTAAAGCATTAAACGGCTTCTTTCGTGATTGGCCTTAATATAGTTACATAGTACAGGCGTAGACGACATCCTATATACCTATTATAAGGTATTTTGTATGTCCTGTCATATTTTGACATCATTCGCATCATTGCTTTCAATATGTTTTACTTGTATACTACTGCGAAGATAAAATTTGGTTTTTATATTATGTTTGTTATCTGCTATTATTTTTTTCAAAGTTCTGCAGCGTTCCGAGTAGTACGATATAAATAAAAAAATATCTTAGTGTTTTTTTTATTAAAATGAATGACGAGACGAGCTGGTCGTTTGCCTGATGGTAAGCAGTACGCCACTCAGAACTTTGTTTTGCAAAATGCTGCGCGGAGCTGCACTGCGTTCGTCACTCTGAGACAATTAGCTGTTGAGTCTCATAATGCCCAGTAATTTCGCTGGCTACAAACAAATTTCAACTTTTATTATTATGTTATTTATTTTTTCAAATATTAGAAGCCTAATAGTTGCTAATATTACGTAAAGACTCTCTAGAATAATATTAATATAACTATCTGTACCGCTTGGTAGGTACCTAAAAACTTGCTCAGGCAAAACAAAAGCGCGTGCTCTTGTTTCGCCTCCCGGCGGCGTTGGCATGCTGTCACAAAGATTTGATTGAATGAGCTGTCAAACCTTGAATTAGTTCAATAAATCGTTATCAATATGTTAAGTGTTATATGGTTCTTAGTACGCTACTTTTACGAAATAATAATAATAATTTTAACGAGGTAACCGCCATGTGGGATGTTGACTCGACGATCGTTGTCCCGATAGTTGTTTCGGCGAACGGCCTTATAGAGAAGAGCCTCGACCAACATCTCAAGAGGCTCTCGCTAGACGGTTGGATCAAGGGTCGGATGCAGAAGGCAGTAGTTACTCCTTGACACGGCACGTATAGTCAAGAGTTTCCTCATTCTGCAGCCCTAACTACCGGGAATTGGGGATTTGGGCCCTGCCCCACTGGCGGTGGCAGACTAGGTACAGGTTTTTTATAATATTTTTGTATATATTTATATTTGAAATTTTGTAAAAAACGGATTGTAAATAAATTTTTAAATAATAATTTATCAATCAACACACACATTTAATTAGAAATTAATAAAGGAATAATATAATGATAAATGGGTTAGTAACAATATTATAATACACGTATATCGTAATACACGTACATGTAGGTAAGTAAGTTGTTGTACTAGTATAATAACATAATAAAAATTAATGCTTTATTGTACACCAAACAAGAAATAAATAAGGTACACAAAATATTCTTACAGACTACACTTCCTATAAAATAATAACATTCCCTATAAAATAACTTCTCTCGAAGAGACTCGTCGACATGTGTACACTGCCCATCCTTACCTACAGTGCTCAGACTTAGTCATTGATCGAAATGCACAAACTCCGCCTCGGGGTCTGCCAAAGAGCGATGGAGCGCAGCATCTTGGGCGAGAAAAGATCCGACAGAGTGCGTAACACCACGCTGCGCTCCAAAACGGGCATTACAGATGTAGCCAATAAGGCTGCCAGGCTCAAATGGCATTGGGCAGGCCACGTTACCCGTATGAATCCTGACCGCTGGGCAAATATGTCCAAACAATGGATCCCTGAAAAGGCACAACGTCGTCGAGGCCGACTTAAAAAAAGATGGAGAGATGATATAGATGCACACCAAGAAAATTGGTATGATGTAGCGCAGGAGCGAGACAGGTGGAAGGAATTGGGGGAGGCCTTTGCCAAGCAGCGGGACACTATGGGTTAATGAACAAAAAGTACAAGATAATATTAACTAGCTACGCCCCGCGGTATCCCGGGATAAAATTTCACTAAAATCCGTCGAGCTGTTACAGCGTGACGAAGTAACAAACACACTAACATTAAAACTTTCGCATTTTTAATAGGTGTGTGATGAAGGTATAATTAAGATGTATAAATTAACACAAAAGTCCTATCACAAATAAAATGTTCTACATAATGACATTATAATTTCGTTTATTTTTACCTTATTTTTCATGATAATTATAAAAATATACCCCTACTGAATTAGGGAATCGCTTGCTATCAAAAATATTAAAAACATCATTACGTACTTGCCAAGTGTTATTTCAGGCTATATTTTTGTAAAGTTTAAGCAAAATATTCAAAAAGAATTATAATAGTTTCATACAAGTCGTAAATGTATAAAAAAACCTCTTTATTTTATTCCAGTCTTTTTATTTTATTTCATAAAATTTAATTATTTTATTTAAATTTATTCATAATATATATATATATATATATATATATATATATGTATATCTTATATATTACGATAAAGATGACCACGGCAAAATTCAGATAAATATAAATCTGGCGAAATCTATTCGAATAAACATTTGAATATATATATCTACAATTGTTGTTCAGAAAAGATCACTTTGTAAAAAATCAACTGTACTTTTTTGGATTTATATATTTGTATGGTAAGTGCCTGGAAACATATCATACCATTTCACATAAGTTTTAAACGTATAAAATATCTATAAAGTCGTAAACATAATAAACTAAAACAACTTTAGTTAAAAACAGAACTTACCTCATAAATATTCAAATGAACGACAACCACTAAACTTTAAACACTAAAATTAAAAAAAGAATTGGACAATATTTTAAAACTAACTTTTTAAACTGTCGCAGAGAGATGGCTACGCGCGGTATCGGCATACAGCCTGCGAAATTCGCGGGAAGCTTTCGCTCGCAAAGGCGTGGTACAGGCTCGGAAGCTTTTGCACGACTGACGCGGCTTTAAGCAAAACCTCTCGCCTACATAGCAAAACATGCTAGTTTTAAAATTAAATGTATGTATTGTTATTAAAAAATTATAGTTAAGGGGAAGAAACTGCCTACTGCAACACAGTGATAAACTAAAGCAGTGGGAAGGGGTTTCAACTTTATATTGTACCTACCTTTACCGTAGTAATATTAAAATTAAGTTTTCTTTGCCTTTACTATGCAATAAAGAGATTTTGTATTTTTGTATTTAATAGTTTAATTTAACCTATTAATTCATACAAAAATGTTGTATAAATATTGCAAAATTTCCTGCTTTCAATACTGTATTTTTAACGGTTAATATTTTCGTAGTACATCTAATATAATCATCATCATATATCTACATAAGATAATCTAGTACCTACATTAATCATCGTACATCTAGTATAAGACCGCCCTTTGTGACACTTATATTGTTAAGTTTGTTTAAGCTGTTACATTTCTTGTATTATGGTGTTACCAATAGAGTTATTTATTCATTCATCCATTATCATCAACAGCCCATCACTTTCCCACTGCTGAAACACGGGCCATCTCTCATAGAGAGTATGGGCCACCACCACACTGGCCCAGTGCCAGAGTATGGCCCAGTTTCCTCACAATATTTTCCTTCACCGTTTTAAGAGCCAGTGATAAATCTGCACATAAGATAAAAAAGCCAGGGGTGAGAGGCCACCGGGATTTAAACTCAGGTGCGTCAGATAAAAAGTCGCACACTTGCTCTTTCTCGTCTAATATAATCACAGAATACTAAGGGACAGAAGCATCACTCCGCAAAAAAATTTAAACAAATAGCGACTCTTGCTATGACGCAATAAACTTCAATTCAGCTCGCGTAGCGCTGCATACATACCAGTCATATTAAAACCTACAGAGCACCTCTTTCCTGACGCGGCACGTGTAACGACGCGCGACCCGCCGTCGGTGTTCGGCTATGTACGTGTAGCTTTGTACCTACAGTGCGGAGTGCGCTAGGCCTGGTATAATGCCAACCTAAAATAATAGTGAATTTCCTTTAGAAAGCCATTGATGACACCCGATACGAGATGCTTTCCGTTTTCCATTTAAATCTATCTAGGCTTGTGTGAAAATGGATAGCTTACTTTCCTTTAACATTAGAATCGAAATTCGAAACCCATGGGACTCCCTGAAGAATTCATGCAATCTATAAGCAGAGAAATAAAGTCAGTGCAGGGTGCGTGTGTCTTTTTTGTAAAGACATTTTTTGTGTGTTTGGAAATGGTGATCCTTGTTTCATTTCTGGATGTTGCTGGCGAACCCAAACTTATTATATGTAAAACAAAAATCCGTAATATATTAAAAATTAATCTATCATTTAATCTATTGTAATCCAGTTGTGAGCTACTCTGACAGTTTCAGCTAGAAAGCTAATCGGGTAGTGCTCGAAATTTGAGTTACAAGGTTCCATCCGGAACGCGGACAGATAAACAAGAAAGTGCTTAAAAAAATGGTATAATTTTTAACTAACCTGCGCTTTCTTACGAGTTTGGCTCACTCTAAAATGTTTGTATTTCAAGTCATGCACGGCACTGCATCTAGTGCGCCACCAGAGATATTTCATAAGTAATTTTTCTAATCGAAATTTTAGTAATTAATAAATTAAATTGAAGTACAACTTATGATCCTCACAGTCTGATGCGTAAATCTTTATAGTAAAAGTTTAAGTATTTATATTTCTTTTCTTTTTTTAATAATTGTTTATTAAAAACCAAAACAGGTAACAAAAGTTTATAGTTATTAAATAATAATAGTGATAGAACAATAGGCGGCCTTATCGCTATGTGCAATTTCTCGATATCAATATCGATGCTTATCTAAAAAATGCAAAATAATAAGTTATCTCTATTTTAGTTCAAAATTAGTATGAGAAGACATGAACTGATATAAAATAACATCACAGAATAACCGCCGGTAAAATAATTAATTGACGATTGATTAAATCTGACAATATAAATAATAAAGTAAATTCAAATTACGCGTTAAGACTGTTCTTATGAGAAAAGCATCCTATACTGTTCGTAATTACATAGAAGACAAAGATGCTTGGAACATTCCACTTCCGCAAAGCAGCCAAATGCTACATATAAAAAACAACATAGTAAGATCTTTGAAAAAAAATGCCCCTCAATTTCTTGCCGTATCTTCTGAGTAGTGGTCCTTTTTTCGATACGGTGGTAGAGTCATGTGATAATTTGACGTTCATAAGTGCATCTGTGATGCCAAACATGAATAAAGAGATTTTGACTTTAACTGTGACTCTGAAAAGAAAAAGTTCCAAATAAATAATGAAGATATACCAAGTTTCCAAGACAACCTAAAGATAGGTTCTGTTCTTAACTATACCTGTTGCTAACTTGGTTATTGTCAAGAAAACTACTTTTACGCTAACTTGGTTACTCTAGAATACTATTCTGTTTTCTGTCTAGAAAAGTTCTTATGAATCTTTCTGTGTCTGGACGTTTATAACCTAAGTTGGGACTTTGTATTTCAGAAAATAAGCTTAAATAAGCTACCGTTTGTATCTTTTATGAGATATTTCTTTGTTTGTAAGACATTCTGCATTTAACCGGATTTATTAACCAATAACAAATAATTGGAAATCATAATAAATAGCTATTTCTATTAAGTGTATGTCTCAGTGAATTTTTTGAGTTTACTACAATAAAATAAACTAAATGGTAATATAATTCAATAGTAAGCATTGTATCTTCGAAATGTATATATACAGAAACTTTTTTTTGCATTGATGAATGATGATGATGAGTTTTATTTTATTTTATTTATTTATTGACAAAATCCACAGATCTTAATTAGTATAATAACAGTAATTGCTAAGTCTTACATCTAATCACGGATTTACTTTTTATAAGCTAACTTGTTTAGAGAGCAGAGAGAATACATTATATGCAACAAACATGATGAACAAAAATACAAGTACCTACCATCAAATTCGTATGTAATTAAATTAAAAGAAATGTAAATATATTTAAGTAAATTCAAAGTTTTTATTACTCACATACTTAATAACATAGGATCGTATAATATACAGCCGGTTGATGCGATTGAATCAGCCCCCCTACCCATATGTCCCTCAAGCGCCAATCGTATAGTGTTCGTGTTGAGCTCAGTTTAGGGTGTAGATTCACTGCGACAATGTCTTATGATGCCAAATATTGTCCCATTAAGTTTATCCCAACTTGTAGTTATCATATTTTGGTATAAATAAATGAGATTAATTCGATTTCTTGCCTAAATCGACAATAATTAGACCGTACCTTATTAGTCGCAATGAAGCTATACCTTAATTCGATCTCAACACGATATACGATTGGCGCTTGAGGGACATATGGGTAGGGGGGCAGATGACTCATGATAGGTATCTATTAATTAAATATGTTACAGTATTACTTTTTAAGTTTTTTAAACTCTTTTCATGTATTGTGTACTTAGTTTATGTCCATCTGATGCAAAATTTTATAAGATACCAACCTGTCCATACATTTATACCCATTTATCATACTAAGTTTAGCTGTAGTTTGCCTAAAAGAATAAATAAATAAATATTATTTAATAAATAATAACGTTCGACGATCACATACATAGATCCTGGCCCCTAACTAGGATTATCTGTATATAGATAACCAGAAACTGCGGACCATGGTCCCACAACAGACACCAAACAAATACTTGAGCTTTTTTCTGTGCACCAACATTTATCTCGTCGCGGGAATCGAAGCAGCAACTTTGGTGGAGTATGAAATTTGTGCCAACCTGCCCAACCACTACACTACAGAAGCTGATTATATTATAAATAAATGACTCGACAATATTTATATTTAAATAGGACACTAACATCATGAGATGATGGATGAGACATCATCCCGGCTTAGCAGAGGTATGAATGTCTTGTGTCTTTATACATTTCAAATTTTATAAAGATATCTAAACTTTGGTTCAAACTGCATCAAAATCAGACTCGTAGTTAACAGAAAAGTAGTTAAGTGCTTTTCGAACAAATAAACACACGTTGTTGGCGGCTTTGTTTATGTTTACAGTTCTGCAAGAAAGATAAATAATGTACATATGTATATCTGTGTTTTGAGCTAAACTTCTAGCTGCGACGGTACTCGTAGGAGCACTGTGTCACAAAATAGATTATCAACTAGTTTTTTTATATAGTTTGCGGATTGTTTTTAAATAATTGTTGGCTTTCGCTTAACCCACATCATCCATCTGAGGCCACATCATCGCTTCATATCAGGCGAGATAATGGCCAAACATAGATCTATAAAGCTTGAAAAAAACCCTAAGCTATTTCACCTGTTGTTAAGTAACGATGCGGACGAAAACGTAGCACGCTCGCCTAGAAGAAATCTAAATTATGTTGGTATCACTTTTCTTCTTCTTAATTATTTAAAATCTTAAAAGAACCTTGTTTTGTCTTAAAGACACCCGGATTATATGTATCCGGAAACACTGCACCACTTACTGTTATCTCTTCTGTGCGTTGGGATAAATAAAACATTCATTATTACACGGTTTCATTATTCAAATAACGAATGTTTTGCGTGAGAGAAAACGAATGTTTTGAGTTTAGAAAAACAAAAACTAACTACATATAATTTTGTTAACAACGTGGAAGTTTGTTCTACAAACCGCGAAGCGCTCGATTCCAAACGCAATCAAATTCCATCAAACGAAATTATTATAGAATAATAGAGCCCAGAACTTTCATTTATCAATATTATTTTAACTTGAGTGTTGCCATAACAAAAAGCAAATAATCACGTCTATGTTTGTTTATCGTTCGTGCAGAAACCACATAAGTTGCCAGTTAATTATATTTGTATTATACTCGTACTTGCTGGAATTGCGTACAGCCGATGAGAAAAACATTAAATTTAAAACTAAGAACAAAACCAACGCAACGTACCAAACTACAGACTTTTTGGCGGGAAGTGAAAAGTGATAGGTACAGTTCGATTTTGTTTTATTTTCCAAACAAGTGTTATTTCGAGTGATCATGTGTAATATCGGTGGAATATTAGCCATTATGTGTTCGTAAACGTGCACGAGTGTAGGCAAATGAAACGAAATAGAGAAAAACATTGCTTTTTATGTTCTCCCAAAACGTCCATGGAAAGCTTGAATAAAGTTCCACCACTTTATTGAAGCACTAGGAATGACATTAATTTTGACTACAATACGAAAGAAATCTTTTTAATGTTTTCAAACTATCAAATAAAAACTACGTAAGACAAGGCGGTATGGTCCTAAAGACTTTCGCCTGCTCAAACGGACAAATTAAAAAAAAAACCAACGCCCAAAATATATTTATAACTTGCTACATCACGCGGTTTCACCCGCGGCTTTTTGGGATAAAAAATATCTATGTCCTTTTCCAGGACTTCAAATACCTACGTACCCAATTTCATGAAAATGCGTTCAGTAGTTTTTGCGTGATTGAGTAACAAACATCCATCCATCCATCCTCACAAACATTCGTATTTATAATATTAGTAGGATTATGCTGTGATTTTTTTTAGTTACAAATGACGAGACTAGCTGGTCGTTCGCCTGATGTTAAGCAATATGCCTGCCCATAACAGTAACAGCACCACCCAGAACTCTGTTTTGCGAAGTCCTGCACGGCGCTGCACTGCGCTCGTCACCCTGAAGCAATTAGCTGTTAAGTCTCAGAATGCCCAATAATTTGGTGGGCCCAGGTCCAAAAACTCCAACACCAAAGTTAACCACCCACCCACACGAGACGAGAAGATTAAATATTATTTCTCATATACCCAGTAATTTCGCTGGCTACAATGCCCTTCAAACCGGAACAAAGTAATGCTTGTGCACTACTGCTTGGTGGCTGAATAACTGGCAATGATGCCCCTGGTATTGCAGACGTCCATTAGTTGACAACATTCCATCAGGCAAACGGAGAAAAGCCGGCAAACTTGACTGTACACAGAAATTTGAATTTTACACATACGCCAAGCAACACAAGCTCGTATTTTGTAAGTGCGCGGTTACCACAAGCTCACAGTTTACGAAGAGGATACCACTCTAAATTTACCCCTCTCCTTTTACCCCTCTTTGCCCCCTAAAATGTATGTTGTGTTATCTTACCAACGTAATATTAAGCACTTAAGGCACAGTTAGCGATAATAATTGCAGAATATTTTTAAAGTTTTAACTGACTTTAATAAGAGGCGGTTCTGATTTGGACTGTATGTTTGTATGCTTCTATGTTTATTTTGGGATTACTCCGTAATTTATAAACTTATTTGGAAAATTCTGGTCCCATATAAATTTCATCGATTTTCAACCTTTATGCATTAGACTTAATATCTAATGTCTCGGGGTGAAGAGCGCAATGTAGTGCTACGGGGTGCTTTTTAGGGTACATCAGAATTGAAATCGTTTTTTTTGTTAAAAAATTAATTATTCATACATTCTTTACCTAATGTGAATCTAACTAATGTCGATGTAGAACGTGTATGTCACAAAAGCTCTAAAACCCGTGAAGGACGAGTTTACACCTAAATATATAAGCCGATAATAAAAAATTAAATAATTGATATACGTTACTTAAGGAAAATCGGCTATAGTAGGTACCTGGCGTGCCACATGTAGGTACCAGGTACGAAGCGCATCTGTAGAATTTTCTCGAAAACACTTTTTTGTTAAACATTATCCCGCTGATAAGCATCAAGAGGGTTGATAATTTACTCGTGGTAGGTCTCTCGTATGCGGGAGGCTGTCTGGGTAGGTACCATAGCTTTGTCAGTTATTCTGCCGCTAAGCAGTGTTCCAGTGTGAAGGGCATTGTAGCCAGCCAAATTACTGGGCATATATAAGACATAGGCATACATAATGTCTCGGGGTAATGAGCGCAATGCAGTCCTACACAGTGCTTTGTATGGTACTGAGTGGCACTGCAATTGTTATGGGCAGGCGTGACGCTTACCATCAGGCGAGCGACTGCCTCGTCTCATCACAAAGATCCATAAAAAAGTTCTTTGCTTGGCGTTAAAACTCCTTAGCTTAGTTAGTTAGCTCGACGACGGCACAGCACCATCTCTTTTAATGGGGCAATACTTTCTCGAATTTATCCTCCATAAATTCTAGAAAATACATTATTAAATATTTACATTATATTCAAGGCATAATAAATGCCGATAAGAAAAACAACAATAAAACAAAGTTCTATTTTGCATTCAATATTTTATTTACGAAAATAATAACAAAATAAGTTATGAATCTGAATCATAAACAAATGAATAATTTATGTTAATATCTATTCAAATGCCAAACAGTTTGACTAAGAATAAAACTTTTCGTGTAAATGTTATTTTATGGTTAAGTAAGCATTATTCTATTATTCTAATCTTAACATTTCTAATTATTTGGTGTGCGCCTATAAAATCTATCATAAAAGTATAGGAAAACTTACAACAATTAGCCCCATCGCATTATTAACATCTTAATAATAATTTCAAATTCCATCACCAATAATGGCTAATCCTATAAAAAAGCTATTCCGAGCTTTTTGTTATCGGATCCATCCAAAATTTAGTCATGTTTAAGCCAAAATTTATAAAACGATTTATTATAAACTAAAGAAAGCTCGCTCTTTGATATATGAGCGATGTTTGTACAAGTAGTTAATTATAAGATGATTTATTCACTTACATGATTCTACCACTTTACTCGACACTTTGATGGTCTGATGTAAAATGAACTAAAGTACCTGGCTTTAGCGGGGCACACAGAAGCGAGTTTAGGCTCTAACCACACAAGCTATTTCCACTACCCGTGTCAGGAGTTTTTGAGATTTAATATCAATATTGCGCGTTTAAGCGATTGCTATTTTTAGCATCCGCGATCGTCATTTCCTTTTCTGTCGCGGCACTAAAATCGTGTGATCCCGCGTTTTTTAATTTATTTTTTATTTGGGACATGGATATGTTTGACGACATCTGGCCTAATGGAAAGCGAAGATGGTCGCCTAAGGTGGAGCACATTTGCCCATGACGTCTTTCACGGTACCCATCAAAATTGCTTCGATTGGCGTTTGATAAAGTGCATAGTGAAGCGTGCAATCGATGCATCTAGCTTCCGAAAAGCGATTTTAGATCGCCGATGCTAAAAGTAGCAATTGTGGTTTGGTCTTTAAAAAAATTAATTAGTAAAAACCTTTAATTTTAAAACAGAAATAAAAAAATGAAAATAAAAATTAAACAAATGAATGAAATAAATTTCGACAAAATGATTTTTTGAGTAAATATTTCTGGCTTCGCACATCTGCTACCTGTCAGCGTTTTTTTACGTAGCCACAATCAAGGCAGCAACGTAGTTAAAATATGACACATCCAGTAACTTTGCATTCATTTTGCGACAAACAAACATACACACGTATTCAGGTCATATCTAAGTAAAAACAGTTTAATATTCATCATCTAAGGCACATTTAGAAACACTGGCAGTTTGTTTTTACATTAAAATACAATATTAAGGACTTATTTTTTATAAAGATGTAAAACGGTTTCGCTCAAGT
Organism: Petrophora chlorosata; assembly: GCA_951640565.1. Taxonomy (NCBI): domain Eukaryota; kingdom Metazoa; phylum Arthropoda; class Insecta; order Lepidoptera; family Geometridae; genus Petrophora; species Petrophora chlorosata. The sequence continues at coordinate 16,505,756 of OX621196.1, read as the reverse complement.
TCTCCTAATAGTGAATATTAAATGATGATTTAAGCTATGAACGTTTTACAACATGTTAACATTTCGACTTTATTTTGAACTAATTAAGGTCTATTATGTTCTGAGCAAATAGTATAAAATACAGAATAAGCTGTTAACATTATAATTAGCGTTAAAGCACTTGCTGTCCCTTTATTTTAGCTTCGATACACTTTTCCATAGTCAATTTAACATAAAATGTATTTAACTTTTACTCCGCCTTTTATCTAACAGCCGAGTCGACTTTGACCGACTTTGTACCTTAAAGTCAAATTAACTCTTCAAAGAAACTTTCAAAACATTTTTGAGAATTTTTGAGCATTTAAGGCACTAGAGCATTTTAATTATTTTATATTATAAAAGTTCTCTAAAATTTTAATCATCATCATCAGGTTAAGATACATAAGTCATACGTGTTTCTGAATTCCCACTCTAAAGACCTTAGCGGAGGATCCAAGAATAACCAATTGTCCACTCCTACTCCAATTTCTGCACCTTAATCTCTAGAAGTTTCAACGAGTTCAAGGCCCAGAACATAGCAGAGGCTACATAGAAGACCTGCAAAGCTGTTCCGAGCCCTGGACTGGTGATGGCCAGACTCCTAGCGAGGAAGGCCAGGGCTGAACACCGGAGGACCTCGAGAGTTGGGGCGTAATTGGAGTTGTCGAAGAGCATTCCGATGATGGTGAGGGAAGCAATGATGTAAAGCACGAAGATCAGCACGGAGATTGGAGTCATGCCCTGAAAAGAAACGAAAGTGAAGTTGGTAAATCAAGGATCAATGGATTACTGACTTTAGGGAACACAAATGTAGGTTCAATTTAGGTTAACAAACTTAAACTTTTGTTACTTCTAGTTGCTCAGTCAGTTGCAATAATAGTTGCATTTTAGTACATACTTTGTTATTCTCACTAACTTTTTTTATTAAACTGAGTGATGAGACGAGCAAGTCGTTCGCCTGATGGTAAGCACCACTTCTGCGCATAATAATCACAGTGCCACCCAGACTTTCAATACCGTAAAAAGTACTAAGTAGCACTGCATTGCACTCATCACCCCGAGACATCTGATATTAAGTGTCATAAGTCCTGTAGTAATGCTTGCGCACTACTGCTTAGCGGCAGAATAACTGCAAAGCAGTGGTACCTACCCTAACAGCCTTCCGCATACGAGAGACCTATCACAAGTAAACCGTATCAACCCTCTTGATGCTTATCAACAGGATAATGTTAACAAAAAAGCTCTGGATCCTGATTAACTTTACAAGATCGCCTTCCCTTGATCCTTGTTGAAAGGTAGCGTTCGGATAATGGAACATCACAGGCCGTTACTTTGTACACGTCATATTTTAATCTACATTAATTTGCAAATGGAATCTAATCCATTTTGGCAATGGATAAAATTGGAACAAAACTCACTGAAATGGATTATAGTTGAATAAAAGTGAAAGTGATAAAACCCATCTATATCTTGGATTGGATCTATTTTTAGTAAAAAATAACTTATTGGATTTTTGCAATGGATTAAAGTGGAATAGAACCCTTGATAGAATTGGGTGTGATTTAGAGATCAAAATCAAGGGGGAAGGTCGCTAGTATTTGAATATATATTATTCTTATTTTTAGAATGTTGTGCATTAATTAGACAGGCTCTGTGGTGTAGTGGCTCAGTAGTATATATATAGTAGCACGTGTGACTTTAGATCCGACGCACCCGAGTTCGAACCCCACTGGCCCCGCACCACAGACTTTTTGCGGATTTTACACTCGCTCTAAAAACGGTGGAGGAAAACATCGTGAGAAAACCGGCAAGTCTAAGAATTGATCACAAAAATTCAAGGACATGTGACATCCACCAACCCGCACCGGGCCAGCGTGGTGGATTATGGCCCATACTCTCTCTACGAGTGAAGGCCCAAATCCCAGCATGATGATTTCCTTTAAGCTCACGGACAATTTGAGTTTCTTACTACAGATTCACAAAGTTTAAAAAAAATAGTTAAAAGTTCAAAGTTTAAAAGTTTTTTTTTCATTTTTGGCCTCACAGATACAGTTCTTATCAACGTCAATTATTACAATGACGTCACCATATCATATCGGAAAAAGAACCACTAAGAAGATACGGCAAGAAACTGAGGTGCATTTTGTTAGAACTTTTGTTACAATATTTTGTGTTTGTTTTTGACAATATTTCGTTTCAGTGCTACTTGGCTACTTGGCAAGCATAATGTTCCATGCATATCTTCTACGAGATTAGTAACGGTATAGCATGCTTTTTCATTTAAATTCTTTTTACAAGCTTTTGTAACCGAATTCAAAAAAGGACGAGGTTATCAAATCGATTGCATTTTACTATTTATTTTCATGTTTGTTACCTCAGATCTCCGTCGTTTATAAACCGATTTGGAAATATCTTATCTCTAATCTTATAAATTTCATCGATACTCGACTTTGGACTTCGAAGATGTCGTTTTTTGTTATAAAACGATTTATTTGAATTTACTTCCATAAAATCGTCACAAAAATACCGCTTAATTTTAACCTTTTACCCGTTCCCTGTTCCGGGTCAAAAAGTTAGAGTAAATAAATGTTATTACATCAGACGGCAGGCTAGTTCTGCGGGCCCGAGTTTTGGGGCTACTCCAAATATTAGCACTCTTATTTGTTTAGTGAAAGGTAAACTTAGTTAGTTTTAGTGCTGTTTGAGTGTTGACCGTGTCCTTCCTTTTGATTAAAATTAGTCTTATGTAAGTTTATTTGTCAGCCTCTGTGGTGTAGTGGTTACGAAGGTTGGCTTAAATCACATACACCATTGAGGTTGCAGGTTCGACTTAGAAGATCCTAGATAAGGGCGAGGATGTATTTTGTGATCATTGGGCGTATTTATTTTTTGGCTTTACTCAGCATCGTGCTGGCACCCAACTGAATTGCTTGGCAGTACGTTTTATAGCTTGATTAATATATGAACTAGTATACTAAGCTGGGGTATTTACATTTGAGCGCTACTCCGTGCTACGGTGCTACGTTCGTCGATATCAGCTGTTGTGTTAGGAAATATCAGCGGCCTGCGGCGGTCCAAAAACTCTAACATCAAAGTTAACCACACACACACGCGAGATAAGAAGATCCAATATTAATTCTCATATACCCAGTAACTTCATTGGCTACAATGCCCTTCAAACCGGAACAAAGTAATTTTTCCGCACTACTGGTTGGCGGCAGAATTTTTTTTTACGCTTGATTGATCTATGTTTGGCCACTATCTCGCCTGATGTGAAGCGATGATGTGACCTAAGATGAAGCACATAGATCTAGAGAGAGACGGCAGTTGAGCGGCTGCTCAGACCCGTCTCCCCGATGGTTCACCGAACATCATCCCGAAACACGACTAGGTCGCTTGACGGCATGGTTTTGTTCGGTGGGTGGTATTACAACCACGGCCAAAGCCTACCACTCCAAAGCGCGTAAGCGGGTTTCATCACGATGTTTTCCTTCACCGTTTTAGAGCGAGCGTGCAAAATCTGCACTTAACTATAAGTCATTGGTGCAGGGCCGAGTCGGGATTCGAACCCAGGTGCGTCTGATCGAAAGGCGCATGAGTTCCCGCTGAGCCACACTCGCTCTAAAACAGAATAACTGGCAAAGCGGTGATGTCTACCCAGACAGCTTCCCACATGTGAGAGACCTATATACCTATATGTTTTTAAAAACTCACCATATGTTTGCCTGCAAGCTCGAAGAATCCATAAAGCACGATGGAGTAGTGTGACACCAGGTACGCATTCCACCACGTCGGGAGTTGGACGTCGTATTTGTCTCTCTGTTCAATCTGTTGACAATTAATTGACCAATCAGAAACCGTGGGTAAATATACTTCGTTGACAATAGACCAATCGGTACGGCTTAAACTGATAAAAAGTAAGTTTAAAAACTAAAACCCGACTACCGAAAAATCACAATCTAAAAATTATGAAACAAGAAAATATTCTCTTCTGAAATTGTTATATACAAACTATTTATATATTATTATGTGTCTTATATTTGTCGTCTATTAAATAAAAATATCATCATACACTGTATGGTTGTGAGTCTTGAACCATCAAAGAAGACCTCCATAAGAGAATAGAAGCGTTTGAGATGTGGGCATACCGCATGCTCCGCATAAGCTGGATCGATAAAGTCTCAAACATCGAGGTCCTTAAACGAATGAGACGTGAGAAGCCCGCACTTGTATGTACCATCAAACAGAGAAAAGTTGCGTACCTTGGACATGTTTTACGACATGAGCGCTACCAACTGCTGCAAACAATAATGATGGAGAAAGTTGCGGGCAAAAGAAGTGTTGGTAGAAGGAAATTGTCCTGGCTTCGCAACATCCGACAATGGACTGGTATAAAGAGGGTGGAAGATCTGTTTAGATTGGCTCTAAACAAGGAGGAGTTTAGTAAGATGACTGCCGACCTTCAGTAGTGGAGAGGCACACGAAGAAGAAGAAATAAAAAAACTTACACGTAATATATGTTATCGTAATCCGAGATATTACGCACGCGTGCTTTTACTTTTCATAACCGCACTAGTGCAGTAATGTTTTTTTTTTTAATAATTCAACAAAGAGTTTATATCCGACTTAAAATACTGAGTGTACCTAAGTATACAATTACGGGAAAAAAACATTTAATTTTATCAAATAATTCACAATTCACAACAAATTATGTTATAAATATGAAAATATTTCCTAAATTTATTTTTTTAAATATCGGCTGAATGTGCGCGCATCGAAGAGCCGCGGCACGCCACAAAAAAAGAAAAATCTTGGCGCCAAAGCTTATGATAGCTTACTACTATTAGAATTTATTGTTTTGTTAGGCATTGCGAGATCAAATTCGCAACGACAATAACATTGGCTTGGATTTACTGAGCCGTCATTATCTGCAGCACTCATTATCTAACTCAGGCTAATTATCAAGCTCAGTCTAATTACCAAGCTAAGCCTAATTACGCGTCAACTACTAGTCGCCGCTCGCTAACTATGAAAGCTGTTGGGAAACTAGGGTTTAAACTTGAACTAATTACTGACGTCGGTCGTTGAGGGTAACATTATAACTAATAGGACTGTGATATGGATAATGTATACTTTTATTATTATTATTATATAATTCTTATCTTATAAAGATGTACCTTAGGTAACCCGCCATTTGTGACGTATATGTCTGAGAGACGGGGTGATTAGAAAAAGTCGAATAACTTTTTTACTCGCCATAGAATCGAGTTGTGATTTCGTCTACTTTCCTGTTTACGCGTCCCCCGCCGTTGGTCCACCCCGCACCGGCGACGCGGCTGCAAGTCTTGGAGTTTGGGCGCCAGACCGGGGTCGCAAATTACGCAATTCAAATAGTTATGGTTAAGAAGACCAATTTAAAACAATAAACATATTTTTTTAAAGCTAATGCTGAACGAAGGATTTTTTTCTATTTTGATGCATTTTTAATTTAAACATTTAATCTTGATGTAATCTTCAAGCACTTAATTTTGTAATATATCATTTAGTAGGTAAATTATTTACTTAATGGCTGAATGAACTAACAGTGCAAAGCCGTAATCATAAAAAAAAACTATGAAGTATCTGGGTGAAAATAATTCACCAGTATAAGAAAGCTTATATTTATACCAGTTAATTTCACAGATACCAGACTGCCAGAACCATTCAGACATAAAAACAAAAAAGAAGCGCATCCCGTTCCCATTGAATTTTAGTTCCCCGTTGCCTTCACGTGCCCAGAATTTAAAACAAATAAATGAATTTTCCATTTTGCGTTTTTGACAACACTGCCTCATTTTGATTCCAATGAAGAATGGTATCATGGCAAGCAAATTTATGGAGCGAATTCAAATTTCAATTGATAGTCGAATGGATGATCTCAGAGTTACTTAAGAGGTGCAGAAATGTCACGCAAGATATTGCAAACTTTAGAGCATGCTATTGTTATGAGTAGATGTACCTACATAGTGCTTTTTTTTTAAGTTCGCCCGTTAGGTTAGGCTAAAGTCTCTAGGACCATACCACCATGTCTTACGTAGTTCTTATTTGATAGTTTAATATTCCATTTATTATACTTTTGTTGAGAATGAGGGTCAACAGCCACAAGCCGGACCCTCTCCTAGTGCTTCAATAAAGTGGTGGAACTTTATTCAAGCTTTCCATGGACTTTTTGGAAGAACGTACAAAGGAATGTTTTCTCTATTTTTTTTCATTTGCCTACACTCGTGCACGTTTACAAACACATGATGGTTAATATTTCACCGATATTACACATGATCACTCGAAATAACACTTGTTTCGAAAATAAAACAAAATCGAACTGTATCCATTTTCACTTCCCGCCAAAAAGTCCCTACCTAGTGCGTGACGATTGACTGCATAAGGACTTGGCACATGAGGGCTTACGTTTTGTCGCATAAGCAAAATGCTGATCATGCTGATGATTTATTAATATAAAAAATCTGTGTGGCACTGCAATAGTTATAGGCAAACGTGGCGCTTACCATTAGGCAAACGACGTACTCGGCTCGTTGCGCAGCTGCATATAAAAATATTAAAAACTATGCGTAAAGTAGTATGTACCACTTCAGTTTTTCTGATACTTAATGCATTAGAGCATGCTAGGCGAAAATCTTAAGATTTGAAATAATTAGGAAGAAGAAAAATTATACCTGCGTCTTCAGAATACCGTCCGACGCCTTAACCGACGCCTTACCAGGACGGTGTACCGAAGACGCAGGTTCAATCCCTGCCTTAGCAATATTATTTTTGTTCTTCCTAAATATTTAAAATCTTAACACTTCAGAGCTAATAAGTTTCAGGATTTGCATATGAAGTACCTCTTAGTATATTCTGATGATGCTTTAAGCAACTCCACATATGGGCCATAATCCACCACTCTGGCCCAGTGCGGGTTGGTGGATGTCGCACGTCCTTGAATTTTTGTGATTAATTCTAGGATATGCCGGTTTCCTCACGATGTTTTCCTTCACCTTTTTTAGAGCGAGCGTTAAATCCGCACATAACTTAAGAAAGTCAGTGCGGGGCCAGCGGTATTCGAACTCGGGTGCGTCGGATCGAAAGTCGCACATGCTCCCACTGAGCCAAATAGAGCATTCGCAAAAATAGCGCCAATCATCAGCCAATCAGCGCCACTCCGCTAGTGTCAAGACATTCTCTAAAAGTAAACCTGACCTCTTCGTTCAGATAGATATTTACATCGAGTTTGAGGTCCTCCTCTCCAAGACGGGAAGTGCCAGGTTCCCAGCTCGGGCCCCAAAAGACAGCTCTGAACTTGTCTCCCCACGTTTGGAAGGATCTGAACTTTTCAACCACATAGCCGGTGTAGAATGCCTGCAAATAAAGAAAATTGTTTTTGAATTGTTATTGGACCAGAGAAAATAAAAACCGGACAAGTGCGAGTCGGACTCGCCCACCGAAGGTTCCGTACAAAGACTATATTTTTTATGACTTAATTACAAATGTATAGTTTTCAGATTTTTCCCTACTTGTAGTATAAGACGATATTACTTGTAAATTTCATAGTTCCAGGTCAACGGCAAGTACCCTATACATTTTGATTCCCTTGAGAGTGTTGAAATATATACGTTTTTTGCGGTATACACGGCCGTATCTTTTTTTTTATTAACTAAGTAGTTTAATTTTTTCACAGCTTCAAGGGACTGTAGATCTGAGTATATGGTTTTAATTTCAACCCGATACCTCCACGAGTTCCCGATATAAAGGGACAGACAGACGGACAAACAGACAGACGGACAACAAAGTGATCCTATAAGGGTTCCGTTTTTTCCTTTTGAGGTACGGAACCCTAAAAAAAGATTACCAAGAAGAGCATATTCAACTGAGCGATTCTTTTGCTTGATGGAAAGCGCCACGTTTGCCCATAACAGTTACAGTGCTACACAGAACCTTTAATTTCATGAAAAGTACAGCGTAGCGCTGCATTGCGTTTATCACCCCGAGACACTGATGTATATTGAGCCTTATTTGCATTCACTTTGAATTGACTTTAATCCAACATTACGACGTTAACATCTCATTTACTCAACATATTGAAATACATAAACAACAGAATAATGGAATACATAAACAAGAATTAACACATACGTGCGTGTGAAAACTTTGCGGCGAATTTAATTAAGTTAAGAGAAGGCGCACTTATATTGCCTTAATTAACAACCTACGAAGATTAACACGTGAAGAATTGTTTGTATGAGTTAAACGTGTTTGATTTGGTTAATACTAAAGTTTTTTTAATTAGATTGACATTGAAAGGTGGAGAGGTTATAATAAATATTTAGGCCTTATTCTGCATGATTCTTACAAACCAGAAAAATAAGGCCCGCGAGAAGAGAGTGAGTTCACACACTATTTCCCAGGCCACGTGTATCTAAATGTCACACGGATAAAAATTCAAAAAAAAGGGGAAAAAAGGTGGGTGAAAAACAATATATGATTATTATGTAGTTTCAAACACCTCCGTACAAGAAAAAATGTATTATTTCTCTAAAACGGTCACTTAGGGTCTGGCGCTGTGGGTGTTAAGCTGTATCTTCGTAGTCCAACCGATTTTGTTGTAAAATACCCTATAATATAAGTTGAGATTCGTGCTGAACCCTGAAAATTCAGCAGTTTCTGGGTGTTTTCTGAAAATTATTTTTAAAAATTCTAATTACAGTGAACTCGTGTTGAGTACCCACTACGTAGTCAATGTCAGATGTTTTTTCAAAAATATGTTCAATGCACAAAATAGGGTCAGATCCATTTTCATAGGCTACCTGCAAATACAGCGGGTTGAAAGAAGGCTGGTTGTAGATGAGTCCATACACGATCTCGACCTTATCGGTCTCAGGTCTGAAAGTCCCAAACAGACGGTCCCAGATGATCAGCACGCCTCCGTAGTTCACGTCGAGGCAGTATTTGTTGCTTCCTGTAACAGAAGAAATTCAGTTATTTTGTGCAAAGCAACAAGACGAGCAAGTCGTTTGCTTTATGGTAAGCGCCACCCTTGGCCAAAACAATTGCAGTGCCACCCAGACCAGACCAGAAATTACCTCTTCATGTAACTATTACCTATCCCAGAGTTCAAAGTAAAAATCAAAGCGTTCTTCGAAACACATCCTTTCTACAAAATAAACGAATTTATGACGAAATGCTGGAAGGCAGAATGTTCATTTTGAAAATTTTAAGTAGATAATAATTATTTCATGACATTTGTATAATAATGACATGTCTAATATAACGTACGTGTTATAATGTAGTCAATAAATAAATTGAAATTGACCTTTTAACACAAGGTGATACTGGGTAAGCAGAGCATTGCGCTCACCATCCCGAGACATCAGATATTGAGTCTCTTAAGCCCAGTAATTTCGCTGGTTTTCCCTTCATACCAGAACACACTCGTGCTTGCGCACTACTGCTTGGTGGCAGACGAGCTGGCCCAGATAGATAGTTTTTAAATAAGAATTGATTCAGAAAATCTATATGAATAAAAACTTTAGACTGTAGAGCATAATACGAATACTTTACGATTTATTTATTTATTTTTTGTATTAGCATAGAGTCTGTCGTTAGGGCAAAGAATACTAACTATTATGTACTTACGTAAGGGAGTGAGAATTTTGACCGTTTATGTCTCGGAGAAATATAAAATGGAAAATTATAAAACTTTGTTTTAATAATACAGTTAGTAAATTCAAAAAAGGAAATATATACGCAGAACATATGTTGTTAATTTAAGTATGTACAAGATAATTAAAAACAATCAGGAAAATTCGTACTAAAAACTCGCCATCACCAACCCCGCAATACCCGCAATACCCGGCGTCTCTCCCATCAATAAGCGATTGACTAATAAAATCATAACCAGCCCCAAATCTGCAAATGCCTTTCGTTTCCCTTTCAATTTATTTTAGGATTCGCCTGTTATCGACTCAGAAGTCGCTCCTCCATAATTCATAAACGAGATTACGAGGCGAAAAATTGAAAACGTTTCTAAATGAAAATATAAAAAAGCGAACCTGGAGAAGTATAAACGGTTTTCTAATTGTAAGAGACAAGTTTGTCTGTCTGCCAGTTTGTAAGGTGGAAATCAAATAATTGATAATTAAGGCAAGCTTGGCGCTTAACATTAAACGAACGACTAGCTCGTCTTTTTGCCCAGTACCATAATAAATTATTTTTTAAAAAAACTAATCCGACTTCAAAACCACAAATATAAAGATAAATACTATGTATATAGTAAGTAAGTACTACTTGTAGGTAGTATCTATCTACTAATTTATATGGGACCACCTCTGAAGTATGACCTACCGATCAAAAAAACAATCATCGAAATCAATTCATAATTGGCGGAGTGATCGCGTAACAAACACACAAAAAAAAACATACCGTCGAATTGTAAACCTCCTCCTTTTTGAATCGGTTAAAAATACAACAATAGACAGTTATCTAATGAAATCAGGCGTGACGTTGCGGAAATTCATCTCAAATCTGAAACGCAATGAAAATGTCCAGTGTAATTTCGCTGAACAACCTACATAATAAGGTTGTTGTTAAAAAATATAATATGTATAAGAGATGTATAGATCTTGTATGTATAGATAGTAATGTAAAATGAATTAAAAAAAAATATACAAAAATGTATAAAAACTTATTTGTGAATATTTTTTGCTTATTTGGAAAATATTTTTTGTCTTTTGATTTCTACAAGAATCCCGAATTGGGACCTTTGTCAGGTATTGAACTGCCAAGCAGAACAAATATTATTGCGATCCGATTTGAAGAGCATTTGGTTTCAAGCGAAATAACTTGGCATTATATGCTACGAGCGTACAGTGCTGATAATAAAAGCGAGAAAGTAAGGTATTTGAGTCAAAAAATTAAATCTGCGAGAGAGAGGCTGCTTGTCAAAAGATCAAATCATCTTGTAAAAGATAACTGAAGAATATTGGATGTTAAATAAACTTTATTATAACCTCCTTAATTTTTCATTAACTCGCTCACATTAAGGTTTGATTAATAGAAAAATGAATGGCCGGTTGAGGCTCGAGTCAAATTGTGATTCAGTTGAAACTAGTTACTGACTTCAAAAAGTACACTGTATTTTTTTATGTTTGTTCACCAATTTCTTCGCCAACTGTTGACCGATTTCAAAAATTCAGTTCTGTATAGCTACGAGGTGGTCCCATATAAATTTCATCAATATTTGACCTTGGACTTCGAAGTTACAGTGAATTTTTTTTTTTAATAGTTTATTTGTTTTAGTACAGTCTTTGAATAACAGTAATACATAAGTACAGATTCAAGCTTTAAGTAACAATCAACTGAACGGAGATCAAAATCTTATTTGAGCGTCGTTCTGGAATACGGACCTAAATCTCGCATGTGCATGATAGGTCGTGGTAGGTTTCTCGTAGGCGGGAGGCCGTTTGTGTAAGTACCACCGCTTTGCCAGTTATTCTATTGCCTAGCAGTAGAGCGCAAGCTTTACTGTGTTCCAGTTTATAGGACACTGTAGCCAGCGAATTTACTGAGCATATATGAGACTTAATATGTGATGTTTCGGAGTGATAACCGCAATGCAGTGCTACGGGGTTCTTTTTATTATTTTAAAAGTGTTGGGTGGCACTGCAATTGTTATGGGCAGGCATGGCGCTTACCATCAGGCGAACGGCTTGCTCGTCTCATGAGTCAAAACCATAAAATATCTTCTGACGGTTTTTCCACAAGCAAAAACGACCCGCTACCAACCAAATCGATTTTTCAGATCGAATGATGTCAAAGATTTCCTCCATATTCAAAGCGGAACACCTAAGGAATTCATACCTACATAATAAGCCTTGTTTTTCCTGCTCAATATCGATCAACTATTTTTGCTAACCTCGATACCGCCCAGAAGTTTATTGAACCGAACAATATATAATTTCCTCAGTTTTCGTCTATAAGCGATATTTTTTTCATTCGGATCAGTTTTGACGTTGTTTTCGAGATTTGAGCCGCGCCCTGATTTGTTGGTGTTCTTTTCGTAGGCAGTAATAGATTAAGGTTTATTTTGTTTATTCCGTTAGATATTGAGCCAATATATTTGTTTGATGAAGATAGAAATAGTTATTTTATTAGGTAGGTATTTAATATACAGGAATGTGCCAAAATGATAACACTAAATTAACGCATGGGTAAAGCTACTTAGCATTAAAAAAAATATGAACTATGTGATTCTTGAACAAGCCGATTTCTTTACGCTGTTTTCCTTCACCGTTTTTCACCAAAATATCATATATAGTAAAACGGTGAAGATCGGTGCCTAATGTAAAATTGTGTCTAATCGATTTAATACAGACCCCTGTGTAACTCTACGGCTCGACTGGTCGAAAAAGCTTGGACTATATTATCTTATCTATCCTTAAATATTTAGTTCCGTACAGATTATTTGCAACATGCAACGCAACGTGAACATTAGGAACGGACCACACGATTGTTACGCGCTTCAACTGCGAATTCTCGCATTAGCGCTACAACTAACAAGTGTAAATTGTAGCTTATACTAGTCAATACTTATAATGGTCTGTACGCGGCTTTATGTTCTTTTGTTATCAAGCGTAAGCGCGAAAATACTAAAAAGCTCTTTATAATTTTACACCGCCGTCAGTTACATTACTCTTCTATGAAAAAAATCGCCTGGAAGATATAGCAATAAGACCGCCTTTAGCTTCACCATTGTAAACAAATTACTACTTAATTTTATATTTAAATAAAAAACAAAGTGTTACTTCTCTAGTAATGTAAGTAATGTAAGGAAAAGTTTCGCATAACCTCTCAAGATATGGTAGAAAATTATGAAAATGAGAGTTATATTAAAATCAAGAGCTATTTTCAGAATCATCTTCAGCTTAAGCGAATATACTCTGTGGAATAAAATTCCACGGAGTATAAATGTTGATCTTTTTGTTGTTATTTCAAAGCTTCAAATTGGTTTGATGTAAGCAAGGTATACTTTGATTAAAAAGCTTGATTAAAATCTCCTTGGCTTTTGGGGTTTTGAGGTTTCATTAATAATATTCTTATTGAATTCGTTAATTTGACTTTGATGTCGTTCCAGTTTGTTTTAATATCTTGAAGGAGTTCGGGGTTATACCAGGTCTAGCGCACTCCGCATTGTAGGTACGAAGCTACAAGTACATAGCCGGACACCGACGGCGGGTCGCGCGTCGTTACACGTGCCGCGTCAGAAGAGATAAGAGCTATGCGATATAAAGAGTGGCGCTCTGTAGGTTAATATGACTGGTAGGTATGCAGCGCTACGCGAGCTGAATTGAATTTTTTGCGTCATAACAAGAGTCGCTATTTGTTTAAATTTCTTTGCGGAGTGATGCTTCTGTCCCTTAGTATTCTTTGGTTATACTAAAAATGTTACGACACAGGGAAAATTTAATATTCTGCTACAATATCAAATAGTAAAGGAATAACTTCGTAATTAATGTTTGCTTGAAAGAATAGGAAAATTATTTTGAAATATTGATGTTAAGACGTTTTTTTCGATATTCGCGAATATTATACGTTACCTATTTATTCACATTTTTTCAAGGTCATTGCAATGTTTGGGTCAAATCTTGCAAGTTGAATCAGAACCACTTACTCTTATCCTACGGAGTTGAAATTTTGCATACTTGTCAAGGTCCGATGACAATGCAATATCATGGTGACAGCCAGCTGATCTGATGACGGAGACGGAAGGTGGGCAATGGAACTCCTTGACGGATAATCGTAACTACTAGTCTTTGAACTCATTTTAATCTGCTCGCGGTTTCGATAACGAATTTGTTAAATGCTTGTCTTAAAAATATAGTATCAACAAAACTCTTATTTAACTTTAATCTAAGACTTATATATTCATCAAAGTAGATATTTCAGAGAACTACGAGTAGTTCTTAGAGAGGAGAGGAGGTAAGGAGAGGTTAAGTAATAAGTAGACTCAATATTCTGACACTAAATTTAGGAATCCTAAATAAACAGTCTTCACCTCCTAAGATATTCTCGTTTTGGACAAATCTTTGTCGCTTTTATCGACGAATAGTAAGTTTGAAGAAATTATTGAGCTTTGTTAACGTTATTTTCACTTGATTTACTTAACCACTTGAATTAATCCGACTCCGTCATTTTGTTCTAAAACTAACCAACGCTGACATTCTTTGGTATTTTTCTAAAACATGACGATCCCTTATTTCGATCGAAATTTTTTCTATTAGACGCCCATCCAGAAATAAATATTAGGACCAAAAATGTCTTTATGTTTCTCTAAGTCGGCTACGTCGTTGGTTAATTTTGGTAGTGTTCATAAATAAACACAAAAATGCACTTTCAAACACATGATGCAAATCATGTTTAAAATATGTTAAAGATTACTTAAGTTAATATATTCTGTTTCATATTGACGGCCGCTGTGCTATAATGGTTGGGTAGGTTCAAATCTCATACACCACTGAGGTTGAGGGTTCAATTCCCGCGACGAAACAATTTTTTGTGCACAGAAAAAATGTAATAGCCTGTGTTAATCCAATATTTTATTTTATTTATTTATTTTATTCTCAAAGGGTAAGTATCTGCTAGGATCTTAAATAACAGAGTTTATAATAATATGTACAGAAAGCTAAATATAAGTTACCACAAATAAATATTTTGTAAATATAACACTTACAAGAATGTTTTAAATGATCACATAGACGGAGGAACACAACAATAAAAGGTTGTCCAGTTTGTGTCATTATGTAAGTGATTGCGTTAAATAGTTAGTATATAACTGGGTTAGTTTAAGTGAATAATGTATACAATTGTTCAATTATAAAGACACTCGCCCTATATAAAGCTATCTCCATTCCGAATTTCTCTCAAATCCGTTGAGGCGTCACAGCGTGTTTTTTTTTTACGCTTAATGGATCTATGTTTGGCCACTATCTCGCCTGATGTGAAGCGATGATGTGGCCTAAGATGGAGCACATAGATCTAGAGAGAGACGGCAGTTGAGCGGCTTCTCAGACCCGTCTCCCCGATGGTTCACCGAACACCATCCCGAAACACGACTAGGTCGCTTGACGGCATGGTTTTGTTCGGTGGGTGGTATTACAACCACAACCAGAGCCTACCACTCCAAAGCGCGTAAGCGGGTTTCATCACGATGTTTTCCTTCACCGATTTAGAGCGAGCGTGCAAAATCTGCACTTAACTATAAGTCATTGGTGCAGGGCCGAGTCGGGATTGAAAGGCGCATGAGTTCCCGCTATGCCACACTCGCTCTAATAAATTGTGATGAATTAACAAACACACAAACACACTTACATACAAACTTTCGCATATATAATATTAGTGTGATAAATTTTCTACTCACCATGATGGACTCTATGATGACTAGGAGTATTCAGGACGTACTCGAGAGGACCAAGGCTCTTGATGGCCTCAGTGTGGATCCAGAACATGTACAGGTAGCTAAACTGGTGGTGCATCACGAACTGGGCTGGAGGGATGGCCAGCGCGAGAGGCAGGTAGAATATCTGAGGAAGACACATATAATTAACAAATCAAAAAGCATACCTACTACAATAATTTCTACTATACCAATAATTTCACAGTAAGTTGGAATGCCAAGCTTGAAGTTCAAAGTTTAAAAGTTTTTATTCGTTTTTTATTTTTTTATATAAATGAATGAGGAGACGCGCTGGTCGTTTGCCTGATGGTAAGCAATACGTCAGCCCATAACAATAACAGCACCACCCAGAACTTTGTTTTGCAAAATCCTGCGCGGCGCTGCACTGCGCTCGTCACCCTGAGACAATTAGCTGTTGAGTCACATAATACCCAGTAATTTTGCTGGCTACAATGTCCTTCAAACCGGAACACAGTAATGCTTGCGCGCTACTGCTTGGCGGCTGAATAACTGGCAAAGCGGTAGTTAGTATCCACCCAGACGGCCTCTCGCATACGGGAAACCTACCACCAGTGAAATGTTATAATTTGTTTCAGTTGACTGCTGGAACGTGTCATTCTTGAACGAACGTACGTCAAAGATTAGACAACTCATTTGGCACAAACACGTCTTTTCCATCAAAATTACTTTAAGCCCTTACGATTGCCTTGTTCATGAAAATGTAAGCTATTCTCTCTAAATTTATTCGAAGACACGCCCTACTATACGAGTATCTCAACCGTGAGTTTGTGTATATATTATGCATGAGGACGTCCAAGCAGTCAGTATTAACAAGTGTACACTGTAGTACCATGTCTTGATAACTCGTTCGACTTTTTACATCTTTTAATTTTCTTATTATTGAAATCATTATTGCAACATGGTCCTAAAATGTATACGTGTGATGCCTAATGAGTTATTAGTATGATTTGTGACTTGTGTGAGGACTGACTGTTTGATCTTCTAGCGCTTTTGATTTTCGAAGAAGACACGTTTGGCACTAGACGTAGTTTGATGTTTAGTAAAGTATTTTGGTGTATGTATCGATATGACTTTGTAATATAAAACATAACTAGCTGCGGGCTACGCCCGCGTGGAGGTTAATGTGTCGCTAGTGAGAAAAGTATCTGGCTGCGCTGTTATAATTATTTCCGAATCTATCATGAGTCTGTATTGCTAACTCGCTTCAATTATTACCCACGTGTTTGACAATTTGCTCTTGTATTTCACGTCTAAAATCTCCATGTTTTTAGTGAATCGAACCAAGGAATAACATTTTCTATTCTATATATATATAAAATTAAATAATGAATATTGGGATTAGGGTAATATTATTAGGATATTAGGATTAGGATTAAAAATTAGGAATTAGGATAGTTTCAACAATATATATTCCATCATGTGACACAGTGGTCAAACGCAAGTCAATATAAAAAAATAATAATATGACCAGACGATAGAATGGAGCAATTTATGAATTGCCAATGAAAGTGAATAGCAATGGGCAATCCTGAAATTGGAGGGCTGATCTGAACACAGTGTATACCTACGGCAGATTGGCAGTGGAATTTTGGAGGATTAAATGTGAAAGATGAATCCAATCTGATATTCGGTTTCTATTAGAAAGTTGGAAGCACAAAACAGTGGCCATTAGACGTTGGTCGGTGGCATAGTGGTTCTACTTGTGTCTCAAGGCATCACCACTTTGCGTCAACGTAAAACAGTAAAATCTAAACATGCAAGTTGGGCAACTAAAAACGTTAAAATTTTATTGTAAAAAAATCCCTATAGGCGATGTATATGGATTTATTTTCAGGCGTTAATACATATATATTTTGAGCACAGGACACCAGTGAACACGCGGCATACAGTTGCTCGTGAGAAAAACACGGAGTGGTCAAATGCAACCCGGCAACTTTCAGTGTTTGTCCTTGTGACTTGTTTAAGCATTGTGAACGCCGTCTTTAAGGGGTATTGCAACCACTTAAATTGAAAGGGCAGGTTGGTTGGAATGATAGGGATGGGTGGTTCTGATCTCTTACAGCTTCAGTGAGTATCGTAGGCTTTATAATATGTCTTCCCAACTCAGTGACCCGTAAACGGGTGCCATTACACAGTCTCGGAGCATCAAGGCTGCGCATTATGAGCACAGGCACCCCACTTTTTAATTCGAACCTGTGTGATGGCATTCCCGGTATCTCTAATGAGTTCAGAAACTCTACTGGAAAGGTAGTGCTGTCATCTGCTGCCATGACGGTGTCAAAGGACAGGTAGGTGAAATTTTCGCCGGTAATTTGCTCCATAATTTTTTTGTTGATACTGTTTACTGATTCCTTCTTTGGAGTCTTTGTTGTGTTGCTCTTTTGCACAGCCAACGTTCGTCACACATGTTTTGTTGTAAACTCGCAAACACATGATCAATCATATTTTCTTCTGAGCTTATACCATTACAGAATTCATCTGTAAAAAGAATTTTTCCTTCTGGATCTATGGGCAATCAACCTTCACCTATTTCTAGCAATTTTTCCGCGTGCGCTCCTGACTCTACGTCGTTGAAAAGTTGAACTCTCATGTTTGTGGTGAGATTCATCTTTTGTACGTTGGCCCAAAGTGGCGATGCCTTGAGACATGCGTTAATTTCATCTGCCGGTGTGCCTCTCTCAATGACCGGCAGAGTCTGACAGAAATCGCTCGCGAGTATAACTACCATGCCACCAATCAACGCTTAGTTGCTGCGGAGATCTTTTAGACTTCGGTTCAGTGCTTCGACGGCGCGCTTATGGGACATTATGCACTCGTCCTACACAATTAGTTTGCACTGCTGTAAAAGAGCACCCCTGTTGCCATTCTTGCTAATATTGCAAGTAGGTGCCTCTTCACGAGGCGCTTCTTTCCGAGTGTGCTGTGCGACTCCCGTTAAGTAAAGATGCGGCAATTCCTGAGAAGGCCACAGCCACGGCTATGTCCTTATCTTTCCGGGCCTGAGCCAGTTATAAATTGATAAGGAACGTTTTTCCCGTGCCCCCTGGTGCATCTAGGAAAAAAGCCCACCTCCTTCATCTGTTGCAGCTCTAAAGCTTCAACGTCATAGCTTTGTTTTCTTAGTATATCACTTGAAATCCTCTGCTTTGGTGTGATGATAAAACATAAACTGAAGTCGGCTAGAAATTTGCCAACCAATGACATCACTTTGTCTTAAATAGACTTAGGCATTCGTTGTAAATACCGTTATTATTGAAGCTTTGAAGCCTATGCTTGAAGTTTTCTGAAAGCGCTTTTTTGTAATAGTGCGCTCCTATAGGTAGAGAGGATTGGACAGCCCACAAGTGCTTAATAAAATTGCAAACAATTCTCTTGTTTTTGCTGGCGAGCAACTCAGCACAGCTTCCTCCATGGTAGTGCCCCAGTGATTGTCACTTTTCAAAAGACCCAATACATTACACGTTTCCTTGAATGTAGCCGACTCCTGTCCGTTTACAATTTTTAGTTCTGAGAAGCTTGTCGGTCCCCGCACGCGGATGAGTAACATCCGCAAACAGTAGCAACTAAAAGTTAGTCACGTGGACGGTGTATATTCGTCCGAGTGCGTCTCCCTCTTTAACGCCTGACCAGTTTGAAACAGAAGTCCATTGTACTCGACGCTTCCACTCCTTCGTCGACGCATTCCACGTATAATATCTTGGAACGTCTGCATAGAGCAGTCTTTGCGAAAGCGTCGTTTTGGCAAAGATGAAAAACAGCGGTAAGCGTCGTTTTTGGTGGCGTCACTGCTCTATCGCGAAAGTTTCGCTGATTGAAATATACACGCTCACCGTTGGGTAGATGTACAGCCAGATGGGTCACGGTGGGATGTCTTTGATGCAGGGGGAGTCTTAGGATCTGTCTTGCTGCCTCATTGCTGCTCACATCCTGCTCAAGAGGTTTGCACTTCATCTCGGGGATCAATGTTTCCATTTCCTTGCTGAACATTAAAAATTGCTTGGTCGTTCCCTTTGTGTATGTATTTGCAGATATACTTAATAGCTTGAACTGATCCACAAAATTCGACATTAGCATGCGATTCGACATATGAGCTTTGAACAATTTTGTCACTATGGGGCAAGCGCTCCGTCAGCAGGTGCTCTGCGCCTGTACAATGGATATCCATTATTTTTTGGTTGGGTGTCTTTTATAAGTGTTCGGGGATATTTTACTTTTACTCCTCTACTTGAAATGTAGGCCGTTATTAATTTATATATTGTGGGTAGACAAGTTATGGGTCGGTACTGTGAAGGATTGGTTGTATCGTTGCTTTTTGGGAGCATAAACGTAAGCCCTTTTGTTATGAACTTTGGTGGCTCTTGTTGTCCTTTAATGAGATCTGTAATATTTTTAGCCAATATGTCATGAATAGTGAACAACTTTTTATACCAAAAGTTATGTACACCATCTATGCCTACAGCTTTCCATATTATTATTATCATTATTTAAAAAAAACTTGCTACAAGGTCATGCCGGTCAGTCACCTTTTGGCCGGTCAAGCTCGTTTTTTATTTCAGCCCAATTTGGGTTGCACGTGAAGGTGATGAACAGGTCTGAACGTTTATATTTACGGACGTATGCAAATGCATCATGTGTGTATTCATGGAGGTATCGCGGACTGTTAACAAATGAAGACGGAAAGATAACCATTTGTCCTAAATTATTTGGATCTCCGTTTCCATTGTTTTGAACAGCGTCTTGTTAATGGATATAGGAATCAGCGCGCAGTTTTGTTGATTTAAGGATATAAATCGAAGTCTCTCACTCTCCATCTCAACGTACACGTCCACCAAAAATTGTTGGAGAAGCACCCTGCACCGCAGTAACAAATTGTAATCGTTCTCCCGCACTGTTAGATGAAAAGCGTAGAAATCCATACAACTTGCTTTCTTGTTCTGTATTGGGCGACCAGTTGTAGAATTTATGGAGATTTCAAAGTGACACCCTTGTGCGTTATAACGCTTCGCGTGCAGTCCGCTTGGCACACGGTCTGCGTCTATCACAACTTTGCAACTGTCGTCAGGCATTTTGTCGAGTGCTGTTTTAAATTCATGCACTAACATATTGTTGTCATAAAGTACTCTCTGTATTTTTTGTACAGTTGCCCGTTCAACACCCGGAACACTAGTCATTAGAGATAATGACCCTATATTATGGTAGACTTTCCCCTGTACTATAAACGTTGGTGAAAATCCAAGCATTGCAACAATTCTGCTGCTTCAAATGACGTCATGTGAAAATAGGAATCATATTTTCAGATCTCATTCAAAAAACGCCGTGACTCATCGGTCCCAGATGAAAAAAGTGCTTTTAATGGCTCCACAGGCTCTTCTAAGCGAGAAATAGCCACTTTGCTTTGTGAACAAAATATACCTGCAGTGTTTTCCTTCAATTTTACTGCCCTACAAAATTGACATACTTTGTTCTTTCTATCCATTTTTAAGAGCCTGTTATTACCGTTGTCTAAAGTTTTGTCATAGTCAAATGCTGACTTTTCGAAAACTCTCCATGCGTTTCTTGTAAATATTTGTCGACGCTGAACTTGTCGCTGAGCAGCAGCAAGGCAGCGCACTTCCGCCTATTCTACTGTCTCAGTAGCTCGCTGGGATGCTATGCTTTCCACGTTCTGTCGACGTCGAGCATCTGATCGGGCTGACGATTCAGCGACACGATATGTAGCGTTCTGCTGTCGCCTCTTTTGCGTCTGTTCTGGAGTTACAGCCGCTCTGCGGCGGTTTCCTTCCTTCTAGCTACTTTCATAGATCTAGCTTTTCAATAACTCGGCGAAAGGTTTGATATCCGCTTGCCAGTCACATTTATGGCGTCTGTCAATATCTTGCGACGATTGCAAGCTGATTGAGAAACAAAAAGATCTTCATTTTTTTTTGTTGAACGTTTCATGACAAAACAGAAATCGGTATATATGTATGCGTCAAAATGACCCTCAGACAAATCCTGACTAAAACGCAGTCGCTCAATTAAATTAATAACGGTGCCGAATTTGCCATACAATTTATTATTGCGATAAACCTCGAATATATATGGAAATAATTGACCCGTAGCAGCTAATTCGCACGCACTGACATACGTATGATTCAGCAACTTGTCAGAAAAGTATTCGGCTGCGCTGTTATAATAATTTCCGAATCTATCATGGGTCTGTATTGCGAAATCACTCCAATTGTTAACCACGTGTTCGACAATTTGCTCTCATATTTCCCGTGCCAAACATTGGTTACCATATATAAAAGATACGAAATTGCCCTAAACAGGCATGTCCCATCACCGATTATGGGAACAACGGTGTGCTTTAATATTACGCCGTTCACGTTTAAAATCTCCATACTTTTTATAAAACAATAAATAACTTATTTTAAGATATCTAAGTTCATTTCACTGGTGGTAGGGTTCTCGTATGCGAGAGGCCGTCTGGGTGAGTACCACAGCCTTGCCAGTTATTCAGCCGCGCACTACTGGTGCGCGAGTATTATTGTGTTCCGGTTTGAAGGGTATTGTAGCCAGTGAAATTACTGGGCATTATGATACTCAAGAGCTAATTGTCTCAGGGTGACGAGCGCAGTGCAGCGCCGCGCAGGATTTTGCAAAACAAAGTTCTGGGTGGTGCTGTTATTGTTATGGGCTGGCGTATTGCTAACCATCAGGCAAACGACCAGCTCGTCTCGTCATTCAGTTACATAAGATATCTAGGTACAAATAATATATGACCTAACCAAAGCACAAAAAATTGCACTAATAATCAAAGGAAAAATTAAATAGGTATGAACTTAATTTAAGATACCTAGGTACAGGTAGGATAGATGTAGATATGTAAATATGTATGGATATTCGTTACTCAATTTTCTTGATAAAGAGAGAAGAATTTTAGAGATTTCGTAATATTTCGAATTCTTACTGAAACAACAACTAAAGAAAAAATATGACCATCTGATCTGGCCTGAAACCGCATCGAATTTTCCTAGGCGCGCCAAGGGCTCATTGGCACATTGGAGCAGTCGGTAGGATAACATAAGCACTTACGAATCCACACCATCCTTGTAGCACAGATTGTCTGATGCCAACTCCCATGTTGAAGTCTTCTGAAGTGTGGTGCACTTGATGCTGTGCCCAGAGGATGTGGACCTCTGTAATATGAATAAGTTTAAGAATGTAAAAACATCAACAAGGGTATAATACTAGACGATAATCATTATATGAAAAAGAAAAGGTTTGTAATAATATAACATAAAAAAACTTGTTCGACTCTCATTATCATCATCATCAGCCCATCACGTTCCCACTTATTCGATTAACGAGACTCAATTATTGTACAGATATCTTAACACAGAAAAGAGATAGGTACCTAATGTTACATATATTAATGATGATAACGAAAGAAAATTGGATAGTTGAGATTAACATAATACTTTTACATTATACACATGGCACTTATGGGTTCTAACTAAACACACATGAGAATTAAAATTTTATATTCCATTTGGTGTAAATAAGAATAATTAATATGTATTTAATTAAGGTAATTTAAATTCCACATAAGTAGTTTCTCTTATCTAAGCCAAATGCCAAACTATCAATTTCGCAAATATTAATTTAATAAAGGTTAGGGTCACCAACTAAAAGCCCAATGTAGGCGTTAGTTTAATCAAAACTTTATGGAAAATATGATAGTGTCACTTATACGGTTAAGTAATGGGTGATATGGGTCTCTTAACTTTTGGGTGTGTTTGGATAATTTACAAATAGATACAATTTTCAAATTAGTTTGTGAAAGTTTCATTAAACTCATTATAATAATCATTTAAAAGTGATTATAGGTACTGAATTACTAAAAAAGTGTAAGATAACATGTCATTCAAACTTTACTAATGTTTTGGTTTAAGCGCTAATAAAATTCATGATTTAACTAGTGCTGCCATGAGCATAGATAAATACTCTGCTAGTTTGTACTAGCATATTACTCGTACTAGTCGACATATTGTTATGTCGACACAAAACAGAAAAAAAACCTTACTCTGTAGTCAAGGAAATCTGTCAATAATTGATAAAAAATATTTCAGATTCGACCAATGTAACATGCCTACATTTACAGCATCTAATATCATAACAATGCACCCAATAGTAACAAAAACAAATAGTAAAAAAATAAATCTGACTTAAACCAAGTGAGCGTATTGTCTCACGACAACTTAATTTTTTGGCTGAACTATTGTTGTCTCAACCGATGACATACTGAGAAATAACGACGGTAAAACTATCGATGAATGATGACTTACCATGACAAGCTCTATGCATCCAGTAGTAACAGAAGTCGACGCCTAAAGCCGCGGCGTACCAAGTAAGCGTGTTGTCCCACGGCAGCTCTACCAGTCTATAGTTGACGTAGATCCACGTATAGAGGTAGGATTCAGCCCCACGCCAAATTATTCTGGATAGAAAAAAATTATGTTAGCAAATTGCTTTCTTTTCTAGTGAAAACACTCGAGTTGAATAAAAAAAATAATTAAATAAAATACAGTTGAGGACGTTTCAAGAATATTATGCAGATTTATATGAGGCGGCATAAGATGAGAACGGAACAACCCAATCAATCCAAACGTTATAAATGTATATGGTTTCAAACACACACCCTCATACACGCACGCATTTATAATAAAAATAGATTATATTTGTTACAAGTATTGTTTTCTTGCAAACAACTGAAGGGCAATCAATATCTAGAACAACTATTTCGGGATCCTTGTTATTGGTTTGCCATTTCATGTGAGGTAAAAATAAGGTGCTCTAAATGTACGATCGTGTAGCGTTGGCATATTTGTTATCCACAATGATACCAATGAACACATTTTATGTCCTTAACGTGTGCCGTGGTTATATCTAGTGTTTTGTTATAATACCTAGCAATCAGCTAAAAATCGTACCTTTTGTTTTAGTTAGCATTCCTTATATTATTTGAATTGACTATTATCCACATATCTTTTTATAAAATCAAACCACAGTTCAGATATTACAATAACTAGCTCTTTCCGACGATTTCGTTCGCGTCGACGTCAGAGGATGCTCAAAAGTCGTCTTTTCTCCTTCTACCATTTAAGCAAGACCTCCCCAGTATATGACAGCGCGTGCTACAAAGAGGTCAAGCTGTATTTTCGTTATCACACAATCATTTTAATGCAACATACCTTATAACCTAAGCTGTAACTTATGCTACCAAACCCTTAAAACTAAACTTTTCGAGTGTACTGGTATGAGGCTGCAGTCAAATCATCCGGCATGCGCCAATGAGGTCATGTCCAAGTCTCACAGACAGCGGGCCGGAGGCGTTACGGGCTGGGGGCTGCGTGGATTTTGTTGTACTGTTTGAATTTGTAGCAAGCACGTCAAACAGAAGACTCCGACCGGGGCCTAGCTAGGGTTACGCTGTCTGAGCTGTTTGACATAGTCCTGGTCTGCGCCTGGCACGCCCCTGTTCTAGAACTCCTCAGGTTTGGCTTTTTTTACATCTGATGGTCATCGTTTGATGACCATCAGATCTCACCTGATGAGAAGCGACTATGTGGTCGAAGATGTAGCACGCTTACTCAGTAAGTGTATTTGTTCACTCTTGATTTGAACACACCCAGATCGTATTTAAATATGTGGAAACACAGACGATTGCAAGCCGTTTCACTCCTTTGACGTTTGCCCCAAAAAGGATGATTCGAAATGGATAGGTGGAACTTCCACCATGTAGGGGTGAAGCTGTACCGATCGTCTGGTTGTCTGCTTATGCGTATTTGCCCATAAAAGATTTAAGGTATACCTTCCACATTCCTGGAAGATTCCATGTGATATGCTGGTGATGCCGTCGTTCAGTCTGATCCCTGGCTTGCCTTTTAGCCTCAGAACGATGTGCTCGAGCAGCATGAATATGAAAAAGTACGGCCAGGACTGTAAAGAAAAAAATATAATTTGAATTACTTTTCATGTGACCATAACTCAGCCACTCTTGAGGCAGACAGAGATAGCCCAAAAACGAGAGCGTACTGTGTAAACACCCGACCTACTTAAGGACCGCCAACATAGCATTAAGTATTAGCATAGAGTAGTCATCATATATCTTTTAGACAATACGCACGTATTCAGAACCGGCCTTTTACTGGATCACTACATCATTAGGATACCTCCACCTACTCCACATGGCGACTCTACTTCTACCATACCTACAAGAGCGTACAGGGAACGTATCAGTGTGTCTTGTCGGCCCTTGCCCGCTCTCTGTCCCATGTTGGTAAACTCGGTTGAGGCATGGCGATAGCACTTTGGCCAGAGGGTCAAGCCGCCATTAAGCAAGACATAAAGTGGGTGATCGACCTACAAGCCATATACAGATGTTTTAAGAATGACAACTGTTAAAGTTTACGTCAACAAAAGCATCGTTCAATAGTAAATTTGAATAAAACATTTTCGAGTGAAACCATAGCTTTATGTTTACTTTTATGTTTAGAAAACTTTTTAAGCAATTTGTTTATGTGTATTAAGTTAATTTTATTATTATAAAAGCTTGTTATAGGTAGTACTTTTAAAACACAAAGCCTTAAAAGTTTTGGTTGAACTTTGATAAAATCGCAGCCGTATAAGATAGGCCTAAGAATATTCTTTACAGTTAGGAAAGTTTCTGTCTATTATTGGCTTTTGACTGATTGATGAGACGAGCAGATCATTCACCTAACAGTTGCAGCAGCGTCTAAAACATTTTTATGCAATATCCCCCACGACACTCCACTGCCCTCGTCACTTTGAGACAAGCTATTAAATCTTATAATGCCCAGTATTTCGCTGGCTATAATGCCCCTAACAGTAACGCTTGAGCATTTTTGCTTGGCGGCAGAATAATTGGCAAAGTAGTGGTACGAATCCAAACGGATTCTCGCATACGAGAGACTTGACAGAGACCTTAGTGGTAAGTAACTTTTTTAGTAGAATTTTCAAGTGGTTCTGGTTCAATTACGATAAATAATAATATAATTTTATCATACGCAATTTTAGAAATGAATGTGACCCTACAAGATTGAAACTTTGAACCTTGATTGAAGTCAAACCCCTTGACTGAGCCACAGAATAAAATTAAATAATAGTAGATACTAATTAATACCGAAGCTCTAGTTTTTTATGTTACTAAGTGATGAGACGAATAAGTCGTTCGCCTGATGGTTAGGGGCACGCCTGTCTATAACAATTACAGTGCCAACCAGAATTTTTTTGTTTGTTTTTTAGAATTCAAATAAGTAAAAATTAAAAAAAATTACAATGTATTGTTGTTTAATTAGTTTAAAATTAAATCATATTTTTTTTAAATCTGGGTTCTATTAATAAATACATCAGCTGTGCAATTTCGTAAACATATTAACTATCGAATGTCGCACTATTATATTGTTGGGCCTTGAACTTGTTTATGACGATCTTGATTTAATTATAATCAAAGTTCAGTGGCAAACAGTCAAGGCCACATTACAATGCAATAATGCTGTATTGAAACTGTAAAATGTTGTTTTTTGTTTTTCTTGTGGTAAGTCTCTCTTATGCAGGAGGCCGTCTGGGTAGGTACAGTCAGCGACATAATAAGCTGAACTTTTACAATCTTCCAAATGCCAATAACACCGAAAATATACAAATTACATGTAATTTTTTGCAATTAACCTATTCGCACAGGATATTAACAGAAATTATAAACACAAAAGACAAATATTGAAGGTGTACTCAATCAAAGATTACAAGTGTTCAGCTGCTTTTGTCGCTGACAGTGCCGCAGCTTTGCCAGTTATTCTGCCGCCAAGCAGGAGTGCGCAAACACTATTGTTTTCCGATTTGAAGGGCATTTGAAGGGCTGGAATGGAATGGAAGCTTAAGTATTTGAAACTCAAAATAAAATAATTTCATGGTAAATATTTTAATATTGACTGTAGTCACAGACACTATAGGTGTTAGCTAGCAGTTTAAAAAGGTTTCTATATATCTCTACCTACTTATTACTTGTAAAAAGGTTTCTATATATCTCTACCTACTTATTACTTAAACTTACTATTATAATACGTTTCTGCCAAGATAAGAACTCTTCAAACAAGTAAACAAATTGCAAAGTTCACATAACAATGAAAATACATTATTATTAACATTGTATCATGTTAGTTCAAGTCTTACGACGACATGTGGCAACAAACCACTGTCATACAACACCAGACGCAGACGCAAACCGACACGCATTGCCAATTGGGCAATACGGTGTTAGATTCTAGCGGTTATTGGTGTGGCGTAATTATAACATATATGCACGGACTTTATAAGAGCCTTATACGGACGTTTACGCGGCGAATTCGCTGCGCACCCGCGGCGAACACGACGCGCACTCGCCGCGAACACGTTGCGTATTCGCAGCGTTTGTGTGATAACGCTGTTACTCTGAGGATTGATTCAATAATCAAATTTTTATAGTGGAACGACGGTTATAACAAAAAATATTCATCAATTTATTTTTAGGACAATATTATTTGTTCCTCTAATATCTGATTGATCTATTAAAATAATATTTGATCTTCTTTGTATGAGTTCGACAGAAAATACTTCAACGACAAAAACGGCCTCAAAGACTAGGTTAGGTTATGTTAGAGTAGTGACCACACATCGCGCGAGCCGAGCGAGCGATGCGACCGTGTCGTGGCAACGGCCGGCCAAGCGCCAGAAAGAAGTAAATTGAGAATGTCGACTGATTTGATTTAGTCTGTCTCCTGTCTGAGATACCTATAAACATACTATATAAATTTATTCTGTGCAAAATGTCTGGTTTTATTTTATAGGCTGCATAATAAATAGAAAAACCAAAAGGTTTTATCAATCCAATATAACAAACCCAAGTATCTATTAACTTTACTTAGCGTCTACGTTGTGTGCTTCAAAATGTCAAATTTCTTGCATATATGGAATAATAATTGCTTGCTCATAAAATGCGGTGTATAAGTAATTAATTTAATTTCTTATTATTTTTGTATTCAGCATATGGAAAAATGCCTAATTTTCACGTTTAAGCATTTTAACAAGCTCTACACCTGATCAAAACCTAACCCTTTTTAATGACGTCCGAACGACAAAAGAAACAGGTTCTTTATAAATTAAAAATACCTATAAAAACATATCATAATAAATATTGGAGTGATAGGTGATTATTAAACATTATGGTTGGCTAATATAACCTTGGTGTGCGTTTTGTCTACACAGCTTATTAGAGAAATTGCGAAAGACAAGTACCGGCTTTCAATCAAAAGTTTTGCAATTTGTTAATTGATTTTATTCAAACTTTAATGGGTATTATGGAATTTATGATTTGATTGAACAGTTAAATTTGCACTTCTAAGTGCTTTGAATATTGAAGAAATGTGAAATAAGATAGATAGAAAACAATTTATAGCACTTTAAAAAAAGAAATCAGAATTACAGTTGGTATTAATTTTCTATAAGTAAAATAGGCGGTCTTAATAATATTATTAAATCATAATAATATATTATATATATTATAATATTATTCTTGTAAAAATATAAAATGACGTAAGTTATGTAAGAGTAGATAATATAATGGTTTGCCAAACGCTTGTGCACCATGATTCGAATCTTTAAAAAAATAAAATCCGTCTTTCGCTACAGAATATAATAATTAGTAATACAAAGTCGAACTTCGAATGACAAAGACTAATGATCCGGTGCCAATAAAAAAGTCCCTTAGTTCCTTGCCGTATCTTTTGGATAGTGTTTCTTTTTCCGAAACGGTGGTACAGTTATAGTAAAAATTGACATTCACTGTGCGTCTGTGATGCCAGAAGTTTTGAACTCTGAAAGCATCATCATCATCATCATCAGCCTATCGCAGTGTACTGCTGGACATAGGCCTCTCCAACTGCACGCCATTGGTCCCAATCCCCGGCTACTCTCATGCAGCTGCTACCAGTCACCCCGCGAAGATCGTCGCTCCACCTAGCCTGAGGGCGTCCTACACTACGTTAGTGCGTGTGTCTGAGTGCACAGCCACCCACAATTGCAAAATCTTTAACAGTACCACTGCACTGCTCACAATCGCACACTCTCCTAATGTTCTTTGGTAGTTTTTTAATTTATATATTGAATGCGAGCTTTTTGTCTGTGGATATTTCTTTGCAGATTTATGAATGTTTATGTTTACGTTCCGTGGATGCGCAGTTTATTTTTAGATCTATTTGTTTAAAATATTGGCTCAAGGAAAAGTACCTATTATAAACAGGGATCTTTTCACAAATTACGATAGCATTCCGACTCCGAATAGTTAACATTCCGATATTTTCAGCAGCATACTTTGTACAAATCATCATCATCATCAGCTAGTAGTCGTCCACTGCTGGACATAGGCTTCTGCCAACGCCACTGAGCCCGGTCTACGGCTCTTCCCATCCAGTTTCTTCCGGCCGCCTTTCGCAGGTCGTCGCTCCACCGGGCCGTAGGCTTCCTATACTACGCTTGCTGATTCACGGTCTCCTCTCAAGGACACGTCTACTCCAACGGTTGTCCATCCTTCGAGAGATTTGACCAGCCCATTGCCACTACAGCTTGCTAATTATATGGGCTGTGTCAGTTGCTTTGGTTTGTACCAATAAAACTGGCAGATTCTTGTATAGCACTGGTAAAGCTCCTTATTACTAGCACTGATTTCTTGGAATAAAAGAGATTCTTACCTATCGTTCGTGATATCATGGACAGAGGTTCTGATTGAAAAGCAGGGCTAAGGTACCTAAAAACACCTTAGCGCATGCAATAATAAAATAATAATAATAATAATAATAATAATAATAATAAAAAATATAAATAAAAAAAAATATAAATAAATAAAAATATAAATAAAAAATAATAATAATAAAATAATAACCTTTTCCTGGCATCACGCAACATTTAGCTCTCTTATATATTTTTGTTACTGATGTTTGTTTCGTCTCTGTTTTTACTATGTTGTATAATTTAGTGTGATGTCATGAATAAATGTATTTTTCTTTCTTACCTGCTTAAAAAAATTAGGAACATCCTCCTTCCTCTCCCACATGGTGTCCTGAGGGGAGTGGAGGTAGAACAACCTGCCGACGCCCTTCAGATGGTCGGAGACCAGCTCCGACAGGCCATTGTCAGCGGAGGCATTCGCGAACGAGTACTCCACCGCCATGGTGATGTTCCTCTAACCACCTGGAAAAGATACTATTTTTATGTTACTGTGTGACGTGACAAGCTGGTCGTTTGCCTGATGGTAAGCAATACACCATAACAATAACAGCACCACCCAGAACTTTGTTTTGCAAAATCATGCGCGGTGCTACACTGCGCTCGTCACCCCAAACGCGTGACCAAAGAGCTGGCGCTTACCTCGCCCAACGAATTAGTCTGGCCGTTCAACGAGGTAACTCGCCAGCTTCAATCATGTTTTTATCTTTATATATTTTTTTATTTTGTTGTAGATTAGTTTAATCATTATTACTGTATATATTTTGTTAATAATTGTACGCACTAATCTGAAGTAATTTTTATAGTAGTTACATAGAATATAATAAAAATAGAAAAGAAACACTTTTAAAGCAAGTTCTTAAAATGAAAGAATAATTATGATTATACTCGAAATTAATGTTGTTAAATGTTCAGTGTAGTTCCATAGATGGAGGATGCTCTTCATTCGGTGTAAAACTAGAATAAATTGTAATTGAGGAAACCGGCATGTCCAAGAATTAATCACAAAAATTTAAGGACATGTGACATCCATCAACTGGCACTGGGCCAGCGTGGCGGATTATGACCCATACTCTCTTTATGAGAGAAGGCCCGTGTCCCAGCTGTAGGTGGGCTGATGATGATTATGTTTAATTTGTTTATGTTTATTCATTTAATTGTATTGTGTTGGTCAGTTTCAATGCTCATAAGAAGAACATACACAATAAGAAAAAGTACATGTTTTTAATTATTGGTTCTGTGTTTTTATTATTCGTTGCCTAAAAATATTTTGTGTTTCAGAGCGAAAAAACGGTAAACGAATCGTTGCAAATAGGTTAAGAGACAAGATTTGATAATGTCAAATCTCTTATCGTTCATATTAAGGTTAACACATAGTTTGTCAGACATATCGACAATCTCATTCTGATAATCTTTATTATAATACGGAGTATTTGATATTTTTGCCGAGATACATAGCCGAACTAATTAGGTATTTAGGTAGCAAATAGCAACCAATTGAATTGATAAGATAGTTATCAGTTCAATTGGTTGGTTATAAATATTAAGAAATCAATCGGTATAAGCTATTAGACTACAAAAGCAATATCTACCTACCTAATTACGTAACTTGATTGTAAACAGAAGGTTTATGGGTCACCAAGATACAGGCTCTGCCTAGTTTGGGACCCGCTGGAAATATTTCGACGTACCTACTGTTTTATGATCACTTTATATGTACGATGTATTCTTGAGTTGTGTACTTATATATCTGGAAATAAATGATTCTTATTCTTATTCTTAATTTCATGAATAACGAAACTACCAGTTAATTTCGTTGAGCTTAGAAAAAGGTGTCACATGAAAAAGATTGAAAAAGTTGATACGTTTCTGTAAGCGGCTTATGTGTGAGGTATCATTGAAAAATAAAAAGCATTGATTTAGCAGATAACATCCAAAATAATAACAATATATAATTTATTTTTCTTCCATAACAAAAATAAGTTTACTAAATGACGTCATGCGTTAAAATGATGAAAACGTTGATACGTTTATTGAAAAGAGACATGGATTATCACATGAAAACGAATGACTTTGGAACTGACCTTTGGCAATTTATTACATAAACAATAGAAATAAGTACCTAACACTCTATTGCCTAACATATTGTAAAGTTACGCGGCCTCTAAATGTGATAAGTACATGTGATAAACACATGTTTGTCAAAGATTATCGCCTATTAGGTATACTAAAATGTTTAACATTTTTTTGATAACTCCTCTCCGCGGGTCAGCCCTAGTTAAATGATTACGAACAATTAGAGCTATTTCTTGGTGGTCTATTCGAGAGAATAGATCGTAGTTCTATATATCTATTCTGCTTAACTCGTAGTCTCGTCTCTTAACTCTAGGCATATTATTTATAGTTAGTATTTATATAATAACATGGTATTAACTTTGCATGATATTAAAAGTTCTGAGTGACACTGCAATTGTTATGGGCAAGCGTAGGCACCATCAGGTGAACGACTTGCTCGTCTCATTGCTTCATCATCATCGTCATCATCAGCCCATCACGTTCCCACTGCTGGGACACGGGTCTTCTCTCATAGAGAGAGAATGGGCCATAATCCACCACGCTGGCCCATTGCGGGTTGGTGGATGTCACATGTCCTTGACTTTTTGTGAAAAATTCTTGGACATGCCGGATTCCTCACGATGTTTTCCTTCACCGTTTTTGGAGCGAGTGTTAAATCCGCACATAACTTAAGAAAGTCAGTGGTGCGGGGCCAGCGGGATTCGAACTCGGGTGCGTCGGATCGTAAGTCGTACGAGCTCCCACTGAGCCACACTCGCTCGTCTCATTGCTTACTGGCATTAAAATATAAAACAAAAGTTTCACCATAATTTTTAGTAGGTATACCTATTGTATGTACACTTATTGTACCTATTGTTTTATCCCGGGGCGAAGCCTGAGCGGGTCGGTTGTCGATTCTTATAACAATTAAGATATTTATATGGCATTTTTAAAGTGGTTAACATTGTTTTTATGGTCGATTGCCTATGATACAAGATAATACTGCACACAATGTCATTTATAGATTCATATATCAATATTATATTTAGGTACCTAGTAATCGACGCAAAAATCAGCGGAATAATCTTTGCGCATACAACTAATGTTATTACTCACAATTAAGAACAATTAGACCCAATTAAGACTAGTTGAGGGCAGTAGACAAGTAAATAGTCTGTTCTGATAGTATTTTCTCAATTAGTCCAATTTAATTTTAAATAATAAGGTTTTTCAATGTTCAACTAGAAAAAACTACTAGTTATGGAAAAAAGAACTTAATTTGGAGTAGAACCCCGTAACAGTAGATTATATTACAAGGCAGCAAAGTAATATTTTTACGGTGAGGGCGGTATTTTGAATTCTGAGCGCTGAGGGATTTTAACGCTCTCATATTTGTCATCCGTTTTTAGCCGTAGAACCGATAACCGTTGGGTAAACGCGTTCTAGAGTGGAGACCACGAGTTGGTAAACGTAGTGTAGGACGCCCTCAGGCTAGGTGGAGCGACGATCTTCGCAGGGTGGCTGGTAGCAGTTGGATGAGAATAGCCGGAGATAGTGCTCAATGGCGTGCATTTAGAGAGGCCTATGTCCAGCAGACGATGATGATATTTGTCACAGAACAGACAACTGTTGAGTTAGTTTAAACGTGTTATAGAGTGGGGAAAGCGAATTGGGACACGTAATTAAAGACGTCTTGCGTTTAGATGGAAAGACGATAGTAGATACAGTAACAGAGGTTAAAAAAGAGCTGAAAATCGGTCTCAGTGGTGTGCTAATGATGATGATAAGTAACTACTGGGTACTAGTAGTCTACTGAGTAAGTGTGCTACATCTTCGACCGCATCGTCACTTACCATCAGGTGAGATTGTAGTCAAGCGCAGACCCAGACAGTTGTAAAAAAAAAATGATGTCCACAAAGGTCCATTTCAAAAATTCAGTTACATCTGTTTTTGTTAAATAATTATATTTAGGTATATACATTTTAGTCTTACCTATTAAGCCGGATACCTGAATAGATTAATAAAAATAAATTTCTTACGCAAAATGTTTGAAAACAACGATTATTAAATCATGACAGATTCTAATAAAAACAGCAGGATTTGTAGGTCAATGTCGTGAAGTTAGGTCACAATTCTATTCATTTACTACTTCAAAATAAGGATAATTTGTGTATATTTTACGTCACTAAATATCTAAGATAGAATTTATTATAAATAAACATGCACTAAAATATTTATTACGATATAATATTCTATTTTTAACCTACGCTAACTTGATTTACGTGTTTAGCATTTATTTTGTGGATAACATCATACCTATAAAACAAAATATCTATTAATTTATTTATCTTCACTCCTTAGGAGGTTATTGTTTTGAAACCACATTCAGTAAGATATACGCCTATATACAGAGTGTGGAACAAAATTTGGGATCTTCAGAGTAGGTAACTTTTCCTTTGCAATAAACAAGGTTTTTTTCTTAGTAAATATTGGATGAGTTTTAGCAAATTTCAGCCTGAAAATTGAAATAAAACTTTAAAAAAATGTGTTTCATTGTTAGAAAGACAGAAGGAACTCAAACTGCTTGTACTCGGTGCAAGTAAATACGTAGGCTATATGCATAAGCTTTAAACAAGCCATTTCGTAAGATGTGTAATTTTTAAAAAAGAACTAAAATAAAATGAAGATAATGTTGTTTTACTTCAAGTCAAGCATAATAACCTGTCATGACCTACGGAGCCGAGACGTAGACACTCACGGTACGGCTGATAGACGCTCAGCGGGCTATGGAAAGGGCAATGCTTCAGTTTCTCTGAAGAAAGGTTTCGTATCCAGAAGAAAGTAATTCGACAGAGAACTAAAGTCACCGACATAGCTCACAGGATTAGCCAGCTGAAGTAGTATTGGGCCGGCCATATTAGCCTTAGAACCGATTACCGTTCGGGTAGAGTGGAGACCACGAATTGGCAAACGTAGTGTAGGACGCCTTCAGGCTAGGTGGAGCGACGATCGTAAGGTTGCTGGTTGCAGCTAGATGAGAGCAGCCGGGGATCGTGCTCAATGGCATGCAGTTAGAGAGGCCTATTATATGCAGCATTGGACTGCGACAGGTGGGATAAACAACTGATGATAATTTAATAATATCTATCTTAATATAACATAGCATAATACAAGCGGAATGAAAGTATATACCTAGTTAAGTCACGTTTATGTAAAGGTATGCTGAACATGCATCCGGAAGTATTAAACTCCAACGTATTTATATAAATATTATGTAGTTAAATGACATCGCGCCTGGTAACTAGCATCCATGTAGTAGGTATACCTACCTACTGACCTTTATAATACATAAATGTTGATATTTATAAAATATTAAACGTTAAATTGTAAAATGTTATGTAGCAATTATACAAAT
This sequence comes from Petrophora chlorosata, assembly GCA_951640565.1. Taxonomy (NCBI): domain Eukaryota; kingdom Metazoa; phylum Arthropoda; class Insecta; order Lepidoptera; family Geometridae; genus Petrophora; species Petrophora chlorosata. The sequence continues at coordinate 16,469,946 of OX621196.1, read as the reverse complement.
TAACATAATATGAACCGGAGAGTATGATATTACCAAATTGTACTGAATACCGGTAATACTAGTTTGTAACTTGATTTAATCTACATAAACAAACTTAATAAGAATACCTACGTGTATATATTTATTGTATTCATCATCATTATCAGCAATCTTTCCCTTTCCTCTCCTATCAAATTCATTATCATCATCATCATCATCAGCCCATCACGTTCCCGCTGCTGGGACACGGGCCTTCTCTCATAGGGAGAGTAAGGGCCATAATACACCACGCTGCCCAGTGCGAGTTCGTGGATGTCACATGTCATTGAATTTTTGTGATAAATTCTTGGACATGCCTGTTTCCTCACGATGTTTTCCTTCACCGTTTTTAGAGCGAGTGTTAAATCAGCACATTACTAAGGAAAGTCAGTGGATGTCTATTTTTCAGCACTTTTAAAATGTCTCGAAATATAACAATGAACAATTAGGTATAAATTAGAATTAACCTAATGTCAAACATGAAGTAAGACTATTTTGAGGTACATTCAATCTCATTTAATAACCTTAGTAGTTCTTACCTGTATTTTATTTTTAAGTGTTTAGCTTTAGCTCAGAATAATTACCTTAAACTCCGTTCAAATTCAGTGTAGGTATAATATGTAAATTGAACACTTTATTATATTAATTTAGTAACTTCCCCCGGCGACTGCGCCAAGTTGTTATCTTAGCGGATACCTTATACGGCCAAAATACCAAATTTTGCGTTTCATCATCATCATCATCATCAGCCCATCACGTTCCCACTGCTGGGATACGGGCCTTCTCTCACATAGAGAGTATGGGCCATAATCCACCACGCTGGCCCAGTGCGAGTTGGTGGATGTCACATGTCCTTGAATTTTTGTGATAAATTCTTGGACATGCCGGTTTCCTCACGATGTTTTCCTTCACCGTTTTTAGAGCGAGTGTTAAATCCGCTCATAACTTAAGAAAGTCAGTGGTGCGAAGTCAGCGGGATTCGAACTCGGGTGCGTCGGAACGAAAGTCGCACGTTCTCCCACTGAGCCACACTCGCTCTCATTTTGCGTTTATATGATTTAAAGTTCCGGAAATTTCTTGATGAGTGTGTAAATTTATATACAACGTGTAACATAAATGTGTAGTAATAATTAAACCACGCATATAGAAGCTTATTAATAATTCAAGTCCAAGTGCAAATCACCAGAAACTTTTTAAAATCACAAGATATGATAATTTAAACATTTCTGGTAATCAAGTTCATTTCAACCCTAACAATCAGCTGATAAAGAGCAATGAACTTGTGACAAAGAATATTAGTGCGCCGCGTGTACAGATCTGACAAACAAATTTTATCTTCAGTTAGCAAAGCCAGCTGTCCTACCAACCTTACTTTACAACTAACTTTCAAGCAAACTGCTTTTTACGCGACTCCCCAAAAAAGGAATATAATGTTTTCGGGGTTAATGTATGTGCGTTTTTTTATTACAAAATGCCTCAACAGATTTGGATGTATGGGGTATCCTCGGAATCCTTAAATCATCCCAAGTGATAATGTTTTTGGCAGGGTATTTTTTTATTTTTATTAATGCTTACTTATTAATTACAGCATTAAACATCATCGCTCCAATTAACATTCAGGAATAAGGATCTAATCAGTGTAAACGCCTAATAAGAGCGAGCATGGCTGATGTTCTTAAAAAATACGTGAGGTCACCAACCACCGTAGGAATAGGATGTAAAAAACATCATGCATGAATTTCAACAGTAGGAATGTAATAGGCTGATAATGATGATTAAGACATTTCCAACATTTGATTTCATTGCATAGTAAAAGAGTGTTCGTAAGTCAGTAATCAATAAAGCGTCTTTACTTAGTCAGTTTTCAGAAATAAACCTGTTTAATCTTTGACAAAACGCGGCAAACACTAAAGCTATCAAACATTCGCCGCCGCTTCATGATTCGCTAGCCTTGTTTCGTATTGCACCAATCATAAAGATGTAATCCTAATAAATAATAGCCGCTGCTCCTCATTGGTCGAGCGGCACAAACAAAGTTACCTTCTAACGCCGCCCCATAAAACTCCACCGAAGAGGACCGTTTTCGTTTCGGAAATTCTTTTTAGGTTATTTCTGAATATGAATTCTAAGACGTCAAGTTGGATAAAAATTTGAAACTAATCAAGGCAAGGCTAAGTCGGGTACGTTCGCGGAGATTTTTTTGTATACCGGTTCCGGAACATGCAAAAAAACTATGGTAAAAAAAACTTAAACCTATGTTTTTATTATGGCTTTAATGCATTCAAATCTGTCCAGGCAATAAGAAGTAATGGTGGAATAAATAAATACATACATACGTAAACCCTGAAATACTCCTTTTTGGGCAGTCGTGTAAAAATGTGGAAATACCCTTTTTTACGAGAGTTCCGGAACGGAAACGACCGAGTCCGAAGATCCGTTCAGTATGAAATTCCGGTATTTGAGACTCGAAATCAAGCCCTTGTAAAATGTTCGGCGTTTTCAAAGACAGAGCGCCTAGGCCACAAAACAGATAAATACAGAAGTTAATCTCATGTATGTACTTTTCATACATTTCATACCGGACGGCGCAGGAAGTTTTTGGGAGGAAAATTGATTGATTTAAAAATATAACTGTACACGATATCGACATAATTTTTTCGCAGTTACTATTATAACTGAATAAAGTTGTTTTGAAGACAAAACAAATGCGATTAGTTTACATTAACATCTTCCTCATTAGATTATTGAACACAAGGCTAACACAGCTTATACTACAATAAATATCTAATTTTAAATTGTAAAAATATGACAAGGCTAAAAACTTATGTTCGCTTGTTCGGCGCAGGGCTGGGGGCTGGGGCGCTTACCTACCTACCTAACTATTTTGTGTTACGTGAAAACAAACCATCAAAATACAAGCAAATACCTACTTACCTCTCTGAAACAACTGGTAGCTTAAAAAACGACAATTCACCGTTTAATGTTGAATTTAAACAACCGTCCACCAAACAGTTATAATAACCTATTTTTCGTTGCTCCATTTTTGCACAAAAAAGTTCACAGACGCGTGTCTCAAGCGGATGGCACTCGCGCTCTCATCCCAACTGTGCCCAGATATCGTGTCTGTGAGCGGTGTCTATGTGTGCGTTGCTCGAGCGCACTTTGTATGTATGTAGATTTCTGTACTAATCTGTTTTGTGCCTAGGCACAAAGTAGCTCGGTCAATGACCCGTACTACCGCGACTAGGCCACAGCTTGTTAGGATTGTCCAAAATAATTCAAATAAATAATTTTTAAACTTTGTATGGAAAATATAATAGTGTTTTTTTGGTTGTATATTCTGCCCAATGATTCATGACTAGATACCCATACACACCTTTCAGTATTACTACACATTAATGTTATTCCCTGTATAAATCGGCGATATTCGAAGTAAACTCGACAATACGCTCTGTAAAGGCTATGGTCAAGGGTATTACGGGTTAATACTGGAGTTTACCTTGCAACACGACATACTTAATGCCAGAAAGCTCGCAGATCTCAGGGTAAATGCGGAACTGATGTATTTTTAGACATCTGCAGATACAAAAATAAAAATGATTTTAATGAACTTAGTGATGTTACTGGCCTAATATCTAGGTCGTTTCGGTCTGTATAAAGATCATTGCTGCAAGTGAACTCACTTCATCATCATCAGCAGCAGCCCATCATGTTCCCACTGCTGGGACTCGGGCCTTCCCTCCTAGAGAGAGTATGGGCCATAATTCACCACGCTGGCCCAGTGCAGGTTGGTGGATGTCACATATCCTAGAATTTATGTGATTAATTCTTGGACATGCCGGTTTTCTCGCGATGTTTGAACTCACTTATTCTTCATTTTTGTACGATTGTATTACGGGACAAACAGGTCGTTCACCTCGTGTAAGCACCAAACGAAGGACAGGCATGAGCCTGTCCTTAACAGTTGCAGCCCCACCCAGAACTTTGATTCACAAAATCCTTCGTGGCACTTTTTGAATATGGCAAAGGTCGGATACTTCCTAGGGCGGATTCTTATAAAAGAAACCTACTAATATAAAGTTTTTTTTTAATTAAGTATACTATTATTAAAAAAAATCAAACCAGCGATAGCTTCCGTACTTCAAACTTATCGAAGAGGTTAAAGGGTTATATTTATAGTAAAAATGTACTTATTATCAGTATCTAAGCAAAATTTTGCCTTCAATAAAATGTATTACTATTGTTTATAATTCTTTTTATCTATAATAATAATTATTTATGTTGTGTTTTTGCATAATAATACTTCTAGTTGGCTTGTTATTTGGTTTATGATTAAATCAGTATGTAATTTAATTATGGTGATGAATTTTCTAGAAAAGTTGTGAAATAACTTATGTAATTTTGTTGTTAGTGATCGCATGCTATCAATATTAATAATATTTAAAATTCTCTGTAGTTGTACAAAATAATTATTTTCTTTAAACAATGTTTTAGAGTAGCTAAGTAGCCAACGTTTTTGTTTTTACCCTTAATGTTTGGCCACTATCTCGCCTGATGTGAAGCGATGATGTAGTCTCAGATGGAGCACATAGATCTAGAGAGAGACGGCAGTTGAGCGGCTGCTCAGACCCGTCTCCCCGATGGTTCACCGAACATCAGCCCGAAACACGACTAGGTTGCTTGACGGCATGACTTTGTTCGGTGGGTGGTATTACAACCACGGCTAGAGCCTAACACTCCAAAGCGCGTAAGCGGGTTTCATCACGATGATTTCTTTCACTGTTTTAGAGCGAGCGTGCAAAATCTGCAATTAACTATGAGTCATTGGTGCAGGGCCGAGTCGGGATTCAAACCCATGTGCGTCGGATCGAAAGGCGCACGAGTTCTCGCTGAGCCACACTCGCTCTATAAACATAATAACTGGCACATAAGCCACATAATATTGTCAAGAACAAACATAAAAAAATATTGTAACAAAAGTTCTAAAAAAAAAGGCGCCTGAGTTTCTTGCCGTATCTTCTGAGTAGTGGTTCTTTTTCCGATACGGTGATAAAGTCATTGTAATAATTGACGTGCGTCAGTAATGCCAATATTGAATAAAAAACTTTTGAACTTTGATCTTTGAGCTGTAGGCAGGTACTTTGGAGCGTGGATTAGGGCAGCATACTTTTTATTTAGGAACATATACCACCGCAAAACCGCGCCGTATTGCTAGTAAATAATAATAATATATGATGAATTTATTTTTAGCATAGGGTTCTAATGATTTAACAATAGCATATTTATCAAAATATCTTAACAACAACAACAATTGATTTTTAATAATTAATTCAATTACTTTGATAAACATACTTCTTGCGCTTATTAAAAAAAACTTTCATAACAAATGTGGAGATCATTTTTTGTTCTTTGCTTAATTTAAAGCCAACAAGATATATTTCAGGGAGATGGGTCTGAGTCAGAGCAGTCTGCTTAAATTGCAGTTTTCCTCAATAACAAAGAAGAAGAAGAAAAGTTTTTCTCTTTAATGACACCAGAGATAATTTTACTAAACTGACATTAAAAAGTATTTATTTATTTATTTTATTACCTTTTAGGCAAGTGTTTGACCGCAGTCTCACCCGATTGAAAGTGACGACGCGGTCGACGATGGATCATGTTTGCCTAGATACCGATTCACTCGAGACTTGAAGACACCCAGATTATAAGAATCGGGAAACAAAGACGCAGGTAAGGTGTTCCATTTCTGAGCTGTTCGCATTAAAAACGTCGATGCAAAACGCTATGTTCAAAGTTATTCAGCATTGCATTCATTACAGAAAATAGTCTGTCTGTAAATGCTGAGGTGGCAGAAACAGAAAGTAGATCCCACAATTCGTGTGATATTCCTAAATTTTTGTAACTCACTAACAACCTCTACAATATTTCAAGAAAATTTTTGCCCTGCTGGTGATGAAACAAACACTCGTTTGCTTAAGATTTTAAATAATTATGAAGAAGAAAAATGATACTGCTCGGGCAGGGATCAAACCTGCGTCATCGGAATACCGTCCCGACGCCTTAACCTTAGTATTTTGCATACTTTATTTTTGATGAACAGTAAACAGTATTGAGCGAAACAGTATAACCCTGTTTTCAATAGTATGGTTGGCAACCCTAGTCACAAATCAAATTCCTTTGTTTTGTACGCATCGCGTAGGTACTTTGTCCACAACGTACTGGAAAATTGTTAGAGGTAAGATAACTTTGTGCTTTGTCATAATATAAAAGAAGAGCACTTCAATATTGGCACTTCCCTTTTCGTATAAATTTTATGTTTCCTTATTACGACAAGGTTGAAAAGTTTTATTTTAGTATTGTGTATATGACCTTAGTGCAATCAATTAGTATAAACGAGACCAATGATCTCCTTATCAGCAACATGTTGATAAGTGTGCGAATGTGGCTGAGTCGCTTTGTTTTGTTTTACCGACGCATGCATTCGACGTTGGGGGCTAGATAGTACAGAGTATCAAGCAAAACTAAGCCAGAAATGGCTTGGTTTACCCGTGCATAATGACATAAAACTATCGTTCTACTTATTATTATTTTAAGGTTCATTATCAGACCATCACATTCCCACTGCTAGGACACGGGCCTTCTCTCATAGAGAGAGAAGGACAAGAGTATGGGCCATAATCCACCACGCAGGCCCAGTGCGGTTGGTAGATGTCACGTGTCCTTAGGAAACCGGCATACCCAAGAATTAATCACAAAAATTGTAATTAATTCTTGGGTATGCCGGTTTCCTCACGATGTTTTTCTTCGCCGTTTAGAGCGAGTATTAAATCCGCACATAACTTCAACTAAAGTCAGTGACGCCATCAGGATTCGAACTCGGGTACATCAGATTGAAAGTCGCACATGCTCCCACTGAGCCACACTCGCTTCATATTCAAAGATTAATTATTTATTATTCTAAACTAGCTGCGCCCTGCGGTTTCACCCGAGGTTTACCGGGATAAAAAGTAGCCTATGTGTTAAGCCAGGGTATAAGCTATTTCCATACTAAATTTCATCCAAATCCGTTAAGCCGTTGCAGCGTGAAAGAGTAACAAACATACATCCATACATTCTTACACACTTTCGCGGTTATAACTACACTCGAGAGCAATGAATCCGGGTCACTTAAAGAATCCTAAAAATCTCGGAAACTAAAAATGCTAGGTTAATGCAATAAATTGTATTTAATAGACAATGTAATACTCCTTAAATGAAGGTATTAAAACTTCTTAGTTATTGTAAAGTTATATCATAAAAAAATCAAATTTGAAAAAGGGCCACTTTCGAAGATGGAACTACGAAATTACAGCATTTGGTTTTGCTTTTGTTTGTAATCTGTCATTTATGTGGGTACATAAACCATGTTGATAGTGCTCTATATTCATTATTCAAGCTGAAATTATGTCGCTTACGCCTGAAGAATGCACCAGAATACTTACAATGCTGGAAACCGGCCGGAGTCAGCGCGATACAGCCAGGACTGTCGGTGTGTCGCTGTCAACAGTACAAAGAGTTCTCCGACGTTACGAAGAAACTGGTTCTAACCTACGCAGACCAGGAACGGGCAGAACCAGGTGTACCACAGCACGAGAAGACCGATACTTGGTGAACACCATGCTTCGAAATCGCTTTCTCACAGGAACTGAACTCACCAATCAGTTTCGACGCCTCGGAGGAAGTAACCCAAGTGCATGGACAGTAAGACGTCGGCTTGCTAAATCTAACTTAAAACCCCTTAGACCTGCAAACGGCCCTAAACTGGAGCGTGGGCATCGTATTTCGAGACTAAGATATGCCCAGAGCCACGTAAATTGGAGTATTGAAGATTGGTCAAAAGTTATGTTCTCCGACGAATCAAAATTTATGCTCTACAAGCACGATGGAAGACACAGAGTGTATCGAAGACCAGGGGAAAGATTCAAGCAAGCATGCATCGAAGAAAAAGTAGCCTACGGTGGTGGGTCTGTACTTGTGTGGGCCGGAATTTCTTCTGAAAGTCGCACAGAGCTGGTGATCATAGAAAACGGCTCTTTAACTAGCGTAAGATATGTGGAAGAAATCCTCAATGATCACGTTGGTCCATTTATGGTCAATTTAGGTGAGGATGCTATATTTATGCATGACAATGCCCGACCTCATACAGGTAGGATTGTGAATGACTACCTTCAAGAGATGAACATTACTCGTATGGAGTGGCCAGCGCGCAGCCCGGATATCAACCCGATCGAGCAAGCTTGGGACGAGCTAGGCAGATGCGTAAAACAACGAAACCCTCCCCCAATCACGCTTCGTGAGCTCAAAATTGCTCTCACAGAGGAATGGGAGAATATTCCCCAAAATCGTATAAGGAACTTGGTGTACAGCATGCCAAACCGCGTAAACGCAGTAATGGAAGCACGAGGAGGCAATACGAAGTATTAAAATTCAAGAAAATCGTAATAAAGTTCAAAAATTTCATGTTTCCTATTTTTGTTTTAAGGAGAGATCAGCAGTTTTTTTCTTTATGTAATTTTGTGTTAATAAAATGTATGGTGACTCATATTTTTTTTACTTTCATTTAAGGAGTATTACATTGTCTATTAAATACAATTTATTGCATTAACCTATCATTTTTAGTTTCCGAGATTTTTAACATTCTTTAAGTGACCCGGATTCATTGCTCTCGAGTGTATATACACTGCCTAGCTCGTCCCAAGCATGCTCGATCGGGTTGATATCCGGGCTGCGCGCTGGCCACTCCATACGAGTAATGTTCATCTCTTGAAGGTAGTCATTCACAATCCTACCTGTATGAGGTCGGGCATTGTCATGCATAAATATAGCATCCTCACCTAAATTGACCATAAATGGACCAACGTGATCATTGAGGATTTCTTCCACATATCTTACGCTAGTTAAAGAGCCGTTTTCTATGATCACCAGCTCTGTGCGACTTTCAGAAGAAATTCCGGCCCACACAAGTACAGACCCACCACCGTAGGCTACTTTTTCTTCGATGCATGCTTGCTTGAATCTTTCCCCTGGTCTTCGATACACTCTGTGTCTTCCATCGTGCTTGTAGAGCATAAATTTTGATTCGTCGGAGAACATAACTTTTGACCAATCTTCAATACTCCAATTTACGTGGCTCTGGGCATATCTTAGTCTCGAAATACGATGCCCACGCTTCAGTTTAGGGCCGTTTGCAGGTCTAAGGGGTTTTAAGTTAGATTCAGCAAGCCGACGTCTTACTGTCCATGCACTTGGGTTACTTCCTCCGAGGCGTCGAAACTGATTGGTAAGTTCAGTTCCTGTGAGAAAGCGATTTCGAAGCATGGTGTTCACCAAGTATCGGTCTTCTCGTGCTGTGGTACACCTGGTTCTGCCCGTTCCTGGTCTGCGTAGGTTAGAACCAGTTTCTTCGTAACGTCGGAGAACTCTTTGTACTGTTGACAGCGACACACCGACAGTCCTGGCTGTATCGCGCTGACTCCGGCCGGTTTCCAGCATTGTAAGTATTCTGGTGCATTCTTCAGGCGTAAGCGACATAATTTCAGCTTGAATAATGAATATAGAGCACTATCAACATGGTTTATGTACCCACATAAATGACAGATTACAAACAAAAGCAAAACCAAATGCTGTAATTTCGTAGTTCCATCTTCGAAAGTGGCCCTTTTTCAAATTTGATTTTTTTATGATATAACTTTACAATAACTAAGAAGTTTTAATACCTTCATTTAAGGAGTATTACATTGTCTATTAAATACAATTTATTGCATTAACCTAGCATTTTTAGTTTCCGAGATTTTTAGGATTCTTTAAGTGACCCGGATTCATTGCTCTCGAGTGTAGTAGGAAGAGATAATCTCCTGAAATAACAGTGTATATTTACATTAAGTGGCTATTAGGAAACCTGCTGCCTGATCGATGCCACACGTGATCAAACTGCTGATTATTTCTCTTCATCAATGTAACATGTAGGTAATTACAGTTATGGTATAATATATGTTAATTTTAAATTGCACCGTTAATACCGTTGCTTATCTACAATGATTTACTAAGGAATGTTATGAAATCAGGCGTGACGTTGCGGAATTTCATCTCAAAACTGAAACGCAATGAAAATTTGTAGTGTAATCCCGTTGAATATTTATTCGCTGTGTTCATATTCAACGGGATTACACTACATATTTTCATTGCGTTTCATTTCAATGATTTACTACTATTCATATAGTAAATATTTTCATATTTGGCGATGTTATTCTATTTTTTTTAATTGTGGCAGTATTACTGGGTATTAATAGACTTAACAGCTAATTGTCCCAGGGTGACGACCGCAGTGTAGCGCCGCGCAGGTTATTGCAAAACAAAGTTCTGGGTAGTTATTTTCTTATGTATGTTCACCGATTTCACCGTCAACAGTTTACCGGTAAAAAACTAAAACCTTAAAATTTTGCGTTCAGTTCAGTATAGCTACGAGGTGGTCCAATATAAAGGCAAGGTCTCTCTTTGTATGGACCTTAGTTTTTTATTCGGAGTGCAACGAACCAGCTTATATCAGATGTAAAATGGAAGATCAATTATTAAGGATTTTAATGAGGTTACGTTTTATTTATATACACATCTAAATTAATTATTTTTTAATTCAAACATTAATGTAATTGTAAATAAAAGTAAATAAGCTTGCAACACTGGCTTTGCGAAATTGAATCTTTTATTATCTATAACACGTGTCTGACAGCTGTCAAGTGTCAATGCCGGCTGTCGATGTCATCATATGATCATAGTCTGTAACGCCTCAGTGTGTACTGGAGCGGGGCGATACGTCAGAAATGACGTTATCGCCCGCGATGTCGGGGTGCAAAAGGTAGGGGAGTTCGTGGTCCGTCTGGCACGTCGAATGTACGACTGCGCCGATAACGGGCCACACCCCCACCTGCACGACATCACTCCTCTACACGCGAGACCCCCCGAAAAACCCCAGAAGCGCGCCGAGGGCAGAGGCGACGGCGACCACCTAAATAGACAGAGGTCCAATACAGAGCCGCTGAGAGGCGCACCGATTAGCGGAGAAGCCACCAGCGGCCTGCCAGTTCCCCGGGGGTAGAAGCCCCCGCGCGATAACGCCTGGGTAGAGGGGACCACCCCGTGACCCACCCCTACCACCCTCTTGGGGGAGGTGGAAGATCAACTGACTGACTGTAACGCCTCAGTCAGACTTTAGACTTGCACTGTTTCGTTTGCTTTTCGTTGTGTTTAAATCTCCAATATTCTCCCGGATTCTTCGACAACTCGGCTATTCTTAACGGTTTTTGTTTGTACTAATTATGTGACCTGGCTTTGTTAACTTGGACTCCGAAACTACATGCGATGTACTGCGTCAAAAGAAACGTAACACGAGTAGTGTTACATTTCTTTCGACGCAATAAAATATTGTGCAACAATATTAAATAAATCTAAATTGGAAGTCATAAAAAATCTGATATAATAACAGAATAACTTTATTTTTGACCCAGCATCTTACGCTACTCTTATAATTTTGGTTCGTTGCATCTTATTTAGGACCACTTAAAACCCTCTCCTTTTATCGATTTTTGACCTTGGACTTTCAAGATACATTAAAGTCGGTGTTTTTTAGTAAAATGTATACCTACCTACTTGTAATTTATGTACTATCTCTCTTGTATCCGTTGTACCAAATCAAAGGAAGATCACTTAGTCAGAATAATTCCTGGAAGCACATCTCAATTTTATGTTGATCCAATTCATAGCAAATTCAAATTGTATCTCGGAACCGCTGGAGGATGTAGTCATACAAGATTTACCGAGTACTAAAACAGCAATATTTCATAGAATTTACATAGAACATATTTCAAATTTTTATTAAAATTACCCGATATATACCACCTCTTAAAATGACTTCTTGAACAGTCATTCTATAAATTTTAAGACATAAATGAATGACTGCAAAATGGAATATTATTCGATTAATAATAATGATTAATTTATGAATTTTTATTATTTATTGATTTATGGATTGATGTGATTTTAAGAATTGGAATTCAATTTAATTTTTTTTTTTATTAATTTATTAAAATTCAATTGAATTGAATGATTTTTTTTACTGACATGTTTTTTTAAGGTACTGAATGATGAGACAAGCAAGTCGTTCGCCTGATGGTAACCCTGATGGCAATGTAACTTATTTGTTGTAAATAGATACAGTGACTATGCCTATACCTAGTGAACAATACACAGTAGGTATATAGGTGTAGTAAATATTAAACTCGCATCTAATATTCGCGCGCTCCTCATTATGTTCCTTATCTTCCTTAGGGAACAACATATTTTTGATATTGAATGCATTAGCGCATGCTAGGCGAAAATCTGAAGATTTGAAATAATTAGGGAGAAGAAAAATGATATTGTTCGGGCAGGGATCGAACCTGCGTCTTCGGAATACCGTCCCGACGCCTTAACCACTGGGCCCCCTTTGAACCCGAAAAACGTGGTAAAAAGCGCGACCATTTGTTTCGTGTATGGGTGTTGTGGGATCAATGGTCCTCAATGGGAGCTAGGAACTACCTAGCTCCCTAGATACAGGGAATCCTAGTAAGGGGTCAGGACCTAAGTATGTGAATGATTGTTGGGCGTATTTATTACTGTAATAAATAGGTACCTGTTTTAGTTTAGTAATGGTCTAGATTGTATTAATTTATTTGAAATTAGCCACTTAAATAATAATCACCTTTATTGCCTACATAAATGAAAACAGTTATTTCTGATTTAATAAGGGCCCTTGAAATTATTTTCAGGTCAACAAACTGAGTTCAAAGGCGTTTTCATATACCTACTATATATACCACTATATAAATATAAATATAGAACCTCTTTTAACCCTTTATCTAATGGCTTCATTATTTTATTGTTATCCAATTCTAGTTTAGTTGTAATATGCTTGTACAACAAAATTATGGAGAAGTTTTGTTTTGTAATTCACGATATTTTAATAGTCATTTTTGTTTTTGCGTAGATACCTATTTATGGAATGAAATGTGGAACAAGTGGTTGGAAACAGTTTATTAGGTATTTAACTTAGACACAGAGGCACGATTATAAAGAAAAAAAATCAGTAGAATGTAAAAAATAGATGATATTTTTTGGATAAAAATTGCTTTTTATAATATGCTTATATGTCTTTTTATTTGAAATCATTTGAAATCATTTATTTGCAATACATGTTGGTACATACATTAAAGATGTTAATTTAAATATGATTGATATGATTTATAAATATAATCTTGTGTTTGTTTAGTAAATAGTATTTACATAATTATTTAAACATGTCTTTCTTTGCGTTGCAGCGAAAATCCAATACCTACCCAGTTTTATACGAATACAAAATACTTTATTGTATTATTATGCATTAAATGAATTAAATGTATGCATTAATTCCTAAATAACTCTTATATATTCCACCTGTACGTTGCAACTACAGATAGAACAGTTACCTAATAAGGACATGCAGCCCCCGTACCTATATGTCCGTCAAGCGCCAATCGTTAATCGTGAGTTCAGTTTAGGGTATAGATTCACTGCGACAATATTTTAGGATGCCATTTATTGTCCCATTTAGTTTATCTCAACTTGATGTTAACATATTTTGGTACAAATGAATGAGATTAATTCGATTTCTTGCCTGATTCGACAATAATTAGTCGGTATCTCATAAGTCGCAGAGAAGCTATACCTTAATTTGAGCTCAACACGATCTACGATTGGCGCTTGAGAGGCATATGGGTACGGGGGCTGGTGTTACAATGAGCTCGCTAGGGAAATGGACGTAGACCTGTTTACCACCTCAGCGTTTAAACTCAAGCATCTGCTAAATGACCACTACTTTTCGTAATGCATAGATATAATGTCTATGCACTATGAAAAGGAGTATTTATGAAACTCTATGTCATCATCATCATCCCTTCCATCATCCATTACGTTCTCACTGCTGGGACTCAGGCCTTTCCTCGTAGAGAGAGTATGGGCCAAAATCCACCACGGTTGGTGGATGTCACATATCTTTGAATTTTTTTTTCTGATAAATTCTTGGACATGCTGGTTTCCTCGCGATGTTTTCCTTCACCGTATTTAGAGCGAGTGTTAAATCCGCATATAACTTAAGAAAGTTAGTGGTGTGGGGCCAGTGGGATTCGAACTCGGGTGCGTCGGATCTAAAGTCGCACGTGTTCCTACTGAGCCACACCCATTCTATGTCCTCATTGCTAATTATCCGTGCACGTCCGTGTGTTTACTGTGTATGTTTGTTTATATTCTTCTCTAAATATCTGTGAAAAGTTCTAATTGGTCTTCAGCTATTTACTTACTTTGTTACTTATTTACTGACTAAGCCGTTAGTTTTCCTTGAAAATAAAATAAAATAAACAAAAATAATCAGTAGGTACCTACATGAAAACAACAAAAAAGTTCTTAATTTCGTACCATGCATGTTCGGAAAGGCGTTGCGACTATTTATGAACTTGGCTATATGAATATTTAGATGCTGCTTAAGTTATAGTTAGCGTTCTTTGCTGCTACTGTAGCAGTCATTGCTCGCGAATATGGTATGCATTGTAAATTTAGTACTTGTCAAGATACCAAAAATACTTTATTGGTGATGTCTTTTTTTATGTAACTGAATGACGAGTCGAGCTGGTCGTTTGCCTGATGGTAAGCAATACGCTATCACATAACAGTAACAGTACCACCCAGAACTTTGTTTTCCAAAATCCTGCGCAGCGACGTACTACGCTCGTCACCCTGAGATAATTAGCTGTTGAGTCTCATAATGCCCAGTAATTTCGCTGGCTACAATGCCCTTCAAGCTGGAACACAGTAATGCTTGCGCATTACTGCTTGGCGGCTGAATAACTGGCAAAGCGGTGGTACCCACCCAGACGGCCTCTCGCATACGAGAAACCTACCACCAGTATACCTGCTATACTTGTAGTTTATTAACATTTCTTTTTCGCTTATTATATCTATGTTTGGCCACTATCTCGCCTGATGTGAAGCGATGATGTGGCCTAAGATGGAGCACATAGATCTAGAGAGAGACGGCAGTTGAGCGGCTGCTCAGACCCGTCTCCCCGATGGTTCACCGAACATCATCCCGAAACACGACTAGGTCGCTTGACGACATGGCTTTGTTCGGTGGGTGGTATTACAACCACGGCCAAAGCCTACCACTCCAAAGCGCGTAAGCGGGTTTCATCACGATGTTTTCCTTCACCGTTTTAGAGCGAGCGTGCAAAATGTGCACTTAACTATAAGTCATTGGTGCAGGGCCGAGTCGGGATTCGAACCCAGGTGCGTCTGATCGAAAGTCGCATGAGTTCCCGCCGAGCCATACTCGCTCATAAAACATTACATGACTCCACCCAAGTATAGGTGTTACAAGAAACTCGAACAAAATTTAAAGATTTCAAAAATCGCTTATGACTTTTGTGTGTAGTCTCGACCTTGCCTAAATATCTACAAAGGTGACAAAGATAGAAAGAAGACAAAGATGCATGGAACATTCCACTTCTGCCAAGTAGCCAACTGGCACATAAGAAACATAATATTGCCAGGTCTAGCGCACTCCGCACTGTAGGTACGAAGCTACAAGTACATAGCCAGACACCGACAACGGGTCGCGCGTCGTTACATGTGCCGCGTCAGAAGAGGTATGCGATAAAAAGAGAGGCGCTCTGTAGGTTAATATGACTGGTAGGTATGCAGCGCTACGCGAGCTGAATTGAATTTTATTGCGCCATAGCAAGAGTCACTATTTGTTTACATTTCTTTGCGGACTGATGCTTCTGTTCCTTAGTATTCTGTTATATTGTCAAAAACAAACAGAATATTGTAACATAAGTTGAAAAAAAAATTGCCCTTCTGTTTCTTTCCGTATCTTCTGAGTGGTTCTTTTTCCAATATGGTGGTAGAATAATTGTAATAATTGACGTTCATAAGAACGAATTAGCAGTTTAAGTAAAATTTAAATTACTTATTGAAATGAAATAAAATGAAAATGAAATAAATTTATTTGTCTGAAACATGGGCACAGATAAAGATGTTGAGAAATAGCAAAAAGGTAAGTCGACATCACAGGATACGAAAAGCTGGCAGCTACCTCGGACAAAGAATTAGTCTAGCTATTCAAAGGGGGAACGCTGCCAATATCTTCGGAACCTTGCCTAAAGGGACTCCTTTTAATAATAAATTTTAGTATAATATTTTTTAAGGTTTTTAGTTTTAGTTTCATGTTGAGATTTATTCGTTATATATTCCATAATGTTCTACATTTTAGTGTACAAACAATTATGATAATGAATTTAATACATGTCATTATTTGTTAGTTATTATTAGTTTTACTCGTATTAGGCTAGATTGTCATTCTAATGGCGGGCGTCTTTATTTGAATGAAGTCATTACATAAAAAACATTAGGAGTTATAGTTATGGTTATACTGATAAAAATTATATATATTTTTAACCGAACGTGGTCGTCACGTGTCTCGGGTACGTCGTGCGAGTTTTACGGCATAAACATAGCACAAAATGCATATTGATAAAATGTTATTTTGTTTTTTAAAGTAATGTATTTTTTAATAATATTATAATAAATATGTAAAACTATATTATTATTATTCTTTAATACGTATGTAACGATAATTTTCTACATAGTTGCTTTAGCGAGCAGCACACACTAACCGCTATCTGTTAACTCGTGAACTACGGTGTGGGTCTAACATTTGTTAACTTAAGGATTATCTTATAATAAATAAGTGTGTTTTGTATTACTTATAATATTTAGTCCATATTGTTAGTACTGTTTGTAGTTCCTAATAAATAAATGCGAAAGCCTGTGAAGATGGATATGTACATATGTATGAATGTTTGTTATACAATCACGAAAAAATGACCGCGTTAGTACCTACTTGGAATAGGACATAGTAGGTACCTATTTTTATGTTACTAAAAATATTTTTTTCCCCGGTTGGTCTAACATATAGCTAGTCTAAAATATACATGCTACGTCATCATTGAAATTTTTTATTTTTTTATGGAACTGAGTTATGAGACGAACAAGTCTTTCGCCTGATGGTAACCACCACGCCTGCCCCTAACAATTGCAGTGCCATCCAGAACTTTTAATACCATAAAAAGCACTGGGTAGCACTGCATCGCGTTGGTCACCCCGGGGCATCAGATATATGCCCAGTAATTTCGCTAATATGGTTTGTCAACGAACTGTAATGTGGCACCTCTTGGTTGTTATAAAAAAAACAACTTTTAGGCACACACAAACATTTATTTTTTATTTCCACGATTTTAACACACGATAATGACTACTTCCCGCACTTCACAGTATAAAAAAAATACTTTTGCAGCGATTCTACCTGACTGTTTATTCCAGGCTGACTGGCAGGTCAGGTCCGTAGTCAGGTCGCTTGAGAGCGAAGGAAAAAAGCCTTGAATTCTAAAATTTACCAGTTTGTATAGGGAGGTATATTGCTGACAGCGATTTAATTAGTGTTGGAGGTTCGCCCCTAGGTCAGCAATATTGCGATGTGTAACGGAACGTCATCAAAAAATATTATAACAAAGGACGTAGGTACTGTCCATGTTATTAAAAGATTTACTACAATCGCATTATTGATAGTAAGTCAACGTACTTAATTGTACATATAATGAAACCGCAACGAAACTGGGTCAACGGTGTTTATATATAAAAATTGCTTGATAATAAAGGAACTTGTACTTTTGAATTTGTAATTTGAAACCAGTTTAATCTATACAATACAATACAATACAATTTATTGCATAACACAAACATAATTACTTGAGAAATATATAAATCTTAACTAGGGTAATACATAATTTAAAAACTATTTAACACGGTTTCAGTCATGTTTTTGTTTTTGTTTAAGGGTAATACAATTGGCGGTCTTATCGCATAAAGCAATCTTTTACAGACAACCTTTGGATGTATTGGACAAATGTTAAAAGAATAAACGGTGGTGCACAGCAAATAATTAATATAAACAAATCTATATCCCTATAATAATTACTGGGCATTATGAGACTCAACAGCTAATTGTCTCAGGGTGACGAGCGCAGTGCAGCGCCGCGCAGGATTTTGCAAAACAAAGTTCTGGGTGGTGCTGTTGTTGTTATGGGCTGGCGTATTGCTTACCATCAGGCAAACGACCAGCTCGTCTCGTCATTCAGTTACATAAAAAAAAATGTATTTATACGGTCAAAAACCAGATTGGACTTTGGATACATCGGAGATAGAACATTGGTTGTTGTATTTGTAACTATAAACAAATTACATTATATGTATTATTATATATTTTATATTATTGTATTTTGTATATAATTTAATATATATATTATATGTATTTGTATTATCAAATGCATAACATGGGGCGACGACCTGCGAAAGGCGGCTGGAAGAAACTGGATGAGAACACCCAAAGACCGGGCTCAGATTGGGAGAAGCCTTTGTTCAACAGTGGACGAATATAGGGTATAGGATATTGAAAAGCGCTTGGATTTGTTTTGTGGATGTTGTGGAATTATGGTCCTCCTAATTACTGGTTCCATGGATACAGAGAATCCTATAGTTAAAAAAGTTAATACAATAAATAAACAGCTTTTAAATGTTTCATTGAAATACTAGCTTGTTGTAGATAGATAGATAGATAAACACTTTATTGTTAAAAAACCTTAAAAATAGGTATATGAAAAACAAGTAAATTTCACAGTAATCAGCGTAACAATAGGCGGTCTTATCGCTCTATCTACATTCAGTCAGTGACCCCGCACCCCTGACATTCTTAAGTAATGTGCGGATTTAAAACTCGCTATAAAAACGGCGACGGAAAAATCGTGACGAAACCGACATATCCACGAATTTATCACAAAAATTCAAGGATATGTAACATCCACCAACCAGAACTGGGCAGCGTGGTGGATTATGGCCCATTCTCTCTCCTTGAGAGAAAAGCTGTGTCTCTCTCTTTGAGAGAAGACCCATATCCCAGTGGGAACGGTGGGAACGTGATGAGCTGATGATGATGGGATGGTATCTCCTTTCCGAATTTCATTCAAATCCGTTGAGCCATAACAGCGTGAAGAAATCGGAAATCGTGTTCGGTTAACCAACGGGGAGACGGGTCTGAGCAGCTGCTCAACTGCCGTCTCTCTCTAGATCTATGTGCTTCATCTTAGGCTACATCATCGCTTCACATCAGGCGAGATAGTAGCCAAATATAAATCTATTAAGTGTAAAAAAAAAACAAACACACTTACATACAACTTTATTGGTGGTAGGTTTCTCGTATGCGAGAGGCCGTCTGGGTGGGTACCACTGCTTTGCCAGTTATTCAACCGCCAAGCAGTAGTGTGCAAGCATTACTGTGTTCCGGTTTGAGCGCAGTGTGTGCCGCGCAGGATTTTGCAAAACAAAGTTCTGGGTGGTGCTGTTATTGATATGGGCTGGCGTATTGCTTACCATCAGGCAAACGACCAGCTCGTCTCGCCATTCAGTTACATAAAAAAATAAAAAAAATATACAAACTTTCCAATTTATAATATTGGTGTGATTTAAATAAATGAAGGCCGTAAAGGTTATCAACATCAAAAAGGACAGACACAATGTGTCCTTTTTATACCACAGTATAAAAAACAAGTAGGGAAGAATTGTATTAAAAATACATCATTTAAAGACATGCGGTGGTACGAGCGCGTACGAGAGACTTCGAGTAAAACCGCTTTGCCAGTTATTCCACCGCCAAGTAGTAATGCGCAAGCGTTACTACGTTCCAGTTTGAAAGGCATTGTAGTCAGCGAAATTACTGGGCATATGAGACTTAATGTCTGATGTGTCGGGGTGATGAGCGCAATGCAGTGATACGCAGTGCTTTTTGGTATTAGAAGTTCTGGGTGGCACTGCAATTGGTATGGGTAACGTACTATGGGTACTAGACTTAGTAAAATTTTGTTTAAAAAATAGGTTATGTATCTAGTTTCTAGTTCACTGTTGTTGGTGTTGATTATTCTAAACGACATATTCGTTCATAAGGAGAAAAAACTGGCCAAGTGTGCACAAAGGGTTCAGTTATTATCTATAAAAACGGCAAAAAAATCACGTTTGTTGTCTGGGAGCCCTCTTAAATATTTATTTTACTTTATTAGTATTTGTTGTTATAGCGGGAACAGAAATACAAAATCTGTGAAAATTTCAACTGTCTGACTATTACGGTTCATGAGATACAGCCTGGTGACAGACGGACGGACAGCGGAGTCTTAGTAAAAGGGTCCCGTTTTCACCTTTGGGTACGGAACCCTAAAAAAAGGCGTGCATGGCGCTTGCCATGAGACGAACGACTTGAATGTCTCATTACTCTGTTCCATAAAGAAACATGAACTTGTGTTCTTGTACCCTTAACCGTAGCTTTTATAAGTTATATATAAGTTATTATACATTAGTTTTTATTTATGTGTTCTTGATGCTTGCAAAGTATCGGATATTGTTTCCGGAAGAGAAGTTATTGCGGCAAAGGACGGTGAACAATTATTAATGTAATTTTCTAGAAAAATATTATATATTTATGTCTACTTTTATAATTATCATTAACTATATATTTATGTGAATCGAATGTGGCTCAGGATGCGCGTGCGACTTTCGATCCGACGCACCCGAGTTCAAATCCCGCTGGCCCCGCACCACTGACTTTCTTACGTTATGTGCGGATTTAACACTCGCTCTAAAGACGGTGAAGGAAAACATCGTGAGGAAACCAGCATGTCCAAGAATTTATCACAAAAATTCAAGGACATGTGGCATCCACCACTGGGGCAGCGTGGTGGATTATGGCCCATACTCTCTCTACGAGAGAAGGCCTGAGTCCCAGCAGTGGGAACGTAATAGGCTGATGATGATATATATAAACAATTTGAAAAATATAACTAGCGTAAAACGCTTAGCGCTTTTTAACCGACTTCAAAAAGGAGGAGGTTCTCTGTTCGATTTTTTTTTTTATGTTTGTTACCTCAGAAATCCGTCATTTATGAACCGATTTGAAAAGTTCTGTTTGCGTCGGGTTCAGTACAGCTACGAAGTGGTCCCGTATAAATTTCATCGATATGTGACCTTGGACTTCGAAGATACATTGAAGTCGGTTTTTGTTTTTTTCTAAAAATTAATTATTGAGCACTTTAGCCGCAGACGATGATCTAAATTCTGTTTTCTATCTTATTATTTTGTTGTAGGTTAGGTTAGTCTTTATCACTGTGTATCATCATCATCATATATATAAAATTCTCGTGTCACAATGTTAGTTACCTTACTCCTCCGAAACGGCTTTACTGATTTTTACCAAATTTTATATGCATATTCAGTAGGTCTGAGGATCGGCTACTATCTATTTTTCATACCCCTAAGTAATAAGGGGTGTTCACCCTTACATTTTTTTTTATCCGGGTCAGCTAGTATTTGTAAATAATTGTTTATACAAATAATTATTTTATAGTGTAAATATCGATTCATGCTAGTTACAGTGTGTAAAGATTGTTATAATTTTATTATAATTTTGACATTGTGAATATTTTATTTTATTATTTTTTTTTGACATTTTATTTTAAATATATCTATATTCAATTTAGAATTTTTGCTAAAATATTTATTAATTTAAAGTAAATATCGATTTATGCTAGTTACAGTGTGTAAAGATTGTTATAATTTAATTATAATTTTGACATTGTGAATATTTAATTTTATTATTATTATTTGACATTTTATTTTGAATATATCCATATTGAATTTAGAATTTTTGCTAACTTATTTATTAATTTATATTATATTGTGTCGTGTGTAATGTGCATTACATGTTGGTATACACCTTCCACTCAAATTACTTTCTAGAAATCATGATTGACTTGTAAACCCAGTTTAAGCATAAATGAGTATTTAGACAACTAGCGTAAAAAGTCAGAAAATTTGTAATCTTCAAAGTCAATAATGAAAACATATATATAATGAAAATCATATGCGTAAAATTAGTTTTCAAAATCGTAAAACACAAATCAAAGTAAACAATATAAAAGTAACAAAAAACCACAAGAGAAATGTAAACAAAAAAATACTTACAACTCGGA